>OX638140.1:57603556-58803556 GCA_951805005.1 Othius punctulatus | reverse complement strand
GTTGCACGTGTTTGTCCTTTTCACACATTACCAACGCACAATGATGCATCGGTGCAAGGTTATGATAACGCAATCAGGGGGCACTCGGTCGTCTAAATCAACAACGTAAAAATAATACGCAGAGGAGCACCCCCATGCAGGCAAAGGCATGCCAAGTATCAGTACTATTTATATTTTTGGTTAGATAAAGTGGGGTTATATCCGTCTCTATTGGGGATCTTCTCGGGGACGTGATAGCTGTGCTAGGATATATTAAGATGCGCCCCCCGGAGCGATGCAATGTTGAGGTTATGTAGTGATAATAGGGGGCGAAACCTTTGGTGGTAATTTGGATGAACGTTAGATTCAATGCGTTGTTTCGACCGGAATGCTGACATCCCCGGCACCAATAAACAACCAAGGGAATTGAAGAGGGCATGGGGTAGTTTATAGGATCCAATTGTTGCTAAATTACGCCTCTGCAACATTACACAAACGAAATTGCGGCTAGGGTTGCTATTTGCTTAAATAAATGGAAGTGCAATTTTTGTGTACTCACCACTGGAATCGTGCAGGATAAAATTCATCGTGTTGTTCTGCTGGGCCATCTTTAACACCTGTATTATTAGTTGATGAGCATAAAGTCGCGATGCGGCAGCGGAAATTATTTATTTTTTATATTTTAAGTACCACAACGTCTCGCACTAGGCAGCAGGTCGACCAAAATGGCGACGAGAACTACCCGACATTTCACGGGGAAATACGCCCGTACCGTCTAGCACATTTTCGATTCGTTTTGAAATTAATGTCCGCACGGTCTCAAGCTACCATTTCATACCATGCACAGAATTATTGGTTGCAATGTGACACGTACACTGGTTTAAAAAGAGGAGCTCTTTCGTGCAGCATATGAGACTAGCTTTGGCGGCGCGTACAAAGTGATCGCTCTGATTGGTCGATTACATTCACGTGGGACACGCTCCTCATTCATTAGTTCTCATCTCGGCCACCAGTTACGCATAGGAAACACAGTTTCCCGCCATTTGGCGCTAGGTGTCATATGTTCGCCCTACTTTACCGACATGACATTTCACCACCCGTATTTACCTCACCAGAAACTGTTTAGCTCGGTCTTAAACTTAAAAACTGCACCGAATTAACCTTTACGTCAGCTTGTAAGACAATTATAACACTATTTGTGACTTAAATTCAAAACAATAAAACAAAATGCAGCGATAATGTCAAAATCTGATCACTCCCCACCAATGAAACAGGCGCACTGAGTAAAAACAAATGCGCTCGTTGTATACATAATAATGTCATCTGTCAAATACCTGTCATGTTGAAAACTACACAGCCACCTTAAAATGGATGCAACATTATTCGAAAACAATGTATTAGAAGTGATTTTCTCGTACTTGAACCTACACGACTTGAGGAACTGCTCCCTGGTGTGCAAGCGATGGTACCAGTACCTCAACGACGAGAATAACGACGTGTGGAGGTTACATTGTGTCAGGAAACTTGCAGAGGAGGCTCTCAAGTCCGACCTGCTCTCCTCGGTGCCCACGTACAAGGCGAAGCTGAGGGCCTTCTACCACAGCTGGAATCCGAATGACTGCTCGCGGAACATCTACATTAAACCCAACGGGTTCACGCTGCACAGAAACCCAGTGGCTCAGAGTACTGATGCGTCCCGGGGGAAGATCGGATTCAGGCATGGCAGGCATGCCTGGGAGGTCATCTGGGAGGGGCCGCTGGGCACGGTCGCAGTCATCGGTATCGCCACAAAGGACGCGCCGCTCCAGTGCCACGGGTACGTTGCATTGCTGGGCTCTGACGAGCAGAGCTGGGGCTGGAACCTGGTTGACAACCACCTGCTGCACAATGGGGATGCGCAGGGCAACTATCCATTACTGAACAATGCGCCCAAGTACCAGGTGAAGGAGTCGACAAACGTGCTTTGACCTCTTTAATAAACATGTTACCTTTTCAGGTCGGCGAGAGGATACGGGTTATTTTAGATTGTGATGATAATACGTTATCGTTTGAGAAGAATTATGAGTTTTTGGGAGTCGCTTTTAGAGGTGACTTTTTAAATTTATTTATACATGGAACATTACACTAATCTAACAGATCAGCAGTAAAAATGAAGTATTTTGACATTATGTCTCGCACACCTAAATTCCATGCTGATGCCAATCAATCGAAACTCCTATAAGAATAATCGTGTTATATTTAAAAAGACATACCCTTGGAACTATTTGGTTTCTATTAACGGTCTGCACTACATTTCTGAATTATGTAGTAGATTCCAAAGATGTAGTATGATGTATAGATCTAGATATAGTATGTAATGTAAATGGACTATGTTTTGTTTTGTTTTTGTAACGGATGTGCACTGTAGGTTTTGATCCTGGTATTTCAGTAGATCTTCGTATCGAATAATTAATTAAAGGCAGCAAACTCAATTACTGCAGAATTCACCACCTTTTAAAATGGCCTGATATAATTTTAAAAGGTGGTTAATTCTACTGTTTATTGCCTTTCATCAAATATTTGATACGAAGATTTACTGAAATACCAAGATCAACCCCTACAGTACGCATCCGTTGCAAAAACAAAATATAGTACATTTACTTTACATCTGAACTGTAAATTAATGTCTGAACTGTTCATCTGAACTGTTAATCTGAATCTCTTATTTTAGATTGTGATGATGTTTTTTTTATTATTATTATCAATAGGCCCTTTACCTTTCGGTGTGGGCTGTGATGATAATACATTATCGTTTGAGAAGAATTATGTGAATTGTGTCAAATCTTCTAAAAAAAATTGAGCATGCCTGTAAACTATCACTAAAATAAGGTGTTGATTTAGACTGTGAAGCCATTTAGTTACTAAAATGTCAACAACAAAATTATCGTATGTGCAAGGCTACAATGTAGTTTGAAAATGATCGAGGCACAAGTCTTTCAAATCTTTTTAATAAGTAACTACTGACCTTTTCTCCTACCATTTAAGAGGATTCTAGTTGGTTTTTCTTACAAATATCAATGTTTTCCACTAAAATATTTGACAAATTCGAAATGTGTGACACTGTCTGTCAGTGGATGATTTTCACAAGATACCAATAGATAAAACTTAGAACCATTTAGTGATAAATAACAGTGGTGTCAACACTCTGTAAGTTTCACATGCAGATGTCAATTAAACAGAGTATACATTTCAAGATTCAATATGACTGGCAGACAAAACATGCCGCTGCTCATTTGATGGCACTGTCATTTTATTTACTGTTATTTTAAATAGTTCTTCTAAATCAAAGGTTGACAATAAAGGTTTAAAACAGTTCTTTAACTTACATTAAATTCTTCAGCCTTCTTTAGAAGGAAAGCCGCTTTCGATTTTGAAACAAGGTATTATTGAAGTGAATTGTATTTTAAACATTTGCCACTTGTGACAAATATTTAACCTATTGTACAGTCATGCTCACATAAATCTAGTACAAAAAATTTGACATTACTATATAAAATTGCTATTGTAACCTAATTTCTTGTACTAGATTTATGTGAGCATTACTGTACTTATTAAACTTATTATATTATTAGTATTGTAACAAAAAAACATATACAAATTTCGTCTACAATTTTTAGATATTTTAGATTTTTAATAGATAAAATTCAAAATACGGTCGGCAGCAATTTTTTCAAGAAATCTATTAAAAAAATCAGTAAGAATTATATAATAATGTTGTTTTAAAAAGTCACATTTTGTGTCTCGTATTATGGTTTATGTATTAAATGAAAGATTTAGAACGAGGTCACGAGGTCATATGTATTGAAAAATCTGGGTCGCTCTTCGAAACGTTTGAGAAGCACTGATCAGAATACATGCACTCTTTTGGGAGTTTTGTTTGTATAGCGTGGAGTTTATGAGTCACATATTTTCAAATGCCTTATATCATACAAACCAATCATATTTGCATCGTGTTCTACAAGAATTATGTTTTAATTGATAAGTATTTGTATTTATTATTAAGCCTCCAGCCTCAGTAAATTGGAAATTCTTTTAATTGATATATAAGTATTTTAAGTGAAATTGACTGCAACCTGGCTCTGAACAAGTGCTATTAGATTTTACATCCATTTTTTTTATTGAGAATTCTAGTTTACATGTCTTAAAGGGATTAAAATGGTGCCTATTAGATGCCAATGATGCATCGTTCACTTGTAATAAAAACAAAAAAAAATATAGCATCAAAATCCATTGGAGCATTAATCACATATTTGTTATAATAATAATAATAATAAAGAATATTTATTAGCAAATAACGCTACATAATATACAAAATTTCAACAAATTCTACAATATTTCCCCGAACATTGAATATAATGCCATAAATCTGAATGCTGATATGCAAATCATGAATTATTTCTATAGTTTGGATAATTATTAAATTTGTATTAATTTATCGTTTTAGGTTTGCCTGATAAAAAGCTGTACCCGACGGTGTCAGCAGTTTACGGCAACACGGAAGTTTCAATGGTGTATCTCGGACCGCCGTTGGATGGCTAACAGAACCTACAAAATCTTCCAAGCCTCCTATTATACCTGCCTCATAACGGAGAGAGTAACAAAAAAGATGGCTTCATTCGACTGTCAGGTTTGCCATGTGATATAATATATTTATTCTCGTAATAGAATAATATTTAGTCTATGTTCACTATATAGACCTCCAATAGGGATCCAGGAGTTTAGTTCGGTCCGTTTTATATTTCTATACGTGTGCACGCGTGTGCGTGTGCCTTTCCTTAACGTTCGTCCCCTCATTTCATGAGTCACTCTGGTGCTCGGCAGCCAGCGAGAGGATCGGGTTTTGGTTCCATTTTTATTTAGTGTTTTAAGCAATCACCATAGCTACTAAGTCCATATAGGTCTAAGATGGATTTTTTAAATTTATTATTTTGTATATAAGAGTCATCGTGAGTATTTAGAAAACGAAATGTGACCGGCCCCAATTTTTATACATATATGTACTGCTTTCTCGGAAATTTACAAATTGGAATTTTATACTCGAACCACGTTCCGTAATGACTTTTATTCAATCTTGTAGCCTCAATTTTGATTAATAGTTCATTACTTATTATCCATTGCAGATCTTTATGTAATATAATAACCGACAATGTTGGTGGATGGCAATGCTTTATAAAATAGATCACTCTATGCTGCGTAACAAGACAATGTTAAAACAAATTTAAAAGGTAGAATTGGGTTTACTGCACTATACAAGCATTGCACCTAATAATAACTTAAAACAAAAACACGCAAAATAATGTAAGTAGAGAAATTCATGCTCAGGTTTTAAACTGGTCTTGTAGATTTGTTCGGAACCATTAAGCCTGGCGCACATTGAGATGCTGGCAACGCAGGGCAGTGCGGTGCAGTTATTTTCATAGCCAATAAGAAAATCCAGATCACCAATCTCGCCTTTATTTATCCCCGCCTGGGATTAGTAGGGTGCTGCTGCTTGCATTAGGATATATTGATTGCACACTGCTTAAAAGCTTTGTAACATCTGAGCTCCTCACACATTCATTTGTATGTGCAATTAATGTTATTGATGCTCTTGATGCATGAATATTATTAAAGCAGTAATAAATTATACTACTATGTGTTATTATGAGGATGCTATGCTCATTGCCCTCAGCAACATTTTTTATTTTTACCACTGTCGGTAATTCTACTCAGAGTGAAATTACCTACACAGTTCATTTCTCTACTTTATCTGCGAGGCAAGATAAAACAGCATAACCTAAAATTTGTTACTAATATAACATATTAACGAATATTTACCTCACAAAGAAAACATAGATGTTGATCATTTATCTCTATTGATAGGTTTGGTTTGCATTTTTGAAGTCAAATCTGTGTGATTTTAAATGCCATTTTTACGGTAAAAAGATCTGGAATGGAGTATACGTATGACATTTTTGTTGATATTGATTGTACAATAGTTTGAGATTAGTGGAATAATGATAAATATTGTAAAGTAGAAAATTTGTAAATTAATGCATTTGTTTTACGAGACTTGCAACCAAAATATTAAACATTCCAACTAAATCCCTTATGGTTTATATAGTTAAGATCTAATTGTATATAAATACTTTCCAAAGATTTACACTTATATTTTTTACTGTGCGTTCAAGCATTGTAGCTAAGGAATTTATTGCTTATTGTATTGTTTAGTTCCTAAACCAAAGATTTTTTTATTATATAATGCGATTTTATTTGTATAATTTCCGCCTTAATCATTTTAAGGCATAAGAAAACTGTGGATGACCCTATCATGGACTGACATGACTGCATGATTTGCCATTAACTTAATATTGTAATATTTTGTTGATGTTTTATATTGTGATATATTCACCAAACTAACACAAATTGTATAAGAATACATATTTGAATAATATTCTTTAAGGACATTTATAAAGGTTGCCGCTAAGATTGCATACTATCAACTCTTGCCAAGAATCTTTCTTCACTACTAATTTCATTCACTACCATTACTATTCACGACCTTGCTAGGCCATTATCTTCTTAGTCTAAAAATGATTTAACACACAATTTTGAGTGTCCGATTCATCAGTGTCCGATTATGTATGTAATTATTGATATAAAATTATATCAAAAGCCAAAGTAATTATTAGTAATATTCAAGGTGACTATAGAAGATATTGGTCCCGGATGCATCTAAACCATTTTAAATCTGGGTTATATTTATGTAAGAGTGACTTTTCGAATCAGTTGTATCAAAATTTGACGAATCAAAATTTGACGAATCAAAGTTACGAAAATGTCTGAATAATTCGAGTTACTACAATTTGTGTTTTATAATTTATTTGAGGTTTTCAACTGATTTTTTAGGTTAACTCCTGCGTTGTTGCAACCAGACATTAATTAATAAAATTATTATCTAAATATTTTGTGACAATCCTTGAAAGAAATATTAATCTTAAATTATTCTCATATACTTGTTGTTACTCTACGAATATTAATTACCTATTAGAATTTCACAAAAAAAAGATAGTATTGCAATATTATGTTGTACAGAGGGTTTATGAATACCATAAAATATCTTGGAAATCATTATTATGAAAAATAAAGGAAGAATATAATTAATTATGATAATCTTAATAGCTGGTATTCGTACAATTGTTATAAATCTTTTATGGAATTATTGGTGCAGAAAATCAAAATCAAAAAGATTTCTTCGACATTGCTTGGTTTCGGTTTCTTATACAATACACATTGCATGGAACATATTGTGGCGTAACGCATATGTTTTGTTTGTAAGGAACACAGAGATTGATGCTGCACATTGTACGATATGTGTGTTGATTGGCAGATCCCGTATTTTGCACTAAAACTGGCTATTGGTATGCAATAGTATGAATCTGTTTTGATACAAAATCATATGTTATGAATCAAAGTATAGGTTCAATTTTCTATCTCAGAGTTCAATTTTCTATATCTAAATCACATTTTCTAGCCTAGCGGCCTTGTGAACACCATGTGGACTCTAGAAGATATTGGTTAAATCTAAGTTCATTTATAATGCTTTTAAATGTTGCTGTGAATAATAAAAAATATATTCTAAAGGAACTTACAATGCCATGATGTTTCTGACAATTATACAAAAAAGCTATTTTTTTATTCTGATGAAGTCCAAGAATTTATGTAGTTATATACATAAGCACCCTGTACATTTATATTTCCACTTTAAAGTACACCGGTTGTACTTATCCTAAACATAATTTTAACATATTATACTACCATCCATCAACTTTTATTGTTAATAATTAAACAAAATTATTTTGTTTTTTTTTTACTAGTGACTAGTTAGTAGTGTACTAGTTTTTTACTACAAAATGACTGAGTTTTTGTGGGGCTAATTGTATGGAATAATGGCACAGATCAACCATAATTTGAATTCAAACAATCCACGTAACTTTTGAACATGTAAAGATTCAGCAGACACAAAATTCAACTTGTACAGCAAGCATGGGTGTTTCTAATAGTTGACAAAAATTCAGCACATTACTTCTACTACAAAATCTCATTTTTAAAGAGTATGTCAAATTGATCCCAAAAACTTCAAAGGATACAAGAATTCTGTAATTTTTTATTTCATTCCCAATGGCTTCAAATGATTCAAGATTGTTTTAAAACTTTAGAAGAGTAACTACAAATTGGTTAATAAGTACTTATCCCATTTTAAAGTTGCATAATTATTTGCTACTGTACTCATTACTCACTTACATATTGCTTTTTCACAATTAGCCTCATCATTTTTATCAAGATCCCAACGAAATATCTTTCGTTGCTCAATTTATCATAAACTCGTAATCGTATTTTGAATTTTAAATAAATGTAGTCTTTTTAAATTATATTATTTTATCACTTTACAATGTACGTTATTAATTTTCCGTAAATTATTAATTATATTAGGTGTTTTGCAACAGAATGTATTTCGTGAAAATATAGATCATTATAACTTGAAAATTTGTAAAAAATAGTCTCTTGTAAAAACTGAAGTGTCTGAAAGATAACTCAAAAAAAATTGCGGATAATCCAAATTAAAAAATGGACTAAGACATTTTATACTTCACTTGTAAGAAACAATTATGTAATTAAACTTCAAAAGTTTTTAATTCACTAGCGGATTCAAGAAAATTTTATTTCACATGCAGATAAACAACTGTTTATGACGTTTGCTAAGAGGTGTATAACGTCAGAATATACCGCAGGAATTGAATAAAAAAATTGAAACAGCTTACTTGAGTTGTCATAAAAAAGCTTTCACATGATCTAAATAATATATTTTTGCTCGAAACATCAAGTTGCCGAATACCAATAAAAGTCTCCTTACTGTTTTCAAGAGTTTAATTTATAAACAATAATCTTCCTTAAACCACTATTTATTGGTTTTTCCATCATTTGGGATTCAGTGTTTTCCAAGAGTACTCCATGTAATCGGTATACTGTTCAATTTTAATTTGAAGCATCGGTCGTGTTCATTAATATTGTAAAGTGTGATCCTGTGATATTTTTATTTACTCTTTTGTTTTTGTATATGCATATTGTTTGATTCAGTATTATTTTTACACATTTACCTCGTTTTATATTTAACGTTATTGATAGTCTGAAAGCAATGCCATACCATACAATATTTTAGTTTGATATTGTGAAAAGTTCACATTATCAAAGGTGCTTAAATAGACCTTCAGGTGACAATATTTTTATATGTAAACAATTCTAGTTTTAATATAGCACATTATTGGAATCATGCTAGAATAAGTAAGACACTATGTCTAAAGGAATTCTCAAGACAATTATGATCTAAAAACTAAGAAATATAGAAATAAATAAGGCAGGAGTTGTACTACTATTTTATCGGTATGGTGTATTAATGCCATCTGATACTTTAGCAGATATGGCGAAAGATCTTTTTAAATAGTGAAATTATGAATTTATCAGTTATGATAATCCACTTAAAACATTCTCCAATACTCTTAGACATTTTATAATTGTACAGATAAGTCCTATATTCTAAACTCAAGACTTTATAGTTCTAAAGATAACTTTATAATTAAAATATCAAGGAGTTCTTGTATTTTTAAAACTAAGTCTTATAATCCAACACCAAGAAATGTATAAAAATTATGAACATTAATAAGGCAGTAATCATTTTAGCAGATTAATACCTTTTATACTTTATCTACTTACTATTAATATTTACTTATTACGTATTATATTTACATTAGTTATTAATTATATAACAAACGATAATTATCTACAAATACAACTTATATATTTAGTCATTTTTTTGTAAAATGCGTTACGTTACAACACTTTTATTTCACTATTATTATTTAGATACTAAATATTGCAATTGTGTTATTGACAAATTTACAATTGCCTACCAATTTGATTAAACATGGCTTGAATGTTCCTAATAGTACTTTTTTTACTTGATATTGCACTTTTATTGCTCTTAAATGGAATTAACATAATATTTAACTTATATTAATGTTGTTACAACTGCACTACTATTGCACTATATATCGATCTGATGTCAAAAATATGAACTAATGTTTTGCATTTAAAAATATTTGTCACTTGGTCAATCTCAACACACCATAAATGTCCATGTAGAACTGCATATGTCCAATGTAATCTATAAAATTACCAATGAATGTATTTTGTTATAAATTATTATAATTTATTAAGTGATACTCTAGTCGTAGTCAGTATTCATTACATTTTGTTAATAATATTGACTAATACTTGAATCAAAATAGTATGGAAAGATTTTGATTTGGGTGTTTTAATAGATCCGAAGTTGAATGCAATGTTTTAAACCGATTAGTTCAATTTACTTAATAATAATTACTTAGGAAACTGTAAATAATGCATATTGACTTATTTTGAATATATCCTATAGGTTTTAATCTGAATGGAATATCTATAATATATTAATAACAGGTTTATAACTAATTTTAAGTAATGGAGCGTACTTAACGCGATTAAAAAAAAGTGTCCAGAATATGAACTAAACACGTATTTGTGAGTTTAAAATTTGTATTATAGGAACTGTTATGTAATATTTACTTGAAAGTAGTTATAAATAATTGTTGTACGTTTATATGAAAAACATCATTTCGTAAGATGTAAATAAAATGCAAGATAACAAGTATTTATATTTTTAGTAGAGTTATCTTGCATTTTACAGACTAAATTTTGTAGATAAAATTTGAATGTATGCACCTAGAACTGTTATCGGATTTTTTTTACAATTTTGTGTTTTAGTAAATAAATTAAAACCACTCGAATAGACTGAGAAGTTCTCATTTCATTTCCACCTTGGTTTAAGATTTCTGTGCACTTGTGCTGCTGACTAATGAGATTTCAGATTTCGTTTACCATTTGTAGCTAATACTTAAATATAGCTCTTGCAAACCTAAACTTCTCTGCGACGTGTAAAACTATTAAGTAACTGTTATTTATATAAATATATCTCTAATTATATAGCAATAACGTATACTCGAGCACAAAATTGTTAAAAAATTTAGCATTTGTATGATAAGATATAATGTACGAATATTTTTGTGAATAGTGATATTAAATAAATCATTTAATATCTTTGTCAATTTGTTTATTTTTTATGGATGTATATAGATTTTTTGTGATTCGTATGCATAATATTTTACTTTATAATTAAAAACAAAGCGTTTTATTTTTCTCTTAAAATAATTGTGGAGTTACTTATGGGATACAACTGGGAACTATCCACCAGCCCTCTGGTGATTTGTGAATCTGTGCTCAGCCTTGGCAGTAAATGAATGTAGTACCCCTCTTTAGCTTCTAGGGTAAGGTAAGGCATTATGTATTTATAATAATTTGGCAAGGCATGGCAAAGTTAGGTGAATGTGTAGTTTTCTAGGAAGGTGCAAGTAAAAGGTACTATATTATGGAGAGTCTCCATAAGTAAGTAGAGCCTAGAGTAGATCGCCTATTTCCGGCAATACGATCACGGCAGCGTCGCATCCTTTGTTCCGTTTTTACTACATAATTAATTTGTCATTTCATCTAGTGATGGGATAATCGGATGATTTTAATATACGGATGATTCAATATTCGGAATTAAGAACCGGAATAATAATCAGAATCGGATAATGGTCGGAATAGAATAATCGGAATATTCATTCAGAATCAAGAATCGGAATAATAAACGGAATCGGATGATACTAGGATTAAAAATAATCGATATTGGATGATACTAGCATTGCGGTCACGCCGAGTCCTAAAAGTCCTTCGCCCGAGGCTTCCGAGAACAGATAGAATGATTAAATTTTACCATATTTACTTTTTGACTTACTTTTTCACTATTTGACGTTTTAACTTTTTATACTGTAATCTGGTGTTATAAGGGCACGTTGCCGGCCCAGCCGACATACATCCATTTCCAGTGCGACGCGCGCCTATACACATTCGTCGTGTCGAACGACAATTGCGAAATCTGTGTCGCGGCATTTGACGCACTTGACATTTACGCTTTGTTGTGGGATAATGTTTGTTACTGCCTTGTAATTAAATTCCGTTGAGCCGCACCTCCAACTAGTTAAGCCCGAAGGAAGGAAAGGTTGTATTTACAGGGGCAGAACCAATAATAACAACAACAAAAGGTGGAGTATTGGACAGAAAGAGAGAAAAGGATGTTGCACAGTTGAGTCCTCTATACGCTCTTCCTGACAGAAAATTAATAAGTACAAAACTTTTGATAGAATTATAGAAAGAAGCAGTCGAGAAAATAAGGTTTTATTAAATTTAATTAAACATGTATCTATAACAACAGATATGTGGACATCAGACAGCAATAAAAACTATGTAGCAGTAACTACACATTTTGTATACCAAAATGTTTTACATTCTAAGTTCTAAACACTAGCGAATTGGCTGAAGCCCATCACACTGGCACAAATATGCTTGAGCTTTATGAGACGATTTTATTGAATAGGAAATTAACAATAAAATTGTGGCCATAGTTTCTGACGGTGGAGCTAATATAAAAAAGGCACATACGGAACATTTTCAACATATACATCACCATTCAGATATACCTCATACCTTCTTGGCCATTAGAATCGTGGCACTCTGTTAAAATGAAATTTTCAAATTTCAACGTCAATTTCAAGTTTTGCCCTCAAATCACGAGTACAATAAAATTTTATTTCCCACAGAAAAGCAATTTATGTCTAGCAGCGTTATTCATAGAAATTTAAACCGAGGTTTAGCGATGTTTTACAAACGGTTACTAAGATTAAACCACCGTTAAACCGCGGCTTAAATTATTTTGAATAACATTGCTAGTTTTTTAAATATCATTAATATGTTCCAAATTATTGTTAAAAACAAATTCGCTGGTTATTAAGGTATTACTAGTTTACCTGTACAGTCTATTTGCTAAGCTTACCTGTCGAAAGTAGGATCATGATGACTGAAATGGGATAACAGCATTAACACATTGATTATATCTAAGAAGGGTAAATTACTACAAGAAATTTAAAACAATTTTATTGTTCTTACTTGCGTTTTTATAACATGTGTAATCTACAGTAGGTATGTTTACTTGCAATATATTATTGGTAATTATAATAAGAATTTATTTATAACTTATTAGATATATTTCAACATATCAGCCGCACACGAAGTGCAGTTGTATTCATTCGTAAAGTGCTGCCTCAATTTTTGTGTCAGATAGAATTTCTGTAACAATAAGCCACTAAAGTGGTTACAAGTAAGTTATTAGGGGACCCTGTATATGCGAATATAAATAGTTAAATTAAAATACATATAAAAAGGTTGTTAACAAGTAATAATATTGGTAATTGGTTATGTATTATTATGGGTATATAAATTAAATTCTCTTTTTATAACGATTTTTTTGTATATGTACTTTAGATTAAGTGAGAAATGTTGTTATAAACTATTAACATTAATTAAAAATAGTGACTGTCGGATCCGAAAGACATGAGATAGAGCGAGATTATAAATTTAGTCTTCTAGTTAATGCGAGATGGGAATCCGAAGCGTCTGTGCCACGTTCTCGTGCTCATAACGAATTCTGGGTGACAGCAAATGTCTTTGATTATATGGAATAAGAATACCTATTCCTAAAGCTCAGTATATTGAACATGAATAGTGAATTTGAGTTTCATGAAATGCATATCGTGGCATAATTTTTTATGTTAATTTTGTTTGCTCGAAATCTAAATTGTCAGCATTTCATAAGGAAATTATGAAAACTCAACTATTAAAGCAAATTTACTGCTATATTTGTAACATCGCTATGCAGCACTACCCAGATTATGATCATTAGATTAAATGCTGGAAGATAGAAATATTCATTAAAAAGAAAGTAGTTATACTAGGACAGTTCTAACTCACCCGCCGCAGAGATTTCGATTACTTTAATTGACGCTTTTAATTCGCGGATGGCAGAGATTTGCTGAAATTGATATGGTATCAATTTGACCTCTAATTATCCCCGCGGTGATTAGACTGCTAATTAAAATCGCGGATCGCCAATTAACCTGCAATTATAATTAAAGTACCTGTAATTGAAGTAATTATCCCATTGTGATCATGCAATTGTGATTAAATTACTCGCAATTTCCGCAATCAACCTATTGTTACTGCTCGCGGCGATTGATTAAATCCGCGAATTAAGAGCGTCAATTAAATTAATCGAAATCTCTGCGGGGGGTGAGTTAGAACTGTCCTAGTATAACTACTAACGAAGGCTTAATTTTTAATTGCTACAGTTAGTTTTGTCTACTATTTTTGAAATCGACTGTATGTAAGGGTTAAAATTATAGGTTACATTATTTTCAATTTGTGATTGACTGTTGCTAACACTATGTATGACTAATATTGGTAAAATTTTATTTCATTTCAAAATACATGTGGCACCATTGTCTTTAAAATTCATCGGAGTAACTTGACACAAAAAAAAACACAGTCTACTATGACCAGAAAACATAGAATTTATTACATTTTGACATGAAAAGCTTGTTTATTGTCATCCTGACTGATTCCTAAATGATCGTAAATGAGGCTTTACAGGCACGGTGCCTGTAAAGTGTTGCCAATGCGACTTCACCAAGTAGCTCTGTCGATCATATGTCGATATATTTCGATTTATTCGGACTCGGCTTACGCTTCGTCTGAATAAACATGATTTCAATACAATAATGAATGCATTCAACTCCTAATTATATAATCTACTATTATTGTTTTTCGGTCTAAGCTGGTGAAATGATTTTTCGCGATATTGCCGTAACCAATACGGCAATAATTGGTTCCAACCGCCACTGTCACATTTTTTTTAAATTTGGTTTTGTTCTCTCAGAAATATTATATTATTAAAATGGAGTCTAAAACCCAAAACAATTTTATAACATAGTGTAAACGTAGATATTTATTGTTACGTTCAATAACACGTAACTTATAATAACAACATAATAAGTTGTTATTATTTTTTATATTCTCATTTATTTTAGGCTAATACAATATTACTTAACTTTGATTTATTTTAATAATATATTTCACATTATTTGTGTAGTATTATTACCTTAAATAAATAAATTTATATATTTTATGTTTATTATTTTATGATACATTAGCATTAATTTCGGCTTTAGATAGTAAAATTTAGAATCAGTTTATAATTGTGGATCTAAACATATTTTGTTACATGTAAATATTTGTTTTAATATTGGTAATTTTGTACGTAGAGCATTCATTAAAGATTTTATTTATAATGAAGATATAATTGACACAAGCCTTTAAGATTGATATAATAATTTAATAAAAAAATATTTTCTTATGAAATCTTCTGCAGGGAATGTGCAGGAAATGCGAATATAATGCAGGAAATGTGCAATAGATACGAAACAGAAATTGAGACAGCACCTTATAGTTTAATCTCGTAAATTTTAATCGAATTATTTTAAAAGGTTTGCATAAGTTACAGCTGCACCTTATTTTATGCAAACGCATGAATCCTTAGATTTTAATGTTATCCATTACTTACGATTATACAAAAATTGTTGATGTACTGACAAATGTGTGTATATTAATTTACATCAGCATTTTTATACAACACATATTTTGAGCGCACAACACATCAAACAAAAGCACGGCAATGTTAGTTCGTAGATGACCTTTACGTCCAAATGTTAGAGCTTACAATGAAGTAAAATAGTTACGCAACGTATTAGGGAAACGTGATTGACGAAGTACACGTTAAAATTTCGAGTGCTTTTATTTGTTGTACGTTTTGACGCGACTAATGTTCCTGGCATTATAATTTTTGTTTACTATTGCTCGATTCTTAATTTTTTTTTTAAAGGGAATGGCAAATATATATCATGTAAATATTATGAAAAAGATAACAATAGTAAATGAATAAAGAAAATACGAGAGAACAATTTTTTTTATGTTCATGTCCGTGTTCACCAATATGCGGTAATAAAACCATATGTTCATAAAAAAAGTCCATTAGGGGTGCCTGTGGTAACTTAAACGTATGTCCGTGACTTGATTCACATTCATAAAATTCAAATCGAATGTCATTGAGCTGTCTGTCTATGTCAAAAATATGGCAAAACTGTCGATTTGTTGCGGAAAACTGGCAGCGTAGATCGAAAAAAGGGAAGCTGCCGGCCCATAGCACGTACGTAGGAAGTCATTGCTGATGTGCAAAAACGCTTGTTAAACGAACCAACAAATCATGTCGCTACTTCCGGCGCTTCCCTTTTTTTCGATCTAAGTTGCCAGTTTGCCGGAACAAGTTCAATATTGTTGATATTGACAGACAGCTCAATGACATTCGATTTTAATTTTATCCATCTGAATCAAGTCAAGGACATACGTTTATGTTTCCATAGCTGCCCCTTATGGACTTTTTTTTATGTACATACGGTACTTAATTATTGAATTTAAATAGTAGTTATTTACATGACTAGGAAGGAAATAATTATCTACTTTACTCAAAGTGTGCTCGAACAGAAACCGTTCTATGTGAGTGTAGACAGTTTCATCGCGCGTTACATACCTATATTTTTTTACCACCTTATTACAAAATATATGTTATTTTATTTGCTACAAAAAATCATAAAGTAACAGCGGACACTATCAAATTTACCGCCACATTTTGCTTAATACACCCTTTTTTTATAATGACATATTGAGTTTATATTCATTGATTGGTCATTATTCGGTCAATTTTATTAACAAAATTACCTAGTAGTTATCTTAGACTCGAAAATTTCATATTAATAAAAAAATCTAAAATTCCAAGAACACTTAATCAATGACAATATTCTAGAACTCCAATAAACTTAACCAAAAACCAAAAATCATACGAAGCATATTTCGATTGTAGGTACTTTCTTACTACACAACGAGCAACTTAAATCATTGATTACTATAGAAATACTAAAGGAATGTTTATTAAAGCTATCAACGTTTTGGTCTTTTTGGCTCTCGTAATTAATGAAAAAATGACAAAATAATAAGATTACACAGTTAATAACAAATTTGGAAATTCCAAGAAAGAAGTGTAACAAACTTATAAATTTATTACAGAATTTTCGTTATCGGCTTACTATGTACCATTTTGATTGTGCCGTATGGTTACATATCGAGCAATTTTTGTTATTAATTTTAATCCCAGGAACGAGAATCGGGCACATTGATACAAATCTATTGCAACTTGACATCAATACACTGAAATGATGACATGATTATAGTTAATGCGAGCCCTAACAACTATATGTACAGCCATTTCATAAATTCTATCTAAATATTGTTTTAACATACACCAGCAAAACATATTTTTTATTATTTTTTTATTAGATTTTTGATTCACCAATATTCTGCCTGCACTATGGTGATACAATATAATAAAAAATCATAATTTATGACATAATAAAGCAAAAAAAAAGTTGCGCTATAACCGACAATTAAATATTCGGCCAAAATAATATGCACTTTAAATTAATCACCAAATTAAAATCTAGATAGCTTTGGGTGTTTGGATTTTCTGTTATATTTTATCATTAAGTAGCCAAAATCATTAAGATTCTAATATTTAAAAAAAATACATTAATAAATATATTTTACGAGTAATAGTACCAACATTGATAAACAAAAATGAAGTAGTGAGCATATAGTTGTTAGGGCTCGTAATTGTTTATAAACCAGCAATTATTATGAATACTCCCCAGGGATTACCTTAGACATGTATTTGAATATTGTTAAGGGGTACATAGTTTCCAGTAATTAACATTCTATTATACTATTAAGTTACAGTTCTTCAAAATTTATTTGCAGCAAAAACATATTAGCAAAAATACAGTTTCCAATTCCATATTTTCTTTTCTATAAAGAGTAAGTTTTATACAAAACAATAATATTTTATTCTTCAAATTCTTCCACAATTTACATGACAGAATGAAACATAATACTTGCATTCCTCAGCTACAAACTTCCTGTAACTCCAAATTGCTGATTGTTTTCGGTACAAACCAAATCAAACATATTATTTTTGCGATGTATTAAGTCCGCACATGGTGCAGGTCCACGCACAAATCTAAGTAATATAAATAAATACACATCACGGTTATATACAAAGAAGTCTACATTTATCATATTTGATATACAAAATAGTTTTATAGTTTGTTTGAAGTAAGTAGCGACCATGTGTAGCGTCGGTTGTTGTGAGACAGTAATTGGAATGGTTATATATCGACCAGTTAAGTCGACTTGTACATCACGAGGAAGTATGACGAACATTTACACAAGAACTCTTGAGGTATGTTTAGAAAACTTATGTACATTAACATAGATGTAAGCTGAAAGTAAATGATTAGACATCATGAAGACTGTGGCTGTCATAAAAGACGAAGCACCCGATTGGTAGAGCAGTTGGTTATATTTTTGTGTGTAATTAAATTACTTTTTGGAAAATTCTGCCATCGTTAAAACCTAACTAATCATCTAACCAATTAATTAACACTATTTACAACCTATTAATTTTAATTATATTTTTCAACAATTCGTATACTTATAAAGAAATCTTTTATGATATGATTTGGAACATTTCATTAGGCCTCCAATTATATTTTCACAACTTTCATAATTCTTACTCTGGTAGTGGAATCTGGTTTATGCGCATGGTAAATGATGACTAGATGAGGCATGGGTATTAAAAATTCTTTATAAATATACAAAATTAAATTGCGGGTACTTTATATGGAATGTATGACTAGTAAAGAGGTTTGCTTAATTGGTGAGGCTTTACATTACTTTACATTTTTTTTTTTGGCATATTGTTTGGTAACTAGTGGGTGCTAAAGTACCCGAATATTATCTAATGTATTGACGCAGCGTTTTCAAAATTTAAACTCTAGAAAGGCTCACAAGTCGTTATTGCACGTCTACTCTTTAAACCGTTTATGATGGACACACTCTCTCTAGTATTTAATACTTATTGATTCAAATCCCATTCTAGTCTGCGTGCTGGTGGTTGCTGAGCTCCATGGTTTCACCATTCGTGTTGGGCGCTGACACTTCGCAGCATAACGTCTTCTTGACTTTCGTAGGCCAGAATTTCGTCAGGAAAAATGCTGATACTATGCAGAATAACTTGCACATCAGCGGGCATAGTATAGCCTGGTGTATCACTGCTGCTATTCTGTAGTAAGGACCTCCGAAAGGGTCCAAAATGGCCGGACATATCATGTGGTTCAGGTTCACTTGCGTTGGCTGAAAAACAAGAAGCCAAAATTAATACGGTGCATGCAAACGTTGTTTTATAGAAACTTGTAAATTTGCGAAAATCCTGGTTGGCATATCAACGAGAATTGGTGAGTATCAACATGTATATGTTGACATGAATATGTTGATACCCAAAGTGAGAGATGCAGCTTTGGAACAATAATTGTTTAAAAAAAAGGTTAAGAATTTTAAAATGCTCTTCAATGGAATACATTTTCTCTACTTTCGAATTTCAATATTATTTTCATTGAAGATAAATATTCTATTTTTTTATATTGTGCCATGTCAACTTTTTTTTAATGAAAGATTAATGGTTTTTCTTTTGTTTAAATGCAGACTCTGTTTCTGATTACAATTTTTCAAAGATTACATTGGAAGAAAAAACGGCACGTTTGTTTGATTAAAATTTTAACAGTTTAATTTTTATAAGTCGACAATGAATTTTTTGAAGATTGCATTGGAAGCAAAAACGTCACGTTTGTTTGATTAAAATTTTAACAGTTTAATTTTTATAAGGTCGACAATGATACCTTTTGAATAGTATCTATACCAATTCATATTGAACTGAACAGCAATTTGTCTCAATAGATACAAATAGGTATGTTTAGAACAATGTTCCTATGGCCGCACTTATGTTGTAATGATTAAATTTTGTAGAATTTTCTGGCACTGCACATTCCCTTAGATATGTGATATTTAAATAACATCTAAATGACTACACTTTCTTGCAATTATTCAATAGTCTAGGTACATTTAGTCAGGCTTTGGTATTAGTAGTGCTATATTTTGAGCTTTATAAATGAATATTTAAACATCACAATTAAAAATTTCTAAACTCACAGTGTAGTCCGAAATTCTATTAAAACAGAATTAAAAAAATAAACATTTAAAAATGTGTAATATACAGCATGCTTCATAAATAAACTATACGCGGCGATGTTGGTCACAATATGAGCCGAAATTTTTAATACCAAAATATCTTATCATTTTTATAAGGTCGACAATGATTTTTTCGAAGATTGCATTGGAAGCAAAAACGTCACGTTTGTTTCATTAAAATTTTAACAGTTTAATTTTTATAAGGTCGACAATGATACCTTTTGAATAGTATCTATACCAATTCATATTGAACTGCACAGCAATTTGTCTCGATAGATACAAATAGGTATGTTTAGAACAACGTTCCTATGGCCGCACTTGTGTTGTAATGATTAAATTTGGTAGAATTTTCTGGCACAGCACATTCCCTTAGATATGTGATATTTAAATAACATCAAAATTAAATCTAACACTTTCTTGCAATTATACAATTGTCTAGGTACATTTAGTCAGGCTTTGGTATTAGTAGTGCTTTATTTTGAGCTTTATAAATGAATATTCAAACATCCAAATTAAAAATTTCTAATCTCACTCGGAGTGTAGTCCGAAATTCTATTAGAAAATAGTTTAAAAAAATAAACATTTGAAAATGTGTAATATACAGCATGCTTCAAAAATAAACTATACGCGGCGATGTTGGTCACAAAATGAGTCGAAATTTTTAATACCAAAATATCTTACCATGATATCTGGGCACGTGCTTTCCATAGTTTGATAATGAAGTCGTTCAATTTTTTTTTGTGTTTTTCGTATAAATAGGCAAATTTATAAGCGGCGATGTTAGTAATAAAATTCATGTTGGAGTCGAAAATCTTAACCAAAATATTGTACAGGGTCGTATTGTATGCACAGGGTCGCCATAGCTTGAAAATGAAGTCATTTATTTTGTTTTTTTTCGATTTTGTTATTAACTTTAATATGTTTTAATTTGCAATTTTTATTTTTTTCTTCAATTTCATAAATTCGCAATATTTTGGTATACAAATGTTCGATACAAAATTTTCTGACCAACATCACCACGTGTAATTTTTTGTCCAATTTAGTAACACCATGTATTCAGAGTAATATTGCCATACATTCAATACTAAATTTTATTACTTTTACACCAACCCAATTCTATTCAGCGCGTATTCACAAAACAAAAATCACATGAACGTGCTGTGTTTTAAATTCGCATTCATTTATGGTGCACTGAAAGTGACATAAATTTTAATAGCCCAAATTAATGAATGCGCGCGGTTTCCAGAGTATCAATATTTTGTCCGCATTTTCCATTCGGTTGACTCTCCGCTGATTCCATTTCACGTCGAAAATATCATATTGTATGCTTAGTCCGCCCGGCTGTGAAATGCACGTTTAGGCCTTCGCATGTTCGTAGAACTCAACTAGGGTCTGACACATTGCATATAACTCGAATAATCCTGGATTAGAATTTCTCAACTTCACCATAATCCTCTCGTTCAATATAAACAGGCTAAAGTGGATAGTTTAGAAGCCGATGAAAAGGAGCAAGTTTCAGGAAATATTGAGTAAGATTTCCCATCAAGACTTTGTTTATTTTCCATGGTAATATAGATGTAACTATCTATACAATTATAGGTATAATTATACTTTGACTTAATTTTTTAAATAAACAAGTTCCAAGCGTTCAAGAATTTTCATCAACAAACTTCTACATGTTGTTAATTCAGATATCAATAAAAATACTAAATTCGATGATATTCAAGTATTCATTTTTTTTTTGTTAAGAATTAAAAAATAATATTTAAATAACAATAAAAACCAGATGGCACAAAAAAAAATTAACAAAATTATACTTATTTACTTTTTGTATTTTCTGAAATGTGGATATAATTGTACAATTTGAAACTAGACCTCTCACTTCCACAGCGATTGTCCCTAGACCCAGCAAACCCTCAGAATCGCTCCAGCTCCAACATCAGGCCTGAGATAAAGTTGAACGTGTGCTTATTTTCCGACACACTATGAATTAAATGCACCAAACTAGGACTACTCTAGAAAGCACGGCTGAATTACTTCATTGCCGATGCAAACTTTAAGTTTCTTCGGTTTTGCGGTGCGGCTGATAACCGATTGCAGATACAAAAGCTGCGATCGTGGTTTAGTTTAGAAACAAACTTATCGTGCCGTTTGCAAGTAGCGAATTTAATTAGGGCATGGGCGAGGGTAAATATATTAATCAAATATATGCACACCGAAGGATACTGAAACAGGGTCAAACGAGTTTTATTATCGGGTATATTAATTTCGTTAATATTGCAATACCCTATATCAGATTCAAAAACTTTAGTAAACTGATGCTCGGTATTCTTCAATGCATTGGTTATTACATATATTACAACTTACCTGAATAGTGATGATCAATAATGATCGCATTTATGCATTTATGTAATAAATTTATAATTAATGCTTGAAACAAAATGAAAACCCGACCGACCGACCCCGACGCACGTTGTGACGGATGCTCGATTAATTAATATTTTTATTAATATTTCGAAAACGGTTTATCAAGCATTGTTGAAATTTCGTACACGCCTAAAAGTATTTCAATTCTATCGTCTGAGATATTTTAGACATTACTGCTGTCATTTGTTTTAGAGAGATTCAAGGCCAACTTTTTTGTTTTTAATTAGCACGAAGGGTCTCATTTTATATGTTCAAAAATAGTATTTTTACTAAATTAATTCTGTGATGTAACATATACATATTTTATTTCTTACATAACCTCAAAAGCAATTATTGAAGGAATACAGTTTGAAAAAATAAAAAAATATATATGTTTCTTCTTTCTAGTGATTTCCATACTGCTTCCCTTAGTATTCTGTCGAATATCTTTCAATATCCATGAACGCGCAGTACATCTTTCCCCCTCTTTTCACTCTGTTACTCGTAATTTCTTGTATTGTGAATATATGATCTTGTGTACTTCTCCCCTTTCTGTAGCCACTGTGAGATACTTTTAGCTCCGTTTCTATTGTCTTTCTTAGCCTTCTTTCTAGAATTTCTTCGTATATTTTTGTTACTGTGCTTTGAAGGGTAATGCCCCTCTAATTGTCCCTCTTGGCCCATTTCTTGTGGATTGGTAGAATAAGCCCTATTTTCAGATCTTCCGGTGTCTTTTCTTCAGTCCACATTTTAATCATGACTTCTATACCTTTTCAAGTTCAAATTGAGACCAATCAAGTTCAAATTGAGACCAATCAATTTCATATTGAGATCAATCAAGTTCAAATTGAGACCAATCAATTTTAAATTGAGACCAATCAAAATCAAGTGGACACTAAACAATATCAAGTTGAGAGTAAACAAATAAAATTTATTATGACAACATAATTAAATTATATGTGTCGTATTAAAAATGCCACGCTACATAAAAAACGCAGAAGCAGGAGGAGCAAATCTCAAGGAGGAGATGTGTGCGTTTTATAATAATAATAGAGATTGGAAACCCCTTCCTAATACGATGGGAATGAAAATTAATTCAGAAATAATCCCTTACTTCGATTAAGTTCATATAGCCCAATGATGAACCCGATTGAAAATGCATGACCAGTCATGAAATCTGGTGTGAAAGTAGATTTGGCAGTACAAATGCCACAAAGTTTGAATGGAGAAGGCAGGAATAATTGACACAAACAGAGTTTATCCTTCATAGGTTAGAAAACAAAATTAATGAAAACGTAAGAAAAAAATAATAAGGTTGTCAATGCGAGATTTCTGGCAGGTATCCAAAAATGTATTTCTGCTGGGTTAAACATGAAAGACATGCACTTTTAGTTTAGTAGTTTATTCCTTAGATATGTGTTGTATAATGTTAATATTTAATATTACATGAATGAATAAATTATATTATAGTTATATTTCGTTAATATACATATTGGTAATATTTTCAAATTAAAATTGTTTCTTGTCAACTTAATTTTGATTAATCTCAATTTGAAATTGATATCTCATTTAGAAATTGTTAAATCTCAAATTGAATTTGTTCCAATTCAATTTGAATTGGATTGTTTCCAATTTGAAATTGATTGGTCTTAATATGAATTTGTTACTTCCCAAAATAAAATTGATTGGTCTCATTTTCAACTTGATTGGTCTCAATATGAATTTGTTACTTCCCAAAATGAAATTGATTGGTCTCAATATGAATTTGTTACTTCCCAAAATGAAATTGATTGGGCTCATTTTGAACTTGAAAAGGTATAGTAAATTCTAGACCCTTTTCGTCTCAAGAAATTCTTCATCATTTCTGTTGTTACTCTGATTTCTCCTGTTGATTTTTCGTTATTTAGTGTTTTTATTGCCTCTTTCAATTATTTTATGTTTACATCCGTGTTGGTTTCTTCTTCTTCTTCCTCCACTTCCCCATTTGTTTGTCCGTCTTTCGTAATTTTATTATTTACTGTAATTTTTGCTTCCATTAGTTTTTCGAAGTGTTGTCCCCATTTCTCTATTGTTCGTTTTCTTCTTTTATTATTTCTCCGTTTTCTTGATTTATTGTTGTCGTGTTCTCTTTCTTTTTGTTTTTTAGGTTTTTAAGCACTCTGTAGAACAGTTTTTTTAATTAATTTTGCTGTCATTTTCCAGCTTTACAGACTTTTAGCTTCTAAAGCTCTAATGGCTATACATTTTTGTTCTCCTATACCTTTCTTTTTTAAAGTTTCTTCAAATGTATTTCTTAATTTAGTCACTACTAGGTAATGATCGCTGCCTATTTGGTTTTCACCTTTACATCTACTACCGATTGCCTATTTCCTTTCTCTACAAATCCTTTCTCTACTAATACAAAGTCTATTATAGATTTTTCCTTCCTGCTTGGTTCTTCTCTTGTGTCTTTGTGTACATTTTTGTTTTCTTAGGTGTTTGCCACTATCATATTGTGTTCCATACAGAATTCTAATATTTTTGTCTTCATTAATTTTTCTTCTTGCATCCCCTTGTCTGACTATTAGCGATTTGTATTTGTTGTCTCTTATTCCCACCATCCCGTTGAATTTTTTTAGTAGGTACGTACAATTTTCCTTTTGCTTTTCCATGATGAGTGTTAGGTTTTTCCAAATTGCTTCTTTGGTTATTACTGTCTAGCATTATAATCTAGCATTAATACTCTGGGTGTTGGAAAAAGATGGGTGATGCACCAGGAAATCTCGGAAGAAAGACGGTTTCGTGTTACGGTATAATATATAGAGGGTGTTCGTAAAGTATCGAATAAAATCAATATTTTGGAAATTGAAAACATTTTGGAAAAATCCTCGGATACGTCGATTTATAATTTTGAAAAGACACATTTTGTTATAAATCTAAAGTTTGTGTCACCATTTGTTTTTAAGTTATGACGCTCTGAACAACTCTCTTGAAGTACTCTGGAACCATTCTCTAAGATTTTTAACCAGGAAGTTCGACGCCTTCCTACGCATCTACTGCCAGAAACAATGTTTTCGAATGACATACTCAAAGAAATATAAATTGTTATTAGGTAGTGTCTATTTGTCTATTATTGTTGTTATTATTAACACTGGTATAATTTTAACGGATCGACATGCAATCACCGGAGTAAACTCTTAATTTAAGCTATTTTAAATGCGTTGTTCATTAACCATAAATATAATTTCCCTAATGCCGCAATAATAATAATTAACGGAAGGTAATTAGACATGTTTTTTATACCTTGCTACTAATTAAACTTCCGCCGTGATTTATTATTTACACGGACGTAGTTAAATCGCTGGGAGTAACCTGGCCTTATTGCGCCCTTCTGCGTCTGCAAAATTGATTCTTACAAGCTACCTCCCCCCTCATCCCGGAAGCAGAATTAACGGCATCTGCGTTGGTAGCCTGTAATTGAGATTCTAGGGGTGCAGCAGGAGCGATTTTCTCAAGCGAAACTCGCCAATTTGTCGCGACGTCTACAATTCTTCACGCGAAAACTGCCGTCGATTTTCAAACTTAATTGTCCGCAATTTATTCCAAATCGGAAAGTACCTCTGAAGAACTAAATTCCAAGGATTAGAAAGGCTAATAAGTCTAGAGGAGCGAGACACCTTAGCTAAGCGCTAAGACAGGATTTTAATAATTAATAGCTGCTAATTGAACGGGGGTGAAAGTTCGAGGAAGGATGAACCTGTTCCGTTCTGTTCGGTCACACTAATTGTATCATCCTAGGAAGTACAATTGAGGCGTTACGTTATTGAGATGTGCCGAAGAAACAACTTTTTGTATGTCTCAATGGGAGTTTCGCGTGCAATGGTGGACTGAGTGGTTCATCTATTATTTGTAACAAAGTTACTGTAAAAAAAGTTTGTACTCAAATCTCCAAAAAGCAACTACAACTAAAACATTTCACGTTTCAGGTTTTTCATTTTTCCCACAAAAAGCAAGATGATAATTTAAACAGTGGATTGAGAGGTTCCTGTTACGTCGTTATTAACATATTACTAACTTTATAGCACGTCTGGTGGCAGTTCCTGGTATCGATTATAAAACCCTTCCAAAAGGCTGGGCTACGAGGAGCGGTTGACTGGGACCGGAAATAACCTTTCGCAATTAAGGAAGGAAGCGTCCTTAGCCATAATCATATTTGTTGGCAAGAGAGGCTGACAAACCGTCTTTATCGGCGCAAAACTTCTGCGTTGCTAACTTGTAATTTAGTTAAGATGACAATTACATTTGTACATAATTTTATTCAACTGCTGTGCAAGTTAAGTCATCGTTTGATAGATCAAGAGGAATGGTAAATATTTTCAAATCCAAAGAGAAAATAGCTGTTCGTTAAATCATTGAAAACAAAACTATTTCAGTAGTTCAATTGTGATTAGGGATTACTCTCGCAAAAGAGCTACCTACCAGAATTCACATTATATATTTCGCATTAACTCATATAAAGCTAATAAGCTAAGCTAAACATACGCTTACTTAAAAAAAATTGTATCAAAGCTGCGAAAAAGGAACGTGAGTTTCTAATGGAAATTTGTCTCTGCTCCCTCCCCCTTAAGATTTTTAGAACAATATTTAAGTTTTGGAAAAACAAATCATTAATATTTATAGCATTTGGAGCGAATCTTGTTCTACTGTCATATATTTGTCAAAAAGGCGTTGTTACATATTTAACTTTAATCTGAAAATTGCTTCACTTCCCCAAGAACCCCTTCTTACTTATGGGTCTTGTTCCCGGAGATTTTTTGAATCCCGGGATTCGGGATTGAAAATTCTGTAAATCCTGGGATTTCCCGGGACCCGGGAAATTTATTTTAATATTAAACCTTTAATATTACAAGGCAATTTAAATATTATTTTTTAATAAAAACCAATAAAAAAACTTTGTGGAAAATAAAAATATATTTATTAATTCAGTATTTAATAAACTAAAAAAACATTTTTTTCTCAAAGAAAACATTAATTTTCAAAATAAGGTATAACAAAAATAACAAAATAAACATCTCATTGACCCGTCTTGTTTCTTGTTAATTTTTGAAATCAGTTTAAAAAAAACACAGGTCATCAACAGAATGATCAGCTAGACCAACGCGTTTTTTTTGTGACGAATGAGCTAGCAATTGAAAAGACGCGTTCTGCTTCGGTCGATGTTAACTTAGTTAGAGTGTTAACTTAGATAGTTAATAACGAATCGTATAAACGTTTTAAAGAATGAACGATAACAGACAGACAAAAAGAGTGTATGAGACAAGACCTACGCGGAAATCATATAAGGGAAGACCAAGAAAAACCTGGAACGACAGAATTAGAGAGCAGGCAGAGAAAAGAGGATTAACATGGGAAAGAATCAAACAACTCACACAAGATAGAAGAAAATGGAGAGCAACCTACATGAAGAAACAATAAACTGTAAAACCCTACACCAACAATGGTAGAAAGGGAAATGAATAAATAGATATGTAAACAAACGTTTTAAAGTACGTGTCTTTGTTCCTGTTGCTTCATATAGTTTCAGTCTTCTTTGAATTGATAATACTTGGTCGGATTTTACTTCTTCCATAGGTTTATGAAATGCAATTATTGCATTTGTTAAAGAGAGACTTAATGAAGATTCACTAGTAGCTTAGGAAGTTTCAGCATGCTGATCATTCACTTCCTCTAAATCACTAGAATCAGATTCTAATTCTGTATCATTAAAAAAATTCTGGCTAACCAAATCTTTTGCATATTTAGCGAGGGTGGGAATGGTTGATTTTGAAAAAGGCTTGTCATATTTATGAGATTCAGCCGTGTCTTTCTGAGAGTCTGTTTCTAAGAGATTCTAAGAAGTTTATAGCTAAAAGACGGCCGTGTACACCATCAAGAAGAGAATCGAAGAGAAATTTCAGAATTCCTTCTGAAGTAACTAAATTGCAGTCTCTTGCACCCAATGCCTCAACAGCCAAATACTGTACAGGTTTCAATACGTTTAACAATTCCTGTATCTGGGAAATTTCGTTTTCATATAATTTTAGTGGGGAGTCTAGCTCCTTTAAGGCCTTTTCAATGCAGGTTTTCAATCGTAAATACCTTTCAAGCAATCGTAGGATGCTGTTCAATCTAGTCTGACAATCCAATATGAGATTGAGCTCTTTTCCAAGCTCATTTTTAACATAGTTTTATAGCACGGAATTTTTGACAGCGGATTTTTTAAACAATTTTACAATGTTACGGACTTTGCCCAAAATTGTTTTAAAATCAGCTTCCATTTCCATCACTGTAGTTACAGTACTTGCACTTGAAGGCAATTCACCATCTTCTTCGTCTTCTTCATCGTCGTCAAAATTTTCTGAGTTGTTATCGTCGTCGCCATCAGAAAGTTCGTTGTATTTGTATTCGTTGTCAACAAGCTCAATAGTTGTTTTGGATATGGTCGTCTTTTTGTAAAAAATGTCACAAACTGCAAGTTGAATTCCATGGTTTAAGCACAATTGATGGATCATGAATGGTGACTCCCTTCCAATTTTTTTCATTACAGATGCACCATCTGTTTTTGCAGCTAAAACATCTTTTAGGTTGATTTTAAAACTGGCAAGTTTTTGTTCAAGTAGATTTCTTAAGAGATCAGCTGAGCAACTTCCATAAATTCTAATGAGACCTAGGATATCGTAGCACTCATTCGAATAATGTATATTTATATTTAATTAACGTGTGTTTCTGAAACTTGTCCATTCATCAAGTGTCAAACTTAATAGGCATGATTTTTTTTTTGTGTAAATTAATTCTTTCTACTACTTTCAATTTGACAGTTTCATAGTAATCATGTATAAGTTTCATAACATTAGTTCTGGATTTAGGTAATTGATAGCCACGAGAACTTAAACCTTCCCTTACAAACGTACTTCTACAGTCACCAGAAATTGAAAAGCAGTCATAGGCACATAATCTCGATACTATTTCAGCCATTGATTCTCGTTTCGTATATTTTAATATGGTCGGTTGAATTTGAATCATTTTAGAAGTTGATGGACCAGCACCTGCGTCTTCACTTTCTTTACGTTTATTACATTTTTCAGGATGAATATGAACAAATGAGAAAGTAAAAAATTAAAGCTAATCTTACATCCCAAAATCACATTCAGAATCCAAATATATGGCTAAGAAGGCAAGAATTATAATCCCTTCACTTTGCATTAATATAGGCATTAACCGAAATCACGCCAGATCCATTTAAACATAATCCATATTCCGTCCATATTAAAGCTATCACTTAGAAATTTTCTTTTCACACCATACTCCCAACATCGATAGCAATCGATATTGGAACACGATGCTCCCCACGGGGGTGCAAGGTTCTTTTGCAAAGTTCCCATTCCCATCAAATACGAAACGTATGAGAATAAATAAAGCTCTCCATCCCACTAGGAGGGCCACGCCACGTCTGCCCAATTTATCATCCCCCTCATCCCCCATCGATAAAATCGTATCTTAGAGGACCATCATTTTTTTTCGGGGGTACGCGCTTCAATGAATACCGAAAGGGTGGCGGCGAAGGAAGGGGTGCTGGGGGTGGCGCTGTTGCTTCGTGGAGCGGCGGATCATACGATGCGACAAGGTGCATTAATTCGATCGGCGGGAGGAAGTGGCGTCGCCGGGATCCTTTGAGGACCAGTGATGCATGGGATAGAGGGGTCGTGGTGGGGGATTGAGAGGATTTGACGGTGGAATTTTTTTAGATTGGATCAATCAAAGGACGTTTGGGGCGGTTATTTAATGGATTTCGGTAATTGATGGAATTCTCTGAAAGTCTGAAATATATGTGAGCAATTTATGCGAAGTTTATTTATGTCTGGCATACATCCATAATCAGTTAGATGTTTCCTTGATGGATGTGCATATAATATCAGGTAATACAACTCTAGACATTAACCATTTAATTTCGTTTTCGTAAATAATCCTAATAAAAAAAATAGTTTCAAGAAATCGGATAATACTTGTTACGATGTTGTAGTGGACTGTTTTGTGGTTCAGAAACATTAGGCGTAGGTGCTATTTAATTTAACTCTTACCGGTCGTGTGGTCTGTAAAATGTAAAATGGTTCAATTTGTGTACCACCGTAACACTTACGATATATAACTTTTCTTCGTAACTTTATATTTTCTTAGAAAATATCGAAATATAATGACGACTTACCGTTCAACTTGGTAGCAATGAACCGGTAAGAGATGCAAGAGCTAATTGATGACATAGATGTCGACTCTACTCCATCTGATACTGAATCAGTTGTAAGTGAAATAGCAGACACATATCACACAGATCTAACCGAAGATAAAAACCAACCAACACTACTTCTAAGTGGAAGCGACGAGGAAGAAGACAGCATACCATTAGTTTATCTTATTAGTACAAGCACAAAGGTACAACATATTCAGCCACCAGTGTGGAATAAAAGAAATAGGATTGAACCTGCTCCCTCATTTACAGCAGACAGTAGTGTACCCGATTTCATCATCCTCTTGGAAAATCTATCACGTTTCAAACCATTCAATTTATTATTTTCAGATGAGTTGATCGACCTGATTCTTTTTCAAACTTACTTATATGAGGGTCAAATACAAATAAATACAGGGAAATCTTTTACATAGACTAATGTAAAAGAAATGAAAAAGTTTTTAGGTATAGGTATCTCTTGATGGGAATTAAACGTATTCCAAGCTATAAGGATTATTGGTCGACTGATGAGTTGATCGACCTGATTGTTTTTTAAACCAACTTATATGCAGGTCAAATACAAATGAATACAGGAAAATCTTTTACACAGACTAATATAAATGAAATGAAAACATTTTTAGGTATACATCTCTTGATGGGAATTAAACATCTTCCAAGCTATAAGGAGTATTGGTCGACTGCTCCTGAACTACATGATATTTATGTATCTTCACTTATGACATCAAAACGATTTGGATGGTTATTAGGACACCTACACCGGAATGATAATTCTATAATTCCAGAACGAAATTCACATAATTATGATAAGTTATTACAATACGTCCATTTAATAATCACCTATCTCAGAATTTCCAAAAATGTCTTGCACCAAGCGAAATACTAGCGTTGGATCATTCGTATTATAATTCGTGGAAATCATTCTGATTATTATTCGTAAAAATCATCTGGATTACCTTCGGTAAAATAATTCGGATTATCATTCGTGAAAATCGAATTATGAATGATTTCAAATAGAATGAATTATAATTCGATTATTGCAATAATTCGTATTCGCATAATTCGATGACTAAAATCATTCGATTATGCCCATCACTAGTAGATACCTATATTTAAACGTTATAAATCTCATATTGCCAATTCAGTTGTCACTTATCTTCATTAATACAGCCACATGCACATGGCCTGAATGCCGGGTTATCTTATAAATGAATTGAGATTAACGCCGCAGTGTCCAATGCATCGTAACCATAATGTCAATATGTTATTAAGTTATTAACGGCGGTGCTGATTCATATTGAGAAATGATCCACCCTGGCCAAATATTTGCTTTACATATGCATGCAAATTTTATGTTAATCAAAATTATGCAGACCAGACATTGGAGTGGTTCGCACACCGAGTGGGAATCACTTCCAATTCAGCAAATTTGATAATTGTAGGAATGCAAATTCCACGCGGTATAATTATAAAATATACACTAGCCCGACTAAACTTATTACTGGAGTACAAAAAATATTTATATAATTATATTACATTGTTATGCTGAATTCAAAAACCAGAAAACAAAATATGGAAAGAAATTGAAGTTGAAGGACATCGTAACTGAATTTGATCCAGGTTTTCAAGATGCACAAAAAACTGTGTTTCGAGCATAATTATGTAAGAGCATTTAAAGAAAAATAACAATTATCCTTTTTTCACAAAGACATTTTTCTTTAATTGTTAATATTTCACAAGCTCCAACCGATTAATTTAATGTAGGAGCATATTTTACATAAAACTATTTTTTAAATAACTCTACTTCGCTAATATTATTGTATTTACCTACAAGTAGTTACCTACTAGTAGTTTGCAAGAGGTAATTTTTATCCAGATATGCTTGCCTTAATAGCAAAAATTGGGTGCCTACAAAACTTTGTTACCGAACGGTTGTGAAGTCTAGTTTTCCAATTCGGTAAATTTGATAATTGTAGGAATGCACATTCCACGTGGTATAATTATAAAATATACACGAAGCCCTACTAAACTTATTATTGGAGTACAAACAATATTTATATAATTATATTACAGTGTTATCCTGAATTAAAAAAAAAACAGAAAACAAAATTGCAAACAAAAAAAGGCAATGGAATTCATGTTGAAGGACATCGTAACTGAATACGATCCAGGTTTTCAAAATGCACAAAAAACTGTGTTTTAAGCATAATTATGTAGGTAAGAGCATATTTTACATAAACTAATTTTCAAATAACTCTACTTCACTAATATTATGGTATTTACCTATTACTAGTAGTTATGCAATTATCCTAGGTAGGTAACCTAGGTAGGAGGTAATTTTTATCCGGATATGCATGCCTTTATAGCAAAAATTGGGTTGCTACAAAACTTTTTTACCGGACGGTTATGAAGTCTAGTTTTAGCTACAAAATTCACATTTTAGTTTAAAAAGGCAACTGGATAAAAATAAACTGGAGAGTAATTTTCTGAGATTTAGCGAACTTAGATTGTTTTGATATTAATACCATTGCTATGACATTACATGTGGTCATGAAAGGAAGGGGTTTATTATCAGATGCAAAGTTTGAATATCTCTATCCGCTATCCGACAAAAACACCTCCAAATACGTGAAATCAATGATAAAATTTAAATAACCTGTAGTATAGAAATCGCCCGCCAGATATGACAATTTAATCATGCTAAATGGTCACTCAGCATTTTCGGAACCCAGCCTCAGCACAACTTCCAATAATTTAAACGTTCCAACACAATTTCATAGAGAACACTTCTCTATTTCGAAACTTGAAACTGAAATTTCTTCTATTTGGAATTTGGTTAAATAGCGATGAGATTGTAAAACATTGGTTTTCTCTAACATTTTCGTCAACTTTCTGCATTAAAGATAACTGAAAGATGGTCCCCCATTTCGTCAATGGCGTAACCCATTCCCTTGCCATTCCACCCCTCAATTTGACCATTGCTAAATGGTCACTCAGCATTTTCGGAACCCTGCCTCAGCACAACTTCCGATAATTTAAACGTTGCAACACAATTTCATATAAAACACTTCTTTATTTCGAAACTTGAAACTGAAATTTCTTCTATTTGGAATTTGGTTGAATAGCGATGAGATTGTAAAACATTGGTTTTCTCTAACATTTTCGTCAACTTTCTGCATTAAAGATAACTGAAAGATGATCGCCCATTTCGTCAATGGCATAACCCATTCCCTTGCCATTCCACCCCTCGATTTGACCATTGCTAAACGGTCACTCAGCATTTTCGAAACCCAGCCTCAGCACAACTTCCAATAATTTAAACGTTCCAACACAATTTCATAGAGAACACTTTTCTATTTCGAAATTTGTAATTGCAATTTCTTCTATTTGGAATTTGATTGAATAGTGATGAGATTGTAAAACATTGGTTTTCTCTAACATTTTCGTCAACTTTATGCATAAAAGATAACTGAAAGATGGTCGCCCATTTTGTCAATGGCATAACCCATTCCCTTGCCTTTCCACCACACACATTTCTCCAATTTTTCGATTAATTTAGACCGCTTTCACATCCATTCGCATTTGAGAAACAGATTGCAGATCTTATTTCACAATCGGTGCCACATATAATAAGACTAGGTTGGGATGGTAACACAGTCAAGAATCTGCAGCACAATTAAAAAAACGAATTTCTGAAAATACTCCTTTTTTAATTTAATCGTTTATTTCAGAAACTGGTCAACAGACATAGTTTCGATTTTTGTTTTTTTGCGGAATCAGTATCTCCTATTGCCAGGGCATATTATTCTGCAATAAAACATCAACTGCTATTTCGTTTTATGGGATATAATTTACAATGAATATCGCGTTTAGTGCAGAAACCTGTCAAGCGACATCACATAGCGTGTTTCTGCAGTAAATTTAAATTACTCCAGTAAAAGTCCTGTGGTAGTATTTTGTATATTACTAATACCATGGTAATAATTTCTATTGGTTTACTATTAGTTATGAATGCTAAGTAGTTTGGTATATTTAACAAATCAGAAAATTAGTTAAAATTTCTGTATTGTATTTTAATGAAAACACGGAAAATTTTGTGTTTTATTCTGTGTTCAAATAAAAAATGTATAGTTTATAATAGTGTATTGTATGTTAAAAATCATAATACCACAAAAAAAAAAGGAAATTACCATATAAATATATGTTTCTACATTAAAATCGTATTTTATTGCAGAAACGAGTCAACTGCAATATTTTCAATATTTTTCTACAATTAAGGGAAAAATATTATAATTTAATTACAGGCAGCATTAACTTCGGAAAGATGTTCACTAATACTAGAATTTATTTCAGGCGAAAATAAGTTTAAATATCAAGGATATAATGTTTTTCTTTGAATTGAATTCGTTGAAAACTTTGAATTTGAATAGGTGCACTTGACCAGTTTATGAAATAAACGATTCAATTTGCAAATAACCACACAAACTTATATATCTCAACAAAAAAACTACGATTCCATTGGTATCCCACAATGAAACTTTGCACAATTACTACTGAGAAAAGCAAATTTATGTGTGAGTTTTTCCAAATAAAAAAAAGATTTTCAATTTCAATTTTCAGAAATTCGTTGATAGTGTTCACGCTTCTAACTAGTCTTATTATATGTGGTACGAAAGCTTATAAACTAAGCTACAAAATGATTTTTGTCTATCCATCTGCCTTAAGTTATTACCAGCTTGAATAATATTTTGTTTTTATATAATTACATTTGGAGTATAGCAATAGGGGGAAATTTTAGTTGGGATAGCCTGTATATCGGTTGTTTTCTTTGGAGGTTTAATATTTTTCTTGGCATTTTTAACTTAAATTTGTGTATATTTTCTTACATTTTCTTAACACACATTAACACATGCTCTGACATGTGCTGTAAAAATGACGTAGGTGGCAGGTGGAATTCATACCAACCTACTTATTTTAGTGCTTTTTTAAAAATTCTGAAATCCAACTTGACAACTCTCAATTTCCCTTAGACCACTCATTATCAACGTGGTAAGGGATGAGGCCAAATTTGGACGTTTCTATCGGGGATCTCTGTATCTCAGTAATCTCTCTGTATGTATCTCTCAGGGATCTCTGTAAGTAGTAGAGATAGAAAAAATCGGATGGCGCATAATTGATCCCTTTTTTTCAAAATAAACTCGAGGGTGAACACACAAGTTTGCTATCATCTGTTGTTTTCGAGTTACAGCCTGAAACTCATCGTTTTCTTTTTTACTAACAAAACAAGCATATGCCTAATAAGAGAACAAATTTAAGAAGTTTTGAGAGAATATTTAAAGATTTCAATAAACATGCAATTATGACGTATACATGTTATACATCATTGAAAAGAGAACGAAAAAAGTTTTTTAATATTAAATCCAACTATGACTTATAGTTAAAATACATAACTTTGTCTATCGTGTTCATTAATGAAGATATCAAAATTCTGCAAATCTCTTTCAATTCCCCTTAAAAAAATTCGAGAAGAACATGCATCTCTTATCGTAATAAAATGCTAGATAACTGATTTCAGCCAAAAAGGAAAAAAAAATCTTACAATTGATTCACAAAAATTTAAACCACGATTTAGCGGTGTTTCAATGAAGGGTTACTATGGTTACTAAGGCTTAAACCGCGGTTTAATTTTTTATAATAAGATTGTAAGGTATTGATAAAAATCGAAAATGGAAACAAAGCGTTGTTATAACTATATAACTCGAAAACAAAATACGATAGCCGATATTTGTGTTTACTATACTTAATATCTTGAAAAAAGGGATCGAGGAAGCGCCATAAGAATTCCTCTATATCTTCTAGTTACCGAGATCCTTTATACAAACATCCAAACTTGGCCACCCTGTACAGTGTGTTTCAGTGTTCACCCTTTACAGTGTTCTGTCAACTTGCTATTCTACTGTACATACTATACATATATAAATCCCGGAATTGATCTTTGTCCTAAACTTTCCATACAGAATTCAGCAATGCAGCTACTAAACAATAAACCTTGTTTAATTAAAACTACTGCGAGTAAATGCTTGCTGAAATGTCAAGTGCGAGGTAACAATTTTAACATAATCATTAGTTTATGAACTGTTGCGTGAAATTTGTACCTCGGTGTCCGTGTTTAAATGGCAAACATGTCCTGTTTTAACGAGGAACAGCTCTGTTCAAATTTTACGCTCACTTCCCAGTGAAAAAGGTCGGACTGCCAGCAGCACACGAGAAATTTCAATGGAGTTATTGGCTCATGAACTTGTTGACGCGTTCATTTAGTACAGCTACACATGAAAATGCAAATAGTATGTCGATTACCCGGCGCCTGCACCATAACTGAGTGACGACTGGTCTGTGAGTGATGGTAATGGGATATGAAAAATTAATACTTACAATGGCAATTGTCTGAAGTATAACGTAGTGATACAATATATTAATGCTATAGCTTAACGCATTCCAACTGAAGTCTGACAATTCTTCGACGTTGTAGACGCCTGAAAGTAGAAGGAACGTTTAATTAAAATCTGACTGTGGATCCGTGGAGCGCTCTCACCTCCGAGTCGTAGTAGATAATAAGGCACAACAAACATCATCCCATGTTGGATCCAATATATAGCCGCCTCCAACGGAAGCTGGAAAACAAGAGAGAACGGTATTATGGACGGCACACAAAATACCTAAGGGCGAAATATTGAACTGCTGAAGGAATACGTACTAAATCCTATTTTAATTTTGTACTTGAATGGACAGTAAAATTTCAACAGTAGGCTTGTGATACAAATTAATTTAAATGAAATAATCGTAATGATATATGAAAACAAAAAGTAGTTCATATATAAAATATAATAATAAGCAAAAAATAATGAAAAACATGTAAACCTATTTAATATCGTGTTATATCAAAGCTTTTTTAACCTTTTCTATGAATTACTATAAAACAGTGTAATCATGATAATTATTGCAGTTATGTTTTTAATAATATATACGAGATATAATCATTTTACCTTCTACCACAGAATGGTGGTGATCTTTTACATCTTGTTACTATAGATTTCTAAAGATTCTATTTGTAGTTCTTCCCTAATGTCAGTATTTCTTATCTTGTCCAACTTTGTTACTCCCCTTACTCTTCTCAAAAACTTCATTTCCATTGCCTGTAGTTTACTTTCTCATTTATATAGCTTTAGATACGTCAATTATAGTTTTTCTTGACACTTCCTTCGTACTTATTAGTATTTTGTTCATTGCATGATATACTTTGTGTGTTTCTCGATTCTACTGTTTATTGCCTTTTCCTGTTTACCTCCCATTTCAATTTCTACTCCTAGATATTTGTAAGCTTCTACTTGTTCTATTTTCATGTCATTGATCGTTATATCCATCTTTGATTGTTCCCCTATCATTAGTACTTTTTTGTCTTTGTTTATCCTCATTCCATAGTCCTTTAGAGTTTCGCTCCATGTACATAGGCTTTCCTGTAGGTGTACCTCTTTTTCTGTTATTATGTTATTAATACCACATCGTCTGCGAAAGCTCCTTCTGATATTGTCACTTTGTTCATGTCTCTATATTCGACCACTAGTTTCTTCGTCTTTTTGGTGCACTCCTTTTATTATTTCGTCCATATAGGTTATAAAAAATAATGGACTCAGGCCTCCTCCCTGTCTTAGTCTTCCATACGTTTTGAATGGCTGTGAGCGTTGCTTCCAGTATATCACCGTGTTTGTATTTGTTTCATATATTTGCTTTATTACTTTTATTGTCTTGTCGTTTACTCCTTTGTCCCCTAGAATTTCCCAGAATTTTTCTCTTTTAACACTGTCGAAAGCTTTCTCTAAATCGATGAATCCCAAACATACCTTTGTTTCTGTACTCTGTTTTTCTTTATTATCTGTTGTATTGAGAAGATATGGTCTTGTATGCTTCGTCCTTTTCTGAACCCGCTTTGCTATTCCCCTAGTCTTGGTTCTACAATTTTTCTGATTTTTTTGTCTATAATGCACTCAACTATTTTCATCACCGTGTTCGTTAGTGTTGTCCCTCGATAGTTCGTGCATTCCTTTGTGTCTTCCTTTTTGTAAATAGGTACTATGAGTGCTTCTTGCCATTCTTTTGGAATTGTTTCGTCACTCTATGCTTTGTTGTATATTTCTAGCAGTAGTTCTGTTCCCTTTGTTCATATATTTTTCATCATTTCTGCGGTGATTTTGTCCCGCCTCTGTGCTTTGAAGTTTTTTTGGTTTCTTAGTACTTCAGTTAGTTCTTCTATCATTATTTGTTCTTCCATTACCTCCTGTCTTGTTGGGTTTTGTTGTGTGATTTCTGTCGTTATTTCTGTTCTTTCCAAGAGCTCTTCAAAATATTCCCTCCATCTCTCCATAATTTTTCTTCCATCTATTAACTGTTCTCTTTTCTTGTTTTTATCTGGTTTGAGCTGTATATCTTTTCTATTCTGTGTGCTTTGAGTACTTTGTAGAAGAGTTTTTGGTTTTCTTTACTGTCAGTCTCCATTTTTTCTCCAAATTCTGTCCATGCCTTTCATTTTGCTTCTATTATTAGTTCTTTTACTCTCTTCCTATTTTCTTTTTATATTTTGTATTTGTTTTCTGTTTTTTGCGTTAGGTATTGTTCAAAGGCTTTTTTCATCATTTTTGTTGCGTCTCCGATTTCTCTCGTCCACCATGTTGTTCCACATTCCTCTTTTTGCTCGCGCGACATATTGTTTTTGTTGTTCGTAGTATGATATGTTTAAGTATGTCCCACATTTCTTCCGTGCTGATGTTTTGGAGTTTTTGTTCTTTTTTCTATTTGTTCCTTGATCATTTCTTCGTATTTCTTGCTTATTCCTTCGTTTCTTAGTTTATATCTTTTATCTATTCATACTGTATGTTATCTTCTGGGTTTGTTTTAGTTACTTTTTCTTCATCTTCTGCGTGTTTTATTGTTGCTACGACCACTATAGGTAGTGGTGACTACTATAGGAGTGACCACTATAGGTAGTGGTCACTCCCAATTTCTGGGCCTCTTCTTACTTTGGTATCTGTTATTGATTTTCTATTTTGTTCTTCGACTAATATGTAATCAATGATTGATCTTTCATGTCTGCTCTTTACCTCCCTTGTGTATTTATGTATCTCTTTATGTTTTAAGGTGTTCGTTATAATCATGTTTTGTGTTATACAAAAATCGAGTAGCCTTTATCCATTGCCGTTTTTTTACCTCTTCTTGACTACCTATTACTCTATTATATACTTGATCTCTTTATCCCACTCTTTCGTTTGTCCCACTAGCTATTCGAACTAATCCTCTAATTCTTTCTCTTTCCCGTTCAGGCTTCTTATATTCCACGTCCCCAGTTTCCATGTCCATCCATTTTTTTGTGTTTCATTCTTTCTATGACACAGGGGACCATTTGTTATTATTTAGCTAGTTTCATTTGATACTTTATTCATGTCCGTTATTTTAGCATTTCGTGTCCTTTTGTTTACTTTCTTTTATCCTTTCTGTTTTAGTATTTTGGTACCAGTTTATCTGTATTTTTTTTCCCAGAGCCATGTCTTGTCTTCAATTATAATTTGTTGGTACTTTACAATTACCTTGTGTGCTTTGTCTTTCTCTTCTCTTCTCTTGCTATATTTCTCAGGTTTCTTTGTATTTCTAGTTCTTTTGGGGTTAGGTCATTATCTATGAATATGTCGGAGTTTCTTAGCTTATTTTTGTTTTTCATGACCTTTACTTTGTCTTCCCAATTTGCAATTTCCACAACTATGAAAGCTTTCTCCGTTTTCCCGATTTTATATGGTGTTTTGGTTTGAGTTTGTATTCCCAGTTTGTCTCTGAATAGCTCCTCTGCTTGAGGATGCTTTGAGTGGCTCCTTTGTAGTTATGTGGCCCCACCATTATCAGCCAAGGCCTGGATTAAAAATGACCTAGATTACAATACAGATCGGCCGCCCTAGACCTTAGGTAAGGTTAGCTTTCTTTATTTTACGCGTGGTGTTAATACCACCCCCTATCTTTATGAGTTATTATGATGAGGCATTAGTGAAGAAAGTAGTGTAGTGACGATGCGATCGGCATTACGTGCCTAGTTTTCGAAGCTGGTAATTTTTCCTCGACTTTGCAGGTAGTAAATTTATCGAAACTTCGTGAGCTTTGTCGTTGTTATCAGGCGGCGTACAATACTCCATCTCTTCTTCATAATTTAGGTCCACAAAATTCATTATTCTTAATAAAGTATTAATTCAAACCAGATATAATACTACAATTAAACAAACAGAGCTCTAATCCAGGTTAATATTTTGACATTGACGGAGCTGTCAACAATATCAATAACTGCAACAATAACAATTAGCGATTTTTTGCCGGGCTAGCCTTACAAACGTATAAATATCAATAATAAAACAATTGGCGAATGTTTTGCCGGGCTAGACTCAATTGTACGATCGTGAACTATCATTGATCGTGGTTCAGTTTCTAAGGATACAATTGTATTAACAATTGTATTCTAGGTAACTGAACCATGATCAAGGATGAGCCACGATCGTACAACTGGGCCTAAGGCCCAGTTGTACAATCGTGGATTATCTTTGATCGTGGTTCAGTTTCTAAGGATACAATTGTATTAACAATTGTATCCTAAGTAACTGAATCACGGTCAAGGGTGATCCACGATCGTACAACTGGCCCTTTGTCTTACAAACGTATACTTTCTCGCCTCTATGGAGATGGTAAAATTCGATTTTCTTATAGTGTAGGATGCAAAATATTTTATTCCCTCTCACGCCTAGCAGCTCGCAAATGAATTAAATTCCAACACAAATATCAACTGCACTCTGGTGATTTATTTGCAGCAGATGTCCAACTCGCACACTGAAATCCGCAACGCTCTTTGAATTTATTTTCAGCCCACAGAGCCTATTCAATTGATAATGAGTTTTTACAAGCGTCTACACTCAAGTAATCCCTCATTTATCTGAAGCTCAAATGAAGAGTGAAACGAGTTATTCTTGACGTAATAAAATTGTAAGTGATGTTTATGATCCTGTGGCTTTCTATCGTCATGAGCACTTTATGATGTGTGGAGAGAAGTGTTGTGAATAAAATGCTCCAGCTGCATGTTGAGTTTATCAAGTTAATTTAAGATTTAAGTGTGGTTTGTATACTAAGTGTGTTTGTACGGATGTACTGCGATTAATATCTGGGTTAAAATAAAATTACGCTTTCATAATTCTAAAATGTAATATAATATAACACTTGTAATCAAGTACGTTTGTTACAAAAATTTAGTGTATTACTTCACAGAAGTGGCAAATGGCTTCACTAGAAACCACTGTCCCTTTAAAACATTATTGTGTCCTTTCTACATGATTACTAGCAATATTTCAATGACAACTTTTAAAATTGTAACAAAATCTGTAAAATTTTCATTTCGTCCGCCATAATGAGCACAAATGAAGCAAAAATAAAATAAAATGATACTGTATTGTTTATGTTATCAGAATTTCAATTATTTTTTATGATTACTTTGAAAATTTCAAACATTTTTGTCAAATTTTCAATAATTTGTGACAATTGCAATGCATTTTTGATAATTTGAGAGAAATCATTGAAATTTTCATAGTTATCATGGAAAAATAAGTTAAATTCTGATAAAATAAAATAAAATGATACTGTGTAGTTTATTTTATTTTAATTTTAATTATTTTCCGTGATTACTATGAAAATTTCAATGATTTCTATTAAATTGTCAATATTTTTAGCCAACGCTATGCAATCTTGATGATGTAACAAAACTAATTGAAATTTTCATAGTAATCACGGAAAAATAATTTACATTCTGATAAAGTAAAATACAGTATTGTTTATTTTATCAGTATTTCAATTATTTCTGTCAAATTACCAAAATTGCATTGCAATTGACACAAATTATTGAAAATTTGACAGAAATTGTTGAGATTTTCATAGTAATCATGGAAAATCATTGAAATTCTGATAACATAAACAATACACTATCATTTTATTTTATTTTTGCTTAATTTGTGCTCATAATGGCGGACAAAATGAAAATTTTACAGATTTCGTTACAATTTTGAAAGTTCTTGAAATATTGCTAGCAATCATGTATTGAAAGGAACACAATAATTTTTGAAAGGAACAGTGGTTTCTAGCCAAGCCATTTGCCATTTTTGTAAAGTAATACGCTAAATTTATGTAACAAACCTACTTAACTACAAGTATCATATTATATTATATTTTAGAATTATGAAAACGTAATTTTGTTTTTTCCCAGATATTAATCGCAGTACATCCGTACAATGGATTCGTACATTCTGTCATTAATCATTATGGTAATTTGACATAAATCATTCATCCATTGATGAAAGGGACAAAATACTTTTTAAATGAAAAAATATACATCTAAGAATAAAGCAAGGTTTATTATTATATTTTCTTTCAGTAGTGAACTACTTGAAGTTTTCAATTCAATTTGTAACTGTTCAAATGATTTACTCATTTATTTAGTAGACCCTTTAAAACAAAATTGTCCCTTCCCTGCCACCTCTCCCTGTGTAATATGAAAAACTGAACATCTAAATTGTTTAAATGAATGTTCATACTTACGATTCTAGAATCAGTTTCAGGAAATATAAAAGCTAGTACAGGCCCGTTCAGTAGGTTTAGTTGGAATCTAAATACTGCAGTCACTACTTTACTGGGAGATGCAGCTAATAAATAAATCTGAAACAAATAAAGAAACATATATTACTATGGGAATGCAGTGTACTTATTAATATCATATTTATATAAATTAGCTAAGCAGAGGGTTGCCAACTTTAGCTTGATCATGACCCAGAGGTTCATACAGGGTTAGTGATACATAATTATATTTTCCTTAAAAAACTTTGGTTTTCAAAAATTAATAATTAAAATGGATTTTTTTTTAATGAAAAAGAAGTTATTATGTACTTAAAAATAATTAAACGATTTAAGGTAAAAATATGTCTTATTTATTTGAATATTTAACATAAGAAGTAATTGTCAAAAAATAAACAAAATTATTTCTTTCGTGCAATAAATTAAAAAAATATATAAGTACAGTGGTGCTCACATAAATCTAGTACAAATTGACATTGCTATATAAAATTGCTATCGTAACTTATCTTCTTGTACTAGATTTATGTGAGCATGACTGTACATACAAATTTTATCATATAAAATCAATTGATAGTTTGTTTGGTTAAAATGTATCTAAATTGAAACACGTCATAAGTGGTAAATTCTAATTTAAATGTACTTTATTAGGAATGTTGCATCGTGAATTTCATAATTTTGGGCATGTATCTAAATTGAAACATCATAACATCATGAACATTGCTGTGTTCAGAATTATTATATGAGACCTTATAGTTTAAAAAAAATAGTACGAGAAGGTATAGTTTTTTAAATTACGTCATGATAAGGTGAAGTTTTCAAAATAATAAGAGGAAAGTTATAATTTTGCAAATTATTTCATGAAAACTGAAAAGATGGATAGATGTGGAAAATAGTACTAACATTTATAGTTTTTGTGATGTGATATTCATGATGTTATTCTTAGAAACAAACTGCCAATGGTTTTATTATAATAACTATAACTTTTCCTATTATTATTTAGAAAACTCCAAATTTTCTTCCCATTATTTTTGTAAACCTTAAATTCTGGTAGTTTTAGTTTAAAATCTATATATGTAGATTCTATTTATAGCATCTTTCGCGCTATTCATGTAATTATTTTGAAAACTATAACTTTCATGCTATGATAAAATCATGATAAAAATACCATAACTTTTCCTGTCATTGCTTTCAAAACTGTAACTTTCAGTTGTTAGTTTGGAAACTATAACTTATAGTGCTATTACATTAGTAAAAATATAACCAATTAATATTAATAAATCTGCTCCAATTAATACCACCAAATCTGATTAAACTGATTCGCCACTCTACTTAAAACCACTCATTTTGGGGATATGTTTGTTTAACACTTTCTGTAGAAAATTGTTCTGTCTGTTGCCACGTCATACAAAAAATATGTCATTCCATTACAAAAAAATGAATTATGGAATTTTGAAGTGTACCTGTAAATAATTGAAATTTTGAAATAGTATAGTGAATCGTATAGTATAGTGAAGTATCAACACTCATGAGTTATATTAATGATAGAGCTATGCTTCAGCTACAATATGGAAAAAAGTTTAAGTTTCTATTTCATTTGTAAGAAAAATTATGAATATTTTTTATTTTTTTTAAGATAAGTGCTTTATAGGTTTGATAAAATATGTTCAGAATTGAACGTGAAATCCGAATATGTAAACATATATAGGGTGTTCCATTTAAAATAACAAAGTTGATGGCCACTTCCGGTAGAACCGGAAGCGATAGAAACATGCGCATATTTTATTTTGGGAGATCACCATGAATCGTGTTTGTGTGATTTTTTTCAAATTTTTATTTCATCAGGAAATCCATAAACTTTTAACCAATGGCTTGCGTGGGACACTCGTATTATGTTTGTGGACGCTAGCAATGGTACAGGACTTTTTAAGGGATGTTTACCGAAATTGTAAAATAACTGTAATATTTGCTTGGTATTGCTTCATAGGTGTACGCAATTTACAGGCTGCAAGTTCAAAAACAACCCCTATATTAAATATTATGTGTGCAGTCGTTCGAAATGGGATCAGGACGTTTTAAGGGATGGTACAAAAATTGTAAAATAACTATAAAATTTTCCCCGTAGTGTATTGTAGGTGTACGCAAATTTGAGCCAATAAGTCCAAAAACAACCCCAATATTAAATAAAACGCGTTAAGGGTTGTTACGGTAATCAGGGGGTAGCTACTCAAAAACGGACTCCATATTATTATTCTCCACGAAATTCTGCACATACATGTTAATTATGCTTCTATTCTGGCAATTAATAATCTCGCAATCAGAGTTTTAGTTATTAAAATTTCGATTTTCTAATTTCCAATGTAAAAATGATTTTAAGGAATGGATTGATTTTTCATTATTGCAATTCTATGCAGGTGTCAACAAGTCTGTGAGCGCGCGCAGCCTCACCTTACCCCTCAATCTCCGCAAGTACCTAAGGTCTGAGAGACCGCCACCAGGAAGACACGCAATCCGTGCTGCTCCCGGAATTTTTGCCCCTCTTCCAGGAAGTTCTTCGAGGATCTGGACGGGACTCCGGGATAGTGTTCCTGGGCCAGACGACCGCGTTTAGGGTGAGTATCGCGGCGATCGCAGCCGTATTTCGCGGGAAATTTTAAATTCTTCGGTTCCATCAAATGGCGACACAACGTAGTGGTCAACTCGGACTTTCTGGGTATTAATAGATAATATATTTCTAGGTGCCGGTGTTTGGCCATCGGGAGTGAATCCAGTTCAGGATTTCTCCAGTTTGATGGTGAATCCAGTTCACGGGACTTCGCAGAAGCCAAGGGAGAATACATTTGGATTTTCACGAGATTGGCTGAGTTTTGGCCGACATTGTGGAATTCCGGGTTAGTGGTTAAGGCGCATGCCTCGTTCTATCTGGTCTTGCGCAAATTTCAATCATATCTGCTCACATGCATTCACACAAAGACATATCTTTTTTACATCGACTTATTGCATATAAATTAATATAAATTTGTTTGCATGTTTCAATATATGTCTGTATGTTTGTATGTTTGTATATTTGTTTGTATGCATGCTTGAATGTTTCTATGCATGTTTATACGTCTGTATGTATGTTTGTATGCATGTTTGAATGCTTCTATGTTTGCATGTGTGTATATTTGTATGTGTGTATGTTTGTATACATATTTGTATGTTTATATATTTTATTGTGTTTGTATATATGTATGTATGTTTGTATGCACGATCATCATGTTGTTAGAAATAAAATACTTTTTCCGTTGATCTGTCATTTAAGCATATCATTAATGTATGATTTGTACAGAGAAATCGTTCATTAATAACCCCCATTAATGAACGATTTGTTTTAATAAACTATTTTAGTATAGGCCACCAAACATACTATATTCAAATGTCACTGTAAAACGTCAAACGTGATTTATAAGTTATTTGTGGCTATTATGGATCTCGAAGACGCTCTAATATTGACCCCGCCAGAAGTTTTGGAGAGTGCCAATGTTGCTTCATTGTGTTTGCTCCCGGAAAAAGCAGGTCTTTATACGAAAAGACATACGGAGAATTTACAACATGGTGCGCAGAGAAGCAGGTAACGCGCCATTCGGAATCTGTTTTATTAGCGTATTTTGCTGATATTGCAGGAAAAGGTCTGTTGGCAAGCTTATGGCCGAAATATTCAATGCTTAAAGCGACATTAAATATAAAAGAACACATTGATATAAGCAAATTCAATAAATTGATCATGTTCATTAAACGACAAAAAGAAGGATATCTGCCGAAAAAATCCAAAGTACTCGAAAAAGAACACATCCAACGATTCCTATCTGATTCTCCAAACAGTGTCTTCTTAATGACTAAGGTAATGAAATAATGACCAACTGAAAATATAAACATCGTATTACATTTCAGGTTGCAATGATTTTTGGAGTAGCTGGAGCATTAAGAAAAGATGAATTATTGAAATTAGAGAAAGATAATGTTCAGGATATGTCATCAAAATTTTTAGTTACAATTAAGGCGTCCAAAACACAAACAAATAGAATTTTTACAGTGGTGGACAATGAAGAAAAAACATTTGGACAATGAAGAAAAAACATTGTTAACATTAATTAGAAATTACATTTCATTGAGGCCAAGATACACTCCACACAATAGATTTTTTATTTTCTATAGAAATGGCGTCTGCTCCACCCAACCTGTAGGCATCAATACATTTTCCAAATTACCGTCACGAATTGCAACATTTTTAAAATTAGATCAGCCTCATCTTTATACAGGACACTGTTTCCGACGATCGTCTGCTTCAATTCTTTCCGACGCTGGTGCAGACTTCGCAGCTATTAAACGACATGGTGGCTGGAAATCCACTTCAGTTGCTGAAGGATACATAGAAAATTCAATTCAAAATAAAATAAACATCGCTGAAAAGATTCTCTCGACAAATAATTCAAAAGCACCTCATACTATTACGAGTGCTAATAATAATAATGAAACAGAAAATTCCACAACAAGTGTCGAAGACAATAACTTAAACTTAAATTTTAGTTCAGAATACCAGAAAACTGAAAATACTATGTCTTCCTGGTTTTAATTTCAGCAATTGCACAGTTACTAATCTAACTATAAATATAGACAAACACAGTGCAACTTAAAAATTAGTAATCTTACAAATTAGTTAATAGGTTTTGAATCATTTGTATATGTATATCACAATAATTATCACAATTAATTTGATTTTTTAAACTTTTTTATTGCTAATAAGATCAACGAAAAAATATTGTAACCAACACGTAAGATTAATCGGCGATTAATAATCTCGACAATTAACGCGCTCGCTCGCTCCGCTCGCTCACGCGTTAAAATTTCTCGATAATTAATCGCTCTCATTAATCAACTTGTTGGTTAAATAACTATTCCGTCGACTTGGCGCAAAAAATCGTACATTAATGTAAACCTTATGGACTCAATAATGAACGATTGATGCACTGAACAATCAAAAACATGTGTGTCTGTGTGTGTATGTAAGCGTGTTGAGTGGCTGTGAGCATGTGTATATGTTTGTATGTTTGTATGCATGTTTGTATGATTGTATGCATGTTTGTATGTTTGTATATTTGTATGCATTTTTGTATGTTTGTATATTTTTATGCATTTTTGTATGTTTTTATATTTGTTTGTATGTGTGTATGCATGTTTGTATGTTTCTATGTTAGCGTGTGTGTATATGTGTATGTGTGTATGTCTGTATGCATATTTGCATGTTTATACATTTGATTGTGCGTTTGTATGTATTTTTATATGCACGATCATTATGTTGTTAGAAATAAAATACTTTTCCGTCGACTTGCCGCACAAAATCACTGTAGTAAACCTTATGGACTCATTAATGAACGATCTATGCACTGAACAATCAAAAACATGTGTGTGTGTGTGTGTGTGTGTGTGTGTGTGTGTGTGTGTGTGTGTGTGTGTGTGTGTGTGTGTGTGTGTGTGTGTGTGTGTGTGTGTGTGTGTGTGTGTGTGTGTGTGTGTGTGTGTGTGTGTGTGTGTGTGTGTGTGTGTGTGTGTGTGTGTGTGTGTGTGTGTGTGTGTGTGTGTGTGTGTGTGTGTGTGTGTGTGTGTGTGTGTGTGTGTGTGTGTGTGTGTGTGTGTGTGTGTGTGTGTGTGTGTGTGTGTGTGTGTGTGTGTGTGTGTGTGTGTGTGTGTGTGTGTGTGTGTGTGTGTGTGTGTGTGTGTGTGTGTGTGTGTGTGTGTGTGTGTGTGTGTGTGTGTGTGTGTGTGTGTGTGTGTGTGTGTGTGTGTGTGTGTGTGTGTGTGTGTGTGTGTGTGTGTGTGTGTGTGTGTGTGTGTGTGTGTGTGTGTGTGTGTGTGTGTGTGTGTGTGTGTGTGTGTGTGTGTGTGTGTGTGTGTGTGTGTGTGTGTGTGTGTGTGTGTGTGTGTGTGTGTGGGAAAGTTTGTATATTTGTATGCATTTTTGTATATTTTTATATTTGTTTGTATGTTTGTATGATGGTTTGTATGTTTGTATATTTGTTTGTATGAATGTTTGTATGTGTGTGCATTTGTATGTGTGTGTGCATGTTTGTATGTTTCTATGTTTGCGTGTGTATATTTGTATGTGTGTATGTCTGTATGCATATTTGCATGTTTATACATTTGATTGTGTGTTTGATCATTATGTTGTTAGAAATAAAATACTTTTCCGTCGACTTGCCGCGTATTAATCGTATTAATGCCCTCATTACATAACCGCAGGCTTAGAAAAAAACATGGTTTTTGAAACAAAATCATAAATCAATGATTTTTTTTTTAATCATAAATCATGGTTTATTTCATTTTTTTTTATGTTTCTGATCAGTTTTGGCCAGGACAAATGTGATTAATATCAATTGATTTACATCACGACTTAATCATATGATTTGTTTTTTATAAATTTTGATTTTGAACAAGAAATGATAATTAAAACAAATTTATTTACATCACAACTTAATCATATGATTTTTTTTTTTAATTTGGTTTTGAACAAGAAATGATAATTAAAATAAATTTCTGTGTATCTTGAAGAAATTGAAGAAAAGAATAGTTATTTGTATATCAAGGCCGAGAAATCTCATTTTAGGGACCGAGAGAAAGTTTGTCGCCGAGGCCGCTTGCGGCCGAGGCAATACAATCTCGAGGTCGCTAAAAGATTTCGCGGCCGAGGTGTACACAACGTTTTTCGTGCAATTGATGCACGCTGCAATGAGTCTCCTAGGTTGTGAACAAGCGACTGTCAATTTTGACAAAATAATAAACGTCAAAAAAATTAATCGATAATTCAGTTAAACGAAGTAGAAATGAATACTAGTGATAGTGATGATTTAGAGTGTACACCTCCGGAGTTGAGAAAAATTGCAAACGCTGCCACAGATCATTTAATTCCAGAGAAAAGTATACGGCTATACGAGAATGCATACGTTAAATTTAAAACTTGGTGTGAAGAACAAAAAGCTGCGAACATATCGGAAAATGTTATTATGGCATATTTAGAAGCAAAATCTACAGTTTTGAAATCTTCCACTTTATGGAATACATACTCCATGTTAAAATGTATGATAAATATCAGGGAGGGGATTGATATTTCAAGATTTCCTAAATTAGTGCCATTATTAAAGAAAGAGGCAGTAGGGTATCGAGCGAAAAAGTCAAAAATACTAACTGCACAGCAAATCAATACATTTATAAGAGAAGCCAGTAATGAAACTTATTTAATGTGGAAGGTATAAGGTACATGTTTTACTTACATTAATATGTCAAGAAATGTTTTGTAGGTTGTTTTAATTATGGGCATCTCTGGGGCGTTAAGGCGTGATGAAATTTATAAATTGTCTGTTGACGATGTGGAAGATTTGGGCACTGCTTTAATTGTCCGCATTCCCGAAAGCAAGACAGATAAACAAATAAGTTAAATCTGAGACATGATAGTTATTTGACTGATGTTTCTCTTGATGTTTAATGACAACAATAATTTTAGGTTGCTTGGCAACCTTTTGTGGCCATAGCTGAGAAATTGCACTTCTCGGTCTGTTGTGTCGCTGAGAAGTTACCATTTCTCGTCCAATTGCACGAAAATATATTTTATTAAGTTTAAAGTATTATCCATAAGTTACCAGTTATTTATTTAAGTTATTATTATTGGGTACTTACTTGTAGAGTTATTTTGTTTTATTTTATTGTTTATTTGTTTTATTTTGCCTGACTAGTTTTAGTTTCTAACAAACCATCATCAGAGGCATGATATGCGTACTTTGCTATGTATGTATCTGAATCTTATTTTTACCATAAATGTTTGTAATTAATTTGAATTTTGCAAAGATTAAACTAGTCAAGCAATAAGTCAAGCAAAATAAAATAAATAAATAATAAAATAAAATAAAAGTAACTCGACCAGTAAGTAAGTACCCAATAATACTTTAAAATAATATTTTACTTACAATTATTTTTGTAATTTTTGGAAGTTTTTATTAACATAAGTACGCATTTATACAAAAGTGTATAACAATTATCTATTTTAAAGCATGCTAACTCTGTAGTTAAATTATAATTTTAATTGTTCACTTATTGGAATGCACAAACAGTGCAAAAAAAATCATTAATTTAAAAAAAAACTATTTTTATTTAAATCAATGATTTATAAAAAATCCGTTGATTTAAATGAACGAATAATTTTAAAAAAAATCAGTTGAATCGTGATTTAAATCAACTTGTTTGTTGCAAGTATTACGTATACAGTACTTGTTTGTTGCAAGTACATACGTATACAGTCCTTGTTTGGTTCAAGTACATATGTATACATTACATGTTTATTGCAAGTACTTTGTATACAGTGCTTGTGTGTTGCAAGTGCATGTATATAGTACTTGTTTATATCAAGTACCAACAATCGCATTTTATCTTAGCTACTTGTATTTCCTTGTTGTCGGCGCATCTCGTTCTGTAAGACGTACTTATTCGATGTGCATATAATTACTACCGCGATGTTGCGCCCATGCATTGAACAGGGTTTTCCTTTTCAGGTAAAATCTATTAGCTACATTTGAAGTAGATGCATGTAAAACTGCGCCTTACTAGGGTTCCTCTAAGCAGGTTCTCTTAAATTATTAGGTACTCAGTACTTGCTTGTTGCAAGTACTTGTGTACTATGTACATAGTACTTGTTTGTTTCAAGTACGACAATAGCATTTTCTCTTTCAGGTACAATACAAACTGCGCCTATATTGGGTTCCTGTAAACAGGTTCTCTTAAATTATGATACAACAATAACATACAACAATACAACTATACAACAATAATAACAACAATAATAATAAATAAAGGAAAATAAGACACCTGGTATAAGTTTCACAGTTTTTTTTTTATTATTGATACTCCACAATTGTTTCGGTTGTTACATAATTGTCAAGAGTTAAAAAAATACTCTGAGTATTCTTTTAACTCTTGAAAATGTTGTAACGACCAAAACAATTGTTGTGAATCAAACTAAAAAAAAAACTGTGACACTTACACGAAGTGTCTTATGTTGCTTAATTTAATATGTTTGACCAAGAGGTTATTAAACTTTTAATTTAATCAAAAGAATGTTTTCTTTCAGGTTACATGAGTAAAATAGGGCTGAAAGCGAGATCTCTCATGTATAAAATAAAAAGATAACGGCACCAGTGAATTGGGCAGCTTTATTTACACCCACAGTCCAACTTTAGACGAGTACCAAGAGGTATTTAAATGTTCATCAATTCAGTTGCATTGTAAATCAGGCTTTCCATTCACAGACAGTACCTCAAACGTACAGCACTTTTCGGAATTTTCTGGAAATGCTGCAATTTGAAGTGGTGCTGGAAAATCTGTCTAATGCATATTTTACTGAATAAAATTTAACGTGTGCTTCATTTTGTTGCTGATTCTAGTTACTCATTAAAATATGCATCATTAATTTTCTTTTTCATTTTACATTGAGCTTGCTTATGAATATGTATAAATCTGTAAATTGAGACGAATAAATGAGAAAAACTTATAAATATTGAGTATATTGATTAAATATAGCCCTCATAGCCCCCCCACCACCCTAAATCCGCCACTGCACATGAGACGAATGAGAGAAGATAGAAACAGTAAGAAAATATACGAGACAAGAGGAAGAGGAAAACTAGACAATAAGATCGAGAAAAGAGTGGAACAGCGCAATAAAATAAGAAAGGAAAGGAAACACATGGGAAGAAATAAAGGAATTAACCAAAGATAGGAGGAAGTGAAGAGAATACTATAAAAATTAGTAATGTAGACCTTACACCAACAGCTAGATAGGCAAAGGAATAAATAAATAAATGCATAGAACATTAAAAAAAACAGAAATTGAAACAAAATGCAAATTCTGATATTCAGAAAAATATTAGTTGGAGCGAACAATTTATAACTTAATTGCGAATTATTTGCGAATCTTTTTCGACTATTTTTGGGTAGAATACAGCGTCCGGCAAAATTCAGCATTCTGCTTCCTGTACAGATTAGTTTCAAAATATTTCTGGAGAACCAGTTTTTATCTCATTCGGCCTTAAAAATTGGAAGGAAGCTTAAGAAAATATCAAGTACATCCAGATTTTGAGTGTCATAGAGTCGCTACGCAAAAATGGTCTCTTTTTAATAGCTCTCTCAAAAATGATCACTGTAGAAGTTGTTTTAATACAAAACAAACACCAAAATTTGTTTTGTTTAGAGGTCATAATAAAAGGCCGAAAGTACCAACCGTGAAAACTGTTTAGAAGAAGTTTTTGAAGTTTTGAAAAATAATTTAATCATTTTTACAACGTTATAATCCTCCCAAGAATTGTGTCTAGATGATGTGTATCTAAATGGAATTGTAGACGCTAATTGCTTATTGAACATCTTTCTAAAAGAAACTATTGATGCATATTATTTTGCTGTTATGGTCGATGATAGTAGAACAGAAGATAAATTACGAATGATGGTGTAATATATTTATGCCATTAAGGCAGTTAAATTAACATGACCGACAATTTTAGAATATTTTAGAATATTTAAGAGACGTTAAAATTTCACGTGTTGAAAAAACTCGGCCGGTTATTACTGCGAGAACGCTTTTAAACATTGGAATACTCATATGGCACACCACTAACATTAATAATAATAATATTCATAACAATATGTAGGCGCGTACTTGTGGCTAATTAGTGGTTGCGAAAGTTACAGCAATCGCGGTGTATTTTAAACCATTGTCCGGAATACGACAGAATAATTCCGGCAGAAGCGGAAGTGATAGAAACATGTACTAATTATATTTTAGGAGATCACGACGAACCATGATTGAATGAACTTTTCAAATTTTAATTTTATCAGGAACCCCATAATCTTTTACCAACGGCTTGCGTAAGACAGACAATCTGTATATTTGCACTTTACTGTGATTTCAAGTTATATATTTCAAATTTTAATCATAGGGTTTTAGAAAATGATAGAAATTCACTTACATTTAAAATTTTGTAGCGCAAAAACAGGAAAATGTTCAAACTAGTGCCCATCAGTATTATTATTGATACTTTCAAATTGTAACGTGAATATGGCCATGCTGGCAATATGGTCAGTTGTCTTTATCTCCGCAAACTTATATTTTTAACATAACTTGAATTTCTCTAGATTTAATTAATTCATGTTTTGTTTATTTTATACCAGATCTGCATACAGTATACGTGAATACAAATCCTCTAAAAATTTGACCACCAATATATTTTAAATAAGTGAGAAAATGGAGTTATTAACTTTCCGAGTTGACCAGTATAAGTTATCAGACACCGAAATTTCTGAAAATTTATCTAACGGATATCTTAAAAATTTTATGCCAGAATTATATCGAGTATACCTGAATACAAATCCTCTAAAAATTTGACCACCAATATGTCTTAAATAAGTGAGAGAATCGAGTTATTAACTTGCAGAGTTGACCAGTATAAGTTTTCAGATACTGAAAATTCTGAAAAATTTATCTAACGAATATTTTGAAAATTTTATGCCAGATCTGTATACAGTATACCTGAATGCAAAGCCTCTGAAAATTTGACCATGCATATGTCTTAAATAAGTGAGAAAATCGAGTTATTAACTTGCAGAGTTGACCAGTATAAGTTTTCAGACACTGAAAATTCTGAAAAATTTATCTAACGAATATTTTGAAAATTTTATGCCAGATCTGTATACAGTATACCTGAATACATAACCCATGAAAATTTGACCACGAGTATGTCTTAAATAAGTGACAAATTTGAGTTATTAACTTTCCGAGTTAACCAATATAAGTTATAAGTGACTAAATTTCAGAAAATTTACCTAATATCTTAAACTTGAATTTCTGTAGATTTAATTAGTTCATGTTTTGTATATTTTATGCCAGATCTGTTTACAGTATACCTGAATACAAATCCTCTGAAAATTTGACCTCCAATATGTCTTGAATAAGTGAGAAAATCGAGTTATTAACTTTCCGAGTAGACCAGTATAAGTTATCACTGAAATTTCTAAAAAAAAAACCTACGGATATTTGAAAAATTTATGCCAGATCTGTATACAGTATACTTGCATACAATTCTTCTGCTAATTTGAGAAAGATTCTACTTTAAATAAGTGAGAAAATCGAATATATAAGTTTCTGATTTGACCTGCAAGAATGATCAATTACTGAAATTTCTGAATAGTTATCTAATTTATGTTTTATATATTTTATGCCAGATTTGTATACAGTATACCTACATACAATTCTTATGCAAATTTGAGGAAGACTCTGCTTTAAATAAGTGAGAAAATCAAATATATAACTTTCTGATTTGACTGTATGAATTATCAATTACTGAAGTTTCTGAAAATTTATCTAACTCATGTTTTGTATATTTCAAGCCAGATTTGTATACAGTATACTTGGATACAATTCTTCTGCAAATTTGAGGAAGATTATACTTTAAATAAGTGAAAAAATCGAAAATATAACTTTCTGATTTGACCAGTATGTAGTATTATCAATTACTGAAATTTCTGACAATTTAACTAATTTATGTTTTGTATATTTTATGCCAGATTTGTATACAGTATACCTTCATACAATTCTTCTACAAATTTAAGGAAGATTGTGCTTTAAATAAGTGAGAAAATCGAATATATAACTTTCTGATTTGACCAGCGTGAATTTATCAATTACTGAATTTTTTGCATATTTAATTAATTCATGTTTTGTATACAGGGTGTCTACGCTAAACCGTTCGTTAAAAGTTTACGGGGTTGCCGTTGTACTAAAAATTTCAAAAAAATCCTCGTCACACGGTTGAATCAGTTATCATCATGTGAAATATTTCTATCAACGAAATGCGACGAAAAAGTAATCTTCGAAATAATTCAAAAAATACTTGCTTTAGGAGTATGGTTGTATTATACTTTTTTGTAGTACATTTTTGTCCCAATCGTGCTATGCGATAATATATGGGTTATTCCATTTAAAAAAATTGAATTACGAGATATTTAAGAGGGCACTTAGATATTGACATTTTATGAACACTGATTATCAAAATTGACAGTTTCCAATTATTTTACTCGTAGAGGCATCCTCTAGGTACCAATAGAAATATAACTCATAATTGTATCTTATTCCTAAGAGAAGTTATTGACATATTTCAGGGTACCTTTTAGAGGTCAAAATTTTAGAAAAATATTTTTTTCTTGAAAACCAGAAGCAGAAGCACATACGTTCTTACAAAATATGTTCCAATTTAAGCGAGGATTTTAAAAATATATTAATATATGGGGTGTTCTATTTAAAATAAGAAAGTTGATGCTACTTCCGGTGAAACTGGAAGTCATACAAAGTTGAAAACATTTCACATGAGGATAACTGATTCAACCGTGTGACGAGGATTTTTTTTGAAATTTTTAGGACAACGGCAACCCCGTAAACTTTTAACGAACGGTTTAGCGTAGACACCCTGAATACATATATATATAAAAATTCATTATATTTACTATTTTATTAGACAAATGTGAGAAGGCACTTTTGAAAATTAAATATTCAAATCAAAACGAATAATTAAATAAATTGATATTGTGTATTGGAAAGTTTTCTTCTTAGCTACGATCTAATTAAAGGATGGTATCTGAGTGCTTTATAAAATATACTTAGGTTCGGTATATTTACCTCCAAGTAAAGTGTCTGCTACTTACGTGACAGTTAACGCTAACTTGATAGATTTTTTCAGAGTTTTGTCTGTTCATAAATTCTGTGCTGTGTAGTTTCCTGTAAGTAGTTACTGGACAGAAGTGAATATTTTCTATCCATTAACTACTTACAGGATACTTTATACGACAGAATTGATGAAAATAACTGTGATAAAATCTATCAAGTTAGCGTTAACTGTCACATAAGTTACAGACACTTTACTTGGAGGTGAATATACCGGCCCTTATATTATATAAATTTAGAAATATATTTTAAAAAACCTCTGGAGAGGTGTCAGCCATTTTGTTATTGGTAATGTTTACATCGAATTCGTAATTAGCGAACCCAAAAACCCCGAGCAAGAATTTTTGTGTATTTTCAAGCACGTTTTGAGATTTGGGACCACTGTGAGTCACCCCCGATGGACATTTTTTATGAACATAAGGTATGCTCTAGCATTAAGCTTTATAAGTTTAAGCTCTGATTAAATGTAAGTACTCTAAAAATAAACCGCAATTTTTGTCACAAATTACACAGGCCTACATTTTTTTTTTCATGAAAAAGTGTTTCAAGTTTAATAGGTGTCCTGTAGTAAATGGGGTATGCTGATCACGAATCAGTGCTTAGTATTTTTTTCAGCACGTTAGGTTTTCAGGAAAAGTGTGTTTGAAATTTTTCATAGAAACTGGCAATAATATTGAGAAAATATTTATTGACTATATTTATAGAAAAATACACTGCAAAATTGAGTTGTTCATTAAAAAAATAATGCAGTATAATCTACGTTAGACAATTGTTATTTTTTTTGGAATAAAATCGTTCTCTTTTTCCCTCAAAACCGCGTTTTGTAGTTTTCTTTTTGTGAATTTTTGTGAGCGAGTTCCTCTTCAAAGTCCAGCAGTAATCAGCCATCATTCTAATATCCCATCTTCCTTGGTAACGTCTCTTCATCTCCTTTATGTCTTGATGGAACCTCTCTCCCTGTTCCTCGCTGACAGCTCCAACATTTTCGGGAAAAGAGTCAACGTGGGAATTTAGAAAATGAAGTTTGACGCTCATATTGCATCCCAGTCTATTAAATAATTTTCGACCATGTTGGCTACAACTTCTTTGTAGTTTGGAGACTTGTTGTTTCTAAGGAAACCGTATATGACTTCTACGAAAGAACTCCATGCTTCAGATTCATCCTGGGTCATTGTATTCTGGAACAATCTGTCTGATTTTAAGGTTCGAATTTGAGGGCCTACAAAAATTCCTTCTTTAAGTTTAGCTTCAGAAAGTGCAGGAAATTTGTCGCACAGGTATTTAAAGCAGTCACCTTGTTTATTTAAAGCTTTGACAAACTGCTTCACCAATCCTAACATTATGTGAAGGGGAGGCAAAAGAACTAATTTTGGGTCAAGTAATGCATCACGCAGCACATTTTTTTGTCCCGGTACAAGTCTTTCTCTGAGTGGCCATTCTTTCTTAACGTAATGTAAATTTCGTGCTCGACTGTCCCACTCGTACAAAAAACATGGATACTTTGTGATTCCAGACTGCTGACCCAAAAGCATGGATATTATTTTGAGGTCTCCACAGAGTTGCCAACAATATTCGCTATACTTTATTGTATTTAGCAACAGCTCAAGATTCTCATACGTTTCTTTGAGATGCACGGTATGAGCAACAGGCACCGAGGCATAAGTATTGTGCAACAAGACACCCTTCAGACTTCTCTTAGAAGAATCAATAAATAACCACCATGATGTGGAATCGTAATTGTCAGCTTCCAGTTTCATGACTACTTCAGGAATATTATTACAATACACTAGTGAGAGAAATATTTCGCGAACTTTTTTTCACGATGCCTAACCACGAAAATATGGTTCCTGGAGCCAACAGATTTTTGTCTTTCAGTCGTGATCCTAAGATTTGTGCAGCATCCTTCGATAGGTCCATGTCTCTCACTAAATCATTTAGTTCAGCTTGGACAAACTGTTGAGGTTGGTCTCTATCTGGATTGAATTCGTCTTCATCGGTTTTTTCGTTTGAACTTTCATCTGATGATTGCTGTTGGATGGTGTGAAGAAAATATGGAGGAATGGGAATTCCTGGTCCATGGTGTACAGGTCGTTTAGCAGACGGTGAATCAGGATACTGAATAGTATGTTTATTTTTTGAATTGAAACCCTTGACATCGCAGGAGCAAAAGTAACAGTCGCCTCCATGGTATTTTTGTTTCCTCCATACCATAGGAATGCCAAAGAGCAAAGAGCTACGTGTACCTTTTGTCCATTTTCTCAGTAGCTCGACACACTGAAAGCACACGTTGTGTGGAGCCTAAGGTTTGTTCTGATCACCAAGCTTTACACCGAAGTAAGCGTGATAAGCTTTCTTGATAAATTATGTTATGTTTCGTTGATGCTTTGCTATCGTTAAATCACCACACACGCAACAAAATATATAAGGACTGTTTTTGCACTTTCTTGATGACATTATGATGCACTAAACACTCAGAAAACAAAACACAACTCGATGATACAAACAACTGACGCTAACTAACTGTTTCGCAAACAACTGCCGATGCCATCAAGTTGACCTTGACAGATGCGAAAATGAAACAGTGTTGTCGTTGAAATGAAATAAACATAATATTATACTAAAATATGTTCTATCGATGTATCAAGTATTTTAAAGAAATAATTTTAATGCAATTTAGGAAATATCATAAAGGTACTTCTATGCTCTAGTACAAAATATCTCACAAGGTTTTTTTTAATTTTGTGAAAAATCTTGACGTGATGGGCTCAAACAAAGATCACATTCAGAATCAACGTACCCGTATTAGCTAAGGACGCTTATCAAATTAAAAAAAAAAAAAAAAAACATGTCGGCCTGTGTTATTTTTTAGATTATTATACAATCATATTCATATGTAAGTTATACAGGGTGTCCCAAAATGTACCGGCAGTATTTTAAAGGTGAATTCCAGAACTTACTTAGCGTAGAAAAGTCCATATAAACATATGTCCTAAACGTAACCGTTAGCAAGACATTCAGCTGTAATGCGTATCAGAGAACAATAAGTCATCCAATTGTATTGCACCGAAATCGTTTGCCTGCCAATCTGATTATTTACCCGTGTGTCTTGTAATCTGTGTGCTCTGCATAATAATAATGTTATTTAAAGAAATGTATTACAGACTTAGCGCCTGTAATACGATCGTGGATTATCTTTGATCATGGTTCAGTTTGTAAAGATACCATTGTATTAACAATTGTATCCTAGGCAGTGGCGGCTCGTGACTTTTTGACAAAGGAGGGCTCTGCCCTAGGAAAAACCTTAACGCCAACAAATAGGCATTTGTAAATTAGGGACTAATCCTGAACATATAAATAAAGTTGCTTTAAATAAGACATGTGTTAACAAATGAAAAAAAGTTAAATTAAAAGGAAACTTTTGCTCTTGGCTCAACTTTGTCCCACGAGCCGCCAATGATCATATTTACCTGTACCATGGTCAAGAATGATCCAAGATCGTACAACTGGACCTTAATCATAAAAAATTTAGATTTTATAATTTATTGTAGAAAGATTGCCCTGCGAGACAAATTGTTTCGAATACAATTTTATACTCGTACGATTTATAGGTATGTACATACATAATTAAAATTCATCGGACCAAACGTGAAATTTTCATGATCCGTCACTCCCTTGGCGGATGATATGCGACACCGAAATTAGCTTCCTCCAGCGATTTTCGTAAATGTACCACCCGATAAATAATTCATGTATGGTGCTTTGTAGCCCTTTAACCGTATGTTTCCAGCATACAAGCTGCTTAACCGCGGTGGAAATAATTTATGCTTTGCTCTCAGTGCGATCCTTAAGGATGGGGGTATTTCAGATGGGGACTAAACATGAAATATTGCCTACATAAATCTGCGACGATGTATTGTGATGGGTCGGAAGGAGCTTGAATGTTCGTTTACATGCGCAAAAAATACGTTACACTAAAGTATTGTTTGCAAATTTTGGGAGTATCTGTAGTCCCCACCAAGCCAAGCTGAAACTGTTCGTTTGGATTTGGGGGGAAGCTAACTTTTTTGCATATGCTGCTCGTCAAATTTACATAATTCAATGTCGGCTCGACTAATGGCCAATTTTATCGTATTATTAAAGTAACAAATTTCCCCTCCTCTGCATAATTTAGCCAGATGCCGCATTATTCTGAGGAAAGAATTGAATTACAGAGTTCCAACACAGAGATTTACCTAATTTTTTAAGAAATTTTTTTCCGTAGCCTTTAGGGCTGTGATTTCAGTCATCATTGACCATAATTATAGTATTTCTAGTACTTCACGTTAAGAATAATAATATTTAACATTAATAAATTAAAGTGCGGAGATTTTCAGCTTACTAATAAGTGACTAATATTAAACATTAAGTTATATATTTTTAATTTCATTATCCATATTAAGTATTTGGTATAATTGAAAGCACATTGGTATAGAAATTTCATATGAATTAATTGCGCTGATCGTGTCAAAAATTCGACGTATCAGAAGTTTCACAAAGTCAATAAAAACTGCTCTTGGCTTGATACCAAAAAATAAAGCGCTCATCCCCACGTCGGTACATCCATCCGTACCAATACTGAATTCACAGCTTCGTAAGGTTATAAATAAAGAATGGGCGAATATTGCGAGGTGAGGCTCTTGAATCGATAATCAAAAGCTAACGGTCCATTGTTTGATTCTTACATATTTAATAGCGTGCGTCAGAATCGTAGAATGCTATGGATTTAGTGGTAAAATAAAAAGTAGTCTTAATTGATGCGACCCTAATGTTGAAATAATGATATTGCTAACTAGAATCAAATAAACTCAGCGAGTGCGTGTAAAGAAGTCCAGGCGAGGAAAATTAGTAGTCCACGTCAATTAACGCATCGTCGCTGATTCCCTCGTACTCAAATAATGAATCCTTTACAAATAATTCACAGGAACTACTTTATGAACCAGCAGATTGCATACTTTAAAACTTCTTGCTTGTATTAACCGCATATATTGGGGAGAATATTGCACCACCTCCATTTGCTATTTACCCTGCTATTTTGTATAAATGACGGCGGGGGTTAGAGCTATTGATTTTGCAATCAATTTCTGATAATCTAGTTAATACGGCACTCGGAAATTCAAACTCCGGTTGGCTCCGGTCTAATTTTACAACGCGCCCAGAGCAAATAGATGGTGTTAAATGGTTGTTTTTTCAATTACTTTCTACCTGCTAATTGGTAATTTCATTCCGCAAGGAACATAATTAATCCCTACATGTGAAGCTTGCTTTCACCACGAAAAAATCGTATTTTTTATCATGAAAGCCCATGTGGTCTTGCCGTTCACGTTCAGACTCAGCCACATCCCTTTAGTACATACGTGGGTGGGCTCCATTCACCTACAGGGCAGTATTTAAATTGTTGAATATACCTTCGAATCCATGAAATTTCTGTAATATATTATAAGAGTAACGTGGCTTAGTGGGAGTGTAAGCGGCTGTTGAACGGAAGTAGAGTATGTCGGTTTTCAAAAACCGGTTTAAAAAAAAGGTTTTTTAAACTAAATTGAAAAAAAAACTGTTTTTGAACCTATATTTAAAACATAAAAATTAATTAATTATATTACTGTAGTAGGTACTGTATTACTACTGAAGTAAAAATGTACCCGGCAAAGACCTGTGGGGTGTGCTAGGTGCATGTGAGTAGTGCATCCCTCCCAAAATCAGATAGCCCACTTGAATTTTTCAAATAAGTCAGAAATTTGGTATAAATTCAAAAAGTTGAAAAAGACAAGAGCCGCTGTAATTATTGTCCTAATATGTTCGGCTGCAAAGGACCATCTACGAGCAACCTACATAATCATCTGAACGTAGTACCTAAAATATTAATCGACAAGCAACGACTGAAACCATAACAAATTACCAAGATAAACCAGAAACATCTGATCCCGGTCCATCTTCACAAAAACAACCTAGCATTTTTAGTTTTGTGAAAACGAGTAGTTTAGAATAAATTTTATAAAAACTTGCTGCCATGGATGGATTACCCATTAACAGCATTACAACAATCTTTGCAACAGCGAGGATATTGGTTACCACAAAACAACTCTCGAGTAATGGATCTTATTTATTCATTTTATGAAACTGCTGAATATAAAACTATAAATGAACTAGATTGTATTAAGAAGGATGGGCAAAACTTTTCTATAACTTTAGATGAATGGACTACCAAGAGGAATCGCAGATATTTGAATAATAACGGACACCATTTTGAAAAAAAAAAATTAGGTTTAGTTCCGATAGCTCGTTCTTGTGATACCCAGACAACATTAAAACTGGTTTCTGAGAAGCTAGACAATTTTACCTTAGATCTTAGCAACCTATATGCTTGCAGCAACAAATGATGGTGCTGCTGTTATGAAAAAAATTGGGTGAATATCATTAATAATTAATCAATTGTGCTATGTACAATGTACATTGTACATGCCATACACTTAGCAGTTACTGATGTATTATATGAAAATAAAAAAAACTGCTGAAGCTGATGTAAATGTTACAAGCCACGAATCTGAAACTAACGAGTCTGAAGTTTCTGAGGATCACTATGAGTCAAGCCCACTTGATCTGGACGATTGCAGATTACCTATGTTATCAGATAATTATAAACAATCTATTTCGCAATTGCAATTATTTTGAAGCAGAAAAATGGGAAGGAACTAAATCTGATTCTTGACTGCCAAACAAGATGGAATAGTTTAGAGGTCATGTTAGAAAGATTTGAACACTTAAAAATAATGTGTTCTTTTTCTCAGGATGACATCGGTTCTTCTCACATCTGGAATGATCATCAGAGAAGCAGAGTATTGCGAAATTGTAGAGCTCCTAAAAGTTTTAGGGCCAATAAGTTTAGCAGCTGAGGCCTTATGAAGACATGATTCGAATTTATTAACAAGTGAACGCATATTTGAATTTATATTACGTTAGTTGAAAATTTTAAAAAATGAGATTAGTTCCAAATTATTACATGCTGCAGACAAAAGGAATTCAAGAGAGAAGACAAATAGGATTACTAACTCTTCTCCTATATTTACAAAATCTACAGAACCTTTGGACAAAGACGTCTAGCGTGATTCTTCCACAAGCTACCAAATCTTCTATCATTACTTTATCTGGACAAATATTAACAAGATTATATCCAAATTATTCTGCAGAAGATGACAGCGGTGCAAAAATAAGTGGCGAAGAAGAAAATGAAGCCTTAGCTTTGAAAAATGGTATGGAAATATCAATTAATAATATCTTTAACAACCTGAAGAAGTGACTTTGTCCACCACCAAGACACTAAAAAATGAGTTTTTAGTATTAGAGGCTACCAACAGAAGAACTACAAATTTAGATTTATTATTTACCGCTTTAAAAACTCTTAAACCTAGGTCAGTAGCAAATGAGCGAGTTTTTTCAATTTCTGGAAATTTTTGGCACTGCTGTCAGGTGCTAAAATAAGTGACGAAGAAGAAAATGAAGATTTAGCTTTAAAAAATGGTATGGAAATATCAATAAATAATATCTTTAACAACCTGAAGAAGTGACTTTGTCCACTACCACGACACTAAAAAAATATTTTTTAGTATTAGAGGCTACCAACAGAAGAACTAAAGATTTAGATTTATTATTTAATGCTTTAAAAACTCTTCAACCTAGCTCAGTAGCAAGTGAGCGAGTTTTTTCAATTTCTGGAAATTTTGTGTCCAAAACAAGAACTCGATTGAGCAATACATCTGTCGATATTCTTTCCTTTTTAAAATCTTATTTTCTTGGGCAAAGTCAAAAATAAAATATATTTGTAGGCGTAGAATTCATTTTCATTTCTCTTTATGAGTCACTGAAAAGAAAGTTTTTTTTTTGTTAATTTGTCATAATTTTATGATTTTTTTTAACTTTACGAAGACCAGATTGTGATATTTTTTATGTTTTGTTTTGTTTGAATTAGAGTAATATTTATTTTTATTATGTTTTAGAATTTTTACAATTGATGATTAAAATGAAAAGTTTGAAATTAAGTTGTACACATTTCTTGTCGTCATTTTGTTGTTGTTATAATTCGAAACCGGTTTCGTAAGGAAGTTGACAGTCGAAAACAGGTTTTTTTAAGTCTGTTTTGGTATAACCCTAACCCGTCGTCAATGGCCAGTTGTTATCTCATTCCTAAGATAAATTTAAACTACTTTTGTAATATAAATTTTTTATACTACTATTGTAATATAAAAATTTTATACCAGCGCTTAGCTCAGGTATGTCCCCATCGGCTGCTGTACTTCAACTGCTTCATTTTTTAAATTCTGTTGATTATTATCACTTGATTTTTTTTTATGGTAATTGTAACTTCTGTGCCAAAATCCATCGATTAGTTACTAATGTTTATAATTATTCGAAGAATTAAATTCATCTAGCACTAAACACGGTGAAGATTGAACAACATTTTATATTATACAGGGTGAGTTTTTTTTAATTTCAAGCATCGGGATCTCGGAAACCTTAAAACATAGAGATTCGGTTAAATGAGGAAAGAGTTGTCATTTTAAGAGCTTATGCAATATATGCTTTTGTGTTTTGAAAAAAACATAGTTTTTGAGTTATAATACAAACTTCATTTTTCTTAAATAGCAGTCATAGTTGGCTTTGACATTTTTTAAAAGGACGTTTTTATCTCTTTATAACGATATAAGGTTTGCTATACTTACTTTCATAAATAAATGACACGCAGGAATTCGTTGTGTAAATTAGTAAAAATAAATAAAAATACATGGCAAACTGTTTTTTGCTACTCTCAATAATACAAATTGTCCTGTATCGAGTTTATTTGTCAAAGTAAGTATAGCAAACTTTGTATCGCTATTAGGAAAAAAAATGTCCTTTTTAAAAATGTAAAAGCCAACTATGACTGCCATTTAAAAAATAAAGTTTGTATTATAATGAAAAACTGTGGACTTTTTCAAAAAACAAAAGCATATCTTGCACAAGCTCTTAAAACGACAACTCTTTCCTTATTTAACGGAATCTCTTTGTCTTATGGTTTCCGAGATCCCAATGTTTAAAATGAAAAAAACTCACCCTGTATATGACGATAAAATTGCTTATTATCTTTTCGAGTAACTTAAAATGTACTCACAGATTTTATTGTCTTGTATAATAAATAACTATTATTCAACTACAAAAGGAAACTTTTACAGGCATACACCTGGGCTTAGCAGATATGTGTGTACAACTTTATTTTATCCAGGTAGTGTTATTTTTTGGAAATATCATACATTCAATACTTTTTTTAAGTCTGCATTCATATTTATTTTAATTAAAACCAGAGTAATCATAAGAAAATATTTTGCTCCTATAATTGTATTATCATTATAACTCACTTCCTAATCCTTATTTAACTGAATCTCTATGTCTTATGATTTCCGAGATCCCAATGTATAAAATGAAAAAAACTCACCTGTATATGACGATAAAATTGCTTATTATCTTTTTCTACTAACTTAATATGCACTCTCACAGATTTTATCGTCTTGTATAATAAATAACTATTATTCAACTACAAAAGGAAACTTTTATAGGCATACACCTGGGCTTGTCGCAGATATGTGTGTACAACTTTATTTTATCCAGGTAGTGTTATTTTTTGGAAATATCTTACATTCAATACTTTTTTTAAGTCTGCATTCATATTATTTTAAATAAAACCAGAGCAATAATAAGAAAATATTTTGTTCCTATAATTGTATTATCATTATAACAGACTTCCTAAATGTCACCATTTTAGATTCTGAAGTTTTGCATTTTCATTTATCCCGCTTCCATGCTCTACTGTCGGAGGATGTCCTCTACAAATTCCCACTTCTCATCTTGTCACTATCACCATTCCGAGTCCGTACTCAAAAAACACTTTAGGTAGTAATGATTTGGGTCGATGGACGAGGTAGGGGCGCACTATATGATTGAGGGAAAAATAATCGCGTTTCCTCACCGTAGAAAAACGCTGTTTATCGATTACGAGTGAAGTGTAATTGGCATCCAATTTTTCCTGCAGGCCATATACACGCGATCAGCAGGATTTTCGTTATAGGTCAACACGAAAACATTGATGTGGGTTCAAATATATTATTAAGGAACTGAAGTTTGAAATATTTTATAGTATGTGTTTTCTAGTAAGTTTTTAAATCAGGAAATGCATTATTTTTGTAATAAAGCAGAAACATGAACCAGAACAGGAAGTAACTGATATTTCAGATACAACGCATCATAACAGAAACTTGTTCGTTACAATTCATGTTCTAGTCCTCACCTTTGCAATAACGAGTCCTTCACAATTAAGGTACTATGCAGGGTGTCCCACGCAAGTCGTTGGTTATAGTATATAACGGTATTAGGCCGATATGGGTTATATAACAGACGAGGTTGAGATTTTATAATCAAGCGTGTCTGTTATGTCCATATCGGCCGTATGTTGTTTTATAGTTTTCGTGATACTAAAATGAAAAAGGATTACATTTTGCGAAATTATTTTCATAAATCATAATGACATATTTCAAGTATGCTTTAATGGTTGTGTAGTAATGTTTGTGAATACCAAAATAAATAACAGTTCACCGCTGTTAAATTTTAACGGCCGTGGCTAAAATCAGTTACATAACAACCATGGAAACAGTACCGATAATATGTAATAACAATTAAGTATCACGAAAAAAGTTTATGGGGTTCCTGATGCAATAAAATTGGACAAAACTCATACAAACATGGTTCATCGTGTGTGACATACCTCAAGGACAGTCAGTACAAAAGGGCCGTGGAATCAACCGGAGTATAATAATAATAATAATAATAATAATAAGTTTTATTGTCATCTTAAAATGACTCGTCATACATAATACATATAAATACAGTAATACAATATCAAAAGTAAAACATGAGATGAACACAACATACAAGCACAAAACAATCACATGTCCTCCGAATCTGTATATTCAAAAAGCTCTTTCAAGCTGTAGAAGCAACCCTTTAGTAGAAATTGTTTAAGATTTTGTTTAAATGCAATCAGACCAGAGATCTTTTTAATTCTTGATGGAATTGCATTCCAAATATGGCTGCCTGCACAGAGCGGTGACTTCTTATATTTGGTGAGGTGGTAACCTCACCAAATACCTTTGGAATAACGAGGAGGGCCGCTAGCTCTCGATGTCGGAGAGTGGGGCGGGTGAAAAGGGCTCGACGTAATTTTACCTCGCACGTTACTCCAGAACGAAATAAGGGACTCCACAAATAAAATAATGGATGAATTGAACAATTGGGGCGGACGATTGCTCGCACGTCAACAATGTAAGTAAAGATTTACTCAAGGGGTGATTTACAAAACAAAAATGAAAGACACCATGTTTGTACAGTGGAATCGGTAGAACCATCAAATACCATTTCCATTTAAAATATTTAATAGCTCTAAAAATAAATTTCTTAGAAAAGGTACTCACGAAAGGTAATTAGGAATGACTATCGACAATAAGCCAAATTCGACAAACATTTACGGAACACAAATACGGAAATACAAAAACGAGCAAAACATTTTAGATGTCTGACATACGGAGGAAGAGGGATATCTATTAGTTTCGCAACAAAAATTTACAAATCCATCTGCAGGCCCATGATTGACTACTTGTCTCTTTGGGTTAGCTTCAGTTTGATTGTATCATCCAGAATTTCTTGAAATGAGCGATTACTCTTCGGATGAAAATTCGATGTGTTGCGAAGATGAAGTTAGCGCTATGGCCGAGACGTCAAGAAGAATGAATTAATTCCTGAAAAATCTAAAATATTTACGAGAAAACTCATTGTGTGTGTATTAAGTAGTGCGAAGTGGCAAATTCTACACAGAAAAAAGTCTTTTGGTATACTTGTATCATCTTCCTAAGATACGAAAACCGTCTTTACTCTGGAGTTACTATTTCATGTTAAAAGCTACGCTGAAAATGAACCATAACGAAGATATTGCTAGTTATTCCGGATTGTTTGGTTCACTGAAAAGGAAGTCCGATGGCTACAAATCCAAAAAATCCAAAGTTTTAAGTAAAGACAATATTGAAACTTTCTTGTACAAAGCTGGAGATCTATTTGATGATGAAGGTAAACATTACACAAATTAGTAATATTTGTAATCAAAATTTGTAGTATTTTTCTGAAGGTTGCTTTAATTTTTGGATTGGCCGGAGCAAGCCGTCGTCTGGAGCTTGTAAACCTTGAAACAAAAGACATTCAAAAGCTACAATCGTCATTGCTAATTACATTGCGAGGTACTAAAACAAAAACAAACAGAATGTTCACTGTCATCGATAACCACAAAATAACAAGCCTTTTGGAATTCTACAAAAAATATGCTGATATTCGTCAAGCAAATACAGAATCTGGACGATTCGTTTTGTTCTATAAGAACGGGAAATGCACCAGACAGATGGTGGGGATAATACTTTTGGTGATATTAAAAAAAATCGCCGCCTATTTGAAACTCCCCACCCCTGAATTGTACAGGACATTGTACACTACTTGCAAATGCCGAGGAAGGATGCTCAGAATAAAACAGATTGCGCGCTGGAAGTCTACATCTGTTGCTGAGCAGTACATTGAGGATTCTGTTTCGAATGAACAAAGGCTTGCTGAAAGGGTTTTGTGGGACGATGGACACGCGTCAGGTGTACAACTCATATAATAAATTAAAATAGTTCTCTTTTAACTACATGTAATTTACCTAATGTAAACATGAATAACTGTACTAACTGTATTATAAATATAAATATTCCTAAATATTTGGTTTCAGCTTCTTTTATAAATTCTGACGTTTATTTGATTTTACAAAATCTGATGTTGAACAATTGTTTCCTTTATGGCTCTAGGGCAGTAAACAGACCCAACGGGCTATAAACCGATGTTTATCTTCAGGTGAGTCTGGCAATAATGGTCTGATAATTATATATCTGTGCATAAATAAAATTACCGACAAATTACTAGAATTTTGCAATAACTTTATTTGCAAAGGCATCAAATGGGGATAATAATTATACCAGTCTTTTGATGACAGTATGTGACAGCATCTTTAAAGCCCAATCTGAAAGACTGAATTTTTTTTAATAACTGTAATTGATGGTTAATTTCCATGACAGTCATTGCAGCAGTAATGGTATCCTATGAAATTATTAGTTCATCGGCGATAGAGATTATTAGTACTATTCTGGATATCCAATATTAATATTCCTGTGGATTTTATCACTGGTGTCTCAATTCCAGTTGAATGGCAAGCAATTTCTCGTTACCTCATGATTTTTTAAATTTTCAATGTGATAACAAATCTCGTAGGCAAACTGTATAATTAATATGAGCGATTTTTGCTCAGCGTGCATACTCTAAAAGGGTCAACAGCAGGATTCATTGCTGTAATCTGGAGTGTTTGCTTGCCGGATTGAATTTAATTTTTCAAATTATCGATCCCGGCATGCTTCCCAGTCCATATCTATAGGTGATGGGAGAGTTTGGGGTGAAATCGCAATGGAACAATAACGACTGACAGTTATAGCTGTAATCAAATGCCTCGCACCCTCAACTTATCAAATTTACGACCACGAAACTAATCCTAATATGAATGGTATTGGTTTATTGTTGTGCTATTTTCGCGCTTGTCACGCGAGTTTTTGCTTTTTAATTACTTTACGCACACCAAACTTGTAGGTGATTGTTAATTTTATACCCATAATTTAAATCAGATCAGTAGGTATTAAATTATTCATAAATAATTAAGTGCTGATGCTTGGATTTATGCAGTATTTTATAATTATGGTAAAATCGGCGTTAACTTAAATTTTATGGAATATGTAATATTCTGTATATTAAAATGGTAAAAAAACCTTTATTTTAAAGTAGAAATAAAGTTAATAATGAAACTGGCTTGTATAGATGAGCTTTAACGTTAAACTATATGGTTGGGAAAGATTTTTTCTGCTGTGGATTTAGAACATCAACCTTAAGGAATGATAAACGAGAACAATATTTCTATTCCAACATATTTGTATAATAATTGATTTTAAAAGTAATAGAAGGATCTAATAAAAAAATGAAGCCAATGGGTACTTCATGTCAATACAATTAAAGTTTTTATATGTATTTTAAAGTAGTTTATACAATAAAAGCAGATAAGGCTTCGATATTTAAATTTAGTCATACAGTATATGTAGTTCATTTACAAGACAAATTATTTTAATAAAACATAATATATTCGAATACTCGTGAGAATCCGTGATAATCCATAATTGTTAACAGCATTTCGAGCTGCAATCCCTTCTAGATTCTATTTTCATTGACATCGCTGTCGAAATTCGCGACAGCACTAATACGCCCCGTTATTCCATGATATATGCATCAGGTAATTATTCACATCACATGTCACGTAATGTAGAACGAGGTGCAATGATTAAAACTTAATTATTTAACTTGTAACAAAGCTTCTTTGGAGAAACGTGGAGATAATCTAATTCAGATCACGGCATCTCAGGCAACTTGCAATTCTGCTCTTGACAAAGTAATTCCATTTGTGAAAGATGTAAAGCTATCCACTGAGGATATCAATCTTTTATTTTCGCTGAAGTGTAGAGAGGAAAACTTTTATGGTGAAGTAAATGTAAAAGAACCACACGAATTCCGTGAAATGCTGAAAAAAATCATTACAAAATTGTCGTGCTGCTGTAAGGCTAGGCAGGTACATTTTTCAAAAAATCAATGATGATAAATACGTAGTAATTCATATTTTCTAACTAGTTCCAAAGAAATAATAACACATACAAAAAATCTGGTTAAATTATTTGTGTGTAGCCTATAAAACATTACAGCAACGTTGTAAAATATACTTGATTAGCATCTTGAACAGTGTCATCTATTAGTATTCAATGTAAAAGTTGAGACCACTTCCTTGAACGCTATGTAGTACAATAGTTGTATCTGCGACATACATGATCCTAGGCTATGATAGTATTCACAATCGTGATGAATATACTCATTTTTGCACTATAAGAACAATTAGGCACGACGCGAAGCGGAGTGGTCTTAATGATGCCATGCTTGAAATAACGTGTATCATACGTTATTTTTATTATACCTGGACCACATGTGGAAATAAAGAGAAAAAGAAACATTTAGATTCATTTTACAAGTTATAAGGTATGGGTGGATATCATTTTTAATGATGTAGTGAGTTGGAATTAGTGGCATCAATTTCATCTTCTAGAGATGTTAATGTCATCAACGACATTCTCAAGGTTGAAAATGCTATTATCCAACCAACCAATAACAAGGAGTGTGAAGCTTATGATGTCTGGCTTTTCAGCAATAGTAAGTGTACATTTAATATTTTTATCAATAAAAATTAGTACTGCCTGACATTTATTCTAAAAGTTGGTCAATAACTGTGTTATTATTAGGCAATATTAGAACACGCAGTGCTAGAATGACGGATTTTCGTACGCTTATTAGTTCGATAACCACAGTTTATGATGAAGGTATGATAAAAAAATATTCAATAATAAAAATGTGGCCAAAAATTTAGGGTACTAATTTTTGCTGTCAACAATGTATATACAAATAGTGATATAACTAGTGGTAATAAAACGGACCTTCAACTTCAACGTGCTCCAAAAATTTATATTATTTATCCTTCGTTATTTTACCCTTTCGGGTGTCGGACTGCTCAATTACATTTATAATACATTTTACAATCACATTGTAATTGTAAACATTAGTCTTCCCTAAAATTAACTATAGAAAATTTTACACTTTAACTAATTTTTAAATTTCAATAATTTTATTAATTTTACACTATTCATATTCTATAATTTAATATTTCCCTTTTGAGGTGTATATGATCAAGGTAAGTTTGATACTACAATATAATATTTCAATCAATTAGTAATATACTTTAAATAAAATTGTAATTATTTCTAATTGGTTCTCTTTGAATTTCTTCTGTTGCTAAATGAAAAGACTTAGATATCGAATAATTGATTGTATATTTGGATCGAGACAGTCAACTTAGTATTCTGTTAACTATGTATGTTTACTTACATAACACCCTGTATTTCTTCAATACCGTAGATAAAAATATATCCCAAGGTTCACCTGAAAGGCTTCGCATTAAGGTACTGTATTAGTAATAATTGTGATCCCTTGTTGGTATTGACCGCACAATTGGATGGGATTATGGGATATCCGTGTATAAATACATTATGCGTTCTTAGAATCCCTGCAAGTGCATTGCCAGAATTACGCCAGGACTAGCGTTTGATCTCGGTTAATTTAATAAGTGTGGGATGATACATGGAGCGATAGATAATAACCATGTAGCTTAGTTGACAAAAATAGCACCAGAATAGTAATTCAAACATATAGAACTAATGTATATCTACATTAGGTTTGTGTGTTGTAGTTATATCGTGTAAATTTGAATATCTATAGTTGACAAATATGTTAAATAACGCTATAAATTTTTATTTTGGCATTGGCATAATTGTTGATCGAACTTCTAGAGTTTTTAACGAAACGTATCCTCATTTACTACCGATAAATAAAAGAATATTTAGAAGATGGCTTCCATTTTGGTCAATTTGGACAGGTGTGTGCAAGAAGAAGTGCACAAAATCCGGTTGTTTCGTTACGAACTCTACAAGTTCGATCAACAATTCTGTCGCAGGTGCCATGTATGAAGAATAAATCCATAATTTATTTATTTGTGTAATGTTTTTATTACTTGGAAATATCAATTGCCTGAAGTGCTCAACGATATCATAACAACAAATTTAAAGTGAACTTTTCATAAGTGAAATTTCTTTGTTAACATTGGTTATCACAGTGACGAAAGATAAGCATGTTTCGCAAACAAGATCTACGTGTAAACGGTGTCCGGTCAATTGTTCGAAAGCCAATTGTTCGAAGCCAATTCTTCGAAAACTAATTGTTCGAAAAGCCAGTTGTTCGAAAGCAAATTGTTTGAAAATTTGTCTTTCAAACAATTTTCTTTCATGCTTTCAGAAAAGCTGAAACGCATTTCTGCTTTTCAGAGCAGAAAAGCTCTGAAAACGTAGAGCATTTCGAACCAAATGCTCTGAAAACGTGGAGCATTTCGAACCAAATGCTCGAAAAATTTGTACCAGTTTTTTTTAGTTCTAGTCAAATATCAAAATATTATAGAAAATAATACAAACGAATGCATACGTATTTATATTTTTAACTAAGCAAGACCAATATAATCATTAGCACTGCGCCGTTCAGAGGTACAAAATAAGTATCTATTGATAAGATAAGCGCCAGGGTCTTATCATTAAAGCATTAATGCAAGTGACGAAAGATAAGCATGTTTCGCAAACGAGATGCACGTGTACACGGTGTCCGGTCAATTGTTCGAAAGCAATTGTTCGAAAGCCAATTGTTCGAAAGCCAATTGCTGGAAAACCAATTGTTCGAAAAATAATTGTACGAAAAGCCAGTTGTTCGAAAGCAAATTGTTTGAAAATGTGTCTTCAAACAATTTTCTTTCATGCTTTCAGAAAAGCTGAAACGCATTTCTGCTTTTCAGAGCAGAAAAGCTCTGAAAACGTAGAGCATTTCGAATAAAATTCTCTGAAAACGTAGAGCATTTCGAACAAAATGCTCGAAAAAGCTTTACTCAGGTTTACCAGTTTTATTTTTAATTCTAGTCAAATATCAAAATATATATATACATAGAAAATAATACAAACGAATGCATACGTATTTATATTGCGACCAATATAATTATTAGCACTGCGCCGTTAAGAGGAACAAAATAAGTACCTATTGATAAGATAAGCGCCAGGGTCTTATCATTAAAGCCCTAATGCAAGTGCTATCTCAGTACAAACAATAGGGGAACAAATTATGGTTTACCTAATTGAATTTTAATGATGCGATTATTTTGTTATCATTTCCCTTTTATGTACATATGTCCCACGAAAAATGTATCCTAACTGCTTATTTATTACCTACCTGACGAAGCATATAAATAAATCGTTTAGTAGGTACTCTCTTTTCATCAGCATTAAGTCAAACTTGTCAGAGTAAAGAACTTCAGTGATGGCTTTACAATTTGTGCATATCGAAAAAGGTTATCCGAAACTCAAAATCCGAGGTTTCCTATTCGTCAAGGATAAGGCAGTGGACGAGAAGATCTACTGGAAGTGCGAACATTTAAAAAATTGAAATGTACTGCTCGTGAAATAAGTATCGACAATAGAGTGGAAAAAAGAAAAAAAAAAGTGAACACAGCCACAGTGCCAGTGCTGCAGATGTCGAAGTTATGACGAGTTGGAATCCTACCGTAATTATTTCTTCCACTGAAAAAACAAGAATTGGGAAATTTGTTGAGAGTGTTAATTAAACTGTGTCAAACCGAAACAAAAGTAATAAATAAGTAAGATATCCCGTTTCCAAGTTTTGTCAATCCTTAATTTGAAAAAAAAAAATAATCGGGAAAATAAATAAAATGAAAGACTTTGCGACAAAATCTAATGATGCTCCGCATGTAATTGTTTCTGAAGTCGCTAAAGAAATTATCATAGCTGCATCCTGAAGAATTCCAGCAAAACGCAATTTAAAGAGGACAATAAGAAGAACCAGGGTAAGAGTAGATGTTGCAAGGCCACAAACTAACTACAGAATCGAAATAACATTTAATGCAGAACACCAGAAAACAGATAAATGAGATGACTTCCTCCTATATGATTCCGGAAACGTAGACGACCGACTAGTTATCTTTGCTACACGAAGAACGTGCTTGCTCATTCCTGCCATTGGTTTATGGATGAAACTTTTAAAACAGCACCGTCTCTATTTCAACAACTTTACACTATCCATGGATCTCAGGCAACGTGCAATTCTGCGCTTGACAAAGTAATTCCATTTGTGAAAGATGTAAAGCTATCCACCGAGGATATCAATCTATACCAAACTATACATCTGGTTTTTGCTCTTCTCCCAAACAAGACCCAAATTATGTACAAGAAACTTCTAAGGGAATTGAAAACTTTTAGTCCGCAGTTATCACCTCAGTCAGTTTTAATAGAATTTGAAAATACAACGGTAAAAGCCGCGACGGAGCAATTTCCAAACACTTTAATTCATGGTTGCTTCTTCCACTTAAATCAGTGTATTTACCGCTGTATTCAACAGAACAATCTAAAACAACTATACGATGAGAGTGCAGAATTTGCATTGAAGATGAGGCATTTATCGGCACTGGCTTTTCTGCCAACCACTCATGTGATTCGTGGATTAGAAGAACTCATCAACGGCGATTTTTTTCCTCCAGAAGCTGAGGTCGTAGTAACTTACTTTGAAGATACTTGGATTGGACAACCCATAAGAAATCAAAGAAGACGTGCCCCATGTTTTTCTATTGAAATGTGAAATTGTTTTAATGCAGTTCAACAAAATATCCCAAAAACAAACAATTCGGTATAAGTATGGTACAGAAGCTTTGCATTTCAAGTGTCATGCAGTTACCCGACTATATGGAAATTTGTGTATGCCATCAAAAGGGAACAAAGCCTAAATGAATTCAAAATTGAGCCATTTGTGGCTGGTGATGTACGACCAACCCAGAAGAAAAAATATCGGGATCTGTCATCTCGAATTTCAAGATTAGTGGATGCATTTGATGACAATCAGGATCTGAAAGAATACCTACGGGGAATAGCTCATAACATTTCATTTTAAGAGTTTTATTACTAACGGATCTAAAACCATTTGCTGATTTTGTAAATTTTGTAAATAGGCATGCACTTGTGTATATTTTACTTTATCGTTATATTTGACAAGTACCTACCAAAAAAAGGTACGCAATTTTTTGGGAGACGAAAGAGCTGACCTCCATCAGGTGTCTCCTGGGTAGCGCTAACAAGCTCTAAAATATTTGTTTGATGATTTTGTTTTCTTTTCGAACAATTGATTTTCGAACAACTGGCCTTTCGAAGAATTAGTTTTCGAACAACTGGCTTTTCGAACAATTTTCTGTTCGAGTAACTGGTTTCGAACAATTGGCTTTTGAACAATTGCTCGGAACTTAGTGCAAACTGCCTAGGCGATTAATTACATAATGCAGAAATTCGAATTTTTGCAATGTCGTTGTTTGTGAACTAGTAGAACCTAGTAGAAGTAAATACCTGGAATATAGACCGGATATCAAATAAATTATACTCAACTTTCAGCATTTACGTCATATCCTCTTGAACGCGGCTTCATCAGAGGAGTGTTGTGGGAAATGGCTATACAGAACTCCTGCTAGGCACCGAGGCGTCGACTGCATTTAACTTTTCTTGTTAATATTTTAATAACAAGATTCGAGCAGAAGTTGCGCCGGGATTTCATTCGTCACATGAATATAGAATGAGGAGTAATCTATTCACTAAAATAACTCGGGCAGAAATTCGCGTTATTCCTGTACGGGTGTGCTGTATTTTGCTATGGCAAACATTTGTCCAATGAGTGAGAGACTAGCAAGCAAGACTTGGGAATAAACGGCACTTTTATTATAATAATTATAAGTGTCGCAAACTCGTTGGGTGAAATTTATGATATTATGCATAAGTGGCCATCGAACAATTTAAATATTTTCAATGTAATAAGTTTATATTAGAAACATTGGACCAAAATTACCGCATCAAGTATACACGTAGTAATATTGCTAAAATCATACACTATCATTGTTGACATATACTTGAATTTGGAGCAAACCGTCCAAACAGAATTTAGGATCTCCAAAATGGTTTGTCAAGAACGTAACGGAAAGTTCGGAAGTGAATATCGTTAAATGAGTACATCGGCCGTGTATTAAGATACTTTCAAGATATTTCAGTGATTACTTACGAATTAGTTATTAATATACAGAGTTGATCAAAACTATAGTTTATACATAAATTACACGTGGTTTCCATATAGAGAAACCTGAAATGCAGTCATTGAATTAGCTTAGTAACTGGAATACAAAGTTTGGTATGTGTTTCTCTTGTTTTTGTGGCATCTGAATATGCCGATTTTATACATTCCTGTTTGTTCACGTATAGTATAAAATCCTTGATTAAAATATAAATTACGTGTCTATTCCAGACCAAAAGTCCCGAAAGTTACTAATTGCATTCATGCCGAGGCACTCACGAGAACGTGTCCCCATTAGGGGCCATAGTTTCCCTAATCCTTTACACGTACGAGTCGAGTGTGGTCATATGCAAATTTTCCGCCTGTTGGGGATTTATGATGGCTTGTCCTGATGCGGGTGCTGCAGGACAATTACTATTAATTACCCAACGTCAGGCTCTCTAAAAATCTGGATGTGAAGGAGAGTTGTTACGCAAGTAATGAAACTACGTGACTAATGGCTACCACTTGTAAACAAACATGTTAGTTTCACCTGTTTACGACTTTAGCATCCAAAAATAAACTTTACTATTCTGAATTAGTATCGTATAAATAAAATCATTCGTTATGTATAGGTTATTTAATGAGTTGCATCATTTCTTCAAGCACTTTTTGTGGACACACTTGCAACTGCGACAAAAAAAATCATTTTGAACGAGAATTTTCCGAATAAATTTATCGAAATCAATTGCAATACTTGCAATTTATATCTGACCGTATGAACCACGTGTTACCTGAATAATTGTCCTAATGATTAATAGAATGAAGGGAAATTGGGAAATAAAAAATCGTGCGGATCTAAATAATGACTAAATGGTTAATCAGTCTGTATCATTAACTTCACACTAAAATTAATTAACTAAATTAATAAAGAAAACATAACAAAAATTAACCCAAAAATAAATTTCATTTGAGGAAACGAAAAGTACCTAATGTTCGGCGTTAAAAAAATATTATTCATAAAACACAGAAAGATAGATGGATAAATACATGGATGGAGCCACGTACAGCCACGGATTCTGCGAATGACGCGCTCCGTAAGACAGAACACTCTGCTATCCTTATCTGGTTCCGCGTGGTAGGGGCACGATATACAAGCATTGCAGACTGCTGGCTCTTACGGAGCGCGTCATTCCCAGAGTCCATGGGTGTACGTGGCTTAACATGTAAAGCGCGCGAATTTGGCCGAATCTCCGTTACCATTCTTTATAACCATCCTTTATCAGGTATTCTGTATATGTTGGTGCACCAAAATGAACACCTCGAGTAATTTTGTGAAAATGAAACATGAGTTGCGAGCGTTTATAAGATTTTTTTTAAGGGTTAACACTGACTGAAATCGAAGCGGAATCAAAGAGTTAGATTCGATAGTTCTGGAGTCCGCCCATTCGTTTTTAAATGTTTTTTCAAACTGTGTTTTTGAATTTAGACAAGGTCATATTAGCACAAATTATGAACCTAATAGTGGACGTTCAAAAACGGCAATTTTCCCGGATATCGTAGAAAAAGTCCACCGTATCATATTGGATGACCATTGAGTAAAAGTGAAACAAGCTAAAGAAGAATCATGGGAACAATTCGGAGAGAAAATGGAAAAAAAAACGGACGGAAAACCAAAAACTATTCTATAACGTGATAAGAAGAAACAGAAAAGAAAAAAACTATCAAGATACACCAAATAAAGGACAGAGACGGGAAATACTGACAGGAGATGAAGAAATAGCGGAAAGATGGAAGCAACACTTCGAGGAGCTGCTGGGCGAAAGAAAATAGTATCGAAGAAAGAGTCGAAGTACAACAAACGAATCAGCAGAAGAAAGTAAGAAAACAAAACCAAAAAGAAGAAAAAATAACTGAAGCAAAAAAAACACCGGAAGAAGTAAACGAAGCAGTAAAAAAACTGGGAAGCTGGGGAAAGCACCGGGAATAGACAACATGAAAAACGAATAACTAAAATACATGGGAAATGAGGGAACTGAGCAACTAACAAGACTATTAAACGAAGTTTTTAAGACAGAAAAAATACCCAAAGACTGGCAAACAGCAGCGATAATACCGATATGGAAGAAAAGAGATAAAAGGGAATGTAGTAACTACAGAGGAATTTCCCTATTATGTGCGACAGAAAAGATATACGAGGACCTACTGGAAAAAAGAATAAGACAAAAACTAGAAGGGAGACTGGAACCATCGCAGAGCAGATTCAGAAGAGAACATTGCACAATAGATCACCTATTCACAATCAGGAACTTAATAAATGAACTAAGAGAGCACCAGAAACAAATATACATAGCATACATAGATCTAGAAAAAGCCTTTGACAAAATAAACAGAGAATACGTATGGCAGGCACTACAAGAACAACAAACAACAAAAACTGATTAGGGCAATAAAAAGTATATATACCAAAACAGAGAAGTGTATAAGAACAGGTAACATGAAGTCCAAGAATTTCACAACGAGCAACGGTCTAAGACAAGGAGGAGCGTTAAGCCCATGCCTGTTCATAATGGCTATAGATGCGGTAATGAAAAATATAAAAGAGAAAACAAAGAAAAAACACACATAGGATACAGGAACCTCAAAGCAATGGAAATCACTGAGTGTATATTTGTAGACGATGTAGCACTAATAGCGAAAAACATTAAGGACCTAGAAGCAAACATTAAGATATGGAGCGAAGAACTTGCAAAAGCGGGACTGAAAATCAACACAGAAAAACCAAAATAATGAAAATAGGGGGAGGAAAAGAAACAGAAGAAATAACAATAAGCAACACCAAAATAGAACAAACCGAACAAATTAAATACCTAGGACAAATAATAGACAGCACAGGGGATCTCGAAGTGGAAATAAACAATAGACTGCAAGCAGCAACAAGAACTTTCCAGACGATCCAATAGATAATACTAAATAACAAGAAGATATCGATAAAAACAAAACTAACAATATACAAAGTAATACTAATACTAACACTAATAAATGGATGCGAAACGTGGACGCTAAACAGGAGATAAAAAAGTAAGATACAGACACTAGAAATGAAGTATCTTAGGAAAGTATACGGAGTAACCAGAAAAGACAGAATCAGAAATGTAGATATAAGAAGAGAACTAGAAATAATATGTTGAACTAAACAAAAGAATAGAAGACAGACAGCTGCAATGGTTGGGACACCTACACAGAAGAAAAGACACCAATCAAACAAAAATCATATGGCAAACAAAAATAACTGGAAAAAGAAAAGTGGGAAGACCGAAAAAGAAGTGGGACAAATATGTCGAAAATATTATGGAAAGAAGAGGAATATCTAACGCCCAAATGAAGAAAAGCAAAGGAAACAAGAAGATCTGGAACCTACTAGTGAAGGAAAATACAAGAAATTGAAAAACTACAATATTCTACACCCGAAAGGGTAGACGAATTATGACTATAATAATAATAATAATTGAGTAAAAGTTCACTAGGTATAATGGGTTATCAAATCCACAGAATTTTAATTGAAGACTTGGAAATGAAGCAGTACGTTTGAGTTTTTGTTGAGATCTTTTAGCACGGTTTCGCCCCAATCTGAACGATTTTTTGGCCGTTTCATAACCACCCAAGAAACTTGGGTTCACTTCCGAAAGCAAGGAATGGCCAAAACTCCATCAGGTAATTTCGCCTATAAAAGGCTATTTGGAGGCTTTGTATTCATCAATTTGTAGACATTGGGGTTTTGGGGATCATAAAATCAAGTGTGTTGAACTAGCAGGAGATTGTATTGTATAATGACATATTTTGTCCCAAAATAGTGAGTTCTCGTGTTTTCTAAATGTTCTTTAAGTTATTCATTAAAATCCTTATTAAACCATCTTCGTATAAAAGTCATAAAACTGCCGCTTGGATAGGGTGTTCATTATATTTGCATAATTGATGGGTGTTTATTGACTGCTTCGACTCCATATTTTTGGTTTTCATATGTTTTTTCAAACTGTGTTTTTGAATTTAGAGAAGGTCATATTAGCACAAATTATTAACCTAATAGTGGACGTTCAAAAACGGCAACTTCCCCAGATATCGTAGAAAAAGTCCACCGTATCATATTGGATGACCATCGAGTAAACGTGCACCAGGTAGCAGACATTATGGGTTATCAAATCCACTGAATTTTAATTGAAGACTTGGAAATGAAGCAATACGTTTGAGTTTTTGTTGAGAACCTTTGGCACGGTTTAGCCCCAACCTGAATGATTTTTTTTTGGCCGTTTCATAACCATCCATGAAACTTGGGTTCACTTCCGAAAGCAAGGAATGGCCAAAACTCCGTCAGGTAATATCGCCTATAAAAGGCTATTTTGAGGCTTTGCATTCATCAATTTGTAGAGACGTTGGGGTTTTGGGGATCATAAAATCAAGTGTATTGAACTAGCAGGAGGTTGTATTGAATAATGAAATTAAATTTTGTCCCAAAATAGTGAGTTTTCGTGTTAGGCCACGAACTTATTAAACCATCTTCGAATACAAGTCATAAAACTGCCGTTTCGATAGGGTGTTCATTATATTTGCATAATTTATGGCTGTTTATTGACTGCTTCGACTCCATATTTTTCGTTTTCAAATGTTTTTTCAAACTGTGTTTTTGAATTTAGACAAGGTCATATTAGCACAAATTATGAACCTAATAGTGGACCTTCAAAAATGGCAACTGGCCCAGATATCGTAGAAAAAGTCCACCGTATCATATTGGATGACCATTGAGTAAAAGTGCACCAGGTAGCAGACATTATGGGTTATCAAATCCACAGAATTTTAATTGAAGACTTGGAAATGAAGCAATACATTTGAGTTTTTGTTGAGATATTTTAGCACGGTTTCGCCACAATCTGAACGATTTTTTGGCCGTTTCATAACCACCCAGGAAACTTGGGTTCACTTCCGAAAGCAAGGAATGGCCAAAACTCCATCAGGTAATTTCGCCTATAAAAGGTTATTTGGAGGCTTTGTATTCATCAATTTGTAGACATTGGGGTTTTGGGGATCATAAAATCAAGTGTGTTGAACTAGCAGGAGATTGTATTGTATAATGACATTTTTGTCCCAAAATAGTGAGTTCTCGTGTTTTCTAAATGTTCTTTAAGTTATTCATTAAAATCCTTATTAAACCATCTTCGTATAAAAGTCATAAAACTGCCGTTTGGATAGGGTGTTCATTATATTTGCATAATTTATGGGTGTTTATTGACTGCTTCGGCTCCATATAAAGTGAGCTGTGGCTAAAGTATAGAATACATTAATTATAATTGAAAGAATTTTGTTATCATACCTGTGTGTATAAAAACGTGTTTTAAGGACAGCGTGTTTTTAAGTTGTCTAGTAACAATACATTTATTGACTAACGTTGATCGAAAATAAACGTCAAGCAGTACTAATTTTTATTCAAAGAAATATTAAATGTACACTTACTGTATTTCATTCACGACCTTTTTGGTTTTCTTTTTGTCATGTTGGACAAACTGATTTGCAACGGAAGTTAATTATTTTTTTGTGTCCATGACTATTAGACATTTGCTTCCTACCACATTGTCAGATTTTGTTCACTACTACCTTTTAAAGATAACATTTTTTATGCATATTTTTATTGCATATTTGAACCCAGAAATAATTTTCGCTTCTGTCAAAATATTAATCAAAATGCCAAAAATTATACAACTGCAACAAAAAGTATCAATTAAACGCTGCTATTATAACCTGGCAACAATGTTATTTAAAAAAACACAGCCTCAAATTGAAAACAACTTGATCTAAAAAAAAATGACAAGTTCCATTGGGGAATTCAGTTATTTCCGAAACACTACCAACAAAACTACTAGATATTCATAGACTCCCCTGACGCAAAAACATCGTGAATGGAGAGTATTGAAGGAAATTCGAAAAGCGCAAATCGAAATTTGGAAATCGGAATTTGGAAACCAGCAGTTTCAACCTTCAGAATATCGTTGATGACGTTGACGTCTATAGCTGATGATATTGATGCAACAAATGCTAACCATCTCCATGTTAACGATTTAAAATGCAAACGCGCTAAATCGACGCCCTAATGTTATCTAGTTTTCACATTGAGGTGCAGATATAATAAAATCAACGCATGTAGGCATGACACACGTGCATAAGGCCTTAAAAGTATTGCGCCGTTGAAAGCACTAGAACTTTCGATTCGTGCTTTTAAACCCAGCGAGCGTGCTTTATGCACTTGTATCATAATATACTTACTATTTTTAATAAGATTTTACTTTATAAAGATACACAATTTAAAATAAAATTCAGTTTGCGACCGTCGCGTCGATAAATTTTAAGGCAAATGATAAAATTATACACCATAAACATTGTGACGTCGGACATAAGAAAATAATAGCCTAAAACACAATAGAAATTTAGAAAACGTAAATTTTATTATCAACAAAGACCCGGTTGTTACGCAAATCTAGTATTTAAATAAGCGTAATTCACAACATTTCTCATCTACAATATGTTTATCTACAATAGGCAAACCTATTGTAGGACTGCCCTAAGGACAGTGTGTCGATTGTAGGTATTTGTGTCATTTATTCGTATTTTGAGTAAACCTCAGACACTTTTATAATCGCTACGCTATAACGTAGTAGTTCTACGAGTATGTATACTTAACTCAAGTCTATCAATCACCAGCCTCCGGTCATGAATACTTTTGAGTTCATAAATACCTAATATTCATTCTTTAAACAAATAAAAAGCAGACTTTTAATATTCAGTTTTATTAGCGTTTATATTCGAATAAGATATGTGCTCAATATTGATAAAGAATAAAGGCCACTGCGGTTATTCGTAAGTTATTTTGGTGCGTTGTATCGATCTTGAATGTCAGTTTGTACCGCATAATTATAAACGGTATTAGAATATACCAGCCATGTTATTTAAAAACTACCGTTTTGATATTTGAAGCGGTCAGAGGCAAAATTGTATAAGTGACAATTTCGAGATTCCGAGAAAATTGAGTTCAAGTTAGTTGATTGCTTTAAAATCTGTAATAACAATTTAAAAACAATTTTTCATGTTTTATTTTGTATATATCGGATTGATGAGGCTGATACATGATGAAACTCCATGTTAATATATAAATAATACACAATTGGTGTGAGTTTCACAAAATATTTAATATTGTACTCCGACAATTGTTTTTCCACACAGTGGTTTCATCAGGTAGATGAAAACTACAAGTACAAAACGAGTACAATATTAAATATTTTGTGAAACTGACTCCAATTGTGTTGTATTTATATATATATATATATATATATATATATATATATATATATATATATTATTTTGTACTTATATCATAATAATAATATTTTATTTGACAAACCAATACATATTTTGTAATAATTGCATGAACGTTTATTTTTTTGTACATGGTCCCCAAAAAAGGTATTTTACGCACTCATTTAAGTCCCTAAAATGAGTATGTCTGTGAAATTCGCTACGTTGGTACAAGATTCATGTACGTGTTGGTATTACTTGACGGTACATGGCAATATCTGTTTCAGTTCTGTTCGAACGAACTTAGTTAATATGATAATGGCCGTTAATAATAATGTTAATATAATTGATGCCAGGTTTGCAATAAACTTCGATTAATAAAATCTTTTATGGGCTACAAAACGTGTTGAACTGTCCAAGAGGCATCAAATTGACTACAAATTTATATTAGTCATAAGACAAGGGCGTAAACTGAATTATATCGGCTCAATATATGTCATGCATCCAGTGATATAATACATCTGGAACACCAAGGCCCGATCTCAGTGAACCCATTATCTCAAGACCTACTTCACCAGGGCCCTCTCCATGCCGAATTAATTGACGCACCTTTGAACCGAATATCCGCTGATGAAGAACTAACATGTCAGTTGGTTTGTTAACACTTCATAATCTCATAGTGGCCGTGAAAGCGAGCATTCCCGCATGCAATTTAATAGTTGAGTGTAAAATTGACTTGGCCCTTGACTGGCAATGGAAATATGTATTAATAAAGTATCACTTCCATGCAATTTTTTTAAATTAAATTTCCACGTGTTTGATCGTTAAATATTGTCACCCACTATTTTGAACCTCAAGGCTACTTTGATAATTACCTTCATTTCGATTTTAAAATAAAAATTACATCTTGTGTCAACTTTAAATTGAAATCGGCAATAGCCAATAAAGCCACTTTTATAAATAAATGTATGTCTACTTTAAAATAAGGTTCTGTTTAGCTATTTGATTAGGGAAACTTAAAGTCGACGGTATCGCTATAATGGTTTATTTGTGAATTCACCCTACGCAAACGATAAAGTATTTAGAAATTACTAGAGACAATAAACAAAAATTCGATTAACATTTACGGAAGTAAGGACGGAAATACAAAACCAAGCAAACACTTTTCACGATGTTTGACGATGAGGGAGATGAGGGAAGAGATATATCCATTAATACTGCAGCAAAAATTTAGATGTCCATCTACAAACCTCTTCGATTCTTTTTCGTCTTATTTCCCTTCGGTGAAAGTTTTGCTTTGTAAATCGAAGATTAAATAAAAAATAAAAACTTGTTATAATGTTCACTAAGTTTTCTATAGTGATGCGTTAATTTATTTCGCCAGTGTATATTGTATATGCTGGAAAATGCTTTTGGAATTTTAGCTGCAAGGTGGAGGGTATATCGGACTCCATTTGAAAGTGACCCATTAGTTGTTCGACGTGTTGAGAATAGTCAGAACTTTTTTTATTTCCCAAAAAAATTTGAACAAGCCTAAAAACTCATTCCATGCTTTTTCTCAATCTCTGTCATAGTGTCCGTAAAATGTGTATCTTTTATTAATGATCTTATCTGTGGCCCGTCAAAAATGCCCGCTTTTATCTTTTCTGCACTCAGTTTTGGAAACTTTTTTGGTAGAAAAAGGAAACAATTTCCATTTTTGTTAAGACCTTTAAGAAATTGTTTTATAAGCCCTAATTTTATATGCAACAGAGGCAACATTATATGGTCCCTTGATACTAAAGGGGTTTTTATCACGTTTTGTTAACCTGGAACTAGCACTTCCCGAGTAGGTCAATCATTTTAACCCTGTGTTGATCTTTAGCTTTACTATCCCACAAGCAAAGAAAACAGGGATACTTTGTCTAACCACCCTGTTGGCCTAAAAGAAAGTTGACCATTTTTAAATCAATACATATGAGCCAGTTGTTTTCCACTGTGTAGATGTCCAAAACCAGAGCAATAGATGTAGATTCTTCTTTTACGTCCTAAATTTTACTAAAAATAGTAGAATGTGCAATAGACAACGGTCCTAATTTATTCCCATTGTGTGAGAGAACACATTTTAGAGACCGTTTTGACGAGTATATGAATAAATGCCACTCACTTGAAACATAATTTCGTAATCCCATTGCAGCCATTAAACCAGGTACATCTATACAAAATACGAAATCATTTTCTTCAGCAAAATATTTGGGGGGATTCTGTTCTATTGGGCGGTAATATGAAATTTTTGTTCCTTGAATACATTTTGTTATTAAGTTTCTTTCTTTTAGCCAAAATTTCTGAAGCAGACTTCGACAGCCCAGATCTCTGATTAGGTCTTTTAAATCATCTTGGTTGAATGGATTTGGCGTTTCGAGGTCGTATTCAAAGTCACTATCACTACTGTCAATTTTCGTCTTAAAATCAATTGGCTCCTCCTGAAAAGCTTCAGCTTCAGGTTCAGGTGTAGTCTTAAGGCCAAGACATGTCTATGTGCCGATTGTATGCAAGGATATTTCCATTTGACTCGATTTGTTCGGTTAATTCCAGTTATGTTCACCAAACAAAAATAGCCGTCATGATGGTTCAGTGGTTCATTCCAGATCATAGCGGTTTCGTACTGGAAACCATTTAACAGTGTCAGATTTGATAATCTGCACTTATGTTGTCTAATCCAATTTGTTGACCTATTGAGGCTCTATAGTATGTTTTAACGCGTTTTAATATGTCTACATCACAACTGACATTATTTCTCAAACAAAATTATAAATATTGATTATTTTGTAAATTATGAATATTTATTGTATATTGGAAGGTCTTCCCGTGGATAAATAAATAAATAAATAACACATGAATCTACCTTTCAAAAGAATAAAACGTTTCGCTAGTTTATATGCCTGCAATTTTTAGTTGTGTTGTGACATTGGTATTTTCTTATTTATTTAGATATTTAAATGACAGATTAACGTTTCAGCAGTGAGCAGTTCCAGAAGTTGGAATCAGTTTCCAACCAGTTTGCATTCAGACATGCAGAAAAGTTTGTCAAACCGTGTTTAACTTTTTGTTAGAACAAACCTTATACTGTACTTGTGTACTTTATATCTTGATGCTCGAAAATTCGATAAATTATTAGGTTTTGTTGCTTTACCAGTCATTTTCTAGTTCTATCGACGTTAGATAAATTTTGATGATATAGGTATTGAGTGATATATAAAATACAAACAAGTATACCCACACTAAAAGTTGGTCTCCAAATTTTAAGAATGACTCGTATTATAAAAAAAAAACTATTTGATACCATTTTAAGCCAGGAAGTGTTATTGGTGAGAGTATAAATGGAAAGTTTTACAAGACTAACGCGTTTTGATCAACGTGAAAGTTCTCCGAGTTTTTGACTGTAGATCCTTATGTTTCTATCGAGCCTTCAACAAAAGTCGACGACAAAGTTGGCGTTGGCAATCTCAAGTCATGTCTGCACTAAGATCACTAGAAGACTAGGAAGAAGCACCACTTTATGACTAAAATGAGTCCTATATTAAAAAGTTATGAAACTTTTTCACTCTCCTCAGGTTATTTGATGTTATTAATATCAACACAATTTTAGACTGGTTAATTTATATTATAAATAGACCGAGTGTTTTCTGCTTAAATGACTTGACACTTCACCAGCGCCATTCTGAAAAGGGTCTATATTAAGATCTACCTAGGGTAGATATAATATAGGGTGTTGAAAAATTGGATAAGAAACTACACGTTGCAAAAATTTGGAAATTTGAAATTAGCATACTGTGTAACAAGTGATAAAAGTAACTCTTTCTTAGCAAGAGAACAGTTTATGTTCGTGTTTGTTATGCGAGTTATGCGAGCTAAAAATATTATTTAGACGAGTTAAACGCTATACTTTTCCTACGACCTTGCCTATGTCTTAACATAGAATATATAGACTATACTGTAGATGGCTTCAAATTTTCTGGTAATTGTGCACAATATGTAAGCAACACAGTTTGCGAATATGAATTTACGCGATTACAGTAATCGACAAATTTTAACAAATGTGTTCATGCTCTATTTACTGTGCAAATGTACGAAATGCAAAAAAAAAATGTTAGAGGTAAGTTTTTTTAAATTTTTACATGTTTTTTTTTACTATATACACTCAGATGCAAAAGAACCGGGTCATTGGGTCATTGTTTACAAAAGAACCTTTTTTTTAAATTTTGATGTTGTTAAAGTCCTTAAAATAAAATTTTTAGTGTTTTACAATCAAATAGAACGTAGGATGTAGAAAGAAGCAACATATGGTACTTATTATTTATTTAATGAATATTAATAAGTGAAAACGATAATGTAGGTATACACGAAATAAAATGCATTTCTGCAAAATAAACTTAACAGAGATTAATAATGAAAATGACAGTTATTCGAAAACAAACAAGTCAAAACCCAGTAGCCACCTTGATCCTCTTTGCATAATGCCGAATAGGTAGTGAAGAACGCATACCTTTAAATGATATTTTCGCTTATTAAATAAACTGATACGTATCATATGTTGTTTTTTTCTACATCCTGATGGTCTCTTTGATTGTAAAACACTAAAACTTTCATTCCAAGGACTATACCAACATATTTTTTTTAATGGTTTTTTTGCAAACAACGGCCCAATGACCCGTTTTTTTTTGCATCTGAGTGTACTTACAAAAACACGTTCTCAGTTAAAGTTAGGTTAGAAAAGTGAAACTGGCGACTGTCAAACTGAAATTTGAATCCAGTATTGCCATAAAAAATCATCGGAATCGGTCTTGCATCCCGAAAAAAATTAAGTTACTTATTTTGCAAAAATTGGATAATCACAAAAACCTGAAGTCCTAGAAAATGTTTGTTGTCGTTTCTGAAATCAGCAAAAAAATCTATTCAAATCGGCTATTTACGTCTAAGAGACCAACATTGTGTTGACCAGTGTTATCAACCCTCCAATCCATGAATTTTATATAGATTTCTTCATACCTCTTTTTCGATTTTTCTGGCAATAAGCTCGCAGAAGTTTTCTCAGCTTGATTTACTAACTGGCGGAGTATTGAAAAGATCTAAATCACTTTCTGAATCAAAAATGATAAAGCTACGAACAGAACGAACTGACGTAATTTAATAATGATGCGATACAGCGACAACTGGCAACTAGATGATGGTGAAAATTAGTAGGTAATTTTTGCATTTGGGGACTAAAGTTAACGTTATGGCATTTTCTCTCACTGGTGGCGAAAATAAAATTAATTATCGCTGGAGTATTCGGTGACGAAAAATGTCTTTTTATAAAGGGTCGTAGAAAAAAATCATTTTTAACCTATGGAGATCCTATGATATACCCTGTGTATATCTATTATAAGTCCAAATACCTCTGCTTCGTTAATAACTAGAATATTTTGTACACATTCGTTGACAACAGGCTTCGTCTTCAACTTCATCTTCTTCGGTAATAACTTTGTTAATAACTTTATAAGCTTCGTTAATAACTAGAATAATTTGTACACATTTGTTGACAAGAGGATTCATCTTGTTCTTCATCTTCATCTTCTTCGTTAATAACTTCGTTAATAGCTTAATACGCTTCGTGAATAACTAAAATATTTTGTACATATTCGTTGACAAGAAGCTTCGTCTTCATCTCCATCTTCATCTTCACAGATCATAGGATTGCTTGCTTCTTGAGGAACCATAAAATCTACATCTACGTTGGCAAGAAATGTCTTTATTTCTAAAATGTGTTTATCTTTATGTCTTTATCTTCAAAGATCATCTTATTTTCTGCTTCGTCAGGAACCATAGAATCTACATCTTCGTTGGCAAGAGATGTCTTTATCTCTAAAATGTGTTTATCTTTGTCTTTATCTTCAGAGATAATAGAATTTCCTGCTTTGTCAGGAACCATAGAATCTACATCTTCGTTAGCAAGAAATGTCTTTATCTCTAAAAGGTGTTTATTTTTGTGTCTTTATCTTCAAGGATCATAGGTTCTCTTGTTCGTCAGAGACCCTAGGACTTTTTGAGATTCTTTATTACACTACCGAAGGATTAGATGCTTATCAATTCGTTTGATAACCACCAATCAAGAAAACATTTCCCTCATCACATGACATCCCGAAGAGTTAATTTGATTGGTTGTTCATCAATCATTGATTGATTAATAACTCCGTTATTAACTTAATAAGCTTCGTTATTAACTAGAATAATTTGTACACATTTGTTGTTAAGAGGCTTTATCTTCATCTTCATCTTCATCTTCTTCGTTAATAACTTAATACGCTTCGTGAATAACTAAAATATTTTGTACACATTCGTTGACAAGAGGCTTCATCTTTATCTTCATCTTCATCTTCAGAGATGATAGGATTTCTTGCTTCGTGAGGAACCATAAAATCTACATCTTCGTTAGCAACGAATGTCTTTATCTCTAAAATGTGTTTATCTTTATGTCTTTATCTTCAGAGATCATAGAATTTTATGCTTCGTCAGGAACCATAGAATCTACATCTTCGTGGGCAAGAAATGTCATTATCTCTAAAATGTGTTTATCTTTATGTCTTTATCTTCAGGGATCATAGATTCTCCTCCTTCATCAGAGACCCTAGGACTTTTGAGATTCTTTATAACACTACCAGAGGATGAGATGCTTATCAATTCGTTTGATAACCATCAATCAAGAGAACATTTCCGTCATTACATAACATCCCGAAGAGTTAATTTGATTGGTTGCCAACATTTAACGTCAAGATGACAACCAATGAAAATAATTCTATCCCCAACAAGTATATCTTTTACATCGTTTTAAGCAAATTTTGCATTATTTGCATTATTTGCATTGGCAATAAACGGACTCTTTTCAGTTTAATTAATAATAAGAGATGCCTATGCATCGCCAATGACCAGAGTCTCTGAAGCATCATTGATGACTAGGGATAGACAGAGAGAAGCTTATGTGCATTGTTATAAAATGTTGGCTGTTATCCATCGATGACCTTCATCTGACTTATTTAATTGTAAATAAATATAAAACATGTTGATTATTATGAATCGTTAGGAGGAAAGACCCCACGAGGAGTCAATAAAGATGGTTTCTCTCTCTCTCTCTCTCTCTCCATGAATCGTCAATGACTAGAAGCTCCTCTGATCACATGATTTGATCTTAGTGCAGACATGACTTCAGATTGCCAACGCCAACTGAGTCGTGGATTATAGTTGAACGCTCAATATGTTTTCGATGCCAAAATGGAAAACAAACAAGCTGTCATTTACAGATGATTCACATTTGATATTTTTTTGTTTAAACATTATTCAGCTTATAAAATGACACTCACCTGTATTGCTGTTACAACATGACAAGGATTCAATAGGTATATCACAGTGCGCGATGAGAACTTGTAACCGATCTCCATGCCCCATATGAGTGACATCAGGACTAGCAGCGTCCTGCGTCCGCCCCTGTCCCTTCTCACGTAAGCCGCCTCTGGCAGCTTGATCCTTTTCCAGCCCCATAGAAAAGTTAGTACACAGAAAGCGACCACTATTACAGTCTCCACGGTTCGCCAGTCCGGGGTTAGAAAATCCGCGCACTCCGGCCCTGCGTTTCGGGGCACCGTCTTGTTCACGCCACTGTACGCCCACTCCATGGCAGTAAGCGACTGCCTGACGATGCCGGTCAACGTGAGACTCTGGTGTCCACCTGGTGCTGGGCTGTCGTGCCGTCCGTGGATTACTTGGCTCCACTAACTGCAACAAGCAACACGAATTAATAGTTGTTTTTTCTGAGCGATAACTCGCAGACGAGTGTGAGCTGGCAGATGCAGCCAGTTTTGACTGATGTTATCGGGCGCGTTTGTTTACAGTAGATAAATCGTGTAATCTATATAGCATATAGTTGTACAAGACTGCTCTAGATTTCAATTCAATAATAAACGTTGTACAATTAACAAAATCAACTAAGAATTTTAGACGCAGAGGCGGACTAGCCATATAGCCAAAGACAAATCTCTGTGAACCAATGGCCCAAGCAGATTTTTAGTCCTATAATACTGTACTAGATATGGATTGAGTTTTGAAGGGTCATAATAACAATACCACAATAAAGTTAAGAGGATATAGGTATTTTCAGGGTCTTTATAACACTTCTATCACTATACTTATACTATATTAATTATATGCTCAAGTTACTTCCTTAAGGCTGCTCTCCGGACGGACCAGAGAAAAACCTTGAGAGGCAATAGCAAGGCCGTGAAGTAAAATTTTCGGTCAAAGAGACTTGCGCACAAGATCGTAAATTCTATTGTTCAATTATTTTGTGTCTCCCTCAACAATTGGATGGATTGTTGGGTGCAATAAGTGTATTATTTCTATACAGAGAGCGCATAAAGTATTAAGACCTGGCTTTATTTTTCCCCTCTATAAATTTCTGAAAAATGTTTCAAGATGTCAAAATGTTTTTTTTTATAACAAATATTATGAGACCATTTTCATGTTTACATCTCTCTCCGTTTTGAAGTTATGACGTTAGAGCCATTTTTTTTTTTAATGACAACCTATATTTTTTATTATTGATTTTGATAGTACTTTTTATTATGTTTTAAAACACATGACATTTTCATTATGTAACATTACAAAAAAAATGAGAAAAATTGCGTTAAAGTAAAACTATTAAATTATTATTTCAATGTGCAAAATGCATCTAGTTACCATTCAAAATAACGTCAGTTAAAACAAAATTAGGAAAACAGGCTTGGAATTTAAATATTGGAATAAAACAAAATTGATTAACCTGAAAAACAATCTAGTACAATTATGTGAAACAAATTATTACCTACTCACAGTCAAATTGACGTTTCGTCTGATTCATCGTGTCACAAGTTAGTTTCAAAATGGTTCGACGTTTTTCGGAGGCACAAAGAATTTAAATTCTTATGATTAGAGGTTGTGGTGATAGAATACGTATACTCTGATTTTTCTAAACTGGCGTGCACGTCATCAAAATAATAATCATAATAATGACGCGACAATTTTACAAAGTTGCCAGCTGTCCTGGGTATTTAAAAATGGCTGCAATCAGCTGTTGCGCCCGTGCAATCTTGTGCGACAGTGCGCGGTTCGTATCAAATTCATCGACTTCTCTACCGTTTATCGTACAGATATCAACCTTGTGGTTATGGTTTACCATCTACAATGACAAAATATGCATTGTAATAATCGATCAAATGTAACAAGTTAGACGTCAAAGAAGTTTGAAGCATTAGTGAAAAAGATGTGGCATCGTAGCCGAGAAAATATCGCCGATGCCAACATAAGATGATTTATTACATGATTGGCAGGCGAAAATTGTGTCCGCGGTTAATACACCGATTACCTATTTATAACCACCGGTGATCAGTGTTATGTAACAAATAATCTTCAGATTAATTTCGATTCTTAAACTATTGTTATGCATATTCTCGAAAACAATCACGTTGGTACGAAAAAACCTCATCGCACAGCTGTTTGATGACGTGCACGCCAGTTTAGAAAAATCAGAGTATACCTATGAAGAGGTGTGCATTTATTTTAATAATAAATATCCGCTTCAAGAACCTCTTCTTAAGACGTCTGTTAGTGCAATCATAAAAAAGTATGAGCCGTCGGGGCATATTAAAAATCGCCTGAAAAGTGGACGACCGTCAGTTCCGGAAGATACTAAGCTAAACGTGCTGTTAGAGTTGCAAGAAAACCCTCATATTTCCTCTAGAGCGGTTGCGGCAAATAGTGAGCTTTCACAAACATCTGTTTTGAAATTTTGGAAACGGCAGAAATGGCATCTTTACAAAGTAAATTTAGTCCACGAACTGAACGATGATGATTTTGATCGTAGAATTCAGTTTTGCAAACAAATGATGAATCTCTGTAACGATGAAGGGTTTGCTACAAGAATTTTATTTAGTGATGAAGCAACTTTTTATATGAATGGACCGGTGGATAAACAAAATTGTCGCTATTGGTCCGAGCGCAACCCTCAGTGGATGATGGAAGCCCATACCCAATTTCCGGAAAAATTAAACGTTTGGGCAGGAATAGTAGGTGATATTATTATTGGGCCCCTCTTCATTGATGGCTCGTTGACAGGCCAAACATAGTTGGAGCTATTGAGAGATCACCTCGTTCCAGCTTTGGCGGTTCTATTCCCAAATCAACACGATCTCGACATTCCAAATGAAGACTTATGGTTCCAACAAGATGGGGCTCCACCTCATTATAGCCGAATGGTATACTTCGTGCAAGGATAGTTTGTTTTTATGACATTGACTTGCTATAAAAATTATAAGAGTGGGATTGTTAAACCACTTCAAGTTCAGGACTTCAGGTATCATAAAAGTCCAGGTATCCAGTCCAGGCTTTGGCTTGAATGGTGATGCACCAAAGAGTTGCCAGTGATAAAGGGCAGGCCAATACCTGGACTTTTATGACACCTAACTTGAAGTGGTTTAACAAGAGATTTAGATTAATTCTTATGGGGTTACATCATAAGTAAAGTATACTTTAATTGGCCAACCACAATTGAACAATTGAAAGAACGGATCCAAGTCGAAATGAGACAAATACAGCCAGAAGTTCTCCTTAATGTCTGTGCGGCCTTTCGACATCGATTGGCACACTGTCAAGAACAAAATGGTCAACAAATTGAACATCTAATTTGATTTTCTTCCCTAACCAATATTTTTTCGTTATTTTAATTATTTTTTTGACTTCATATTATTTTAAAACTTATCTTAAAACAAGTCATTAGTATTTTTTCTCGAAAAAAAATCATTTGGTTTTTCTGTTCTTAGTTTTGTAATTGATGATATTGTAATAAGAATGTTTTTCAGGTTGATCAAATTTGTTTTATTCCAATATTTAAAATCGAAGCTTTTCTTATTTTTTTTTTAACTGACATTGTTTTGAATGGTAACTAGATGCACCCTGCACATTGAAATAATAATTTAATAGTTTTACTTTAACGCACTTTTTTCTCATTTTTTTTCAAATGTTACATATTCAAAATGCCATGTTGTTGAAAACATAATGAAACGTACTATCAAAATCAATAATAAAAAATATAGGTTGTCATTTAGAAAAATGGCTCTGACGTCATAACTTCAAAACGAAGAGAGATGGAAATTTGAAAATGGTCTCAAAATATTTGTTTGAATAAAAATCATTTTGACCTGTTGAAGCGTTTTTCGAAAATGTATACAGGGGAAAAAATAAAGCCAGGTCTTAATACTTTATGCGATCTCTATATAAAAATAGTGTTTTTTGCTTAATTTTTAGAAATAACTAATAAAATTACTTAAATAATATATTTAAAAAAGTAATTCTCGTGTCATTATGTATCCCATTAACTAGTTTTATTAATTTTAATTAATCATCTATTTTATTATTTATGATATAAAATAATTAAATGCATTAGGACGAGGGAATCAATCATTTAGAAAGATTTTGTAACATACTTTTTTGTAACATACTTTTTTGTAAAATTATTTTTTTTAAAGATTTTTTATTTCTAAAAATGTATTTAGACAGACCTGCAACACCCTTCGAATGAATTATTTAGATTGATCATCAATCATTTAGAAAGATTTTGTAAGAAGTTGTTTTGTAAAATTAATTTTTTTAAGATTTTTTATATCCAAACACGTATTTCGACAGACCTGCAACACACTTAATATAGACGCTTGAGGAATGGGCTAACACACCTAACCACTTATATATTTGGACCTGTAATAAGTTTTGGAAGGTGAACTTCTAAGTTCATTAGACCTAGGCTTCATATGGTCCTTAGTTTGTAAAATTATTTTTTTAAAGATTTTTTATATTTAAAAACGTATTTCGACAGACCTGCAACACCCTTCGAAACAATCATTTAGATTGATTATCAATCACGAATCAATCATTTAGAAAGATTTTGTAAGAAGCTTTTTTTGTAAAATTAAATTTTTTAAGATTTTTTATATCTAAAAACGTATTTCGACAGACCTGCAACACCCTTAATATAGACGCTTGAGGAATGGGCTAACACACCTAACTACTTATATATTTGGATCTGTAATAAGTTTTGGAAGGTGAACTTCTAAAGTTCATTAGACCTAGTCTTCATATGGTCCCTAGTTGGAACCCTACTCCGCAATGTTCTCCCCTATTTATAGAACCTATACCATTTAGCCTCTACGAGCTCCTTTTATTAGAACCTGGCATTCCAAAAATCTAATCCATATGTTACCACAGGTGATTAACAATTCAAGAATGGGACTTAGCTAGTCATAGCTCTCTTATTATGAGTACCCATATTGGTTAACCAGTTTGCCCCGTGCACGAATACAAAGGAGTCCAATCCTGCTTGTATGTAGTTATCAAACTAGGCGCATTTATAATAGTATCTATGGATTCATTTCGAAATCAGTGGCCTGTAGGTCATCTATCACGGCTCCGCATACTCGGGATATCAATTAAACTTGATATTACATAGGAAACCGCTTTTCTGCATATAATACATTAGATATTTTATACGCAATCATCCCCAAAGTAACTTTCAGGCACAGAATATCATTGCGTTTGTCAGAAAACATATTTTTTATACAGGGTGGCCCACCAATCATCGCTCGGACCATTGCTGCTGGACTAATGAAAATTGAGGAAAACATCTGATTGGAAGTCATTGGACATTTGATGTGCTACTTTTTTAAATTATTTTCGAGTGTACAGAGTGTACCATAAATCCGGGACACAACATTTGGTCTATTTTAAAACTTTTTTCCCTGTATATTCTTTCATTTTTAGAATCTACTTCATGTGGGCTTCACAAATCATTTTTTGTTTTAGGGATCAGATGCGACGTTGCCAAGTTATTCACATTTTAATCAATTTTAATGAAAAATCATGCATGTGGAAAAAAATCAACATAACCTTATTATAAGAGAGGAATGAAAGAATCTGGGTATGAAAGTACCCAAGCAATGTGCCAAAAGATTCACAATATTTGGAGTCACGTTGAATACACAGGGTGTTCTGAAATATCGATCGAATTTTGCTATTTTCAAATGCTAAATCTTCTTGAGATTGATCGTTATTTACCTATTAAAAAGTATTATTAGATTACAGTCCATATGCTACCATTGAGTAGCTCATAAGATGAGCACTCAGAATATGATACTAGATACAGGGTGTTCCATTTGAAAAAATGAGTTTTAGCCATTTGAAAATAGCAAAATTGTATCGAATTCTGCTATTTTCAAATGGCTATAACTTATCGAGATTGATCGTTATTCACCCATTAAAAAGTATTATTAGATTACAATCCATATACTACCATTGAATAGCTCATTAGATGACCACTCAGAATATGAAGCTATATACAGGGTGTTCCATTTGAAAAAAAAGTTTTAGCCATTTTCAAATAGCAAAATTGCTAATTGGTAATACGGTTATTTACCCATTAAAAAGTATTGTTAGATTACAGTCCATATTAATACCATTGAATAGCTCATCAGATGCGCACTCAGAATATGATGCTATATACAGGGTGTTCTATTTGAAAAAATAAGTTTTAGCCATTTGAAAATAGCAAAGTTGTATCGTTGTTTCAGAACACCCCGTGTATTCTACGTGACTCAAAATATTGGGCATGTTTTGGCACATTGCTTGAGTACTTGCTTACCGAGATTCTTTTGTTGATCTCTTATTATAAGGTTTTGTTGATTTTTTTTCCACGTCAATGATTTTTCGATAAATTTGATTAAAATGTGAATAACTTGGCAACGTTGCAACTGATCTCAAAATCTAAAAATGATTTGTCAAGCCTACATAAAGCAGGTTCTAAAAATGAAATAATATACAGGGTGATCCATTTAAAAAAGAGACATTAAAAGATAGAGAAAGAGACGGAGACAGAGACAGAAAAAGATAAATTTTGTGTCCCGGAATTATAGTACACTCTGTACACTCGAAAATAATTTTTAAAAGTAGCACGTCAAGTGTCCAATAACTTCCAATCGGATGTTTTCCAAACATTTTCATTAGTCTAGCAGCAATGGTCCGAGCGAGGATATGCGGGCCACCATGTATGTAACGGGTTCATAATTGAATTTGATTTACTGACACGTCCTGTCTAGGAGCTGTATTATTTAGACGATTCAATCGTTTTAGTATTGTCCAGAACGAGAATGGAACTCACAACTATGTGAGAATCGATGGAAAACTTCGCGCATTAGCGTAAAACAGCACATAAGCTTTTTACAGCACATATCAACTTTATCGTTATTAGGGCATTCATGATAATTGCTTAGGCCAGTTACATAAATAAACATGTATTTCTGTCTGATTCGCATTTGCTGATCCAAAAACATTAACAGATAATTACTATAAACAAAACAATATCACAGCCGGTTATAATAATTCTGTGTTTTGAAATATTGAGCATAATTTGAAACCAAAATAGTACCTGTGATACACCACTGTAAAAAATGGTATTCCATTTAAAACAATAATGTTAGATATGTTCTTCGGGAAATATGTATTGCTATGGGAAAAAAATGTTTCCGTCATTTTTTAGACCAGGTTTTTTATGTATCTTTAATATTCTACAGATATAAGCTAGAAAATGAAAAATCAGCCACCCTGTATGTTCATTTAATTAATAGTTGAGTCTCTCTGCAGCAAAGTATTTTTTTAAGCCGCCTATTAAAATTATTTACAACAGTGCACCAGATTTTTCAGAATCAGATGTTGCAAGTTCAGTATCAGCTACGATGTGATGTGATGAAAGTGTTTAACATAGCGTAGTAGTGTAGAGATCGCGTTAATAAACAATTTTGTCAGAAAGGATGCCAATAAATTGATGTAGGTCGCGGCAGACGCTACCCAGAACTCTTAGAATAAAAAGCGGCACTTGTGACTATTAAAACAGGACGCTAATTTTATACCATCGCAAATTTAGTTAGTATCCAATCATTCAATTAGGTCTGTAAAATGTTTGGGTCTGTATTTAATAACGCAGCCTTCCAGCAAAACGAATTAATAACACGGTTATAAAATATTGTCTTGGCAGCGTCGTAGGTCATAGTTACATAAATACTTTCTGTTTTATTTTATACCTATAATAACAAGTATGTGGCGAAGTAGCGAAAGTATTTTTTTGTAGACAACTAAGTTAAGTCACGTAAGTAATTTTTGCAGACAACTAAGTTAATTACGTTAACTTGAGTAGCTCTTAGTGTTCCTGAATTTGAAACAACTATGAATGAAATAATAAGTTGACAATAAATTAATAATTCAAAAATAAAATATCAGAATTTAAAAAATAAAGTATCTGTGAAAACTAACAAAACAATGTAAAATTATAATAATTATTTTCATAATTTGCTAGCTGTTTTCGCATGCATGTCAGTACGTTAATAGCCCAAACAATCACTTTTTTAACGCGACATTTAGTTTTTCAAAGTTGGCACGCACTGCGTCTGACGAATTTTCCAGTGCAATTTGCAACGAAAATATCAGTGATGGTGAAGTGTTATGTGCAACGGAGGATCTTCTGAGACAATATCAATTGGACCACTTGAGCAATAGCTCCTTTCACGTGCATGTTGGAAGAAACCCTAACCCCAAGGGCGCTAACTCCATCACCATAAACCATAGCCATCGTAACATCTATCCATCTGGATAGGCACGTGACTAATATATTGAAATGTTATGATAAAGTTAGATGTAGTGAAAGTTATATGTACAAATGTAAATAAATTTTAATCTCAAATTAAACATAAGTGAAATGACGTGACATGAGTGTTACCAACTGAAATCAAAGGACTAATAAACCTGTGAATTATTTATAGATTATATTTTATATAAAAAATGGACGCAAATTATAAAATATTGTATAAAAAACTTGTTAATAAGTCAATTCTTGCATTCGTCTATTAAAAACACTCGCCTTGAAAGTTACATCTATGATAAATAAAAAAATAAAAAAGGGCCTATCCGAGCATTTTTTTTTCAAATATTTTTCTCAACGATTCCATTAATTGTATCTGTTACTTTCGGGAAGTATTGTATATTTTTCAAATCTAGTCCAGGAATGCAAGAATCTCAAAATCGGCATTTCTGTTGAAATCTGGAATTCCAAATTTTTCACGAAAACAGCACTTTTTTTTCGCGAAGTACTGTATATTTTTCAAATTCGTCCATGATTGCATAAATCTCAAAATAGATATTTCTTAGATTGTATGAATCGGTGGTTAGTGCTTGGTAAAACATATTTAAATTACTATAAATAAAGCACTTGGTTAAGTTTCACAAATTTTTAATAGAAAAAGTCTGTTTCGGTCTCACGACCATTATCAAGAGACAAAAAAAAGATTAATGAATTATATTATTATGATTGTGAATTATATATATTTCTGTAGAAATCTGGAATTCGAAATTTTTGACGAAAACAGCACCTTGCGATACAGGGTGGTCACTTTTACGACACCAACCATTAGGATCTATTAAAGGGAAATACATACAGAGTTGGTCAAATTAGATAAAAGTTTATTTTTTATTTTTGTGCCTTTCAATATACTGAAACGAAATCCGGGATATCTTGTACAGTTCCTGAAATATCACTGAAAAACTGAAAAAGTGCACAAACAGTACCAAACATTTTTTGCGCTAACTAGATGCCCAAATTTTAATAATCAACTTTTGATGTTCTTTTGGCCGCAATATTGGATTTTAATAGCATTCAAAAGAGCGTAACATTCCAATTTCAACCAGGTATTACACATGGGCAATCTGATATTATTTTCCACCAAAAATCGATAATTTAATAATTTGTTGCAAATATCAAACTGTTGTGGAGTGCTCTAAACATCAAGTTGCCATGGAATAACAAATTTCACATTTCTTCATACAAAGAAAATAACTTCTGAGTAATTTTATTGTGTACAAAGTGCAAAAATGAGTGCAAGGATTGCGTTTCAGTGTATTGAAAGGCACAAAAATGAGAAACTTTTATCCCATTTGACCAACTCTGTATATATTTCCATTTAATAGATCCTAATGGTGGGCGTCGTAAAAGTGACCACCCTGCATACAGGTAGCGCTCAGCGGTAAATAATAAATTCAAAAAAATGTTGCAAAAGGAATTTAAAAAAAAGTAATCTAGAATGCCAACTTATTTTTGGTCTTTTGGCAATAGGATTGCACCGAAGGCCGCTTTTTAATATTTTTTTTCTAATGTAACCTATTCAAAATGTTATATGGTTGAAAACAGATAAAATACTCTACCGAAATAAAAAATAAAAAATGTTGGTTGTCATTTAAAAAAACCTTAATAACGTGATAACTTTTAAAATGTTGTTTTTTTAAATTTGAAAAAAATATTTTCATATGCGCAGTATTTTATATCGCTATGCCCCTTTTAGATTTTTTCTCTCTCGTACACATTAACAGAGTTACCGAATTTATCCGCTACTGAATTTCCACACTATTCTATTTAAAAAAACACAACACAACTTTGTATTGTATCTTGTTTATTAATGAGGATATCCAAGATTCTGTAAAACTCGTTCAATTCCGCGTAAAAAAGTTCCTCAAGAACATGCAAGTTCTATATTAATAAAATGAAAAATAAATTAATTATTGATAAAAATCGAAAATGGAATATAATGAGTTTTTGCCCATAACTTGAAAACAAAATAATTTTTATTTTCACCATTGGGCTTGTCTTGAAAAAAGAGATCAAGGATATGCCATCCGGTTTTCTCTACCTCTTCTAGTTAACGAGATGCATTGCAGAAACATCAAAATTGGGCCACCCTGTACATGAGAAAAATTAATTAAACAATTAAAAATTGAAATGATCAATAATGGACTTGGCCACTTTCTCCTGTATACCAAAGATATGATCGTAAATGAACGTCATGTGGCAACAACATCTCAATTTTTTAAACGATCTTAATTTTTATCGCGGAATTCAAAATAGTGTTTTTCTATTAAGTATAATACTTACAGGAAAAGTATTTGAGATTAATTAGATCACTTTGATTGTCAAATTTATTCTTTGCCGCGGGATCCTCTGTGTTAACGGAAGAGTGAAAACATAGCTTGTTACATCAGAATTGAACCCATTAAAGATCGCACTGTCGATTATCTGTCTTCGACCTTAAATCTGCGTTTGCATGAATGTACAATACAAGTAATGGCACATATTGAAACACATGAACATTTCATCACCAATTTAAAACAGCGAGATGATTCTCAAGTTTAAGTGTCCGAGTTTCGTGTGTTTTTGATTGTATACGAAATTTACGAACTGTAAAATTACGTGAAGTTTCTTGATAATATAATCTGCGGTTTTGATACAACTAGTTAGCTTCACTACTCCAAACAGCTGAAGCATGTTCTTATTATTTATTATCTCTGGCACGTGAAAAACTTACAATCAACTCGTGATGGTGTTCTCGCTACGATCCCACCGGGAAATCGAGTGGAGGCGCATGTAACTCATTTCGAAAATAGATGATTAAATGTATATATTATTAAAACGACGAATTACACAATTCCTTCGTAGTTTTCGCCAGCGGGCCTGACCTCTTTCCGCAAATAAAAATTGGAACTGCATTTTTTACTTGTGTTGTCTAGGACACTTCTGTTGTATAGGCACTGCGACGCCGCACGAAACAATCTCATTAACCTTAAACTTACGTAACGCGATATACGAGCGAAATCGTGGATTTTACGCGATCAATCCAGTACTGGGCTGCACTCAATTATCAACACTAATTGCACGGCGCGAATCCTTCAACGGTTTATAATCAAATCTCGCTCGCCGATTCCTGATCTAAACGAGACCCGTTCGCTCTGTCAAGGAAGCGTTCGTTAAAGCTAAAATTAGCAGTTAGCAAAATAAATACGGTGAGCTCTCTTCTTCTCCGATGCGGAGCACCGACGAAGATAAGTTGTTTTTTTTACATCTGATAGTGGAATTGTTGACTACACAAGTTTTTATCTTAACGTCCAGAGTTTTTATCGCTAATGCAATACAATGTCATTCTCCTACAATAGCTGTAATTTAATAATATAAATATTTTTAAGGTGATCGCTCCTCAAGGTTGAGAGTCAATAGAATTACATAACAATCGCATTTGCCGGCGAGATGATGACGTGCGTTTTGCGTGATCGTTACACACAAATTCCATTTAATAACTCGTTTTGAGATAAAACCTATTAATATGTTTTAGTTATTTAAGATACAAGTGTCAAAAGGCGATGTTCATTCATGAGAGGCTAGTAAAGACGAGCGAGGTACGAGCGAGTGACTTTTCACACATGAATCTTACAACATTTTATCTACGATCATAATGATTTACTAAAATAATTATTTCATTTGATTTTTTAAATGTGCGACATGTGACAGTCGTACATACAGGGTGTTCCGGGAGCAAGGAAACACCTCACCACATATCTACAAATATACTTTTTCCACAAAATCGCTAAAGGCATCAATTTTTAATAAACGAGGGACAACTTTTGGCAGGCAGATGATCTTCTATTTTTAACCCCTTTATGGGAGGAAAGGCGAGCCCATTTTTTTAAAATTGGAGTAGGGGTCGAGTGATAGCTCATTTGAAAGCTTACTTAATTTACACTGCAACGGTGTCTTACTTTTTAAAATCTGTCGATTAGTTTGCAAAAAAATATTTTTTTCGGGTGTGAAAAGTACAAAATAACCATGACATTCCAGAAACAAAATTGTATCCAGCACTAAAAGTACAGAGTACGACATTGTCAATTTGATTGTACTGCTATTTCTGATACTGCATGATTCTATACAGTCTGTTTGATTTATTGTGACACAGCAAATACTTCGGTTATTAGTACAGATAGAAAAACAAGTTGAAGAAAAAAGTGTTAGTAGTTTTTGTCGTCTATTTAATCCAAATTTCAGAAGAACAATTGAAAATCAAATAAACACGTGAAAGCTATAAGCTTTATTTTCTTTAATGGAACACCCTGTATATTTTGGTTATTTCTAATAGGCAATAACATTGGCTTTATAATGATACCACATAAGTACCCCTTTATTACACAAATACGCGACAATTGCAAATAAATAAAATTTATCAGTTGCCATGAATTACAATTGCATGCTAACGTAAAACAATTTGCTATCACTTTAATGTCAAAGTGTCTCAGTAATTTCCCGTCCTGCGTATTGTTGATTCACATCTTTTGAGATGGGTGATCATTATTATACTAACGATGAAAGAATGGATTTGCTGGAGGTCTTCGTTAGATGCAACGATAATTCTACATAAGCTAATATCACTTATTGAAATATGTATCCAGAAAGAAGACAGCCACATTATCGCACTTTTGCAAGACTTGAACAAAATTTACCGACAAATAGCAGTTTTAATAATAAATTGCGAATGGCAAGAAATGAACGTGAAGGAAATGATAAAGTTTTGATATTGGCCTATTTTAGAGCACATCCACGAAATTCAATACGTGAAGCAGTGGCTGCCTTAGGAATAAGTCTGTATAAAATATGTTCTATTCTAAGAAAACATAAAACGAGACCGTATAAAATTAAATTAGTACAAGGTTTAAGAGATGGTGATTCTGACAGGAGGATAATATTTTGTAATTGGCTTTACAATAATCAAGATTTATTAAATTTAATTCTTTAGAGCGATGAATCTAACTTCAACAACAACGGAATCTCCAACCGAAAAAACGACCATTACTGAGATACTGAGAATCCACGTCAAATTCGGGAATGCAGATTCCAACACAGATTTGCAGTTAATGTGTGGCTTGGTGTTTAAGGTGATACCATTAAAGGCCTTTTTTTATCAAGGGGCATTGCATTCTTTTGACAGAATTCGAAGATTATTTGTAAGATATCCCCCTAGAAATACATCGTGATATGTGGTTCCTGCAAGATGGAGCTCCTCCCCATAACGCAAGAATTGTCGAAGATATTTTGGAAAGAAAGTTTGGTATGAAATTGATTGCAAATGGTAGCCCCAGAAACTGGCCAGCAAAATCGCCAGATCAGTCTATTTTAGATTTTTTTATTTGAGGATTTTTTACGCAAAAAGTTTATGTTACTTGCCCAGAAAAAACTAGACGATCTGAACAATATTTAATAAAGAGATCCGAAGAATGTATTGCAAACAACAGAGGTCACTTTGAACTGACACTTCAAATTGTAATTCATAGCAACTGATAAACTTCATTTATTGGCAATTGTCGCGTTATTTGTGTAATAAAGGGGTACTTATGTGGTATTATTATAAAGCTAATGTTATTGCCTATCAGAAATAAGCTAAATATACAGGGTGTTCCATTAAATAAAATGAAGCTTATAGCTTTCACGTGTTTATTTGATTTTCAATTGTTCTTCTGAAATTAGGATTAAATAGACGACAAAAGTACTAAAACTTTTTTCTTCAACTTTTTTCTCTTTCTGTATTAATAACTGAAATATTTGCTGTGTCACAATAAATCAAACAGACTGTATAGCAACTGGATTCCATGGTGTTCATTTGATTTATGTTAGGGAGATACAGTTTTAAATTTTAAATAGCTGAATCAATGCTTTGTCCACGACTTATTTTTCGCAAATATATCGTAAACAGTGTTTATATTAGGTAAAGTTGATGGGAACAAAATTTTGAACAAAAATTATATTACACGGTTTGCCACAAAAGCTATAGTTCTCGCGGTATAGAGGCCGGAAATAAAATTATTCACTAAATCAAGTCAATTAGACTTGTTGGCGGAAATAAATTATATATTTTTGAAATTTGGCATACATACCCTTGAGTACTCTAGTATCGAATATCCGTCGAGTTTTCCCTTCGTTGGTGCGGGATTCATCCCTTAATATAAAAAAAACACCCCCCAAACGGATAATCTCGGATATTTTTCGCAATTATCGCGTAAACGGTGCACAGGTCCTGGTTGTACCTATAATTTGTTTATAACAGCCTTCATATTCACAATGGAATCTACAATTAGCAATGATGTGTGTAAATATATGTCGTATAAATAATGTGATTTATTTTTACAAATACCTAACTAGATGTAGTTGTACTAGCGTACACTTAATAATATAGGTACATAAAATCAAGGCTTCCACTAAGTTATAACGTTAGTTTTTGTAATTTGAGAGTTCGTGCTGCTAGCGCAAACTTTACATGCGGATTGTGTGCTTTGGCTTAGAAAATACGAGTAGAATCACGAATGAGTGTAACGCACGTTCCGCACCACGAAAATAGAATTAATAACGAATACAGGAACAATTTAATGGATGTACAAAATTAGATATATAATTCTGGATATTTACAAGAGTTTGTGAAACTGCACAAAACCAACCACTAATCAGAACAAGTAAAACTTGTACTGTTGACTCTTGTTATACATTGTAGCAATGCACAGTTGTATACAGGGCCATTATTAAGTGGTAAAATTTAAATTAAATAGTCAGCGAAATTCGTAAACATAAAAGTTTAATGAAGTCTTTCACAATCTTGCTTCGCTTTAATATTAATGGGAGGTGCAAAAATATTAGCAAAAATCAATGTTTCCGCCTACGAAGTAATTAAACAATGGGTATGGATTATGGAATGGAATCGGAATGGAAAATGGAACAAATGGTATGGAATGTTTGCGTTATACAAGGGCAAGCTAGTACCAAGAGGTACCTAACTATGAAGGAGGCCATGAAAAACAAAAATTGTTTTTTTATTGTATTCCTTAAACTGCCAGAAAACTGTCACGCAATCATCATTGTTCAGTTCTAATTATTCATTTTCTAATACTGACGTGTCAAAGTTTTTTTATAATGGACAAAAATGAGCATTGTGCTGTCAAGTTCCTAACAAGAGAAGGAAATAGTCCGATGGAAATTAATAATCATCTGTCAGCTGTGTATGGCGATTCTTCTCCATCCTATAAAACCGTTAAATCCTGGTCAAAACAATTTAAGTGGGGTTGGGAGTCAATTGAAGATGATTATCGCAGTGGCCGTCCAAATTCAGCCATCACCCAAGAAACTATTCGAAAAGTGGAAGAATTTATTCTTGAAGATCGACGAGTCAAAATTGATATGCTAGCTGAAAGTCCGCAGATCTGCAGGGACGTGTTTGGACCATCGTTCATGATTATTTAGGCGCGTCAAAGGTGAGTGCAAAATGGGTCCCAAAAATGCTGACCCCGTTCGATAAGCAGCGTCGAGTTGAAATTTCTCAACAATTTTTGGAGCTTTGTGAAGGGCAGGAAGAAGGAATTATACAAAGAATTGTTACTGGTGATGAAACATGGATTCATCGCTATGATCATGAAAGCAAACAGGAATCTATGCAATGGAAACGTAAGAGGTCTCCGTCCACAAAGAAGTTTAATGTCCAGCATTCTGCAGGCAAGGTTATGGCCATGGTCTTTTGGGACTCAGAAGGAATTGGGTTGATTGATTACCTGCCACGTAAAACAACCATGAAAGGCATCTATTATGCCGAAATTGTAATAAAAGAAAAACGCAAAGAAAAATTCAAAAATGGAATTTTGCATTTGCATGACAATGCTTCTTTACACAAAGGTGGGCTTGTTCAAGATACTCTGAAGGATTTAAAGTTTCAAGAATTATATCACCCTCTCTATATCCCTGACTTAGCGCCTTGTAACAATTTTCTGTTCAGCAAATTAAAAAGAAAAGTTAAGAGGACAAAGATTTTCCAACGACGAAGAGTTAATTTGGGAAATTCAAGATGTTTTTGCAGAGCAAGAGAAAAACAAATTTGTTGTCAGTTAATTTTCATAAATTTCAAGATCTAAAAAATGTGTTGAACTAGTAGAAAATTACATTGAAAATGATGAAATATATTTTTTTATTTCAACTCCTTTATAGTTATAGTACCTTTTTATATCAGTATGCCCTCGTATGTATACTAGACCGGTCCTTAATATAGCTTTTTTTTGCAAAAATTGAAGTTGACGCAAAATTTCAAAAAAAAAAAAAATTATTTCTAACCCTTCCTAACCCTATTTTAATAAGATTTTTTTACTTAATTTTTGTTCTAATTTTTTTTTCCTCTGCAGCTATTGAAAAATTTTTCAATAACAAAAGTTGTAGGGCATATTTCCCCCCTACAAAACAAAAAAACATACAATTCCACCAATAGGAGGCGGAAAATCGAGGGTAACTAATTTTTCAATATGAAGGGCGGCCATCTTAAAAAAAAAAATGTTTTATTTAGACTACTATCATATGCCATAACTAGGCACAATCGACATAACATAATTGCAATCAGGAAACATCTAATAGTTATTTATGTATTAAGAGGGAAAAGTGACACATTATTGCTTGAAAGTGAGAGTTTATCACTTGAAAGCAATAATGTCACTTTTTGCCATAGTACATACAAAATGTTTTCTACAAAGACTTATTTATTTATTTATTCCTTTACCTTTCTACCTTTCGGTGTAAGGCGTACATTATTATTTTTTATAATATTCTCTCTACTTCCTTCTATCTTTTGTTAATCGCTTTATTTCTTCCCATGTGTTCCCTTTTCTTGTTGCCCCTTCTTTTATTGCGCTCTTCCACTCTTTTCTCGGTCTTCCTCTTTGTTGTTTTCCTATTGCTCTGTCTCGTATATTTTCTTAGTGTTTCTTTCTTCCGTCATTCGTCTCATGTGTCCATATCACCTCATTTGGCCTACTGTTATTTTTTCCCGTATTGGTTTTATTTTTAAGTTTTTCCTGTGCATATCGTTCCTTATCGTGTCTCTTCTTGTTTTGTTTTCTATTTTTCTTAGGAATATCACCTCCATGGCATTTATTCTTCTTATTTGTTTACCTGTCATCGTCCATGTTTCGCTGCTGTAAGTTAGCGTTGGTCTGATTACTTTTTTCACTATTTCTGTTTTCGTGCCTCTTGATATCTCCTTCTTGCTAAAAAGGGTGTTTTTTAACATGTTATATATAGTTTTGCTGTTTTCCTATTCTATCTTCTATTTCATTATCTAAAGTACCATTGCTCTGTATGATTATTCGTAAATATGTGTATTGTTCTAGTTGTTCGATTTTTTTTTCCTATTATTTTTATTTCGTGTTTCTTTTTCTCTTTGGCAATTATCATGGTTTTTGTCTTTTCGTAGTTTATTTTCATGTTTATTTTCTTAATCTCTATCAATTATTTTTATGTATTGCAGTTCTTCATCTGTTTCGGCAATTATTGCCCTGTCATCCACGAATAACGTATGGTCCTAAAGTTTTTGGGAAAATGTTAATTGATTCGTTTTTATACCCAATGCCATTTAATCAAGTTTCCATGGAAACTAAAACGTCACAAGTAATCAAATTTGATTATGCCAATTTAGTTTTGCGAATCGATTGTAGCAAAATGTCTTTCAAATTAGATATCCGTAAAGGTATTTACAATCTAGTTGGACGAATACCTAAGCGTGATATTGTTACAATCTACCGAGAGCAAACTGTAGGGAAGTCAACCATTTACAACACTATAAGGAATTGCGAAGAGGGTATACCATGCATTAATTTACCCAAAAGCGGTACACTAAGAATTTTGAGAGGAATAAGAAAAATAAGACTGATGGAAGCAGCGAAAGAAAAAGTTGGAGTTTCTCAGAGAAAATTAGCCCGGAGATTTGGTATTTCGAAGACCACTGTGTTATGAATAATTGATCGCACAAACTTAGTGTTTGGAAAGAGAAGAAATGCACCAAAACTCACCGCAGACTAGTTAGAAAGATGATGAGAAATATTTTACCATATCCCATTCATATATTAAAGGAAACGATGGGTTTAAGAACGACGAGATTAGAAAATACACCAGACAATGTTAAATTTAAAGGTAAATCGAAATTTGAGGATAAAATTTTTGTGTGGTGTGCTATTTCTGAAACAGGATTTATCTCGCAGCAGTTGATCATGTTCGAGGAAAAGCCTTAAACGCAGACCGATATATTCAAAGATGTCTCACTAAATTACTTAATTTTTTAAATACACATCATGCCAACGATAATATAATGTTTTGGCCTGATCTAGCTTCATGCCATAATGCTGATGTTACCAGACAGTGGTTAAATGAAAATAACATAGACTTTGTACCTAAGTTGGACAATCCTCCTAATGTACTTAAAACTAGAGCAATAGAAGAATTCTGGTCAATACTATCGAGGAAAGTGTACGATACAGGATGGAAAGTTACAAATGAAGATCAAATGCAACGTCGCATCTTCCAAAAGATTAGCGAAATTGAACCTGAAGTTGTCCAAAGGAAGATGGGACTAGTCCGAAGAAAATGACGACTTATTGAGAATAATCGGCCACTATCCACAATGTAATTAGTAATTATTTTTTGTTATTGGTGTCGTTAATTATTGTAGCATTTGTTTTTCAAATTAATTGAGTTTGGAAAAAAATTATTAACATTAAAAAAATTCCAAAAACTTTAGGACCATACGTTAGTAGTTCTGCTATTTTTGTACTCTCCATTTTCCAGTATCCAATTTTTGGCATTTTAATGTTTTGCTTTTCTTTCTTCACCACTTTATCCATGCGGATGCATGTGGATGCATGCGCTTAGCATGCATCCTTGTTTTACTCCTTTCTTCGTTTCGAATTCTTTTGATTCCTCATTGTTTGTTCTCACAATATTTCTGTTTTCTCTGTGCATGTATTTTATTACATTTATTATTTTCTCCTCTATGCCTCTTTCTGCTAGTTCGTTCCATATATCCTATCTCCTTATCCTGTAGAATGCCTTTTCGAGATCTACGAAGCATATGTGCATTTCTCTGTTCTTCTTAATTGGTTTCTCACTTAGTTGTTTGAGTATGAAGATTTGGTCTTGCGTACTTCTCCCTCTTCTGAATCCGCACTGGTTGTCCTCTATTGTTGTTTCTAGTTTGTCTCGCATCCTTGTTTCTAGTACCCTGGTCCTAATCTTACTTGGTATACTTGTTAGTGTGATTCCTCTGTAATTTTCGCATATTCTTTTATTCCCTTTCTTATGTATTGGTAGAATTATTCCTTTATTCCATTCTCTTGGTGTTTCCCGGCTGCTTATTATGTCATTTATTAGTTTCATTAGTTGCGTTATTCCCTCTTCTCCCATGTGTTTCATCATCTCCAGGATTATATCGTCTGTTCCTGGTGCTTTCCTGATTTTTAGTTTTTTTATTGTTTCTTGTTCTTCTTCTTTTTTAATTTGTTCAATTTTTTTTCTCTTGCCTTTCTTGCGACTTTTCCCCCATTCTTGTGTTACGTTATCTTCTTCATCCTGTTCGGTTAATTCTTTGAAATATTATCTCCATATTTCCATTATATTGTCTTCATTAGTGATAATTGTTACATTCTAATCTTTTATGTTCGTCATGTTGTGTTCTTTTTTCTGTTTTAGTTGCTTTAGTGTTCCGTAGAATAGTTTTTGATTCTGCCCAAAATTCTCATTCATTCTTTCACCAAATTTCGTCCATGACTTTTGTTTTGCTTCTTTCATTATTGAATTCGTTTTGTGTGTCTTTTCATAATCTTCTATTTTTGTTTGTTTGTAGGTATCTTTTCCATTTCTCTTTTTCGTCTTTTATATCCTTTTTGACTTCCTCTGTCCACCAGTTTGTCTTTTTCATTTCACTGTTTCCAATGTTTGTTGTTCCGCAGGTCTCCCTTGCCGCTTCTAGTATATTTCTTTTGAATGTTTCCCATTTTCTTTCTATGTTTAGCTTCATTTCGCTCTAATTGAATTTATTTTGTAGTATCTCTTTGTATTTCTCTTGTGTTTGTGTTTCCCTTAATATGTAGGTTTTTATCTTTTCTTTAAAGACTTAAAAAATGTTAAATTCTGTGCAAACTTTTCGATTAAGGTTTTCTAAAACGTTGCTTATTTATTGGTTGCTATTGAAGCCGCGCGTTTTTAAGTTTTTATCACGCGACGAGCGATAAAAACTCGGCGAATGAAAGTCATCGATAAACGTCAACTTTTCGTTGTCAGTGTCGAGCAAAAAAGCCTACTTTATTTAATGATTGCAGAAAATCATTATTCGCACGGCAACAATAGCAGGGTCACAAACACACAATTTCCAGGCGTCCAGCTTACAACCATCCCAGTTTTCCAGCCCACTGGTATCGGTTCACAGTTATTAAATTTAACGACGTGAATTCCAAGCCTCCCAATATGATTTATCGAAAACATAATTACTCGACGCAGAACCGCATTTCCACTGAAATTACAGGCTTGCTGTATAATTGCGCTGCTATTTTAATTGGAGGAATCAATATTATGTCAATGTAGTGGTGCATATTCAGGTAAGAGGAAGTTTAATTAAAACTTGATATCTGTATAAACTTACCTGAATCTTGTAAGTTGGGAAGTGGATAAAGGTGAACGTAACGTCCCACCAAAATCTGATCTCTTAAAAACGCCACGGTAAGCAGAAGATTGTCAAAGTTTATAATTCAGATCTACAGATGACAGTTTTTGATGACAGTAATGCTACGAGAATTCTCAAGAAGTAATAGTTGATCGAGCTGATCAGCACATTACCCCTAAATCCAAAAGCATGAAAACCCAATGGGAAGTGAAGAATCACCAAAGATTTATAGAAAAAAGATCCAAAAGAAGAACTTTGAATAAATTCCAAAAATAGTACATTATGTGGTTAGTACAGGAACTTATACAGTGACATTTTTTCAACTCTGAACATAGTCAATACAACGTTCCTATGTTCAATTTAAAAAAAACACATGTGAACAATTTGAGAGTATTAGCTTTGCAACCAATTATACCATAAACCTGTCAAAAATTCTGTCGAGTTATCTGTCATTTGAGATCATTCAAGTAAAGTCGAGTAATTTTTGTGAAGTTTATTTCATACCACGCAAGTCAGAGCATAAGTAATGTACGTGATGTTTTTCAGTCACTTCTCCCGATAGCCAACTCCATCAATGGGAACATTTTTTAACAAATGTCACGGTATATGCCCGCTCGATGCGATTGATTTAGGTGCAAACTATCGGCAAGATTTTTATTGCTGTCAGCGTTATATTTTGCCATAGTTAATGTTAAACCATAACCACAAGATTGATAACTGAATGATAAACATCGATGAATTTTATACAAATAGCACACTGCCGCAGAACAAACACAGCTCAGAACAGCTGACTGCACTGGCCATCTGTAGTACGTAAATATACCATCGTGGTGCTGCCATTTTAGTGTATGTCGCCTATAGTGTTGTGGATTTTTGTAGTAAACTGTTTACTTTTGTCATAGGAAGTCTGTTCAAAAAGTATCCGAAATCCATCGCAGTCTGAGCTATGAACAGAACTCCCCTTCAAAGTACTATTCTTGCGATTGCACACCACTTCTACCAGCGATAACTGAATGATAAACATCGACGAATTTTATACGAATAGCACACTGCCGCAGAACAAACACAGCTCAGAACAACTGACTGCACTGGCCATCTGTAGTACGAAAATACACCACCGTGGTGCTGCCGTTTTAGTGTAAATCGCCTATAGTGTTGTGGATTTTTGTATTAAACTGTTTACTTTTGTCATAGGAAGTCTGTTCAAAGAGTATCCGAAATCCATCCATAGCTCGTCAGAGCTATGAACAGAACTCCCCTTCAATGTACTCTTCTTGCGACTGCACACCACTTCTACCAGCGACCGTACCATTTTTGGAAACATGCCTGGAAATCCTTTTTTTTTGAATTGACTCAAATCTGGTAACTTTCAGGGTCATTTTTAGCTTGTGGAACATCCAAAAATCACAAGGAGCCAAGTCGGGAGAGTAGCAAATGTGGCGAACCATATAAACTCTGTGTTTAGCCAGGAAAGTACATTCGAAATGCGAGGAATTGCCTGGTCTCTGCGCCGTAGGGCATTACAAAGACGACGAAGGACCTCTCGATAGTACTTCTTGGTTATTGTTTAATATTGCCACATTATTGATATTGATATATTGGGTGTTTTATAACAGGTGTGTAAAAATTAAATGACGTATGCAAGACCACCTTCAGAGTCGAAATGAGAGAATAAACTTTTTACAATTTTTCTCTAGATTCTGAGTTAACTGAGTTTAAAAATTAGGCAAAAAGAATAATTAATTTATTATGAATAACGTATGCCTTGGAATGGAAATGGCGAACAAACACAATATCATGACAAATTATACCGTGACATTTTTTTAACTCTGGACATAGTCAATACAACGTCTCTATGTTCAATTTAAAATAATACAGGTCAATGCATATCAACATCACATCACATATCAAAATCATGATATTTGACATCAAAATAACTATGCGATGGGCAATCAAAATAAAAAGAATTGCCAAGTTGTTTGAACTATTATTGTGTTAAAATAAATTAAAGAAATGTATTCAACAGAAGAAAAGATACAAATAATGCATTTTTCCAATTCGCATTAATAAAATGCTCATTATGTATATTGAATCTCATGCTTAAAACAAGTCTTTAATCGAGTGGGTAAATAAAATGTTTACATTTTCCCTTTATTCACAATAACCATTAACGTGAATAAAGTTTAAAAAAATAAGTAACTTCACACTTTCCTTGAAATTTTCATTGTCACCTGACAATGTAACACTTCGCGCAAATTCATCAAGTCTGATAACGAATTGGAAAAAATCTTGTATGATACACGTGAATAAAGCAATTTTATCCACTCGAAAACATTATCGCACTCGGCTTCCCCTCTTGCGCTAAACTGTTTTTTCGTGGATATAATTTGACTTTATTCACTTATACCATAAATAGCTATTATACCATGCAAATCAGAGCATAAGAAATCGCGTGACTTTTTTTTTCAGTCATTTATCCCGATAGCCAATTCCATCAATGGGAACAATTTTTAATATTATTTCTAAAAGATGACAATCACGGATGGGTTGAATATAAACAGCACAAACGAATTAGAACAAATAATTAATCAGGTAACAACAACAAGCAAGGAATGATATGTTATTTTTAAAAATGTTCGAAATGGCCACCTTTACGTTCTAGACAATATGCCTGCCTATTTTAAAAACCTTGAACAACATTTCTAATGAAATTTTGATTAAGCTCATTGCAAGCATGCCTTATCCGATCTTTTAGTTCTTCAATGTCATTTTCGATAGAATCGACAGATTTTTTGACTGGTTTATGGTATAATTGGTTGCATAGCTAATATACATAAATTGTTGACATGTGTTTTTTAAAATTGATCGTAGGGTCCCTGTATTGACTATGTTCAGAGTTAAAAAAAAGTCACGGTATAAAACACGGTTTAAGAATAGTACCTGTTTATAACAGGTGTGCAAAAATGAAATGATGTATACTGTATCACATTCTAAGTCGAAATGATAAAAAACTCTTTTTCGAAATTTCTTCAATATTGGTGTAACACCATACCAATTCATCAATACGTCTGGCAATGCCATGATTACATCTTTACAGACACTTGCTTGCCTTCTCTTTCCCTTTCCCTTTCTTATATTAATTCTATCTCTTTAATGTACTTGTACTTTGATTTGTCGATCATCAATTTCGCGCCTGCCTTTCGTGATCTATCAAAATATTTAGAAGAAATTGCAGCGTTCTCGGACTCAATTTTTCACTTTTAAGTTGTAACAAAGTAATAAGTACATAAAACAATGTTACCCATTTATTTATTTCTTATTCCAAGTCTGTCAAATATATTCTTTTCATTTTGAAGACATTTCTTTGCACAGCCTTATTTTACTTAGCTCCCTTAACATTAAAAACTTGCTTATATTTACCTTAAATATTAAAGATTCTACTTCGGTTCTTCAGATTTATTTCCCGCGCGAATTTTATAATGGTAAATATGTACCATTAAATATGTAATTAATTATGTAATTGTGAAAATAATAAATATATTACCTGTTGAAATTTCTCAATCACTTCGTTGCAGATGCGATGATATAAATATGCACACCTACTTCTAACTGCACGATTATAATTGTAAACCGTACTTTCTCCGCTAGGTTTTAATCAGTCCAGTGGATAATGGAAACACTTTCGCGACGAGAGCAATCAGTGGAGTGTTAAAATTTTCCTCATATTTTGTGCGTGTATTACGGATAACGAATAAAGTTGGACGTGTAAACATATCATTTCACCATTTAGCCATCGTCGGTGTAGTAGCAAAATATATATATACAGGGTGAGTCGGGAGGAATGGACCAAACTCCAGGAGTGTATTGTACACGTGAAAATAATTTAAAAAAAATTAAACTTGTTATCCGTTTTTCATTTGTTTTCAAGTTAAAGTTTCAAATCTTTAATATGCAAATATGGTGTTTGTATATGGTTTTTGTAATGGGAGTGCTATAGCTGCTGTTGAAGGATATCACCAACGGTTTCCATATCAGAAAACTCCGGATAAAAACGTATTTATATGACTTTTCAACAAACTGTTCAAAACTATAACTTGATACAAATGAAAATCGGATAACAACATTTCAGACCTTTAAATTTATTTTCAAGTGTACAATACACTCCTGGAGTTTGGTACGTTCCTCCCCACTCACCCTGTATTTAGGTATATACATTAGGGTGGTTCTTAATGCAGTTTTTTTTGCAAAAATTAAAGTTGACTCCCTCTAAACCAGATTCAGTTCATACAAAAACAATGTCCGTTTATATTTTTTTTAAATTCTTGTTGGCCCTATTTTGGTAAGATTTTTTTTTCAAATTATTTTTCTAATTTGTTTTTCTCCAATTGTTTTTCAAATTAATACCCAATCTATCGATTGATACTTGCAAGATATGCACAAGGTAGCAGTCTATTGGAAATGAATCCATTCATTCTACAGGGTTTTTTTTAATCTTGAGACAACGATATATTTCAAAAACTACGCATCGGATCAGAAAGTGTTTTAAATAAAATTTGTTCGTTCCAAATGAGCATATTCAATGATAGCAATGTCAACCCCTGCCCAACCCTCTATGGACTGGGCTGGGGGTAGCTTTGAAGTTTCAAATAGCGACCTACATTATTTTTTTACAGATTTAGATTCTATGGGGAAGAACACGTAACTTTTATTCCAATCATTTTTTCAAAACAATTATAATTGCCGGGTATACCGGGACAGATTTTTATCTTGAGACAACGAAATATCTCCAAAACTGCGTAACGGATTAAAAAATGTTGTGGAAGAAATTTTTTCCACCCCCTATCATAGGGCTGGGATCAACTTTGAAATTTCAAATATCGTTATATAGGCCCCTTTGGGACGTACAAGTTTCATTCACATTTTTTACTTAACATTTTTTAATCCAAAGCAAACATTTTGTGTCAATTAACTACTTACTGGATACTTTTCGGCATTATGTCGTTTACCGTAAAAACTAATATTTTACTTTATAGTACAGAATTGATGGAACGACAGAACTCTGATAAAATCTATCAAGTAGGGTTAACTGTCACGTAAGTAACTTTACTTGGAGATGAATAGACCGGGCATTAGTAGACACTTTACTTGGAGAGGAATAGACCGGGCCTTAGTTGATGTCTGTAACTTTTCACCAATTCAAATTTCCTCACTCCACCAATTATTGGAAACCCATTACGGCACATATCACACACACCAGAAAGGGTTGGAACATCACAACCATATTCAGGCAAAACATCAATATTTATGAGACTCATGCTTGAATAATTCAGGTGCTCATAGGCCGATCAGTTTAATAGTGTAAATTATTACCGAGACATGGAATAAATTTCCATTCAGTATCGCGCATTCTGCCAGTCGCGACCATCAAGGGAGAAAATGGGATTTATTTTCTGGATTACAAGGGAGACAAGGAAACTTGGAAATATGTTACTGGATGCCGCGGAATGGCAAGAGTGAAATTCCATTGTCGGTGTGGCATTAGGAAAACCGAACCCCGCTATCCACTGGGCACCATAGATCAATAAACAATTTGCCGTTTTGCAAGTAAAGGGACAAGTTACTATGACATCCTTTCAGAATAGTTTTGATTAGTAGGATGGTTATGTTTCTCTCCTCGAAAAGTATTACGACATTGTATGGGCAATTCAATTACAACCCTGTAGGCAGTCGAATTATGATCAAAAATAGAACCTAAATGTCAGAGTTATAAATAAGAACAAATATTAGTGCGAATGAAATAGGGGCTGGGAGAGTCGCAGCTACTCTGACATAATCGATGGGAGCCATTCGCTCCACTGCCCAAGAAGAAAATGAGCCCCCAAAAAAAAAAACCATGACTTATGCGGTCGTTATAGACGGGAACTGACCGTTGTATCATAATGCCAGAACGAATTTCATTTCAGGATATTTTATGGGATTATAATACAATTTATGATGTTATATTGGCCTCGGCAAATTGTGCATTAAAACAACTTGGCAGGTTTATTACGCCCACAGAGTATGTGCTGACGTACTACTATAGTTCATTAAAGTTCATTGGGTAGTTGAACATCAGGCAAATATCACTTTAGCTATACGAAATTTTTTGGCATGTTATAAGATGAATTTCTGAGTTTTTGGTTTTGAATATGGGAATAAGTCGAACTCTAAGGTTGGGTTAATACATTTTTCAATAAAATCTATTCTTGTTTACATGGGGACATGTTCTTCAGCTTGGTACCAAAATCTGTTTATTAAAAAGTCAATTATTACAATATAAATCCCTCATACATATATTATATTCAATAAATATATACAATATTTGTTTACAGAAAATTAGACGAGAACAAGTGTGAACAAGTCGTCTAACTTTTTGTAATCAAATATTGTATATTTGTATTGAATATAACATATGCAGGGTGACCCAACTATCCCCGCTCGGACCATTGCTGCTAGACTAATGAAAGTTGAGGAAAAAATCTGATTGGAAGTTATAGGACACTTGATTTTTTTTTTAATTATTTTCGAGTATACAGAGTGTACCATAAATCCGGGACATAAAATTTGGTCTCTTTTTTAAACTGATCACCCTGTATAGTATTTAATTTTTAGAATTTGCTTTATGTGGGCTTCACAAATAATTTTTATTTTTTGGGATCAGATGCAACATTGCCAAGTTATTCACATTTTATCCAAATTTAACGAAAAATCATGGACGAAGAAAAAATTCAACAAAACCTTATTATAAGAGATCAATGAAATAATCTGCGAACGCAAATACCCAAGCAATGTGTCAAAACACACACAATATTTTGAGTCACGTAGAATACACAGGGTGTCCTGAAACAACGATACAATTTTGCTATTTTCAAATGGCCACGTGTCCAATAACTTCAAATCAGATTTTGTCCTCAATCTTCATTAGTCCAGCAGCAATGGTCCTAGTGCGGATAGGTGGGCCACCCTGTATATACAATATTTGTTTACAAAAAGTTAGACGAAAACAAGTGTGAACAAGTCATCTAACTTTTTGCAACCAAATATTGTATATTTGTATTAAATATAATACACACGTACGAGAGATTTATATTGTAGTAATTGACTTTTTAATAAACAAATTTACCCAATTGCTGAAGGTCTATAGTCTTAATGAATGCTGCTAATATTGAAACTGCTAATATTTATTAGCTTATTATCTTAGTTTCAAAATTAACGCATCAATTCAATAAAATTGTTGAGAAAAATATTTGCAACAATTCTCGAACATGTCGATTTTTAATTTCAAATTGTCATTTACCGAAATGTATTAAAATGAAGGTGCTATTTTTCGAGCAGGCTTTGATATGGCTCCAGCAAGAGTTCTAGAAATAAATGCAAACTGTTTGTAATTAAATGTCAAACAAAATAAAAAAGCGTTTGCCTCTAAAATAGAGAATTGTCTCACCGTTAACGGGCAGAAATTTGAACATTTAATTTAATTTATAGTTTTACATTGTTATGTTATTTTTCAAAGATATTTATTATAATTTCGATATTGAATTTCTTAATTCTTAATTTATCTTCAATTATTTCTTCATTATATCAACGCCTGCTCGAGTAATGGCACTTTCAGTTTAATACATTTGGGTAAATTTCCATTATTTATCAATCGATTTTGAAAAACTTTTGTACCGTATTTAACACAAAAATCAAATGAGGTATCGGAAGGGGTACATTGCTTTTTGAATTTTTAAAGTTGGGGTTGCTAGCACTCAAGGGTTGAGGGGTGCGGGGTTGAAAATAATATCTTCAGCGATATTTTTTAAATATTTTTATGAACAATTTTATTGAAATTATCTGTTACTATTAAAACCCCCTGTATATGGCCTTTAGGGTTTATTTTCCAAATCGCGATTATATTTTAGAGGACTGGTTAAATGTCTTCTTTTCATGGTAGATAACTATTTTGAAATTTAAAAAAAACTCATTGGTAACCGTATTTTTGCTTGCCTGCAGGCAAATGATATTTCCCATTTAATTAACATGGGAAATTCGTATTTAAATGCTCCTTTTTTTTTTACAAATTGTAGGTCTTCATATATCGTCGGCTTAATGTTACAAGGTTGTATGTGCAAATTTGTAAATTTGGGAATAAGGATGTTAAATATGTTTGCTATATCAAAAAATGATATATTTTGCACTGTCAATAGATATGTTTTTATCACATGTTCCGAATTATCCAATTTTAATCTTCCAACAAGTTGAAAGGTCCCGCTTTGAAAACATTAGCCCTGCAAGGCTAAAGAACTACAAATTAAAAAAATGTTACATGCAACCTTGTAACACCAAGCCGACGATATGTCAACATACCGTGGCAAAACTTACGAAAAAAACCGTAAATTGAATACAGGGATTTTTTTGCAACAAGAAAACCATTTCTGGTCGCGAATATTAGGTCTGTTACACTAGAAAATTGAAATTTTATTGTAACAGCCCTAAAATTCACGATATTCGCATATGTTGACATATATGAAGACCTATAATTTGTAAAAAAAAAAATGAGCGTTTAAAGACAAATGGGAAATTTAATCTGCCTGCAGGCACGCGAAAATATGGTTACCAATGAGATTTGTATTTCAAAATAGTTATTTACCATAAAAAGAAGACATTTAACTAGTCCTCTAAAAAAATCGCATTTGGGAAATAACGGACACCCTAATGACCATATACATGACCACCAGCAAAAAAATCAAAATAACATTGCAAGTAGCGCAGAAAATGGAGGCGTATTTACGTAACATGAGAATGCCTTAAAATTACGTAAATTATCGATTATACTGCCTGGCGCTTCCACCATAATGCATGTAATACCTTCGCGATGACCCTGAGATAAGTTTTTCTTCAAAACCAATTATGGTTTTAATATATTGCATGAGTGTTATTTGTTTTGATTGTAAACAAGTATTGTTTACAAATATTTGTTTCATTTGGCAGTATACACATAAGTTCATAATATTCAAGTTAATTGAATTCTAACCCGGCGCATCCACCAAAAAATTATTTCTATACGAAATTATTATTTTAATTTTTTTTAGATATAATGCCAAACTTCGAATTATGTGACAAGTAAAATCAACCTACATTGCATTCTACTTTCAAAATGTATAAATGCTAATGGATATATCGATTTGGTGTTCATACGATCGTAACAACAGATCGAGGAAATAGTTTCAATCACATTTATGTGCTGAATTTAACATTATGTTTAACATTAAGCATACATCTACTACATCTTATCATCCCCAATGCATTAGTAGCTGAACTTATAAATGCACTTAGAAGACTCAACAAGGAACAATTAATTATATATGTCATCGTAAGCGGTACTCGGTGAAACTTTTTTTGTAGATCTTAACTTAACAAATATATACCTCGCGCATCTAACATATCAAACACGTACAAAAACTTTATATTTTCTAAAGCAGTATTAAAAACCATGCATAACATATTTGATGATGTGCCTGCCATATTATGTGATACAAAATGTTCACTTGGATCACGTTTTTATAACGTTTTGTAACGTAATTCCTACGGGTTGAACGTTACGTTGAAAAAGGTTTATATGAGCTGCGACTTTGCGCTTATGTACAAGAGTGGTAACTCTATATTCGACTTGGTGTCTTCCAGGGCAGTATGCACTGTGACCTTCTGTATGAAGCTAACTAGAACTAAGCTTAAAATTTGAAAGAAGTATTTTTAAATTTTTAACTAGCTTTTCGGGTATCTATATGGGACCACTGTGAATCCACACTTACTCGAATACTTTATTCCCGGAGGGAATAAAATATCAGCTTTTCCTGGGGAATAGTAACAGCTAATGTTACTGTTACTATTACAAAATAAATAAATAAATTACACGCAATTTACTGTATTCCCCAGGAAAAGTTAATTATTTTGTAATAGTAACAGCTAATGTTACTGTTACTATTACAAAATAAATAAATAAATTACACGCGATTTACTGTATTCCCCAGGAAAAGTTGATATTTTATTCCCAATATTTGATGAATTCACAATATTTACTTACAATCATCTGATATCTTGGAGGTTCGATTTTACTTCAGGTAATGGGTGCGAAGCGTGAGATGTGTGTGGTCAATGACCAATGACCAATGACTATCAATGCATGACCACTGGTCATGCATTGATACTCAACTTTTGAATACAACAGATATGAATTTATTTGACATTAAAGATTGTCTAGATGGCAGCTGTGGCTGTCGCTATGAGAATTTTCAACGAGCGTTTCAACTATTAAATTGAAATAAATATATTTATTTCAATACTTACGGGTCATATACTACGGGTATATATATACGGGTTATATAATATATATAACTTACGGGTCTGGAGAAAAATTGTGTATGAATTTCTGAAATAAACTTCCTGCTAAATAACTTACGGCTTCGGGATTATAACCATCGTTTATTCCCTTAATACATAAATAACTATTACATTGCGAATATGCACAATAAGATACTACCGACAACGTGGAAAACGTCGTAGCAGTATAAAAAACCCCAGGTATATACCATTGGAGCCTGATAATTAAACGGGGGTTTCTTGGATATTTTTTATAGGGGCGTATTTCTCGGGAGGATTTACGTTAACGGTTTCAAACTCCGAACTTCCCATGAAGGAAAGAAAATGGGGCAAACGTAAACTTTGTTGTCTTTATTTTTGCGCTAATGAAATGGGAGCCCCGCAAGTTTGGAGCAGTTTCCGTTAAGGCAGTGTCGAATACAATCCATTAAAAGTTGCTAGCGATTGAGTGCCATCAAATGAAACAGGTTTGTAGGCATGTTGTGTTTTTAATATTGTGTGTGAGATAAGGGGCGAACATAGGAATTTTACATTGTTTTAAACAATTTGCGCGAATTCCTGCGCGCCAGTTTAATGCACAGAATTTTTTTGGTATCAATTACACCAGAAAATTGTTGCGCATTTAACGATATTAAATATTAAATCTTTTCCATAATTTCTGCTTGAAATATATTGATTTAAAGTTTTTATGTTTTTAAATATAAGCTTTTTAACTTTAAAATAATAAACAATTGCTATCCTATTCATTTATTATTTGTTGACATTCTGAAGTAGATTACTATTTCTTATAGACAATATGAATAATTCCCAAACAAAGGGATCATTTGTCAAATAAATCAATATATTTCAAGCAATAATGATGAACATGATTTAATATTTAATATCGTTAAATGCGCAACAATTTTCTGGTTTCATTGATTTAATTAACATTAACATTTAAAAACATAAAATTTTTGCACATTGAGTCTTTACATTCAGCCATAACGAGTCCTATAACGTAAACGCAAATTTAGCAGCCCATACAGCAACTAGATTCAGTTCACGTTGGAATGACATTTATTATGGTAAAAAATATAGATCCTTCGAAAGTTATTGAGCTTATGAAGTTCAACTTGTTATATGTAGATGATGTGCTATACTAAATGAAAAACTGACAAATATATAACTGGAAAACTTGCTTGCACGCTACAATCTAAACCGGGTCTCAAACTCGCGACGTCTCTGCTGCAATGCGGATTTTCGGCGCTAAAGAAAGAGGCCTAAAATAACTTATATCAAATAATTTAATACTCCTTAATACACTCAGGCACGTGATGACTATTGCTGGTAACAAGAAATGTGTAAATGAACAAAATGGGGAAATGCTTATTGTAACTACGAAATTATTAAATACTTCATTCTTATAGCTATTAAAGCACAAACAGAACAAAGAGCAGGAGCAGAATAATACATAATTCATATTCGAAAGAACACATACAAAAAGCACATAATTCCATCCATTACTTAATGAAGGGGTAAGTAAAACCTTTAAGTGCGCTGCATGAATAATTGAGCTGTTTCAAAGTTGGCGTTGTCCTGAAAGCATAATTAGCACCTCTTATTTTTGTAAAAATACCCATTTTAATGGGTCAAGTGTATGGCATCGTAGTCTTCGTACTTAAAATGTAAATTAATTTTGCTCCTCGTCTCGCAATGCATACATATCGATCACCATGCCATTGTGAATGTTGAAAGTGATAAGAGAAATCGTATGGCTAATTTTAAAAATACCCATATATTTTTAGCAGCAAAATCCTATCAATAAGTAATCTATATTCAATCAAATCTAAGTAATAATACTCCATAACATAGTACATATATTATATTCATTTAAATATTAATTGAATGCGAACTCAAATACGGTCAACGGAAAATAAGTCTTGTATACGTCAAGATTTCGTTTGGTATTAAAAATTATAGGAGTTGAATTATCTCTGTCAAAAGTTTATCAATGATATCTGCAATTGTTCATAAATTGTAGCACTTCTGTGAACGCATTCGTTGCCATATGTGTGGAGCGTTGAGTTTCTGATGCGATTACAAATCTTTAATCTTAAAAGAAACAATTAGTAAATGTCATATTTAAATAAAAATAATTAAATTATTGCTTCAATCATTCAAGTGTACTGTTTTTTTTTTAAGTAAACAACTCATCAACTATATTTTATATTATAATTTGACTGATTTGCTTTTGTAAAATAAAAATTGCAAATAAATTCTGTACTGCAAATAGCAACTAAGCTTTAAGTGGAGTAATTTAATGATAGTAAATAATTTAAAAAACCCTGCTGTTCCGCAAAGCCATTCTGTTTAATTTTAAGTAGCTAGAGTTACGTCTTCCAATGAGTTATGATACCGAACGTTCAAGATAGTGTTGTGTCAGCAATTCCAACTAGTTCCAAAGAAATAACAACAACTTTTCCAACTAGTTCCAAAGAAATAACAACAAATAATGACTTTTGAAAAATCTAGTTAAATTTTGTATCCTAGCTTGTAAAGCTTGTATCCTAGGAAACATTTCAGCAACGTTGTAAAACATATTTGATTTTCATGTTGAATAGTCTTGAGTGATCTAGTGGTATCCAGCGTAAAAGTATACACCACTTTCTCGAGTTCCATCGTCCTCTAGAGTGCCGAGAAAAAACATTGTTGTCAGTAAGCTCGTACCAATAATCACAAATTCGGTACAATTTTAACATTGCACGTAGAAACAATAAAATGATTTATCATCAGTTATCTATTGAGGTTGAATGTGCGGAGTTTCGTTAGAGTAACCATAATAATGCCCTGGCAGACGCACTTTAACAGCATTAGGGCTCAAAAAGTAATGGCAAAATCGTGTAGTCACGAAACAATTTTATCACAAGATTTGCATTATCGATGAAAAATATATAATGGTAGCATGCAACAGAACAATCGAACCTCAACATGTACCATTTAAAAATTAGACCGTGTTTTGTGTTTGTAATGGATTTAGTTTTGGCCTCGTTTCCAGAGTTAAAAATAATTTGAAACGAAGGTAAAATTTGCCCTCTAGGGCTCAGTCTCTACCGAACTGGATGGGAGTTACAGATCAATCTCGGAATCTATTGAGTTTGAATGTGTGGAGTTTCTTTAGAGTAACCATAATAATGCCCTGGCCGGCGCACTTCTACAGCATTAGGGCTCAAAAAGTAATGGCAAAATCGTGTAGTCACGAAACAATTTTATCACAAGATTTGCATTATCGATGAAAAGTATATAATGGTAGCATGCAACAGAACAATCGAACCTCATCATGTACCATTTAAAAATTAGACCGTGTTTTGTGTTTGTAATGGATTTAGTTTTGGCCTCGTTTCCAGAGTTAAAAATAGTTTGAATCGAAGGTAAAATTTGCCCCTAGGGCTCAGTCTCTACCGAACTGGATGGCAGTTACAGATCAATCTTGGAATTATATTATACGGTGCTACGTTCTTTCCGGGACGTGATTTATTGAGTCATTTGCATGCACCGGCACTGAAAACTGTGCCTGATAAATGATGCTAAAAAGAAACTGAAATGTTCTTAAATGGCTCACAGAGGAGTGTGGTGTAGTTGTAAGTAAAATATATTCTATTATTAAAGATGTAAAATCTGATGTGGACAATGTAATGTGGGTTTCTAGGTGTAATAATATATAAGTATAATAGGTATATATAATATAATAGGTGTTCTTTTTAACTGATTCTAGGTGTAATACCGTGCGATCAACAATTATTTAGATAAGGGGCTGCTATAACTGTGTCAGTATTATGGAACCTGCCAAAAGAAGGACTTACGAACGTTTCTCCAACGATACTTAACTTGTTAAAATCGATCTTATATATAAGACGTTCTTACGCCCAGTTTCCCCAACGATACATAACTAGTTAAAATCGATCTTATAAATAAGACGTTCTTAAAGTGTTGCACCAACCATTAATCGCTTCCTAAAATTGTAATAATGTCTTACACTTGAAGACGTCAAAAATGGCGTCTTAAGATTGGGATTCTAACCTAAACTTCAATGTAATTTGTACTGCCCGTGAATAATTGCAACTAATGCGAAATATGGCTAATGATTTATTAGCAATCATGGCTATAAATACATTTGATGTAGATGCTGCAGATATTGCAGATGATTATCATATGCCAGCAATACCTCATCATATTTATCAACGAGATAATTATTTTGAAAAATATAATTGCAAACAGTTTTTTTTTTTTGTAGATTTAGGCTAACTAAAGAAACTGTGTTGAATATCCTTGAACAAATTGAAGGCAGTTTAGAATACTTTCACAATCTGTGAGTATATGTTACTATATTAATACAAAATATTCTGCAATAATAATATGTTTGAAGAAACAATTTTTCCACACTGAATGTTTCATATTAATCCACATTTTCTGTAGTGATTCTTTCTCCCTCCACGTATTTAATGTTTGAACATTAAATTTGGATGCAATGGAGTCCCAAGCTTTTTTCTTTTGCTTATTTGTAGCGGTTTTTGTCACTTTATTTTCCACAATTTTGTGCACATGCACCATCTACGACATCAAAGTCCTCTCTACCTTAGTAAAATTTTCCCTCTTTGATTGAAGTTTTTCTATTGTCAGTTTCTCAAATTTTTCTTAGCTGCACATAATCATCAAATATTATGGCCAGTTTGATAGACGGTTAGTCAAAATTTCTTGAAATCGCAACGTTTCCAAACGTAATTAAATCTTACCTAAGATGTATATCTATTTGTTTGGTGCAACAAAAAAATAAGATTCAGACCTACTCATAAATAAGACCTACTTCAATAAGACGTATCTTTTAAGATTCGTTGGAGAAACCGGGCGTAAGATATGCATCCCTACAAAATACAGATGAATCAATACACATGAATTACAAAATACTATCATGAATTGCTGCCACCAGATTTTTACAAACGTCATGTACCCTAGCAGACATACTTCCAACATCTAAAGGGCTACTTTTATCTAAATAATTGTTGATCACACGGTATAATCAATCACTTAATGATAATTAATATCAAAATTTTTAAAAGATGTAAGCGTGGTCTCAGCACTATTTGCATTTACGAATGAAGAAAAACAGATGATAAAAGCTTTTGATACTTAATGATGAAGGCAAAATGATAAATTTGAAACGAATCCATTACATTTTTGCTTAAATATTAGGCAGTGTTGATTGTTGATGTAAGTGGAGCATCTCAACGAAAAGAATTAACTTTTCTCAAAGTTCAAAAATTTAAGTACACTCATGCTCACATAAATCTAGTACAAGAAATTAGGTTACAATAGCAATTTTATATAGAAATGTCATTTTTTGTACTAGATTTTTGTGAGTATGACTGTACATGGAGTCATTTATTTTGATTGAGATTGGTAACACAAAGACGAAGTGCGAAGAGAATTTACTATTTCCTGTGAGAATATACAAAATGTGAATCTGCTTGATTTTTTTTGTAAATATACCTCCCTTCGTCCATCCCCAAATGAAAATTCAATATTTTTCTTGTGATATCGGAACATGTACGATGCAGCCTATGGTTATCAATGGTATTGGAGGCAGACCTAAACTCATACAGAGTTTATGTAAGTTACTGAATCCTTACTATCTTTAGATGGACGTCTGCCACGATACTGGCTGATGCATGAGCAAACATAACAATTTCTAAGAGGCACCGTGGTTGGAAAAAATCAAATGTGATTGAAGGATATACTTATTGAGAGCTCAGTTGGATATAAACTTCAAGAAGCAACGATAATATTGGGCAATAAAGAAGGCGCTAACTTAAATAATAATCCTGTTTCTACTTCCAGTAAGACCTGGGAATTTAATTCACGAATTGTGAAAATGTTGCTGTTAACATTTATAATAATGATAAAAAATAGTGTGTAAAATTTCGTTTAAATGATTTACAACTTTTAATGTTGAAATATTATTTCCGAAATATTTCACTTTTTTCCATTTCAAATGAGTATCCAAATATTTTCTTAAGTATAGTAGAAAAAATATGAATGTCTAATATCTATGTATTCATATTTTGCATGAATTTAATATGTATCAATAAATTATAATTAAAATTTTAAACTCAAAGTTATGAATTGAACCCAGGCGTGTGTTCACGAACTTTAATGGCCAAACCAGCAAATCACCCATCGATTGTGTGGGTATAAATACTTTTAATTTCTACATCAGTGCAGAAATATTTACCCCAAATGTGGCTGATCACCTAGCGAATAAATTAATATTATACAGCAGAGAAATTCCAGAACCCGAAAAGAGTGCTTATAGGCAAGTACGTTGTATTGACGAAAATTACTTCCTGCAATTCATAGCATCCGAAGATTGGAACATATTGTATTCATGAAACGACCTTAACGCCAGCTTTTTGACATCTAATCAAAATCTTAAGGTGGCACTTATGACATGTCCACTGAAATACGTCAAGAGAAAAACCCTAAAAAACTCGGGATCTCTCAGAAAGTAAAAAATGCTTTTTTAGAACTGAATGACCTATTCATCTTAAGTATAAATCATCGAGTATTTTGGGAACTGTATAATATTTTAAAAAATATATAGAAAATTAGTAAACGACACAAAAATTATTTTTTGCCGCGATTATATTCGGAACTCAGAATATAAATCCAAGAGGATTTGGGAAATTGTAAATAGTGAAGCTCAGGCACCCAAAAGTCATGCCATCAAGCAAATTTTAAATAGAGAAGAGATCATTACAAACCCTGAAGACATTGCTAATCTCTTCGGTAATTATTTTGGAGCTATAGGCAAAGACAAACTCAAGCATTATTTCGGAGATAATGTCTCTTCAGAATGCACTATTAACAAAATAGTCTCGAATTCTATATTTATGGAATATATCACCAAATATGAAATAGAAAAGATCATAAGTCTTCTCAAAAATAAGAATCAATCGGGTATACTCTATTTTTTCTAAACTGGCGTTCCGTCATCAAACAGCTGTGATGAGGTTTTTCCGTACCAACGTGATTGTTTTCGAGAATATGCATAACAATAGTTTAAGAATCGAAATTAATCTGAGGATCATTTCTAACATAACACTGATCACCGGTGGTTATAAATAGGTAATCGATGTATTAACCGCGGACACTATTTTCGCCTGCCAGTTGGCGGCCGTGATATTTTTTCGGCGACGATGCCAAATCTTTTTACTAACACATGCTCATATATGTGTGTATAACCAAACTTCTTTTAAGTTTAACTTGTTACATTTGATCGATTATTGCAATGTATATTTTGCCATTGTCGACGAATTTGATAAGAACCGCGCACTGTCGCACAACATTGCAAGGGTGCAACAGCTGATTGCAGCCATTTTTAAATACCCAGGACATATTGCTACCTTGTAAAATTGTGTCATCATTATTATGATTATTATTTTGATGACGTGAACGCCAAGTTTAGAAAAATTAGAGTATATAAACGACATTCCCATACAACTTTTAAAGAAATGTGCTTCTCTCTTAAAGACATCACTTAAACAACTGGCAAATAAATCGATTGAATTGAGTTTGTTCCCGGACATCCTAAAATTCCCGAAGGTAATTCCTATCCACAAAAATGGTGATCAGCATAATCTTGCAAATTACCGCCCTATATCTACACAATCCTACATTGCCAAAATTCTCGAAAAGGCAATTCTTAATAAAATTTTGGATTACACAAACAAATTTAAATTATTGTCACCGTGCCAGCATGCATTTCGTGAGGGTTTATCGATGAAAACTGCGAGTGTATCTTCCTTTGACTTTGTGTATGACACTGTTGACAAGGGCAGGTTTACATTGGGACTTTTCTTCGATCTCAGTCGAGCCCTCGATACCATCAACCATAAATTCATTATGGATAAGTTGGAATCAGTCGGTATAAGGGGCAGGATATCGGAGTGGATGACGTCGTATTTTTACAATAGAAAATTTGCTGTATACATCAATGCTGCGAAATCAAAGGTTTATGATGTGGATATGGGTGTTCCGCCTGGATCGATTCTCGGCCCCCTGATCTTTTTGCTCTTCATAAATGACCTGGCATCATCAACCTGGACCATCTTGTTTTGTTTGCGGATGATACATCATTGGTAATTGTTTCGGATAATTTCGAGGAACTGTATCGCAAGTGTCATACCAAAAGTTTTGCGGAGTGGTGCAGACAAACTTGTCTTATCTTGAACTCACTTACAAAAACTGTGACTTTAAATTTTTATACAGGAAAGATGCTCAACGTGATTTCAAATTCAATGTAGATGGCTAGAACTTTGTGTGCTTGAGAAAATCATGTAAATCTTTCGGTCTAGTAGTGGATGACAGACTAACATGGAAAAATTACATAGACTATGTTTGCAAAAAACTTAACAGTGCTTACTTAGCATTATTGAAACTGAAGACCACACTGTAATTCATGTAAATTTCCCGGTCTAGTAGTGGATGACAGACTAACATGGAAAAATCACATAGACTATGTTTGCAAAAAACATAACAGTGCTTACTTTGCATTATTGAAACTGAAGACCACACTGCATGAGAATGCTCTAGAAAATATTTACATTGGTTTATGTTACTCTGTCATCTCCTATAACATTATATTTTGGGGCAATGCAGTGGATTCTACTACAGTTTATAATTCAGAACGGATAATAAGATTACTCTGTAACTTGTCTTAGAGAAAGTCATATAAAAATATATTTATTAATAAGAATCAACTGACGGTGTCCAGCATATACAGGGTGTAACAGAAATACGTGTGTTAATTTTAAACATTGGTAGAACTCGTTATATAAAACATTTTTTCTGTTTTTTTTCAAAATTTGCAGGTTTTTTTAAATATTTTTATGCCCCCTAATTTTGACCCAACGAGCCGTTCTCAGGTACTGTCACTATAATTGTCAAGTGAAGTTTATTTCAAAATGCCAAATTTTTCTAATCAAGAATTAACAGATATTGTGTTGGTATATGGCCGAGCTTTTGGAAATGCCGCAGAAGCCCGTAGATTGTACAGTGCACAATATCCTAAACGTGTTTTGCCTAACAGGCAATGATGTACCTTTATGACACCGTTGCCATCACAACAAAAGATTTTATCGCTGCACACCTTTAACCATAGGCGGGTACGCGTTTTAGTAGATAAACTAGAACATATTTTAAAACAGTTTAACATTGGTTTTTGAAAAAAAAAAACATATAGAAAAAATGTTTTATTTAACGAGTTCTACCAATGTTTAAAATTAACACACGTATTTCTGTTACACCCTGTATATGTACAGATGCATCTTGTTTACCAGAAAAAAACCTCTATAAGTTTCAATCTAATGATGCAGTGCGTAATTACAACACAAAAAACGGTAAAGACTTGTGCACTCCTTTGCATAAAACATCGTATTTTAAGAAATCCCCATTTTATAGTAGTCTATCACTATATAACAAGCTGCCACCCTACATCAAAGAAATAAACACTTTTACTAAATCTAAGTCAAAACTGAAGCATTTTTTTGTAAGTAAAAGTTATTACTCAATTAATGATTATCTATCGGACAAATCTTTTATGTACTATTTCATCCCGACGCTTCATATCTGTAACACTGCATCTGAATAAACGTATTATTATTGGTAAGTATTTGGTATACAAATTTTGCAATTTTTCGAATGCCTAGGAACCTCGGCAAGCCTTGGTTTTCCAGACTGCATTCTCGACCACGGAAAATATTGCTTACGGACCTTAATACTTAATATAGTATTTGTTTAAGAAAACATATTATCTACTTTCATAAATATTAATGTAATGCAGTTACTTGAATGCTTTGCTCGTAATGGGGTTTAAAACATGTTGTTATTGTTCATACATACTAATGTATAACTAACGTATTTCATGATTTTAAGTATTATTATCATTATCATATTGTTAAGATTTTTTTTTCTCTGGCTAGGTTCAATAGGCCCCTTTGTACTTTGGTTATGATTAGATGTCTAAGTAATTTTATATGCAATTCATATTATTATCGCATATTGCACATAGAGCAATTTGTACATATTACAAAATCTGTCATGCAACAGAGGTGCCTACAATTAAATTGCGATTATTATCAGTCATTAAGCTATCGTCCTTGTACCTTGACCTGACATCTCCCAACGCCAGATTCCTAATAATACGGTTTATCACAGATCATGGGAATATTTCCGTGGAAAACACACAGATCCCGGTTCTGTGTCGGCGTCGGCCCCCCTTGTTTATGCGGGCGTCTGTTCGTGTATGCCTGAGGGTCAGACGGCGGCGTTACTATGCTATATACCTAATGCTCTCCCATGCCGAGGTCGCTTCTTGAGGAAGTGGTGTTCATGATGTATGTACGCGAAGGCAGGTCCTAGTTTCCATGACCAGCTGGAGTCGTGAATGTTGTCGGTGGAATTCAGCCCTTTTCCATGCCCGTGGACGAGTCGCTTCAGTGGAAATCGTTCGATTGACTTGGATATACACACGGCGGTGGTCGCGGTCGCTTTCGCACTACGCTGTGCTATCGAGTTTTCCCCAATTGTAAGCGGAAACGTCAAAAGTGCGCACCTCGACCGCCCCCTGGCTACGCCAGCGCCGCGACGCCAAACGGGCGCCGGTCGAATCAATAAACCGACGCGCACAGAACGAGTTAACAGTTACTAAACAAATAAAGTTCTGATGGTTCCTGAATAGATTGACAACAATGCATTTATGCCGACTCCAACAAAAAACAATTTAAACAAATGTGTAGAAAAATAAAACTGACGTAGCTGTCACATAACTTAATAATACTCAAATGAACGGTATATTAATCAATTATACATCAATAATTAATAACACGCTTTACACATGTTGCAGTTTAAAGTTCCTTTCAAATATACATGTACGGTCGCGGCCAAAAAAAAACATGTCATTTTCATTGTGACATAAATACCTACATGTTACTTAATAAAGCCACATTTTGGATTGGCCCCTCAAATTTCTGCTTTTTATGAAGCCGGAATAAGAGAAAAATTGAAAATAAATGGTCTATCAGGCAAGTTTCACAATTTTTTGACATCTTCAGCTACGCCAAATTCACAAAAGGCAAAAAGTCTGTCCCACTGTTTTATGGTCGTGATGTACAGTCGTGATCGTAGAAAACAACTACACTCAAAATTTCAGTTGATTGAAGCGTGCTTCAAAATGAACTCCAATCTTTACATTACTGTCATTTTGAGAAAATTAAAAAAAAAACACAATTAAATGCAATTCAGAAGGCAAGCAATTGCGACTGAAGTATGTGTTATTACCAGTAACCGTCTTACGAGTTAAGAACAAAATTCGCGAGACCGTTCATTTTATTGGTTGACAAATACTGTTAAAATTAATATTACACAACTATTTTTTTTTTAATGGAAGTGTCTAAATATACTTACGAACGACTACACAAACGCCTACAGGTTTTCTATGATCGCGATGGTGCTATCGCCGACATTCGAAGTGCAACGAAAAGCCACAAACCAGAGCGAATTTCGAACTTATTGGTAATCGGGGTTTAGGCACGTACAAGTGGGGTGCTCAGAGGAGAAATGGACCAAATCCATAAAAAAAATTGTTAAGTCATCAAGCCTTAAAGAGGTTTTTACTTTATTAATTTGCAACAAAATGTAGACAAAAATTACAAACAAATTCGCTAATTATAAACATGATACTTTTTTATCGTATAGCAAAAAGTTAACAATGCAAAGGAAATAGTATATTGTTTTATTAGGAGTAGAAGTGACACTTTTTGTGGCGAGTCTGTAGGTATTGGCTGCCGAGCGGAGCGAGGCAGGCAACTACAGACGAGCCACAAAAAGTTACTTCTACTCCGAATAAAACATGTAATTTTTTCTTCAAACGTCGAAAATAGTTAAAAAGATAATGGAATTAATATTTTTAATTGTCCGAATACGTATAGTTTTAATTCCCAAAGAAGCATGCTATGCAGAGCGTTGCTATGGTTTTGTTTAATTCATTATTTGACATTAAAGTGTATAAAATGGACGAAGACATGTTTCAATGTACACCGCCAGATATTTTAGAATCGGCAAGGGCTGCAACAGAGAAATTATTGCCCACTAAGTCCAGTACCATCTATGAAGTGGCCTACAAAAAATTTATTAAGTGGTGCGCCGAGAAAAATGTAAGCAATTATAGTGAAAATGTTTTACTCGCATATTTTTCGGAAATGGCTAAGAAGAAAGTAAAAAGTTCCACTATGTGGTCTCAGTATTCCATGGTAAAATCGTTATTAAATATTAGAAATGGTGTAGATATTACCAAATATTTAAAACTACGTGCATATTTAAAAAAACAAAATGAGGGTTATACACCCAAAAAGGCAAGAGTGCTGACAAAGGAACAGTTCGACAAGTTCTTATCCGATGCTCCTAACGAGAAATACTTGGCGACAAAGGTGAGTTCTTAGAATAATAAACAAATTCAAAATTAAACCCTAAATCGTATTTTCAGATTATTTTGATATTTGGCATATCAGGGGCATGCCGTTGCGATGAACTCGTAAAAATGAACACGACAGATATTCAAGACTTGGGATCTTTGCTACACGTAAAAATACCAGATAGTAAGACATCAAAAGTAGAAAATATCTGTGGTAGCAGCAAAATGGTTGGCGACAGCGGTGCTGTAAGTGCTGCTGTTGCTGCCAGCGCAATCAGTTTTCAAGGGGCTAAAATATCAAATTGTACCTTTAATTTACATTTTAACAATAAATAAATTTGTGTTTTGTTTGAATTTTTTGTTTTGTTCATCATGTATGCGCACCATATGTATGTGCAATATTAAACCCGCCCTCGTAGGGCGTTCTTATTACAAATTATCCAATCATGTTGTCAAATTTACTTTTACTGCCTAGTCAGTAAAAGTGAAACTTTTACTGACTAGGAGACGAAGTAAAACTTTAAGATTGTGAATCGAGTCACTAAAGGTGTCACTTTTATGACGTTTGAAGAAAAAATAATTTTTATTCACAAATGAAGTAAAGAAAGTGGACTTGAACCATTGCTACTCTGAAGTAAGTTAATTTCCTCTATTCTTAGAAAGGCTCATCATCTTCATCATTGTTATCTTCTGTATTGTCAATGCAATTTTGTCTTGCTTTGGATGCCATAGGTAGGTTTTTGAAATATGTAGGTATATTGGCGGTATATAGGGCAGTAAATCCATCATGTGCTGTTTTTTTGAGTCTGTTACAGTTCGCCTTGTGGATACAATTGCTCTAGTTCTATATTAAGTGCAGTTCCTGGTCGACTACACACAGTTTTACTAAGATTTACTTCATCAAAATCAAGAGCTTCATTCAAAATCTGTTTAAATTTAAATGAAGTCGGGGATGTCTTCTCATATCTTAACCAACGGATATTCAGCCAACTGAATGCGTATCCATCAACAGTTTTTTTTTCGATTCTGTATTGCTGATTCCAAGTTTTTTGTAGAAAAAAAATCTTTTTTAATTTCAAAAACTATAAATGTTGGATCCTGCTTTTTAGCATTCCGTGCAATATCCATCCAGTATTGAGGGGAGAAAATATGTGTATTCTTGCGACTTGCCTTTTCAATAACGCCAAAATCTGCGTCATTTGGCAAATACAAGTGCCCTGACACCAAGAATCTGTGATGTATAGGTTCGACAGCCATTCGAGGATCTTGCACTAATTTTTGTAAAGACAGTGATCATTTAATGTTCCTATTCTGACCGGTGCAAGAATCAGAGTACAAAACAATATGTTTGATCTTGAGATCCACGCCCACCTTCGGTTTCGTCGTACATATACATGAATCACGTTTGTTCATTAGAAGAATGGATTCCTAGATTATAAACATATAGATCTTTTATAGTATGCTACTGATGTAGATAGCTTGGGAAACGGAAGCGCTTTTTGAAGATCGAATGTTGCCACGTACTTTTCATCGCAAGTAGTCATTTGATCCTCATGAAGACATGTTCGTGCTTGTTCGGCTTTAGCAAGGTGTAATGTTTTTTTTCTGTTACTAGAGCCTTCTTCTTGGTTTAATCCTGCTCTGCAGCTATTTTTATCTCAATGCAGTTGGTCAGATATTCGGCATGTATCTTTTGCTGGAGGTTTAAAACTTAAATTGAATTTTGTATTAAATACATGGTAATAGATTTTTTTCTCCCTCGGCGATACATTGTTCGGTGTACAATTCGTACATTTTACTTATAGTTAAATTTTCATTCAAATATTTTTTCTTGGGATTATCTTTTCGAGAATAATGACTTGGGTACGCGGGAAATGAATTGATATGCTTCACAATTTTTAAATCGTCTAGCTCTTTTCTAGGATTCATGCCACGTTGACCAGTCACCTCAATAATTTCGTCTTTAGAGATAGAACTACACCTATACAGTCTACCGGTACTAATTTACAGCAATATATTTCTTGCACACACGGTGTGTGGTGTTATCTGCTCTAAAAGCATATTCAAAGTACGCATGCTTATCTGGATGTGAGCCATCTCTAACACGTTTTCTTTTGACTGTGTTGACTTTTACTAGTCCTCTGATAAACACATTTTTTCAGGAATAGTCAGCCAGTTTCCAAAAAGATTCAAAAATGGCTCTTCGTTGATGCTCTGCAATTCTTTTGACGCAGAACTGTCTGCAATTACAGGAGTTATTGGAAAAGGTTTTAGAAGGATTTTTTTTTCCAGATTTTGTAATATGGTCTTGTCCAGAATTTCGGCGATGCTTTCGTATATTTACTTTCCAAGTAGACTACTTAAATAAACGTTTTTTTCCTTTTTTAGACTCTAGTCGTAGTTTGTGTAGTTGGCTCATATAAATTGTTGCTTCTTATCTCATTTATTGGAAGTTGATCATCATCTGTAACAACACACATTTTTCGTTCTATTGTAGGATAACATATAAATTTAGTAACCGATACATGAACATAAAAAATACAATTATATTACTTACCACCGGAAGTATCGGAAGTATTATCAGTACTATTTTTATATTCCGATCGACTTGATTGATAAGGTTCTTGAGATGATGTTGACGAATCCATTGTTGAACATATAAACACGCAGATTTTATAGGTTAGGACATACTGGACATAAAACCACTATTACACTGAATTTGACATAAACCATTACTACACTGAACGACATAAGCTTTTTGTCAGTGCACAAGGAGGACGACTCGATAAACAGCATACGAAATAAATTTGTGACTTGAATCATTTCTGTACTGAACGTAGAACGTACTAATGTGTATTGTGTGTTATCGACGAAATTTAGAAAAATAGACTTGATCCACTACTCTTCTGAGCACCTCAAGTACAAATACAGATACAAAGCAGCTTCGCCCTCAAATGTCCATGAGGCGGTTGTAAAAAAAAACCGTGTTACACTTCGAATGTCGGCGATTGTACATCCACATTAATTTTCATCAAAACTGGAGATGGTCGAGCGGGGACGGATCCCACAATTTTTTGACCCACAATTTTATTAAAACTAGTGTATTTTTGCGTTCATTCACCTATCGCCATATAAAACCATTTAACAATAACTATTCGTTCTTCCTTAAATCCATTAAAAATGTTGAAAGCTTAAAAAGGTTAAATCCATGTATCCTCAATCCTTAAATCCTTAAATCCTTAAATCCTCAATTAACAATTATTTGTTAATAATTCCTATGATTCAAGCGCGGATTTTTATTACCCGCTCCTGGCACATTCACATCCGTCACAGTTTTTTTTTTCAATTTCCAGCCACAAATATTTAGTAATGGTTTTTGGAACTTGCCCTAGATTTCGTGGGCAATAAATTTTCCGTGGCCTTTCTTGCTTTGCTAAAATATCGTTTAGGGTGCCGATAGTTCCGCCATGGGTAGAATTGCCCTCAAATGACGTGGCCGAGGCTGTGGTTGGGTGGGACGGTAAGCCCAAAAGCGATACTTCCAGCATCGGAATGTAGTGAAGGAAGATAATAAATGAGGAGAAAAGGGAAACAGATGGGTCAGGGGCCGCAGAAAAAGGTTGGCGAAGGTAAACACTACTATACTCTTATCTGACAAATGAAGTGACTCATATCGTAAGGCTGGTCCACGGCGGGAGTGAGCGGGTGGGGACGCAAATTTCATAGGCGTGCGCTCGGTGAGTAATTATTTCGTTTGATGGTATTATATCTACGGGGTATAAATTGTAAAGAAATGTCATGTAATTACGGAAATTAAATACTTACCAATTATTTCACTTTGCTAAATTTTGTCTTCAAAATGACAGATTTGCATAAATTTGGTAATCACGAATTCTAATTCCTGTTCTATACTCCGCCTATGGATACCGTCTAAGCCCATAAGGAAATCCAAACCTTATATAGTTTGGCTATGAGAGATACGATGAGATATATGAGATATGATAGATACGATCAGCTTGCCCAGCTAATAAAAAAGGTACCTAACAATGAAGGAGATGAAATAATTTAAAAAAAAATAATTTTTCAATGTAATTTCCTACTAATTCAACACATGTTTTACATCTTGAAATTAATGAAAATAAACCGTAAAAAACCGTTTTCTCTTTATCTGCAAAAAAATCTTCAACTTCCCAAATTAACGTCGTTGGCAAATCTTTGTCCCCTCAACTTTTTTTTTAATTTGCTGAACAGAAAATAGTCACAAGGCGCTAAGTCAGGGCTATAGCGGATGATTTAATTTTTGAAACTTTAAATCCTTCAGAGCATCTTGGACAATGCCAGCTTTGTGTAGCGGAACATTGTCAAGCAAAAGCAAAATTCCATATTTGAATTTTTCTTTGCGTTTTGTTTTATTGCTTTTTCCAATTTGCCTAAAATTTCTGCATAATAGATTCCTTTCATGGTGGTTTTACGTGGCGGTAATCAATCAACAAAATTCCTTCAGAGTCTCAAAAGATCGCGGCCATAACCTTGCCTGCAGAATGCTGGACATTAAACTTCTTTGGGGGCGGAGACCCCTTATGTTTCCATTGCATGGATTCCTGTTTGCCTTCAATGAATCATAGATTCATCACCAGTAACAATTCTTTGTATAATCCCTTCTTCCTGCCCTTCACAAAGCTCCAAAAATTGTTGAAAAGTTTCAAATCCGCGCTGCTTATGGAACGGGGTCAGCATTTTTGGGACCCATCTTGCACTCACCTTTGACATGCCTAAATAGTCATTAATGATTGTCCAAACACGTTCTCTGCTGATCTGCAGACTTTCAGCTAGCATATCAATTTTGACTCGTCGATCTTCAAGAATAAATTCTTCCACTTTTCAAATTGTTTCTTGGGTGATGGCTGAATTTGGATGGCTACTGCGAGGATCATCTTCAGTGGACTCCCGACCCCACTTAAATTGTTTTGACCAGAATTTAACGGTTTTATAGGATGGACAAGTATCGCCATAAACAGCTGACAGGCGATTATTAATTTCCATCGGACTATTTCCTTCTCTTGTTAGGAACTTGATGACGGCACGGTGCTCCATTTTTCCATTATAAAAAAACTTTGACACGTCAGTATTAGAAAATTTCTCTAGAAATGTACAATCAGAACTGAACAATGATAATTGCGTGACAGTTTTCTGTCAGTTTAAGGAATATAATTTAAAAAAAACATCTTTTGTTTTTCATAGCCTCCTTCATAGTTAGGTACCTTTTTATCAGCTTGCCCCCGTAAAACCTACAATATTGCACATAGATTTTGAAGTTCTATGCAGTATAAATTACGATGACATAATTAATGTCGTTTGTTTATACAACCAACATGTTTTGTTTAGATTATGTTTGTGTTTCTTGAAAAACATGAAACTTATAGAGCTAAAGAAGTGGCAGTAAGAAAGTGCCTTTTGTTTTTTTATAACTTTTCAGATAACTTCAGAAACAAATTAATACGAAATCGCAAAATTTCAGTTATTTTCGAATATCTCCGGAAGTAAGCACATTTTTGTATGTTTTCTCAACAGAATATTATTCACCACTAAATTGTAATTTAACCGCCCCTGTAACTTTTACGGTTTCCGAGATCCCCATGCTGATCATACCTATCTTGGGTACCCTGTATATTAATAAATGGGACAGTCTTAGGTGTAAGTTGGTGAAAATTAATATTTTTTAAACACCTTAATTTCTTTATTATGGCGTCACCGAGAATTTCTTTTAATGGCTCTGTTTTTTTTTTGGTGTATTCTTGTATGTAGGGCATTTTAAGTACTTTTCACCGCTTTAGATTTTTAGCAGGGCAATTCTATGAATTTTTTGCCAAAACTGTAAAAATCTGATTTGAGCTAGGAGGCTTTTAAATCCGAAATTCTCTTGAACAAACAATATTTTATACTTTTTAATTATAGAAATTAATACTTATTAAATATAGATCTAGTTCTTACACACGTCATTATAATTATTTAACAAATTAAATCTTTCATTCACTGACGATAGAACCTGATCTAAGATGTAAAAAATACATTATCTTTGAAAGACGTTTTCGAATCAATTTCAGATTGGTCTTCATGCTCATAACAAAAATTGTTTGGAGTATTAAGTCACATTTGGGTAGGGAAATTTCAAATTCAACCTATGTACATAATTTATGTGCAGTTTCCTCGGCAGTATTTTCTATATTTTAAAGTTTTCGTCATTGCGAAATCCTTTCAAAGATTTCATTAATCTTAAAAGCATCTAAACTTCAGATTTTAAAGCATATTCATATTGATGGACTGTAGAATTTTGTCACTACATCAACCCATCAAAAGCGCCCAAGCCTATAGCGACCTCAATTGTTATGCAACCATCAACAAAGAAAGATATACAGGGCGAGTTTTTTACGATGTTTAGTATGGGGATCTCGGAAACTAACGGCGATAAAGGGACGATTAAATGGGGAAAGAATTGCAGTTTGACGGGCTCAATTTAATGAGCTTTTGTATTTTGGAAAAAATGCATGGCTAACTAGGTTTCTCGATTTTTTTTTTTGTTATTTTGTTCAGTGTCTATGGCTCTATTATTATTGACTTTGGAAAAAATGTGTAAAGGAAAAAGTTGTAGGTAATTATGTGCTTAATAATACAGTCTAACCGATAATTTTATTTAAGCTATAATTTTTGAGTTATGAGTTTTTGAACAATAAAATAAATCTCAAAATTTCGGATTTTTTCGAATACCTCCAGAAGTAAGCGAATTTTCTTCGGAATTGACCAATAAATTGCACAACTTTTTGTAATTTAACCGTATTTGTAACTTTTACGGTTTTCGATATCTCCGTGCTGTTCATCCTTATCTTGAATACCCTATATATTAGATGAACCAGAGGAGGAACACTTCAACAAAACAATAGAGATTTCAGGAGAAAGCAATACGAATATTTTTATGGATAGGGAAAGAAGTCCTCGTCGAGAAACCTTAAGGCTTCACCTAAACGAGAGAAAAAGAAATAGCATGAGACGGATCAATTTTTAAATTTGGAGAAGGAAACACTCGTAAATTTTTCGTTATTTAAATCAACTGAAAATTTAAACAATGATGAAACTATCATTTTTTAATGAGTTTCATGCTGGGCATGAAAATAATGAAAATACTGTTTCGTTTAAAAATGCACAAACTTGCATACTGATTTACAGTTTCGGAAGAAATTTCAACACACATGTTTTCACCCACAACTTCATCGTCGACAGATGGATTACATCTAACAAATATGTAACTAAATTAAAGTAGTAATAATTAATACATTTAATAGTAATGGTTTTTCTACTTATCTTATTACTACAACAGCTTCCTAAAATTTGTCACCCTTTTTTTCATCAATGGTGAAATGCCATTAATATAGAGAAAAGAATCCTGTGACACTCGGAGATATGTCCTCTCGAAGTTCTTGATGACGGAATTCTCTGAATCTCTACCCCCTTTCATTAATTTTATGAATCCCGACTTCTCTTCTCTTGCATTTATTTTTAAGGAACATGTATTTGAAACCTGAATTTTTCATTAAAAGATAATTACATAGCGCACTCATGACGAATGCGGCATTGCCTGAGGTAGCACTGTATGTGAACACATATATTTTACAGCGAGCACTGGTAGCGCTAAATCGCATCACATAACGCACACTGTGAACATACACTTGATTGACAAGCTTGTCAAATCTAAATATGCAAACTATATCGCTGAACAATCAGTAGTTGCTAAAATAACCAATAATTTAGCTCCTATCAATGTAAATATTTGATTAAACAATGCTTTAAAAGAATAATGTTGCTTTTGTAGTGAGAAAATGTTGTTGGTGACTATGATATGAACTGAAAGTAATTAAAACCATCCAACTTTTAACACTATATTAACAAAAATGTACAAAAATATTACAAAGGGAGTAATAAATTGTTAGTACAACATGTAAAATTCAATATACTATGTACAAATGTATCAATAACACTAATATCAATACTAAATATTACATCTAAAGAAAGAAAAAGTTCACATCCCATACTTAACTCCCCCATAGTTGACAATGAGTGCCTAGAAGAAAAACATCAATAATTACTCAGTAAAAAGAATTCAGAATATGTGTTGAATTGTCTAAAATAATATGAAGTCAAAAACTAAGCGTTACTTCTAATTCAGTTAATATTTGCCAATGACAAATAGTGCTAAACCCTGAAAATAACACAAGTCAAGGAAATCAGAACATAAAACATGAAATATATTTAGTTATCACATTGAACTGGAACATCGATGAATAATGATAAATGATATAAGCATAAAATTACTTTTCATTAACAAAAAGCAAAAATTGTTAATCATGGGCTTGAAAAGTAAGAAATAACAGGTATGAAAAGACACTTCTCAGAATATATAAATAATACCTAATTCTTTGTTAAATTATATATACGGGAAAAAAATACTCCAATTTATTTATGAATGGGTTATATCTGCACTAACTTTGATCATCCATGTTCCACACAGCCATTCTTCTAAATGTTAATCTAAGCTCCATGTAATACAATGAAAGCAAAACGTAGACAAATGTGTGATATTGTAATGACATGAATTTTATAAAAATCGAATGTAACTTTACATAAATGTTTGTTTTTTATTTCAAACATTAGCAACGATCTATATGCCATGAAATCAATGAATTATTAATAGAAAACAAAAACCATGTTTACGTTAATACTCCCTTATCCCCACACTTATACTCACTACTTAAGTGATACACTTGAATTTTGTTCCGATTGTTAATTCACGTGGATTTTTGGAGACACTGTAATGAGTTAGGCATCAAAAGTTGGATCATTGCTTTAACACATGAAATATATGTTCTTATATTTTGTTAATAAACCTAGATTTATGCCAATTATTAATTCACATCATTTATTGTATTACTGCAATAAGTATAATTGTCATAATAAAAAAATCATGCACAGAAAATAGTATTATGAAACGTTAAAGTTCATCCCTTTGAAAACAAGCCAATTTAGGAAAAATAAAACCTTTGCTAATTGAGGACACAATGAAATCAAATACCAGTGATGATAATTGGTATTTGATTGATGTAATGAGTTAGGCATCAAAAGTTGGATCATTGCTTTAACACATGAAATATATGTTCTTATATTTTGTAAATAAACCTAGATTTATGCCAATTATAAATTCACACCATTTATTGTATTACTGCAATAAGTATAATTGTCATAATAAATAAATCATGCACAGAAAATAGTATTATGAAATGTTAAAGTTCATCCCTTTGAAAACAAGCCAATTTAGGAAAAATAAAACCTTTGTTAATTGAGGACACAATGAAATCAAATACCAGTGATGATAATTGGTATTTGATTGATGTTAAATAATGTAGTTTTGAAAAAAATTGAAAAAGTAAACATTACATAATGTGATTATAAACTAAAATGTTTTATGTTGGCTCTGAAATCGTATTTACATAAGCATCCGAAAGAAAAAATTACCTCTCTCAAGTAATACCGTAAAAACAGAAGGAATTACTCATTTATTTTATGTTAACAGTTCACACAGAGCACTAATATTTTTAATGGTAACATAACTAAATAGTTACGTTTGTCTAAAAAAAATTTGGCTGCAGTACCGATATCTCAAAGAGTGCAATACAAATTACATGTCATTTGAGACAAATTTAAGTACAATTAGTTTTGTTTTGTATAACAGGCGGACAATGTTTCTTAGCGCCTATGCATGAGCAAAATTATGAATAAAATTTCATCAATAAATTTATTAATAATAAAACGTCAACAATCCATAACATTAAATATATAAAGATATATCATATACTATCAGAGCAACGGTACAATAGTACACAAAGAGCATTTAGTGTAAAAAAAATAACATCCGGTTAAAGCTTATGGTTAAACCTATGTGTCCATACCATTTTTCGCAACGAATCCTTTATATGATCATACGTGGCAAAGCTGATGCCGACCGCGATGGGCCCCTTAATCCAGTTCATTGACAATCCCTTGTACAACCCCGAAAATAGACCTTCGTTCCTGCAACATAACAACATTGTAGAATCTCAATACTAGCCGGCGACTTAGCATTACCGATAGATGAGCCTCAGGGTGCCTCGTATCGTCACATATTTATTTTCAGTGTCTGTCTGCATCCTCCGCCTCACTATATCAAGAGGATAACTACTTGCCTGGCCCAGGATGCCAGCAATGGCACCGAATCCTAGCGAGGCCAGTGCGTTGGGTTTAGTACTCTCACCTATATGTTCTATAAACATAAATAGAACGATTTTGTAAGCAAATAATCAAGGACTGCTGGTCCTCTGACAGTAATTGATCACGAATATTCGTGATACATGAAACTACTTATATTAATTATGATCATCATACCTCTATATAATCGTTTTAGTGTGTCGTATGTGCAAAACGATACCCCCGCATAAGGTATCACGCCTAAAATAGTAGGAATATAGCCCTTGTAAAATGTGAGCAGGCCTTCTTCATAATAGATTTTCACAAAAACCTACAAATTTGTAAAAATTTGTAAAAATTGTTTTGAAAGTAGAACATGTTGACGACTTACCTGCCTTAGAGTAGCGTATTCGTCTTTTGGCGTGACAGCCATGCGAGCCCTCGCCAAGTCTAGGGGATACGTCAACGACTGTGACGTAATGCCAGCAAGTGAGCCGGCCAATAATCTTTTACCTGGTGATTTTCTAAAATACAAACAATATGCTTAATTATCATCATTACACTACAAATGTTACAATCCAATTGTGCGTTCAAAAATATAGACTTTCATGGCATATAAAATATAAGAGATATTTTTAGCTAGTTTACTATGTGACGTAAAAACTTACGTGGATAAATCTATTTCTAAAACACGCTTCCATTGTTCGTGTGAAGTAAATTGTATCGCAGCATAAGGCACAATGCGTGCCATAGTCGCACTGTTCCCGCGCCATAGTGCAAAAACCCCTTCAGATTTGTATGTGTTCACCAAAAAATTCCATGCTTTTTTTGTAGAGTACGGATGAGGACTGAAACATATTAAAATGTCATTAATTCTATCCGAACATTTAAATTTACGGTTTGCTTATCAATGCTATGCTTGAGCTATGTTGTATTCACACAACTTCCTTCTAATGAAACTAATATTTATGATTTTTGGAGTTATTAGCTCACCATGCCAGAACGGAATCTACAAAAATAATTGATATTTAATTTGTAGCTTTTAAGGACTGCAAACAGTACTCTGCCAATTTCGTTTGCATAATGCCTTTTTAGTAGGTATTAATGAAATTGTAGTGGCTTAATGCAAAAGCCATTTTTACGCCTAGTGCAAAAGTATACACTTCCACTTAGAATGTATGCAATTACAGAAATACTTGCTATTTACAATCTTTACATACGTAAATTAAAAATTGCAATCCTGAATTGTAAACAGACCGCTTTAAAAAAAAATGCTGCTCACTTCAGGCACCATCCTGTACTTTTGTTTAATATTTTTTAATGTAAATTGTTCTCCTAAATTAGAGGTTTACAGTTAAGAGAAGTGCGACGAATTTAAAAATTTTGTCACTTATTTTACATAATATATTTAATCATAAAATAAATTAAACAAATTTCTACGACAACTTTTATGTCCTTAAGTGTATGTACAGTCATGCTCACATAAATCTAGTACACAAAATTAGGTTACAATACCAATTTTATATAGCAATGTCAAATTTTTTGTACTAGATTTATGTGAGCATGACTGTACATTAGAAAGGAATTATATAATTATGAGATTTATAATTAAATTAATGACAAATGAGAGGGAATTTAAAGTTTATATTACTTTACTTGAGCACACCAATCACTTTATAATCAAATATAATAATGAAGATCGGTTGTTTCTCCGAACTGTTCAGTGTTTGAGTAGTCAAGACATACTTACGTTACCTGATCTGAAAGTTGATCTTGGTGCGGTCGAGTGGGGCGATGGAGGACTTGGCCAATGCGCCAGCGATAGCCCCCGAGCACAGGCTGGTCAGCACAATGTCGGTGTTGGAGAGTTGCTCGGGAGTATTGATTTTGCTTGGCGGTAGCTGGCTCTTCGGTTCTGAAGCTGCCATCTTGCCAGGTAGACTTTACATCACCTCATCATCGAGCTGTGGCCACTGAAAGACGTGCCGGGGTTAGCACACATGGATTGGACCTCGCATACTGAAGGCGCATGAAGTTTGTTTAAACGTTTAGTATGTGCTGGCAGATTTTTTAATAACGTCCTTGGCTGATTTGCACGTCTGATGTTTGTTTGGTGATAAAAATTATTATATTTATTACCTAGGGGTTTGGTACACATACTGTCTCATTGATACATGGATGAAGAATCATGGTGTTTGTGCAAAGTCCAAAGACCACATTTGGCATGTATAATTTGTTGGGCGAAAAATTCGCTATTTTCACAACACAGATAGCTTATCAAGTGGAGTTTGATTGGGTCTAAAATTACAATTAGCAATTCGGGATACTTACTCAGCCTCAGACTCGCTGTGTAACTTAGGATGCCATTATTTGCGATCGCGTCGGAATATTTACTTAGTAAACAAGTTATTATGATTGAATAAATAAATAGGTGCCTACATTTTAGTTGGAGATTTATCCCCACTATTCCGTTTTATTTAAATCGAACTCCACTTCATCGAAAAATATGGTTTTTATTTCAGAATTATCTACGAATGTGTGACGCATTCCCGTGCGATTAGAGCGATCATGAAGTTTTTATGTACTTCGAAATAGTTTCAAATGGCCCAATTTCGAAACTATGATTGACTGGGAGCAGCGATTAGATTAAAAAGACGTAAATAACCTTGAGGATGATTTGTTATGAGTGCACATGAATAGTTTTTGGCATTGTGATAACTAATGGCACCAATTTCTGAATTGCCGATTAATAATTAGTGCCAAGAGTAATAATAGAATAGAATTACGTACTCGCGCCACAATAATGCATGTTTAATTAAATCGTTGTCTGGCCTCTTTGAAGACGCATTTTCCTAACTCACCAATCACCTGCTCAATTATTGCTTTGAATTGATTAACAGACCGCATAATTTTTCGTGATATAATCTATGGAAAGAGCGGAAATTCGACGTAACCAGTCGCCGTAACAGCGACGCGCGCAACTTTTCCACCTTCCACAGGTAGTATTATTGTTTATCTACCTGTTTGACACGTATACCTGTTTTGTACGACTCAGGAATTCTGGTGTAGTGTTTAAAATGGTCAGTAAAAAACCTATTTTATCATTTATAAGCTAAAAAACATCTTTCGTTTCAGGCTAGATATTTTAAGGAGCAGGACATTGATGGTGAGTTAAATAGATTATACAAGACTAGGCCAAGGTGGTCACTTATATTATCGAATTATTCAATCAAGAGTAGTACAGTTATCTCCATATAGAAATATGCAAATTATTGGATGACTTGAAGTTAATGTGATGGGAAAAAAGTGTACATTAAAATATATTAAATGACAAGATTCATTCAATATTGATGATATTTAGAAATTAAAAAAATATATATGAAAATTATATATTGATCAATTATTATTATTAAAATACTTCAAAGTTTTGCCTTTTTAATTGAAAATTAAAAAAATTAAGTAAGTCAAATATATTTAAATGTTGCATTGAATACATTGAATAGATTTTAAGAGTACTATTAACAAGGGGATTACTGGTAGATGGCAATAAAGGTAATAAAGAATTATAAAATTTTTAATAGCGACAAGTTAAATATGCCAAATTCTACGCTTCAGCAGTGAAAATCAATCAGTTTTAAACTGCAACTATCGAAATCGTCATACTTTCAACACTACCTGTCAAAATCTGTAAGACAAATGTAATGCATGAAGTATTTTTTGTCAAATTTAGATAATAAAAAAATATTTAAAATAAGTGCATTATGCTGAGTTTTGTGATCTTTTGCTAAAATAATGTGGGGAGCAAATAATTGATAATTTAAAAAAATTCATTGATATCCCTATGATGCGTAGCCGACGCACCATCCGGTAGATCCACTAAAAACTAAATCTCTAATGTGACCCTATACTCCAAGATCTAGTGGTGTTCACAAGGTCTTGGTGGCTGATTTATATCATGTTCATCTGCTAGAATGTCCAAGGAGTTGTTTGACATTAAGTACATAATTATGAGGGGTCTACAACATTTTCTTTACAACATCTACATCTTTGACAAGTCGACTAACCTAAGCCTTGGAAACTTTGAATTCACGAACCACATGCAGTTTAAACGTGGGCTCCTCTAGTCTCCGACCACTACAATTCTTGTATAGATTCGATACTTCACCGGTCTCTCAAATTCATTTATCAATTTTAGAATGAAATATCTGCTTGGTGTTTGCCATACTATGAATCCACTTTTGTTGTACTAACGTTGCTGCCATATCATCTGTTTGGTTAATATTATATTGGTAGAACCATTTTACTATCACAATAATTTCTTGAAATGCAATCATTTTGACAATATGGACTTGACTAACATTTGTTAATGCTTCCAAGCTATCAAAGTTACATATAGTCAATCCTTCAAACACAAACGTTGCAACATTAATTTTTTTCCTACTCGTCACATAAACGTCAGCGCCATGTTCCGAGATACTCCAGCAAAGTTACAACTTTTTTCTGGGGCACTCTGTATATAAAAATTTAAGAATGTTATTCGAAATTGAAGGGATTTAAAAGCAAAGTTTAAAATTATGGAGAACAATAGGGTAGGTAATTAACAGCAAATTAAAATTAATCAGACTATAACTCTGGCCTTAAGAAAAGTGAAAGTTGAGCACCACCAAAGGGTCAATTCAAAAACCCTTTAATCAAAATTATGTATAACTAAGAAAATCAAAATTGTGCACCAGAGTGTCGTTTCTATACAATTAATAATTACCCTTTAATTACAATTACAGCTATTCATTACTAATGTAAATAACCACCTACATTCTATTTGCTGTTTAGAATTCAGGGAGTGCTTCTACCTCTTTGCCCGCTCAGGGCAAATCAAATCCCTGGATGAGCTGACCGTGATAATGCGAAGCCTGGGCCTCTCCCCAACGATATCAGAGCTGGCGAGCTACCTCAAGCAGAAAGGCGGGAAGATGGCGTTCGCCGATTTCCTGGAGGTAATGCACGTGCACTCACGCTCCGAGGACTTGCCCAGGGAGGTGGTGAATGCCTTCAAGGCGGCCGATCCTCAGGGCAAAGGCGTCATTCCGGCCAGGCAGCTTAGGCACATGCTCCAGAATTGGGGCGAGTGTCTATCGTCCAAGGAAATTGACCGCATATTCCGTGAGGCCAATGTCACCCACAACAGTATGGTGGCGTATGAGGATTTTGTTAAAATTGCGTGTGCCCCTGTGCCCGATTATTATTGATACCGTATTCAAACTATTTATAAATTGTTCACTCGTATGTTTTCTTTTTAGAGAAATGATGTGGGTGTCATAAATTTAAAATTTATATCCATGTGAGCAATATAAACATTCAATTTTATTACGTTTAATTTAACAGGCGAAGATCAAAGAGTTTGGTGTTGAAATGTTTCTGGTGGATTTCATAGTCATTCACGGGAAGTTAGCGTAATATTTGATTCATAAGGACCTTTTAATTAAGGAGATGAAATATTATTTATATATGACCTATATTAAAGCTTTATTATTGCAGTATTATGGGTGACAGTTTAATGGCACTCACCTTGTGTTGAAAATTGTATTTATTCTTATTATTTAAATAAATCCTCACATTTGAAATGTTGCTGAGATTATTGGACAAATTATGTAAATTGTAGTGTCTCACGATCATTACAATTTTCGTACGTGACACATTGGGGAATTTTAATCCGAAGATTCGTATTGGCATACCTTTCCAATATCCTCCAGAATATTTTACTTCTTTGATTTAGGTTTAATGCAGCAAGATGCAATAGATCAAACTATGGAAATCACTCCATTTATATTGATGATGGCGTATTTGATTCATTTATTTTCTACATTTTAACTATATAATTCCGACTGATGAACTAAAATTTGAGCACCCGACTATATAAAACTGAAGTGAAGTTGTTGCAAGAAATAATAAATAAACCACAAAATATAGGTTCATTACACAATTAAATACCTGTTTTAGCATTTGCCACGTAAGAGATTCAAAGTGCTTAAATTATAAATATCAGATTTTCTGTGTGCCCTTTTTATTCAGTATAATGCAAAAAACAGGGATAATTAATTTCCTGGTGTTGGCACTGCTGGTAAACAATTTTTGGGGTAACCTCTAAACCTCTAAATAGCGGCGTGTAAACGTTGATCAACGATTTTCTTAGTTATTTCCACAAAAGTGTAACAGAAACTTGTCAGAATGTCTGCTGCTATGCCAATTAATCCAAAACCCTTCCTCAACAGTCTTACGGGGAAGGCTGTTATGGTGAAACTGAAGTGGGGACATGAGTATAAAGGTTACCTTGTCTCCGTCGATGGGTACATGAATCTCCAGTTAGCTAATACTGAGGAGTACATAGATGGAGGAGTCTCAGGTAAAACGTTTCCTGAATATAGTGGTCATACTACGCACGACAAAAACTGGGGTCAACTCATGAACCGGACTAAACCCCGGTTAACAGCTAGGCATGACAATGGTCCTAGATGGAGGTGTGGATTCTTGTCAAATCTGAGTGTTTGAATCCCTCGGCAATGTAAAATTCTTTGCATGCACCTTTCGACTGCTTGTCTAAACTCACCTCAATGAATATTCTAAATTAAAAGTGCTTGTAAATTGATCTAATTTATTGTTTATAACAAGTCTGTTAATTGATCTAATTTGTTGTTTATGTTATTGCAGGTAATTTAGGCGAAGTTCTAATCCGTTGTAATAACATCCTATTCATAAGAGGGTTTGATGAAGAAGATGAAGAAGGCGAGACGAGGGATTGATAATAGCAAAACTGATTTTATAATTTTAAGTATTAGATTATAATTTTAAGTTAAATATAGTATTTGTAATGTGCTTTATGGTTTTATTTGCCCTGACAATATGAAAATTAAATTTATTCACTTCCAATTATATAATGTTGAAGTAATGTTGAATAATGTCTACAGTATGTCTCCCAATGAGAATTCAAGACATGGTCTAGGAAATGTCGATTGGAAACATTCTATCACAAGTAATATAATTAAAATAACGATTATTTAGTTTGGTATGTAATTTACATTCAGATATAGTCTATAAAGCCCCATCCAGATCTACGTATTATACTAACATAACAATTTAATCTAACATACCGAATAAATTGATTCCCACGCAACAACTAAAATTAATACAAACGAACTATTCCGGGGAAAGCCTTGTTTAATAGCGCTCTATCGACTGTTATAGTATATAGTAGGTTTTCACAGGAACCCCCACAGGACGGCGCCCTCAGCTACACATGTAGGCCCGTCGCACACCTACATAGTTATTTTTGAGATTCTCTAAGTGTTAATTAAAGCTGTTAACTCACCTATACATAAATAAACTGAGTTGTATATTAATGAATGTTAGTAAATTTAAATCTAATATAATCTGATTTAAATCTAACATTAAATAAAAATAAAATAAATAATTTATTATTTCAAACAAACTAGGCCTTCTACAAGTCAACTGTTGAACTTCGAGTGGCGCCATCTAGCACACACCGGATGAACTTCAAGGGTGCCATCTAGTGGCTAACTGAATGGGGCGCCATCTAACGTTGAATTAAGAGCCGCGCCACCTGTACTCTATTTAATAACTACGAGGAGTAAGTCCCAAAACCCAATTTACACTGTAAAAAGTTACCAGAAAAGTCACCAGATATTTTTGGCGGCAATTTTAAATTATTTCATCTGTATAATCAATAGGTTTTTTTTAAACAAATCAAATACAGTGTGTTTGTAAATGAGTGTAGATTGTATTTTAGGCAACCAAACATACACGTTGGTAACACAACAAAAATATCACTAAGGATTCATTGGTGTAACATAATGTTGTTTGTTTCTGAAAATTAACATTTCTTATTTTAACATAAGTAACTAATTGAATCAAGAAGCAACGGACGTTACTTTGTATCCAAGAAGGGAAACGGGTCAACGGGGTTTTTTTCGTCCAGTGTGGGTCAGTTAAGTTGTTATGATATACCTGATGAAATATCCACGAAACAACGACAATTAAATAGATACAAAAGAGAAAATTATCAGTACTTAACAACTTAACTGACCCACACTGGACGAAAAAACCCTGTTGACCCGTTCCCCTTCATAAATAAGTAACTTGAAATAACTTACCTAGATTAACTTTACAATGATTGCACGCTACTGGCGAAAATGACATTAAACTTTGACAAATTGCGGTGAAATACACTAAGCACCGACATGGAAAAACTTAACGGCAATTAAAATCCAAAATTTCATTCAAATTTTGCCGCCTTTTCTACAATCATTTACAAACACACGTTATAATATAGTGTCCAAATGTGAACAGCCGAGTGCCCCGCCATCTAACGGCCAATTATACTGCTGAAGAGCTGTGTCGGTAAGATCGGTAAGTGGCCGTTTTTCTCGCGAAATAAACAGTGTGCTGTAAATGACGCACTGGTTTAGTACGCCCTAATTATTAAAGATGGTGCAACAAAGGAAATAGTATTCGAATTAATCATGGTACTGAAACGGTGAAGCTACACGGAATTTCAGGGGCAAGCCGCGGGATGCTTTTAATGTTGGAATGGACATATGGGCAGTGAGTAAAAAATTAGAATCAATCAATCTGATTCACAGGAGATCTTTTCAAGCCAAATTTTAGAATTTGTACCAGGATTACATGAGTTGCAGGAGATCGATAAGTTATCGTTACTTATTTTCTCAGAAGTAAGCATTGCACAGCATTGCGGTTTGAATTTTTGGATTCAGCATTCATTACTCTATCATACTGTGCATTTATATTATGTCGAAATTTTCCAACTATGTAACAGTTTCTAGGGGAAACTAATTAATTGAAAAATTCTTATAGCAATCGATACAGCCCTATTAAATACAACTGTGGTTCGAAACTATAATAGCAATCAATAATTTATTTGCATTTCCAATAACTAGCATTCATCAGCTCAATATGTATACAAAAAAAGTATCGAAGACATTAGCAGTTAAGCAACAAATCAATTTTTAAATTACATGTATGTGTATACAAGGAAAGCAGCGCTAATATTAATGCCTAAGCAACAATACATTGTTGAATTACATAAACAGTTTACTTACAACAATCTGCAATTAAAGTGTCACATTGGCAAAACTAAAACATTGTCAAAATGATTACTTTTTTGCTAGCAACCTTGTCTATTGTTTAAGCAACGGCTGTGACACAAGCACGATAAACGTAGGTATCCGTTGTATATAGTATAAATAATAACATCTTCCTCAATGGAGCATTTCTTTGATGCAGCAACTCATTTGTAATCTATAATCATTCTAGAACATAGAATATCCAGTTTCTTCAAGACCAAACATTAACGTCCTAAAGGTAAAAGCAACATTAGCTGTAGTGAATTACAAAATTAAGTTTAATAGCGTCGTTTATGTTTATTAGTCATCATCTACGATGATAATAAATTTTCTTTACTTTTTAAAAACAAACTTCCATTAATTGACTATGCATAGACACATTTATAGAGCTTGCTCGTGTATACCATGAGAGTCTTGAATTGCGATAGCCCAGACTCTGGGGTAAGTGACTAAGTTATTACTGATCGTAATAATTGTAACAATGATTTAATCAACTCGAAGAATGGATTTACTCTTAAGTTCCTGCACAGCTAAAATGTTCCTCTTTACACTATATTAACTGAAACTTTGTATAGGTGTCTGAAAAATTGATGGGAATAGAGAGAGACATATTATGGCATATATTTAAATTCGAGTCACATGTTGCTTATTTTTGAAGACAACTGAAGGAGTTGATAAGAAGGGTAGAAATATGTAATTTCGTGTTACTGGAAACCAAAAATTCCTCTTCAGGCTATACTAACCGAAACCTTGCAGAGTTGTTCGAAAATTTGATGAGACTAGGGAGAAACCCATTTATTTAAATTCGAGTAAGTTTTGCACATCTTTGACATCAACTGGAGGAATAAATACGAATGGTAGAAATATATACTTTATGGTTGATGGAAGCTAGAATATTCCTCTTGGAACTACACTAACGGAAACTTTGTGGTGTTTGGAAAATTGATAAAAGTAGAAAAGAGGAGTAAGAGGAGTAAAAGAAGGAGGAATGCCCATTAGGGTATTTATTTAAATTCAAGTAAGTTTTGCTCAACTTTGAAAGCACCTAAAGGTGTAGAAATGTGTACTTTACTGTTACTAGAAGCTAAAATATTTCTTTTCAGGCTATGCTTCTTTGTTTTCATTTAATTATTACTATTGTAATTGCAGTGTCTACTTTCTACGATGGGGTGTGTGATTTCTTAATATTTTTTTTTTGTCTAGGGTGACTACGATATAAGAATAGTATGTTGCAAATTTAATATATCCGCTTATAAAGTTTTCATTTGTTTTCATTTAATTATTACGATTGTAATTGTAGTGTCTACTTTCTATGATGAGGCGTGTGATTTATGAATACATTTTTTTTTGTCTAGGGTGACTACGATATAAGAATAGTATGTTGCAAATTTAATATATCCGCTTATGAAATTATTGTTACTATGTAATGAAATGTTTATTAAAAATGCAGTATAAATAAACACAATCCGGCTAGGAAGGTTAGAGGTTGCACGAGGCATCATCTAGTCTAATGTAATTGGCCGCAATCAATCGATAGTACAGCACGATCTTGTTAATAAGTTTATCACTTTGTATATAAATTGTATCTATTAGTAATTCTCGCAGAACCGTACTTAATTTTATAAGCAATTTTCGTACAAACCATACAAGTTTAACACAGTAAATTATTCAATTTACAATTTAATCTATTGCTTCCATGCCACTCTGTCCAAAGCTGAAGATGAGTTATCTGCTGAATATGCATACCTATAAGAGAGTTAGAAACCGTCATAATCCGTCAGAAAACTGAATATTCAAATACATTTTTGTCAGAGTTCCTTTCATTTCTATTTTCATTTTATAGGGTCTTTTTATGTATAGTATACAGGGTGATCTATTAGCTCGGTGACAAACTTTGGCATATGAAAGGTGATGTCATACTGAAATTATATGAACATAAGTCAATACAATATATTTTGAAATTACAATTTTGGCAAAATTTAACTTCTTAAAACCCATTATTATTATTCGTTGCTACAGAATTATCAGTAGTGTTCCAACGAAGAGAAGGTGCGGAGATATGCTTTTCATTCTGATTACGACGAAGTATATCGTACTAACTACTAAATGGTTTTTGGGGTTTTTCTCAAAAATATTCTAATGCAATTTTTTTAATTTTTAATCATTGAAACCGTCAAAACATAAAGAATATATTTTGGATGCTGGTTTGAATTATTGTTGTTAACTTTATGTTCAACAAAAATGGTTGAAAATATTTATATCATCAAATATATTACTTTAATAAAAATACATGAATTTTCTTTTGTACAAAATATTAATTTGATTAACCTCTAGATTATATTTTTGTGTTTTACAAATCTAAAGTGAAGAAAATTTGAAATTGAACTTATAATTCTAACATATTGTGGTGTTAATTTTGAAAGTTTTTACTGAAAACATTTTTCTTGAAAGTAACTTTCCTGGACCACCCGTCCAGGTTTATTATATAATCCGGTAACCTATTCAAAATGCTGTATGGTTGAAAACAAATTAAAAAGCTCTACCGAACTAAGAAATAAAAAATGTAGGTTGTCTTTAAAAAAAACATTATTGACGTCATAACTTTTAAAATTTTACCGAGTTACCGACTTTATCCGCTACTTAATTTTCACACTGTATAATATATGAAGGTAAGTGCCTAAACGGCGTGATAATTCTTAAAAACTAGACATAAAGTAATATAATATAGTAGGCCCGTTTAGAGCTGACAATGACTCATCGCTCCAAACCATTTGTCAGTTCTCGCCGGATGACTATAAATGCTGCTGCTTTCATGCTCTAGTGTCTAGTTTCTAATTATTAATGAAAATTGAAATTTTCTCAGGCCGATACTGTTTCTTTATCGTTATCGTACAAAAATATATTCACGGTGTCTAGCGTTCAATGTAACAGTTCTAGCGGGTGACCCATGGATAAGACACTGACGTGATTGAGAATTATCGATTCGGACATGTAGTTCCAATCATTTATTAGATTTCAATGTCAATGTCAATGAGCACCGGATACACCCTATTCATAGATAACATTTTGCTTGTTTTAGCAATTTCGTATCAGCTGATTTCTCGTTGAAAATTTCCATTTAAATTAATCTAATTAATAATGTGAACTATGAAATAGACAGTGGCGCGTTATCCTAGGGGCAAATTGGGTATTTGCCCAGGGCCCCCGAAGGGGCCCCAAATAATTTTTTTCTTGTACTATTTATTATTTAATGCAATAAAAAAAAACAACAACACTACATGGGTGGCCCCAAATTAAAATTTGCTCAGGGCCCCATGAAGCCATAACGAGCCACTGGATAAACCGTAGCTTTTCAATTGTATTATTGTCCACAGTGAAATTGTTTGGATTCAAACTTTCAACGGAAATTTGAATTTTGAACAGTAGGCAAAACGTAAAATCGATGATTTACCGATCAAATCGACTAAAATAAAAATCCGAAAAATCGCGATTTTTCGAGTTGCTCTACATGACCTTACATGCACATGCCTAGACTAATTGGACCCTCCCGATTCCATTGAGTACACATTCAGCCTCCTAGCCCAAGCGGTTCTCGAGATATCCGCCCTCAAAGTTGGGAAATTTAAAAAAAATAGCAAAAAAGGGCGGTTAAAATTAAACTTCTAAACGAATGATCCAATCTCGATGCCGATAGTCTCATTCGATTCAGGGAGTCATACGGTTCATACCAGACCACACTCGATATACTTACGAAGTCGTTTTAATTTTCTAAATTTTTGAAAAGCGAGATTACTCAGGGAGTTGTGGGAATACGAGAATGGAGAGCGCTCAAAAAAAAATGGGTTCGCTGTAGCTATGTCTAGGAAGGCATCATAGGATCAAACATACATATTATTGGTTGCATTGGTAATCTTGGACTAATTTATCATGAAATGAGAAGAGGGTCATTTATGCAAGCAGAAGCTAACGAATTTGTCAGGAATTGTATTCGAAATACAGTAAATATGTATCAGTCGCCAATAGTTTTGGTTGGTCCATAGAAGAAGTATTCCAGGAACATGAATTCAGAAATAATTACTTACTTTGATTAAGTCCACATAGCCCAATGTTGAACCCGATTGAGAATGCATGGTCCTTCATGAAATCTATATAGTGTGAAAGCAGATTATGTGCCACCAATGCCACAAATTTTGAAAGGAGAAGCCAGGCATATCATGATACAAACAGAGTTTCGCCATCAAAGGTTGGAAAACATAATTAATGAAAACGTAAGAAAAATTAATTGGGTTCCAGGTATCCAAAGATGTATTCCTGCTGGGTTAAACTTGGAAGACATGCACTTTTAGTTTAGTAGTTTATTCCTTAGATTTGTTTTATTCTTTGTTGTATAATGTTAGTATTTAATATTACATGAATGAATAAATTATATTATAATAATATTTCGGTAATATACATATTGGTAATGTTTTCAAATTGAAATCATTTATTGTCAACTTGGAAATCATCATCATCATCATCATTATTGTAATTGATTGTGATATCATTTATGGCCTGACGTGTGTAAAACATTTATGTTGTAAACACTAATAAAGCATTATTATTATTATTATTATTAACTTGATTTTGATTAATCTCCATTTGAAATAGAAAATCTTATTTAGAAATTGTAATTCAACTTGTTTCAATTCAATTTGAATTTGATTGTTTCCGATTTGAAATTCATTGGTCTAAATTTGAATTTGTTACTTCCCAAAATGAAATTGATTGGTCTCATTTTGAACTAGAAAAGGTATAGTAATAGTTCAGGGGCCTATGGTAAATTGAAATGTAATTGGGTTAGAATTCTCAAATAATGACAGTAACCAATTACGCCACTGGTGAAGAAGTAGTAGGGATTATTATTATTATTATTATTATATGCGTACATGTGTATGCTGATAAAATAAGTGTGTCCACAAATTTTTGGCGGACACAATATGTCAAAAATGAATCATGACAATGAAAAAAAAATATATATATATATATATATATATATATACATATGGTGATATGATTATAGCAAATTCTAGCTGAAAATTATTGAAAAGGTGTTGACTATAATCTGACAACCGGAAGTGGATACTTGAATGATATCTTGTTATTTTATTAAATATTTCGAGACAGATATTTAACAGAAAAAACAGATATTTAAAAATTATTTAAATGAAGGATGGACTTATTTAGTTCGTAAAACTATGAAACTATCTATCAAAATTTCAATTGCAACTATCAAATTATGTCATTTTTTAAGTTGTAACTCTTGTAATCTACAATTTGCAATTTTAAATATCCAAATCTGTCAAATGTTCAATTTCAACTAAATAAATCTGTCAAATTTTCAATTGACACTGTCAACAACGGACTAGTTTTAAATTATTTTACATCCAAGTGTGAAAATGAGAAAAACCGTAACATTTCTGACTGAAACTGTTTAAATGTTCCAAACTTTCGAGTTAAATAGTCAAAATCTATCAAATTTTCAAATGTAACTCTCCGGTTTTGTTTAGTTTTGTTTTAAACCGTTAAAAATTCCGTTCCAAATTTATAATTTCAAGCATCCAAATTAGCCAATTTTTGCAAATATAACTGTCGAAATCCGTCGATTTCGGCAATTTCTAACTGCGACTGCTAAAACCTGCAAAATTCTGTAAGTATAAACTTTTTCTTAAATCTGTCAAATTTCTGTTGTTCAGATGTTCAAAATCTGACTAGTTTTTAATTATTTTACATCCATGTGTGAAAATGGGAAAACCTCTCAAATTTCTAATTGAAGATCTATTTCTAAATATGTCGAATTTTTAACTACACCTATTCAAATCTGACAAACTTTCGACTTATATAATCAAAATCTATCAAATTTGGTACATTTTCAATTGGCACCGTCAAAATCTGACTAGTTTTTAATTGCTTTTGTCAAAATCATATTTTTATCTGTGTCTCTCAATATCGTCATATTTTTGACTGTAACTGTCAAAATCTGTAAAAGTTTTCATACCAGCGATGAAAATCCGTACAGTTTCTAACTGTAACTGTCGAAATCTGCCAATTTTGTACTATCAAAATTATTTTCCTTTACAATAGCGACTGTCATATTCTGTCAAATTCAAAACTTCAGCTGTAAAAACCTGCCACAATTTCAACGGCTACTGGTGGAATCTGTATTTTTATCTCCAGAATTAGGTGCGAAAATGTGAAAATATAGCTTTCTATAACTTTCTATAGTATCTGTCCAAATTTGTAATTTTTTTACCACAACTGGTCAAATATGTCGAACAAAGCTTCGGCAGAAAACATCTGACCTATTTTCAAATGAAACGATCAAAACTTGGTATATCTCTATCAGTAACTGACAAAATTTGTTATATTTTCGTTTTTAACTGACTGACTGATTTTTAACTGACTGACAATATTTCTCATATTTTTAACTGTACCTGTCAAAATTTAACATATTTTCAACTGTGACTGTTAAAATTTCTCGGTTTTCAACTGTAACTGTCAATTTTTTTTCCACATTTTCAAATGTAACTGTCAAAATTTTCAACTGTAAGGGTCAAAACTTAATATATTTCCATCCGTTACTGTCAAAATTATTTAAATATTATTATTTTATTTTACGATTTATTTCTTTCGCCTTAATAATCATTATGACTAGTTCGGGTATGAAAAAAAAAATACTTGTTAATGTTATAAAATTATGAATTATTAGATAATTAAATAGTAAAAGAGAAACTTTCTTACACTGACTTTTAGAAGAAAACAATCATTTTATTTTATTACTTAACTGGGAAAGACGCAGAGAGATTATTACAAATAAGAAATATACTTCATCCAAGTATCATAAACTTATTAATTCAAGATAAATTAACTTATAAGTTCGTTAAATAAAATTTTGAGTTATAAGTAATAGACGCATTTAATTAAAAATATATATATATATATATATATATATGTATATATCAATTTTCTTCGTCGAGGCATTGTTACCATTAACTGTTCCTGAAATTGGTCTTGCCAAAATTCAGAGTTCATTTTTTGGAAGAAACAATTCTTGTGGAATACCATTAGTTTGTTTTAATTCTGGTTCCTTCATCCCTTCTATAATTCAAATTCTACAAAAATTGAACTGTCGTATATTCACCATCTTCAAAATTACTTGTATACTAGCTTCCTCAATCGGCTCTTACTTAACAAAAATATTTAACGCATGGACGTTGAGAGTTGCATTTAGTATTTTTCAATACGTATATGGAACTGAAATCTTGCCAATCAAAAAAATTTCAACTTTTATTTCCAAAATATTTATTTTTTACGCATTTGTGGCGCACTCTTTGCGTCACTTTTTTCTTTACTTTGAATTCATTTTCTACCCTGTGGAGAAATGAATCAGTAAAAAACTTCAGTTTTGACGATTTGGTTAGCAAATCCTTATTTTTGAGTTTTGAATGGCATCATTGATTACAGAACTTTTAATGTTGTATTCTTCACTTTTAAGATCCAAGCTGGGAGCAGTGCTCTAGTCGTAAAAATAGCAGAAGGTATATTGTACATGTCAAATAATCAGAAGGTATACACTTAATTGACGATATGGCCACGGACTAATCGTATTTTTTTTATTTTTAGGTATAAATTTTATTCTGTGATATAAAAATGACAAATATATATATATATATATATATATATATATATATATATATATATATATATATATATATATACCCTATTATTTTTGAAAGAACATAATAATGAAATATTAAAATATCAACATCATTAAAAAGCAGATGGTATAAACTATTCTTTAGAAACAAATTAGAATGCATAGGCCGTGTTATGTCGTATTCCTTCCAAGACACAATACTCCAATGCTGGGAGTCGTATGAGTAATAAGTTTTGGGATATGTACTTCAACTGTAACAGAACTGATGCCATTTTATTCTTCATCTCTGAGGTCTAAATTGGTAGTCTTATCAGTAACTGATAATTTTATACTCTTAATATGTAAGACATTTTAACACTAATGTATGTGGGGAAATTGTATACAGGGCGATTTATAACGGGTGTAAAAAACTCCGGCAACTTCATGGGACTAGAATTTTAAGTAAACATTTTTATATGAACATAGGTCATATATCATTTGTTACAGAACTGCAATGATAACGTTTTATATCAAGTTACCATGAAAAAAACAAAACACAATGTGCCCATAATTGGACTCTAGTTGTTTATTGTCAAAATGGAATGCTTTAGTGCAGCTCAATATGCAGATATTGTTTTTGTGTATGGATACTGCAACGGTAATGCTGTTCGTGAATTCAGAGAATTCTGTGGCAGACTTCCGAATAGACGTGGAGTTACAAAATGAAATCTTACTTTTAATATTTACATCAGAAATAGCTATTATCTACGATCATTCAAAAAGTGATTACCTTTAACACTGAAAATAATGTCAAAAGTAAACTTTTAAAGATCTAGGGCAATATACTCAATTTTGTACCTAACATTAATTTTTATTGGACGAATCGTTGTGGTTTCCGGACGAGGCGTATCCGAGCCCAAAAATTACCACTACGGCGCTTATTATAATTTTTTTATTTTAGTATTTTTTTTAATTTGGGTATTCATTTCTTGATTGATTTGTTTGTACACAATAATATATAAATAATTTCTCCAGATTGATCAATTTGATGTTGGTGACTTAGTGGTTATTATGTAGGTTATTGTGAGTAAGTTTTGATCTATAACATGAGCCATTATCGTATCGACTTGTTGCTTTGTAAGTAATAAGTATTACATATTTATAACTTTGTTCCACATGAAGGTAATCTGTTGCAACAATAAATCACGTGGTTGTGTATCAATAATATAAATAAATGATTACTTAACGTACATTAACCCACGAAATAAATAAACCAACAATATTTGCGCAACTTGTTTCGAGCATAAAAACACCGTCACGATGGAACACTTTTCCATCGCGACACAGTTTCTGCTGGTGTTCATTTGTGAGCTCTTATTTTACGTCTTCCTTCTCGTCGGTGACTGATTGTGAAAAATTGTGAATTTAGTGAATTCGCTGTAGGTGAAAAGCGTATCCGAGGAGCAAACACTAGTTGCATAAAAATGCACAGTCAGACGTGTACAGTGTTTCCTGCCCCGGCTCCCATAACTTTATTGCCAAGTCAGTGAAAATGGAATGCCGCCAGTTCATTTACCGAGTGCAGCGGTCAATCCTATCGACCAGCTTATTCAAATAATCCGCACCGTTATTTGTTCACAATTAAAATTTTAAGCATGTTAACCCTTTAACCCCTAACATTTGTTAATTTGTTATCCGAGTAACGAACCGTATTCGCGGGCCCCGTTCTAATTACATAATAGTTCGCTATTGTTTAACGGGGGTTGGGGCGAGAGCCCGACTTGGGAGCGCCCCATTAAATCCCACAACCCTTCCACACCAGGATAATTGTGATAATGAAACGCATTAACGTACAACAATCGAATGTGTAACACTGAAATTATACTAATCATTATATGTGTTTCGTTCATTTGGTTTCACAATGTACGAAAATTGTGTCTTACAAAATAAAATAAGTATAATTATATGGAGTGGCAAAATAACATACTCTTACTATAACATATATAGAAGGAAACAAAAATTCTACGAATTACAAGCTGTTACAATTAATTTAAACTTGAAGTTACAGTATATTTTAACAGTATTTTAAGCGTAAGTCCCCAAACTTTTTTGCACTTTACCTTTGCTTACCTACAATCCTTGAACCAAAATAAGTAATAAATGTAAACCAAATGTTAATTTAAAATGTACCATTGATGTTTGTAAAAGAAGACTCAATTTTCGTTCCTTTATCTCATTTTGTCATTTTTAATCATTTCTTAGAATTATTCTCAAATGGACTCCTTGTTACAGATTAAAGAAACAAATATCCTATTGAAATTTCTCAGATTTCTCATATTAAGGTTGTCAGATTAAATAATAGAAATCTGTACTTCCTTAATTTTGTTAATATTTTATTTGCGACAGGTTTCGGTGTTTAAACCATCATCAGGCAAATCCATCCATCCATCCTATTAAAAGTTATTCCTATTGATCGGCGGAATATTTAAGCTAATTGCAGAAAGATTGAGTTTTCTTGGAAAACAATTGAATTTTTATTTATCGATATAGTTTCTTGAGGTCCTAAAATTCTATTAATTTCAATCAAATTGTCCAATAAATACTTGGTGTTCTGTTGTCTTGTTTTTGAAAGGCAGTATCAATAATAAAAGTTTCAAAAATATTCTAAAATTTTCAGGCATTCTACCTTGCGCAGTTTGGATAGCATTTAGAAATCACGTAACGTGGTTCCATTATCAGGCAAATCCATCCTATTAAAAGTTATTCCTATTGATCGGCGGAATATTTAAGCTAATTGCAGAAAGGTTGAGTTTTCTTAGAAAACAATTGAATTTTTAATCATCGATATAGTTTCTTGAGGTCCTTAAATTCTGTTAATTTCAATCAAATTGTCCAATAAATACTTGGTGTTCTATTGTTTTCTTTTTGAAAGGCAGTATCAATAATAAAAGTTTCAAAAATATTCTAAAATTTTCAGGCATTCTACCTGACGCAGTTTGGATAACATATAGAAATCACGTAACGTGATTCCATCATCAGGCAAATCCATCCATCCATCCTATTAAAAGTTATTGCTATTGATCGGCGGAATATTTAAGCTAATTGCAGAAAGATTGAGTTTTCTTGGAAAACAATTGAATTTTTATTCATCGATATAGTTTATTGAGGTCCTTAAATTCTGTTAATTTGCAATCAAATTGTCCAATAAATACTTGGTGTCCTGTTGTTTTCTTTTTGAAAGGCAGTATCAATAATAAAGGACAGAAGATCAAGAAAGGACAGCAGTGAGCAAACACAATTATGAAATGCTGAGACGGAAATGCAAAACCCTATGCAAAACAAAGAAAAGAAGGTACCGAACCAAACAACTAGAAGAAATAGAAGAAAATCACAGAAACAAGGATATCAAGGAGCGAAAAGGGTCAAAAGGGGATACCAAGCAAAAACAAGCCTCTGCAAGGATAAACATGGAAATTTAATTGCAGATCAAAACAAAGTAAGCGACAGATGGGCCGAGTACTTCGAGGAGCTGCTGAATAAAAACCAGAGCGAAATAAGCCGCCAAGAACCAACCAAGCAAGGAAAAGAACCGAACCCATTACAAGAAAAAAGACCGGATATAGAAGACATATAACGGATAATAAAACAACTGAAGAACAATATAAGTGCAGGAATAAGCGGAATACAAGCCGAAATGATAAAAAATGGAGGAAACAGACCACAGGACACGATAGTAGAGTTAATAGAGGAAATCTGGAAAAGGGAGGAAATGCCAACAACATGGAGCGAAGCGATAATCTACCCAATTTTTAAGAAAGGTGGAGAGAAAGACTGGAGAGTATTGCAATAATAATCTTACAAAATTACAATAAACTACACGCGAGTTACTGTATTCCTTAGGGAAAGGTGATATTTTATTCCCTCCGGTAATAATGTAGTGTAGTATGTGTCGATTGTCAGATGTATGAGGTATCGGTTTATTCCCGGTCCAGAGAAATATTTATTAAATTTTTACATAAATAAAATGTTGTCTTTAATTTGATATCAAAAGTGTCTTACTTAATATTATATTATATTACTAGGAGTAGAACGAGTTCCTTGTTGGTTGATCTGTTTGTAAACCTGATGTAAACCAGGCGATATGTACTAGTGATATACGAGGTGTGGCTACAAAATAACCGGACTGGTAGTTCTACAGACAATCAGTAAGCGCGTCGAGGTCAAATGGTACACGATTACAAAATTACTGCCAAAACACTATTTTTAATATATTTTTATGTTAATCTTATTGTTACCAAATGAATTTAAAGAATATTAAAATTTGTCTTCAAAAGCAAAAATATTGGAATAAGCAGTATATTAATAATAATCTTTTTAGGACAAAATAAAATCACCAAAACTAAATATTCCCTATTGTAAAATGTTAATTTTTGTATAGTGTCACTTTTGTTTTTAAAGTGCGAATCTATATGAGGCGTTCAGAGCTAAAGTGGATCAAGTCCATAAATTATAGTTTTGATGTAATCAATATGGAAGATTATCAGCACTAGTTGAATCTTAAAGTGATTTTGGTTTTTATTTTTATTGTTGTAGTACGAAGACTAACTTAAATATGGCTTATAATTTGAAATTTCAAAAATAATAATTAAGGTGGCAATTCAATATTAAATCAGTATTTACTGGACTTGATCCACTTTAGCCCTGACTTGTTTTTTTTTACATAACGTCGATCAAATGAATAGGCACAGTGTGAAATAGAAATATTTTATTACTTTTTTATACCTGTATCATAAAATAATCTAAACAGTTTTATATTAAGCCTCATTCAGGGATGTTTGTAACCTAGCGACAGTTTCTGTGGACACATTTGAAATAGGCAGATGAAGAAATGGTAAAAGTGAAAGCATATCCATTTTCTTTGCCTCAGTGACTACTCTTGGAGTTTTATACAGTGGGTCTTGCTTCTCAACAAATTTAGAATTTTTCGTAGACATGGTTACTTTTGAGAAGTCAAAATCTGCATTTAATGTATTTTTAAACAGCAGTGTCCAAGGTTGCTCTCGCTCAAACCTCACCGACTTCGTCTCTAACCACTTGACGGGATGGCCTTCATCAGTTTTCTGGTGGATAACATTCCAGGTGTTGTTATTTTGACAGCCGCCAAAGGCTTCTTGGTTTTGGCTTTCTTGGCCACGTGACTCCAGTCCTCGGAAGTAAAGATTTGAATACACTTTCATGAAGCTGATTCCATTACTCCGGAATCTTGATTAGGCAAAAATGAATGGCCTGACATGAAAAATGTATGATCAATTGCTTTAATACTTAACTGAGGATCTAAGACCAAGTTCATTAATGTGGAGGCTACTTTAATATTTCGATTTTGAACAGCGCATGAGTTAGAGTAGAGAATAACATGTACATGGTTTTTAACATCTTACCTAATATGTTCAGCAAGCACAGATGCTACTTCTTGGGACCCTCTCCCTCTTTCTGTCTCGTCCCATAAATGTATGTACCCATTACCATTGCTAATGGATTCCAAAATTGTACACATAATTACACAAATATTGCAACATAAGTGCATTTGATGCAGCAGCTTTATCATTTTTAAGAGACCGTCTAGCTTGCAAAGATTTGGCCAAGTGCAGTTTCTTTAAAATTGGTTGTTTTATCCTTCAGATTCTGAAGTAGCTGATTAGTTTTGCGAAGGTACATAGTCTGAGGATGAATCAGAAAAGTCCACACATTCACCTGAATCCATTATTTTAAAGTTTTGTCAACCAACACGTGCACAAGTACACACACAAAAACCATGTGCTGCGAGTTTGGACTTGATCCACTTTAGGGCGAAAATTTTATGAAATTTTGTCAATGCTGAAGACAACTGCTGACAACTATTAGAAAATAGCTAAAGCTGGGACTTAGTTCACTATGCCTCCAAAAATGTATACCTTTATTTTTGAACCAACAAAGTAAATTTGTTTAATTTAAATTGATATTAAAAATCAACAATGTTATTTCTCGTACTTTAATAAATCTTATAATGACCCTATCTCAGTATCTATTAACGATGGAACACATGCTCATATGACATTTTTTTACTTAGATTCATACATACTACAAATTCCTAAAATATTTGCACATCCTCCTGAAACACCCTGTACAAAAAGGCAACAGCTTCAGCATTTACTAACTAGATTTCATTTAATGCCTAACAGTGTGACCTGTTGGATACCTTCTGAAATATTAATATAAATTTCCCACATCCCATAAAAAAGGATTACGCTACGCCTGGGGCATCCTCTCTCCCCCATGGGCGAACGATCCGTGGGGACACGGGTCGAGACCCGGACCCCATTCATATGTCGAACAATGCCATGAGTCGGGGGTGGCGCGGGGGTGCATGGACCGGATGATGGAAAGGCATGTTGACTTATTAGCTAATCCCCGCGAAATGACAACGATTATTTATAATGTCTTCCCGTGGGGGCTGCACAAATGACATCTCGACGACATCATAATTCCCGCAGTCCTCTGCATATTATATTAACGACCTGTTGCTCCCTCTATGCGCACGTTAACCGCAAGTTCTGCAATATATTTCAATTAAAACACTATTTACTTTCTGCCTATGTCCTCACGCTGAATTCCAACAAAACTAATAAAACTCAATGAAATTGTGAATGGTCAAGTGAAAATTGCAAAATAACGCTTACAATGGGGACTAAATTAAGAGACTAATTTGTGGTAGGATTATTTATATGCGTACTTTGAAAATATTTTAATGCCATTTCTTCTACTTCTACAAAAATATGCATAAACTAATTAAGTAACTGGTAAGATCTATCTCACCATCCACCTCATCTATTATTATAATGCATAGGTACATAATTTTAAAATAGTTTCTGTCAAAATAAGTTAATAATCATATATATAATACTTATTTTGTACTAAAAAAGGAATATGCAATAAATGTAGGTTTTTTTTGTTTCTTGTGTTCCTATTAAGTTTTGGGTTTTATTTATTAGTACATATAATGCAAAAGTGATGTATTATAAATATATTGCCTAGAATTTAGTAATTTGACAGAAGAAAAAAAAACGTCTAGAGATCTGTCTTATTATTTTGAAGCAGTGTATTTGGTTTCAAACTTGATTATAATTTCACAGCTTATAAACGTATCTTTAATTAGTGCTTAATCATGGTATAAGTGAACACAGATAATTTTTGGTCAATAATAACAGTTTATATTAATTATCAACTTCTATTTACACAACACAAGTTCTATAAATACACGAACTAAGTATTACATATGTATCAACGAGTCGCAAAATGTAAAATACGTATTTGAAAACATTTGGTAAAATTATTACGACGTCGATTGATAGCCAGATTAATAAATTTCCTGATAAATTTGAATATCCTGTAGAAAATACAAATTTGGAGGGGGGATTTTAATTTCTAATATTATCCCACTAGTTATGTCAGTTTAGATTGTTTAGATTTAGATTGTCAGATAGAATTGTAGGTTTGGTTACATAGGTAAGTTGGGTTATGCTAGCTTAGGTTATGTTAGGTTCGATTGTACTAGTTTACGTGAGGTTAGATTATGTTCACATTCGCACTTTGAAAACAAAAGTGACACTATACAAAAATTAACATTTCACAATAGGGACTATTTAGTTTTTGTGATTTTATTTTGTACTAAAAAGATGATCATTAATACATTGCTTATATTAATATTTTTGCTTTTGATAACAAATTTTATGATTCTTTTAATTCATTTGGTAACAATAAGATTAACATAAAATAATATAAAAAAGGTCTTTTAACAGAAATTGTTTCATTATTTTCAACTTTTGTTTGCATTATAGGGAAGATTGGGAAGAGACGCTCCAATTCAGAGGAGTGCTGGACTAGAAGAGTATTGTTCTCACAGATAAATAACAGAAATGTTCAAAATCTGATATCAAATATTAAGCGTTTCGCAATGATGTGAGTTGAGATAAACATTAAAGTTGTAAAACATCTCTGCACATTGCATTGTTCATTTAACATTGCAAGTTCATTAACCAATATATTTATTGTTTTTACGAGTCAGTTCAGTTCTGTCAGTTGTTTCTAGATATTATCTACGAACGTTGGTTGTTTGTTAAAATTTATTCCCGTTGCCAACAAAAACAGAGATCAGTTTAAACAGTTATTTTGTTAGTGAGCAAGTATGAGAAATCTGATAAGTACCTTATCATCCTGAGTGGTGTGTTATTCAATTTATAACTATCGAATTGACTATCGAATTGACCATCCAATTTATAACTACATGTATGGTGAATTCAGTTGTTTCCAGATATAATCTACGAACGTTGGTTGTTTGTTAAAATTTGTCTCCGTTGCCATTAAAAACGGAGATCAGTTTAAATAGTTATTTTGTTAGAGCAAGAATGAAAAATCTGATAAGTACCTTATCATCCTGTGTGGAGTGTTATTCAATTTATAACTATCGAATTGACCATCGAATTGACCATACAATTTATAACTACATGGGTGGTGAATTCAGTTGTTTCCAAATATTATCTAGGAACGTTGGTTGTTTGTTAAAATTTATCTCCGTTGCCATCAAAAACGGAGATCAGTTTAAATAGTTATTTTGTTAGAGCAAGAATGAGAAATCTGATAAGTACTTTATCATCCTGTGTGGACTGGTATTCAATTTATAACTATCGAATTGACCATCGAATATTGACCATCCAATTTATAACTACATGGATGGTGAATTCAGTTGTTTCCAGATATTATCTAGGAACGTTGGCTGTTTGTTAAAATGTATCTCCGTTGCCATAAAAAACGGAGATCAGTTTAAATAAGTTTAATAAGTCTTAAGTTTTTTGCAAGAAACTGCAATTACAGTTTTATATTCTGTATAATAGCAGAATATAAAGTTACCTTTCCTACTCATTTAATGAGTTGAGAATTTGAAAGTTCAGCTACATGACCCTTTACTATACCCCTACTGAGCCCGAGATTTGTTACAATTTATTAAACCATCAAAATAAAACTTAACTAAAAACAGGCAAAAGTTGACTTAGTGTATTTCACTTGTAAGCTGACGATATTAATTATTAAAATTTGACTTGTATAAGAAAACAAACGGGGCTCAATCATAATTCTTAAGTTATTTCTTATGGTAATAATTATATAATAATGCTTCGAAATTATTCTCTCCAAAGAAAAAGGCCCAAAACTGCGCGTTCGCTGGGGGAAGTGTGTGCAGTCACAAGGATAGTACTTTGTAGGGGATTAGGACTTCATTGCTTAGGGTGTGATAGTTTCGTTCCTTCAGCTGCAGTCGGATACTTTTTGAATAGTCCTCGTATGTTTGTGAAGCGCCGCAGTAGCAAAGATGCCTAACTCGCGCAACGCAGAGAGTGGGGTGATGGGTCACGGCGCAGGTCCACGGGAGGGAATGGCCGGCAGCACGGACCCTTGTCGGTTCCCGGAAAAGTGCAAATTTTCGGTGGAAATTGCTCGGAGGCGCCCAGGAGTGACCTTCAACGTCTTCACCAGCTGACGACGCTTCTTTTGAGATCATTCACGGAGGTGGTGCGAATAGCAGTTCATTGCAATCACGAAGGATACCCATCGGGTTCCCGGGAAGTTTCAAAGGTAGGTGCCATATATGTAATTAACATGGACACAATGAGCGAGTATACGTTTGGCCAAAATTTGATCCAAAATCAATCGCTGGCGTGCGAGAAGTATGCGCAAACTTTTCTCCAAAGCCTTGTGGTCATTTTGATACGCGTGTCAAGGCTTGCAAGGGTGGCGACTGCTATTAATCAACGCGTAAAGATTTTAAACTTTGCCTTTGCTAATGAGGTCAAGATGGCCGGCGGTGTGCGCAAACGAGTACAGGCGAGGTGCTTCATTCCGCGCAATTAATATTATAATCTAAATAAATGTTTAGGTATTTTTGAGTTATTCAGAGATGATTGGTCGCAATTTACGACTATTTTTGAAATTTTTGAGTGTCCATGCGCCAAAATTTTCAAGTGTGGAAGATCACTCCTTGGGATTTGTCTAAATAAATGTTTAGGTATGTGTAAAGATTTTGAACTTTGCTGAAGTGGTGAAGATGGCCGGCGGTATGCACATACAAACAAGGTGGTTCATTCTGCGCAATTTGTATGATATTCTAATTTAATATGTAGAAATATTTGATCAAACCAGAGATTATTGGGTTGCATATGATATTAAAAAAAATTTTAACACTTCAATCATTAAAAAGAATCATACTCATAATTTCCTATATTTAAAAATTTAAAACGAAATTTAAAAATGTTGATTTAAAAGCTGAAGATTAATCCAAACAGTGGGAAAATACACTTCTGCAGCATAAAATACTGCAGATGATACAAACATTGAAAAAGATAATAACTTAAAACAAAACTTTTGAGGTTGTATGAAAAAACATGGTTTTCATAAAATAATTTTAAAAAATATCTTCGTTTATATTCCGCAATGACTTGTGAAAAAATTAAATATTTGAAAATAAAAGATAATTTTGAGAATAAATGTAGGTATATCATGAATTTTTCTCTCTGTACTTGATCAATATTCAGCTCCTATATAGAGAGCGCAATCAGAATAATAGATTACAAAAGGACAACTTTTTAGTATGCATTTTAGAGGAAAAAGTTGTTAGGAAAAACAAGTCATGCTTATTAATAATGGCATATAGTGTCTGGGATAAGGGGCGAACATAGAAATTTAACATGTAACATTAAATATGTGTACTTATTAGCTCCCCTATTAATTTTAGAGAAAAATCACAAACGGAAATCTCCTACATGAGTAGACATATACGTATATAATTTATTACAAAACTAAGCATTAGACAGATTATACGAAACAAATTTTACGTGATATCTTGCAAGTATACCTTACACGTACTTCATTACAAACACCCCATTATTAATTAAATGCATTAGAAATGCACAGTATACTTCTTCACTTTATGGTTTAAAATGTACTGAATTTACATGTAACTGTGATCATTGTCCAAGAAGGAGGATGGTCAGGTACAAGCCCTTCTACCTGAGCTCACACCTCCAATCATTACCTGCGATTTTACACGAATTCAATCATTTCTTATCATTCATAAAAGTAATAAGTTAATAAATTCAGGACTCACTTTATTAAATATAAATTAGATAAAAATGACATCAGTAATATAATTTTACATTACATTACTTCTCATTACATAAATATTTTGTTTGCATCACCTGTAACTAAACATCGCTTCATAACAAGAAAGTTAAAATTTATTATCAATACACTAAATTTTCAAATCCATTTACAATAGTTTTAGCCACGACACTTAATGATTTCATATGTTTCCAATATTGGCACTCCCTACTTCGTTTGCAGACCTTCACTATTTCCAGGCTACGAGGATCAGACACATATTCCCTCAGAAGACGCCGAGAACTCATCATTTCGTAGAATAAGGTAAATTTCTGCTTGATCCCGTAAATTTAGTGTCAAAATGGTGCATTTATTGAAAACCACTGGGATCCTCTTTATTTCCATAAATAACTGTCACTTTACGCAAAACGCACTTGCAACACAAATTTAAAACATTACACTTTTTATTCTAACCCCTTCAGTGCACCAAAAATGTCACGTGGAATGAATTTAAATTTTCCCATCATTATTTCAGGGCAACTAGAATTTCCCAAGGTGAATCATGTGAGATGATCTTGTTTTTGCGTTTCATCCTAATTTTGCATTTGCCGCCACTTCTAGGCCAATCTTGGTTTGGTTCAAGTCTGGCGGTAGTTTTTTGTATTAACTAATTTGTAATTTCTTCCAGCAAGTGTTAAATTCGCGATTATACTTTGGGATTACCTTCCCAAGTCAAACGTATACTTTTTAGTGTTTTCTTTGTCTTGTCTTCAATAAATAATTAGTGAAAGTATCTTGAGCAGTTCAGATTACCTTCTGACGATAAATGTCCTTTTAAAGCCAGTGCGTAGTAGTGTCGAAAGTTCGGGTATGGTTGAGCCTGAGGATTGATGCGTTTGTTGCGTGCTTTCCTCACCCGCGCCACACCGTCAAACTCCGAACTCCGATATGTTTTCGGAGTTCGGAGTTGCAGGTTTCTGGATCTTCGCCAATACAACTTTAAAAGTAAATTTCAAGGTAGGTTTTTTTTTTGAGATGAGCTCCAAGACGTCTCAAAGCGAGTACAATTTTTCTGCACCTCGTCTGCTGTTAGGGTTCCTCCTTGCGCCCATGCAACGAACTGCGCCTTCAGTACTTGCTTGTTGCAAGTACAAACTATGTATACAGTACTTGCTTGTTGCACGTACCTACTATGTATACAGTACTTGCTTGTTGCACGTACCTACAATGTATACAGTACTTGCTTGTTGCCAGTACATACTATGTATACAGTACTTGCATGTTGCACGTACCTACTATGTATACAGTACTTGCTTGTTGCCAGTACATACTATGTACATAGTACTTTCTTGTTGCCAGTACCTACTATGTATACAGTACTTGCTTGTTGCCAGTACTTGCAATGTATACAGTACGTGTTTGTTGCATATATACCCACTCTTATACCGCGATCTTCCTTCCCTTCTTTTTAGTATTAGTAAAAGTGCATCGCTTGAGTAAGTAGGGTTTTTTTTTCAGTTGCGCTATTTATGTATTTGTGTACTGTCGACGCTATTTCTTACTCTGGGAGATGCTCTATAAACGATTAGGGTTTGATTCCTCGTTAATGCGCCTTATTGTAGTCGTGGTTTTCGCAAGTTTTCTCTTAATACATGCGCCAACACCATTAAAGTGCATAAGCTGCACACTTAACCATTGAACACTATGTACAGAGTACTTGTTTGTTGCAAGTACAATGTACACAATACATGTTTGTTGCAAGTATACACAATAGAATTTTCTACAGTACTTGTTTATTGCAAGTACAAACAATATTGTTTTCTCTTAATACATGCGCCAATACCATTAAAGTGCATAAGCTGCACACTTAACTATTGAACACTATGTACAGAGTACTTGTTTGTTGCAAGTACAATGTACACGGTACTTGTTTGTTGCAAATACACACAATAGAATTTTCTACAGTAATTGTTTGTTGCAAGTACACACAATATAATTTTCTACAGTACTTGTTTATTGCAAGTACAAACAATATAATTTTCTATAGTACTTGTTCATTGCAACACTTAACCACACTTAACCATATAACACTATGTACAGAGTACTTCTTTGTTGCAAATACACACTATAGAATTTTCTACAGTACTTGTTTATTGCAAGTACGAACCATAATATTTTCTACAGTACTTGTTCAATGCAAGTACAAACAATAATATTATCTACAGTACTTGTTTATTGCAAGTACCAACAATATAAGTATCTATAGTACTTGTTTTTTGCATGTACGAACAATAAAATTCTCTCTCTGGGTACAGTAATCGCAATATCTAATGTCAGTGCGATGAGAAGGATCTGCCTTTTCCGATTAGCTCTGTCATTGTCGGCCGCCGCATATTTGGTAAACATATGTCTTTTCTCCGATCGTATAAATTGGAACAGGCTAATACTGCCTCCATGTTATTGTACCGTAACAAATATTTCAGATTTATAATAAATTGTGTATATTTGACAACAAAACCCGACGATATTTCTAAAATATTTTAAATTTCCGAAGTAATGAAATTATTTCAGACTTTTTACACGATACAAACGAATTTTTTTATAAATGCGCGCACTTTCGGCGCATATAAATTTTAAATAATCTGAATAGGTTTAAAGCTGACATGCTTATCCCGAGAATAAATTTACATTTTATGGCAAAGGTAGGTACAGCCACGGACTCTAAGAATGACGCGTCCGTCCGTTCGATTAGTCTGCCATTCTTGTCTGGTACCCCATGGGAGAGGGGCACGGTAGATAAGGATAGAAGACTGATCGGACGGTCGGACGCGTCATTCTTAGAGTCCGTGGCTGTAAATACCAAGGATCCTGTATGATCGAAATTCGCTATTTCTTAAACCTTCCAATTATGTCTGAAATATACGTTAACCAAATGTGCGGAGTCCGAAAATAACAGAGCTTATTGGTAAAGAAATAGGTTTCTCGCCGTACTGACATCAGACTTTGCGATTACAGTACGCAAAAACATGAGTAAAATAGGGCTCCAGGCGAGATCACTCATGTATAAAATAAAAAGATAACGGCATCGGTGAATTGGGCAGCTTTATTTACATCAACGGCAATTGGAATTGCAAACATTTCATGTTCTTCAATTAAATATATCTATCGTGTTGTAAATCAATCTCTCCATTCACAGACAGTACCTACTAAGTGCAACATTTTTTAGAATATTCTGCAAGTGCTGCAATTTTAGGCGATGCTGGTGATCTGTTACCATATTTTATTGAGTAAGATGTAATGTGTACTTCTGTACTCATTCTACTACTCACTAAAATATGAATCATCAAAATATAAATTAATGTTCGGTATTAGTTCACTTATCAAAATTTGTTTATTGGGCCGTCAGAACTACTACTAGTTCACTAATCAAAATTTGTATATTGAGTCGTCAGAATACTGATTTAGAGCGTCTTTTAAAGTCAATTAGTCTAATAGTCTATTAAGTCTATAAGTCTATTTGTTGTAAGTACAATGTACACAGTACTTGTTTGTTGCAAGTACACACATTTATTTTTCGATTTTTTAAAGGAATGGAACAAAACATGTCCAAAAACAATAGATACTTAAATATTTGCGAAGTGCTACATGATAACAAAGTACCGTTAAAATAATCGGTTGGAGCTTGTGAAATATTAACACTTAAAGAAAAATAACAAATTATCCTTTTTCAGAACGACATTTATTTCGTTAAATATACATTTCAACCACTACGTGGTCAATTTCAGTAGACATTTGTATTGAGAAAGATGACCACGTAGTGGTTAAAATGTACATTTAGCGAAATAAATGTCGATGTGAAAAAGGATAATTTCTTATTTTTCTTTAAGTTTTTTCTTTAAACTACCATAAACGAGGTTACTTTGCTCCTGTGGGACATGCAGTGCTCCAATTTATGACTACAATTTTTGCTGCATTGTGGTAGTTGAACAGAATAAAAAGTGGTAAAGTCTGTTTTCCAGTAGAGGGCACTCCGATATGCATATAAAATAAAGCAGTTATACTTCTCCCCACTTCTTGACCTTCAAACACTTGCTTGTTTGAAACCACCCATTTAGACAACAATTGTGGCCGGTAAAAATCATTGGGTATAAGAATCACTATATCAGTAATAAGGTAAGTTGAATTTTAATTTAATGTATTATCATGTTAGCTCTAGAAAGTCGTGTGAGTTGAACAATCTTAAAACGTATTTCGATTGTTTTCGTAATATTTACCGTTTTGAGATTATATTACGCCGAATATGAGGATTGAGGATACTTTGCCCCACTATTTTTTTTGGAGAAAAGTTACCCCAAACGATACTTGTTTATTTTATTTAGTTATAAATTTGATGTAGATATACCAACAGTGTATAAAAGAAAACTAGGCTCTCGGTCTTATCAAAATTATACCCAAGAAACTTTGCAATCATGTTTAGAAGCAGTTAGAAGTAAACGAATGACGCAGAGAAAAGCCGCTCAAGAGTTTAAAATTCCGCGGCGAACTATCATTAATAAACTTAAAGGCAATTTACTTGAAAAGCCTGGAAGACCCACGATATTTTCCGAGGAAGAAGAAACTGAATTTGTAAACTGTATATTAGCCTTCAGCACATTTGGTTTCCCACTAGAATATTTTGATTTGCGCATGATTGTGAAATCATTCTTGAGCCGAGTTGGTAGAATTGTGAGAACATTTCAAAACAATATACCTGGTCATGAGTGGGTCTTAAATTTTTTGAAACGCCATCCAGAGCTCACTGTACGATTTGCTAGTAATGTAAAACGCAGTAGAGCATCTATAAATGCTGAAGTATTAACGGATTACATCTCAAATTTGGAGGAAGTTGTGAAAGACGTGCCACCAGAGAACATTTGGAACTGTAATGAGTCGAATCTGACAAATAACCCTGGCCAAAAAAATGTGATAACCAAACGTGGTTGTAAATAACCTGAAAAGATTCGTAATTCATCCAAAACTTGCATTTCTATTATGTTTGCTGGTAGTGCTGTCGGAGAACTTTTGCTTCCATATGTAGTTTACAAATCTTCTTGCATGTGAACAACCTGGACCGAGAATGGGCCCAAAGGCTGCCGTTATAGCAATAGTGCTAGTGGCTGGTTCTATGCCAATAGCTTTTTAGACTGGTTTGAAGGTACCAAAACTGGTACCAAAGTTAAAAAACTTCAAGGCAAGAAAGTTTTAATTTGCGACAACTTATTCTCGAATATATCAGTACATGTTCCAAGTCTATGCAGAGATAATGATATATCTTTTGTATGCTTGCCACCAAACAGCACTCATTTAACACAACCGCTGGATGTGGCTTTTTTTCGGCAAAAAAAAATTGCATGGCGGAAAATATTAGTAAACTGGAAGGAGACTGCAGATGGTGCCAATAACACAGTTCTACAAAAACAACATTTTCTATTTCTCCTAAAACAACTTAAGGCTGCCTTAGAACCCAATGCTGCAGCAAATTTAATTTCGGGTTTCAGAAAATGTGGCATTTATCCAGTTAATGTGCAAGAGCTTTTGGCAATAATTCTACGACCTCCATGTGACAATAATGCTGTAGAACATTCATTTATACAATCTTTACAATCAAAAAGATTAGGATTAACAGAAACAAAAACCAGGAGGAGAAAGAAAATTACTGTTGCTGCTGGTAAGAGTATCGGAAATCAATAAATGTGGACTTGTTAAATGATGAAGTATCTTTGTGGGATTCTTCTGAAGATGAGGATTTTGTGGGAAGTATATTAGGAGAAACCGCGGAGGATGATGTAACTGAAATGGTCGGTTCTGGACAAAAGAGCATTAAAAACCTTCTTTCATTGCCGGATGTTATCTAAGAAAGAGGGGAATATGTTCTCTTCCAATATGAAGGTGACCTTTTTCCGGGTAAAATACTATCATTTGATAACAATGGAGCTACACTAAGTGCAATGGTGAAGTCCTTAAAAAAACTGGAAATGGCCTGATAAGTCAGACACTCTTCACTATGATTGGAATGATATTATGGGCAGAATTCAAGAGCCAAAAAAGGTCTCGAATTGGGGATTCTTTTCTGTTCTAGTCCTAGACAGACTGTGGGGTAGATAAAGGATAAGATGTGCTTCAGATAAATGTTTCAAACTTACTTTGAGTTATTTTAGTACCAATTATAAAGGTGTTCATTAATAAGTTTGTATTAATAATATGACAATATATTTTTCCGACACATATATTCCATACCTAGATAACCTACATATTATTTTGTATGTGGTACATTTACAACCCTTAATATATTTTTACTATGCTCCAATACAGGTTGTAAAGCTGAATAACTTACAATGTCTCCGTTGGTGCAAAGTATCCTCCCCCTATGAAGGAACATTGCCCCAAACTAAATAATAATAAAAATAAAATATTCCATTGATGTTTTTTTGCATAATGAATCTCTAGTGTTCATTATCATACGTTGTTCTAGAAGTTTCTATATTATCAACATTTTATGGAAATGAAAAAGTAAGTAAGTAACTAAGTAAGTACTATTTAAAATTTCAGTTAAAAATGGAGCAAAGTAACCTCGTTTTACGGTACCGTTATGTTGACATCACATTGAGCCTTTTTTTGACGATGCCTGCGTCCAACTTTTCAGCAGAAATGTCGTTTTCCGTGTCGCCAAGAATAAAAAATTATACAAGCTCTAGTCTACAATGACCTAAGAACGTCTGAAGGATATGGCAATTCTGACCATCGAATAAGAGCTTACCAAAAGATTAAACTTTGATGATATTATAGATTGATTTTCAATCTCTAGTTCATGAAAGTAGTTGTTTCAAGCATTATACATTAGTTTATTTTCTCTTGACATGTAATAGTTTGTTTACTGTCATCTTGATTGACTCGGTAAATGAGACTTTACAGGCAAGGTGCCTGTAAAGTGTTGCTATGGCAACTTTAGAAAGCACTTCTGTCAATGGATGGGTGTCAATTTATTTATACTTCTAATAAACACATCATTTATTAATCAATAATTACAATACATTATTACATTGATTAGAATTACACATATTAATATTAATTACACATTTTGAATCAGCATTAAAGTTAAAGATTGACCCGGGAACACCTTGAATACAATCCGCATTCGATGCTTGTACGTCAGAAATATGTGAAGCAGAAATGTTTCCACTGGGACCTGCATCACATTCGTTTTGACTTTGTATCATTCTAGCAACTTTTATTTTATTGTTAAGTGAATCTGCCACATAACTTTCGGCAATAGATCCCGATTTCCAAGCGCCATGACGCTTTAACGTCAGTACATCTCCACCAGCATCTGCTAGCAGAGTCGCAGACGATCTCCGGTAGCAATGGCCTGTGTAAGACTCCGGATTTTGTAATTCCAAAAATGATGCTACCATACTCGGGAACTTGCCAAATGATTTTATTCCTACCGGTTGAATGCTACATTTTCCGTTACGATATGAAATGAAAAAACGGTTGTGATTGACATGACGTGGCCGTAAGGATGCATAACGACGATACAGTTCCAAAGGATTGAAACCTTCTCCATCTCCAATAATTGTAAATTTTCTAGGCACACGTGTCTTTGAATCCGGGATGTTAACAACTACGACTTCTCCTCTGTCTTCGATATTATTAACCAGCAATTTATACAACTCCTCACGTCGACAAGTCCCATTTATCCCAAAAATTGTCGCTACTTTTATCATCAGGTACTTATCGTCCGGAGCCTCTCTCATAAATGTATCAATGTCTTGCCTTCCGAAATTTGCAGATTTTTTCGGTTTATAACCTAATGACTTCTTTTTCAAAAAACAGGTAACTTTTGTGAATTTTCCAATATCTACATTTTCGTAAACTAATAAGGTACTCTTCAACATCGACATAAATGCCAAGAATGATGATGGCTTGTAAATAATTGACTTTTCATAAATATAGCTCATAATTAAATCTTCATTAACTCCCTTAAAGCCTTTTTTCTTCCTCCAGTTGTTAAATAAGTTGTATTGCTGCTGATACCTTTCTCTGGATTTTTCTGGGATCAGGCACACATTCGCCGCTTCGACATTTTCTTTAATTTTACAAATACTTGCATCAAAATCACCTTCGAATTCTTCATCTCTATCAAATTCCATAATTAATTGGCCACAATATCTGTCTGTATTCACTATTGCCGGCTTTACTATTTGTAAACAATGACAATTGTCAATCCATTTACACCACAGCAAACTATGTGTAACTATGTATATGTTTCTGAATATGTCAAAAGATAATGATTTTTTTGAATTTTCAGCAAGAGAAAATAAAATGTTGTACGCGGCTCGCTTGCAATTAGCCTTTATTGGGGCTCGCCGCATTACAGGGCTCGCTCCTACGTCGCTCGCCCTGCAAACTTTCCAGCTCGCCCATAAAGGCTAATTTACTAAGCTTGCCACGTAAATAACTATTGTATTGCTATCAGAACAATTAAAATTTATTTGAGAACTTTTTTTTAATATAACTACAATTATAATGTAGCCACTAATGTAGTCCTTAATATAGTAAACTTCTAGATTGGCAACAGTTGTTTTGCTGATTGCTGATAGGGGTCGTTTTCCGTGTTGAAAAGAATAAAACATTATACAAGCTCTAGTCTACAATGACCGAAGAATGTCTGATGGATGTGGCAATTCTGACCATCAAATCGAAGCTTACCAAATGATTATATTATAGATTAATTTTAAATTTCTAGTTCATGAAAGAAGTTGTTTTAAACATTACACACTATTTTGTATTACTATCAAAACAATTAAAATTTATTTGAGAACTTTTTTTTATTATAACTACAATTATAATGTAGCCAATAATGTAGTCCTTAATATAGTTAACTTATAGATTGGTAAGAGCTATCTTGCTGTTAGGCCTATGTCTAAATTAATAACTTTTCAACTTTTTATATGCCACGATGGGGGGTAGGGGGGTTAAGTTGCCGGTAGCCTCTCGGCGGCAGAAGTATAAATCCGCCACTGACAATACTGTCACCCTAACAGAGCCAACTTAGTTAAAAATAAAAATGGAACAGAGTTTACATTAAATTGTAAAATAGGTATTAATGGTGCATGCGCCGGGAGCTGATAGGACGAACATGTCATTTTCGCTTTGTACGGATATCTCGCTTTCTAATACAGAGATTTTGGCTTCGATTCCCAATGAATGAGCCTAATGCATATACATTTGTTTATTTAAGATCATTAAATGCTATGACCATTGGTACTGTATCATAAATTCTTGTTACACAAAGGTTGTATAGAAAAAAATTATAATATTGCCCTGTGTAAGAATAGAACTCGGGATTAATGAGTAATCTAAGCCTTAACTTATTGGGCCACATGGCATTATACTTGGTTTCTGGGGGGTAGTTGATGTACTTATTATACAATTAGCGATATTAATCTTATCTGTATCTTATGTATATGTTGATGGTATTATTCTTCTGCTTTGGCGAATAATTATTGTCAGCTGGTAATCTATTAGATATGAAGTGATTGTCATTGCATCTAAATTAGCTTTTATTTAATTAGCAGTGGACCAGTTTGAGTTTTCATTATTGTTTTCCCAATCTGATTAGATGTTTCCAGTGCCGTATTATCTTAGATTGTGGCGAAGTATTGATGTGTGCTATGCAGGGTCTGGTGATGTAGGTAGAAGGAGCTGATTTTTGAGCGTTGTATGGTAATGATCGATTGACATGCGATCGGGGGTGTATGGTATTTGATGTACAGGCCGTAAAGTAAACCCTCGATACAGTAAGTAGAGAAGTAATCGTGCTGTTGACTGGCCGCCGAGGTATAAACAAATTTCCGGCGACGTGTAAGGTGGGCCTATCCGGTACTGTGGGAGGCGGGAATATATGAAAGAGGCGGCGGCAGGCCAGTCCGCAGTGCCGATCGTCGTCCTCAAGTCATTCCACCGCCAACTATAGTAGAGTTCGCACATACACACATACACATACGCGTGTACACGTTTGGTGTTCCCGTAGACGGAGGATAACGGAGATAACAGAGTGATAGCGCGAGGCGCGAGTGTTGGTTCAGATGCAGACGCTGGGGACGAGGGAGCCCAGGATGGACAACCAAGACGATCACCTGGCCGACGAGTACGTCCAGGACTTCGTGCTGGACCACCTGGACCAACCTGTGAAGAGGGAGGACATGAAGCATCGCCCGGACGCCGAGTGGCTGGGGCAGGAGGAGTCCTCGGATCCGTTGGTGCTGTGCAGGACTACCTGGCCGGACGACAGGCGGCCCCTTTCGCCGCCGCCGGATGCCCTCTACACCCAGCCGGTGCTCATGACGTTGGTGAACGACCCGGGGACGCCGCCGGACACGCCGCCCAGCCACTCACCAGGTGCCTGCCGACCCGCGCAGATGATGGAGGAGCTGTGGTACCCGCAGCCCCTGGACCTACGCCCGCCCCATTGCATGGGCGGCGAACCCGACTGGGAGAGACGTGAGTACATACCCTCAGGTGTGTACATGGACAGCCAGAGCCACCACGTGGGACAGAGGTCGCAGTCCGTCTGCAGCGGCTCCAGCGCGTTGTCACCACGTATGAACAATGGCAACTCCGGCTACTCCACCTGCAGCGAGGACATCAGCCTCAACGACGAGATGCTGATGACGCTGTCCGTGCGCGAGCTCAACAAGAGGCTTCACGGGTGCCCCAGAGAGGAAGTGGTCCGGCTGAAACAGAAGCGGAGGACGCTGAAGAACCGCGGCTACGCCCAGAACTGCCGCTCGAAGCGTCTTCAGCAGCGGCAGGACCTGGAGTCGACCAACCGCACCCTCCAGGGCGAGCTGCATCGCCTGAAGGTTGACCTAGCGCGGGTCTCTCAGGAGCGCGACCTCCTCAAGCAGCGGCTGCAAATGGGCAGGCCACCGATGCACAGCCTCAACTCCGACGGCCAGAGCTCCCCCGAGTTCTACGTATGACATCCGTTTCAGGGTCGAAGAATCTAGTGCTCGTCGACCCGCGTGCATAGCCACGCACCCGGTTCGATTCCCCCGAAAGGTTGAGAACATGTACAGTGACACTAACAAAGTGATGCACAAAGAGACTTTCAACGGATCATTTGCTATTTCTTGCCTGCCTCCGTGGTGCGCGTTTGTCCAGTGTTACACCGCAGATGTGCACCACGGAGGAAACTAACAGAAGTTTATTTAATAACCGTGCAGGCGATTAAGGATTACGATTCAGTTCTTGTTACAGAAGACTGTTTTAATTTTCCTGTTGAGTTTACTTAATTATAGAGACTTTAATACTTTTTTAAACTAAATACCAAAAAAAAAACGATCGACCGTAATATTCACTATACTAGTGATATGGTTCCAATATTTGCATATCTTATATCTCCTCACAAAAACGATATATAAATGTATACACCCATATATATATTTATATATATTGTTTCTGATTAACCCGCCTTTTTTCACGTTGGGAAATCATTAGTTTCGTTTGTATATTTTTATATGATATAATAGGTATGACCTCGCTCAACTGCGTTGCTCTAATATAGTTATACCTGTCAACTAAACTAAATGGTTGTGTTTTCAAATACAATGTTTATATAAATATGTTATAAAATATTATGTAAATATTATTAGGATCAATAAATTATGGTTTAGAATAGGGAATGCAATTTCTCTTAAAAACTCACCAAATTCGCCACCAAAAACTAACAAATACCTTCAATTTACCATTTAACGTAATTATCCCAAATTCGCAAACTTTAAACCATAATCAAATAAAGAACAAATCACCACAAATAAAAATAGGGAATGTAATTTCTCTTAAAAACTCACCAAATTCGCCACCAAAAACTAACAAATACCTTAAATTTACCATTTAACGTAATTATCCCAAATTCGCAAACTTAAAACCATAATCAAATTAAGATGTATCCCAAATTCGCAAACTTTAAACCATAATGAAATAAAGAACCAATCACCACAAATAAGAATAGGGAATGCAATTTCTCTGAAAAACTCACCAAATTTGCCACCAAAAACTAACAAATACCTTCAATTAACCATTTAACGTAATTATCCCAAATTTGCAAACTTTAAACCATAATGAAATAAAGAACAAATCACCACCGAAACTAATCACCATTCACATAAAGCGTACAATTGAGGCGTTTATTTTAAAAACAACACAAGTCCAAAAATGCACACATCGAGTTATTAACAGTAAACGGCTCTTAAGGCCAATGTGTATCCACTAACAAACCCGTTTTCTCGAAAAACAATACAAGTCGCGTGTAACAGGCAAATGATTTTGTTTTGCATTTGCCTGTCACACGCCTCTTACATTCTAACTTTTCCCCCGTTATTGTCTCTTATTCCACAGTTCTTATTTAAAATCATTTTTATTTTTGAATAAGTTGAAATAAATACAACAGAATCAGGCTTTATTTTTCCTGTACTTTGAATATAACTTCCACTGTAACTTTTTTAAATTTCCCACAAAACTGAATTTTGGACATGTGCTCTTTTTAAAATAAACGCCTCAATTGGAAAATCTAAAAAATATATAATTAAATTACTAAAAGAAATATTTTGCAGTTTTGCTTCATAAAATTATACAAGTAATAAAATTTTACCTACGCCTACCTAGCAGCAAAGTCTCAAATTTATAATTTTATGATTGGTAATCTAAATTTATTTTTTATTATTCAACTGTCTTCAAACTTAAAACTCCGGAATGCCGGAAAAACGACGCGACGGATTAAATCCGTATCAAATATTTTTACTACTGAAAACTGCTATCTACTAAAATAAATTTAATAAAAATAAGCGAGAAGATTAGTTAATATGAATTAATTACTATTTAATTGATATAATCGTGCATAATTAAAATGTGTGCCAATTCATGTAAATAACAGAAAAAGACAAAAAGTTCTCCGATCAACACATACTTTGAGCAATAGTATCTTTATTGCATATCAGTTTAGTTAAACACCCTGTCTGGTATTCGAACCTTCGAGCTCTGGAGTGGCAAATGAGTTAGGAATTCAACATCAAATGCCAACAATTTAACTTTTACTACAGTTTTAATAAGCAATTATTTTAAATAATCTAATATTTTGTTGGTTTAGAGGTAAAACTCATTAAGTAACATTTTTATATTTCTCAGATATACAGGGTGTCCCAGAAGAAAGGTAACACCCAAAATATCTACGTTTTTTTTTTTACACAAATCGCTGAAATACTTCAAATTATAATTCAAAGGTGTACAACTTTTGGCAGGCAATTAATCTTCAATTGTTTATTTAATGGAGTAGTGGTCGAGTGATAGCTCATTTGAAAGCTATCTTAATTTACAATACAACGTTGTATCAGTTTAAAAAATCGCTCATTTGAAAGCTAACTTAATTTTCAATTAGCTCTGGACTGGTAAATAAGTTAGGAATTCAACATCAAATGCCAACATTTTAAATTTTGCTACAGTTTTAATAAGCAATTATATGATTAAAATGTGTTCCAATTCATGTAAATAACAGAAAAAGATGAAAAGTTCTCCGATCAACACGTTCTTTGAGAGATAATATCTTTATTGCATATTAGTTTAGTTAAATACTCTGCCTGGTATTCGAACCTTCGAGCTCTGGACTGGTAAATAAGTAAGGAGTTCAACATCAAATGCCAACATTTTAACTTTTACTCCAGATTTAATAAGCAATTATATTAAATAATCTAATATTTCGTTGGCTTAGAGGTAAAACTCATTAAGTAACATTTTTATATATCTCAGATAATATATCTACGAAAATATATTTTTTTCACAAAATCGCTGAAACCCCCTGAAAATTATAACTAAAAAGTTATAATAGCACAATAACTTTATTTTAAAAACAGCACAAGTCCAAAAATACACAAAACGAGTTATTAACAGTAAACGGCTCTCAAGACCAATGTCTATGCACTAACAAATCCGTTTTCTCGAAAAACAATACAAGTCGCGTGTAACAGACAAATGATTTTTTTTTTTCATTTGCTGGTTACACACCTGCATTCCAACTTTTCTCCCGTTTTTTTCTCTTGTTTCACAGTTCCTATTTAAAACCATTTTTATTTTCAAATAAGTTGAAATAAATAGCCCGATTAATAACAGAATAGCCTGATTTATTTTCCTAGTACTTTGAGTATAACTTCCACTGTAACTTTTTTTTAAATTTCCCACAAAACTGATTTTTGGGCATGTGCACTTTTTAAAATAATCGCCTAATTCAAGGGGGATAACCTTTTGCAGGCAAATAATCTTCAATGTTTAACTCCCTGGCCGCAGGGGAGGTAAATCCATTTTTTTAAATGGAGAAGTGGTCAGGTGATAGCTCATTTGATAGCTATCTTAATTTGCAATACAACGGTGTATCAATAAAAAAAGGAAGCTATATTAATTTTCAATACAACGCTGTATCAATTTTAAATATCTATTTAAATTTTAAAAATTAGGTTTCAAGAAATTATTTTTTTTAAGTTCAAAGTACAAAATAAATATGACATTCCAGCAACAAAAATGTATACAGCAACAAAAGTACAGGGTAAAAAACCGTCAATATGACAGCACTACGGTGGTTTATTCCATTAAAGAGCGTTATCAAATTGTGAACCTTTATTTTAATAACAATGATTGCTCCAGAGCTGCAGGTCTTGTTTTAAGTTAAAAAAATCACCATAATCATATCAAAACGCTTTCCAATGGAATAAATCATCTGAGTACTGCCAAACAGACAGTTTATTACTTTGCACTTTTCTTACTGGATACATTTTTGTTACTGGAATGTCATTTATTTTGTACTTTGCTATTTATTCGTTTTTTTAAAACTAATCGACAGATTTTTAAAAATGATAAACCGTTGAATTGCAAATTAAGATTGCTTTAAAATGAGCTTTCATTGGACTCATACCCCAATTAAAAAAAGGGTTTACCTCATCTCCGGCCAGGGCGTTAAACAAATGCAGATCAGCTGCCTGCCAAAAGTTTGCCCCCTTGAATTAAATCTTGACGTGTTTCAGCGATTTTCTGAAAAAAAAAACGTAGATATTTAGGGTGTTACCTTTCTCCTGGGTCACTCTGAATAAGATATATTATTAAATATATAACCTAATTAAATTACTCAAGAAGTTCTTTCTATGTAAACAATGAAAGTATAATTGTTACTTACCTATATTTAGAAGTTTATTATCAAAAAGAGAAAAAATAAAACGTGTAAACATATATAATTCATGTTCGCTAAAATGTTACTTAATGAGTTTTACCTCCAAACCGACGATTTGTTCGAACGTTTAATAAAAAGTAATTATTAAAAAAAATGTTATTTGACTATGAAAAACTAAGAAATTCTACTGTTTTTTAAGTAAACGAAATTGTATTATATGATTGATTTCAGTAAACTACTGACATGCTATTGTATAAAAAAATCAGATTCATAGAATCTAATTACGTTATAATTTATCAGGTGTTTAAAATAAAAAGAAGCAATTCCTAGCTCATGTCTAAAATTATTAAACAATAATTGTACAATATGCTGCATTCATAAGAAACATAATTAAAAAAAAAACAGAGAAACAACTTGCTATGTTTTTACCACAAAATGTGGTACATAAAATACATTTTCTGGTAAAAACATAGCAAGTTGTTTCTTTGTTTTTTAATATGGACTACCACGTAGAAAATGTCTAAACGATACTGATGATTAAAAAATAATCAATTTTATGTTTATCAATTAAGTTTTTGGGTTTTTTATATATTACAAAATAATTATCGAAAAAATAAATACTAATGCAATTTAAAAAGTTTAAAATCCAACTACATACTATTATTATTTATTAAGTTTTGAAACTTATACAGAGGTTAATAAATTGTATTAACAATTACTACTACTACCAGGGCACAAAAATTATTACTTCAGTCTTTATAACTAACGATAAACAAATTACTTAAAGTTATATCTATAAAAATTTAATTATCTTACGTAAATACTGCCTTTGAACTAAATGAAAATAAAATTATAAAATAGTTTTACAATTTCTGAAGATTAAAAAGTAAGTCTGCAGAAAATGCTGTTATTTTATATAAGCAATACATTTTTAAACATCACGAACAATTAAAACACTATTCTGTAGAAAATATCAATAGAATCAATTTTACTGTTCAAACTTAGAAAGCTATATTAAGTTTTTCCAATTAAAATAGCATTTCATCACGAAATAGCATTACGAAAAGAAGTTGCTACTTTTATAAATATTGAAATTAATTTATTTAAAAAGTTGCCAACTATCTACCCGTATAAATCTTAAAATATGAATTTGTAGATATTTCTGCTATATAAGTTTTTATAATAGTATATTATAGTTATACAGAGCGTTCAAGAAAGTGGTGTCATATTTTCTAACAAGTCCCAACGAAATTATGACATACATTTAGAGACATTTCAAAAAAATTAGTTCAATTATTTGCTTGTATTTTATAAAACGTTTCAGCAAGGTTGAAAATGCTATTATCCAAACAACCAATAATAAGGAGTGTGAATTATGGTTTCTAGATTTCCAGCAATAGTAAGTGTACATTTAATATTTATATCAATAAAAATTAGTAGTGCCTGACCTTTATTTTAAAATTTGGTCAATAAATGTGTTGTTACTAGGCAATTTTAAAACTCGCCGTGCTAAAATGAAAGATTTTCGCACGCTTATTAGTTCGATAACCTCAGATTATGATGAAGGTGTGATAAAAAAATATTTAATAATAAAAATGTGCCCAACATTTAGGGTACTTATTTTTTACTGACTACAATGTATATACAAACATTGATATAACTAGTGGTAATAAAACGGTCCTTCAACTTCAACGTGCTCCTAAAACTTAACTATAGAAAATTTTACACTTTAACTAATTTTCAAATTTCAATAATTTTATTAATTTTACACTATTCACATTCTATAATTTAATATTTCCCTTTTGAGTGTATATGATCGAGGTAAGTTTGATATTACAATATAATATTTCAACCAATTAGTAATGATTGCGATTTATATTGAAAACAGATTAGTCCCAAATACCCAAATGAATACCCAAATAAATAGCTAAAAATGTGGCAATGAGAAAGTGCCTTTTGTTTTTCTATACCTTTTCAAGTAACTTCAGAAAAAAATAAAATCGAAATCACAAGATATATAATATCTCTAGAAGTAAGCGGAAATTTTTAGTTTTCTCGCCAGAAAATTATTGACCACTGAATTGCGCATTTATTTGTAATTTAACCACCTTTGTAACTTTTACGGTTTCCGAGATCTCCATGTTGTTGATCCTTCTCCTGGACACCCTGTATATGATACATATTTGTGCATATGGATATCTACACATTAGCCATCGATAGTTAAATTTTATTTAGTTATGATGAAAGCATTTCTCTTTTGTTCTCCTTTATTTTAATAATATTCCAAAATACGTAAGTACACTGCATCTTATAGTGAACAAAAAACATTTCATTGATAACTGTCGCTATTCATAAGTTGCAAATTATATTTATTGCTATTGGTAATAATGAGTGATAAACCGAACATCGCAATCTCTTCAGACTGAAACTTTTAATAAATGAAACGCAGATAAGATACGCAAAATTATGCATGGATGTGCACATTTGCTTCCGGTTGATTAGAATAATCTGCACGGTGTAAAAGGTTTAAAAACCGTAGATTAAATCTTGCAAATGCAGCACCTTTTTATTTTTATTTATATTTAATGATGGTATAAAGGACCCCGACACCCAAGAGGGTACAAGGGGTCAATGACTAAGAAAGATAATGGAGATTTTTTGATAATTGTATAAAAAAATATGTATGTCAAAAACTTGTTGCAAATAATAGATGAAATTTGGTATGCAAAGTTTTTTTACTGTCAACAATGTACAAACATTTATATATCTAGTGGTAATAAAACGGACCTTCAACGTGCTCCTAAAATTATATTTATAATATAACTAAAACCAAAATATAAAATATAAATATAACATTAACAAAAATGTACATGAACACAACACAAGAAGAAACAATAACGTACACATAATTCAATGTAACAATAAATATGGTCAGAGAATAAATATACCTATAAAAGAATATAATGCGCTGCCAAGCAGATTGAAGGGTATAGACAATTATAAAATATTTACAAAAAAATTAAAAATCCATTGCGGTCAAGGCAATAATGAACTACTGTGATTAATATAACACAAATAATACATGTAGCAGAGATGAAACTATGTAATTAATAATTTACTAAATTAACTAGCCTATTTACCTTATTATAAAGTACAAATTTTGTACTTTAAATAAACTTCGAATTTTATATATTTATAATTTTATAAATTCGAATTACCATATTTAACTCCATATTTACAACTATACAAAACATTGAATTTCAAAAATAAATCTACAACAATAAAAATAGAATACAAAATAAATAAAAAAATTATAAAACAACACTAAATATAACTTAATGAAAAATGTACGTGAACACAACACAAGAAGAAATAATAACGTATACATAATTAAATGTAACAATAAATATGGTCAGAGAATAAATATCACTATAAAAGAATATAATGTGCTGCCAAGCAGATTAAAAAGTATAGACAATTATAAAATATTAACAAAAAAAATAAAAAAGCCATTTCGTTCAATGCAATAACGAACTACTGTGATTAATATACCCCAAATAATTATTATATGTAGCAGAGATGAAAATATGTAATCAATAATTAACTAATTTAATTAGCCTACTTACCTTATAAAGTACAAATAATGTACGCTTGGGTAATAGAATTATTATAAGTAGATATAAGATTAAGAAACAACAATCCACTATTACGGTATTTTATATTAGAATTAAATTAAATTAAATAAACAAAAGAAAATTTTACACTTTTCCTAATTTTTAAATTTCAATAATTTTATTAATTTTACACCATTCACATTATTTTTTTTATTTAATAGGAGTAATTTTTAATACTTGGATCGAGTTTATTTGGTGATTTCATGTCAAAGCTAGATAATAAATTACTTACATTGAATTTATATCAAACGGCACAATACAATAGGATTCTGGATAAAAGGATATTGTAGAAGATTGAAGTTATTTGGGACATATACCTGCGCGTTTGGCATCTTATGTGATGGTACGTTGGAATCAAATTTATTTAGAAATTTTGGATTACAAGTGACACATTGGGAAAAAAAATTAACGAAAGTTGTCCAGTGCGAGAATCTAACCCACGATTAATGCTTCATCGGAGCTAAAAGTCATTAAGATAGATCGGTTTTGTTTGACCATTGAAGATAAGCTTGGAAATTTTGCGATGAAAATAGAATTGTAATGTAAATTTTAGGAAGTAATTTTGTATAGATGTATGTAATTTTACCTACTAAATTAAATAAACAACAGAAAATTTTACACTTTTCCTAATTTTAAAATTTCAATAATTTTATTAATTTTACACTATTCACATTCATTTTTTTATTTAATAGGAGTAATTTTTAATACTTAGAACGAGTTCATTTGGTGATTTCATGTCAAAGCTAGATAATAAATTACTTACATTGAATTTATATCAAACGTCACAATACAATAGGATGCTGTATAAAATAATATTGTAGAAGATTGACGTTATTTGGGACATATACCTGCACGTTTGGCATCTTATGTGAGGGTACGTTGGAATCAAATTTATTTTGAAATTTTGGATTACAAGTGACACAGTGGGGGAAAAAAATATCGAAAGCTGTCCAGAGCGAGAATAACCCACGATTAATGCTTCATCGGAGCTAAATCTCATTAAGATAGATCGGTTTTGTTTGACCATTAAAGATAATCTTGGATATTTTTCGATGAATATAGAATTGTAATGTAAATTTTAGGAAGTAATTTTGTATAGATTTATGTAATATTACCAACTTGGCTTTTGGCTTATAACCAAATTTGGATGTAGGTTTAGAAACCACAATGGGTATAATTGCTGTTTATGTTGTGACATCATTTTTTTTTCACACATTGATAAATTAAAATTGATAAATGGTTTTATTTTACAGTTTCAATTTTCCTTTTTTTTATTTAACACTATAATCTTCCTGCTGTAATTTGATTTGCAAAATGAATAAATTCATTTAGTAGTAGGCAGTGTTGTAACGTATCTAGATTCATGTATCTAGATACAGTATTTAGATACGTATCTAGATATATTCTTACTTGATTCTCCCATTGAGTGCCCAAAGTTGTATCTAGATATTAAAAAAAATGTATCTATTGCAACACTACATTTAACGTTAATTACATATAATTAGCTATTGAGTCATTATTGAGAGAATTATTATAATTTTTTTAATTTTTACCTTGGGGTTTCGATTAATTTTGTCGTATTTAATTTAAGTATGAGTCAGTAATTTGCTATTTCATTGTGTATTGTTCTTGTATCTATTACGTATGATAGTACTTCGAAAGCTGACAATGGCGCGTACTTTTTCCAATAAACAATTGCGTTTTTAATGCTGTTCGTGTGCTTAAGCTAAATGTAATAAAATTAAATTAGAAACGTATGTCGAATTCATGCAATATGGATCGATGAGTCATTGTCAGGACGGGACGATAAAATAAAATTTAGTTTTGGACATTTTATTAATTATTTGTGAGTATTTTCTTTTGCAAGTAAAATGCGTATATAAAAAGAAAACAAGTTTTGTTTTTTTAAAAATAATATTAGTTTATTTTAAATTTATACCAGTATAAATAGCTCATATAAATAACATGTTGTTAATTACATAATTGCATGTTTTCTTCTTTCTGTCTTCACCTCGGGACTTGTAGGATTTCTCTCCCCTCCTGGGTACCATTATTGAAGGATGTTGTCGGTCTCCTTCATTTCTCTTGTTTAGATCTTGTTATTTAAAATTAGGTTTTTAATTTTTAGTTTAAAAGGTATGTATTTTAAAAGGTTTTCTTATGTGTTCGTTCAGGTTGTTATATTTTTTTATTGTTTTCGTTGTTAAGTTTTGCGTATGTTTTGTTGTTGTAAATTTTTCTCAGATCTGATTTTTTTCTTGTATTGTGTTGATGAAATTGTTTATTATTTGTTAGTGTCATGTTCGTTTTTGTTAGGTTGTTTTTAATTTTATATATTAATAGTAGATTACTTAGTTCTATCACGTGTCTTACATTGAGCTCCTTAGTTTTCTTATATGGTTTGGTTTTCCATGTATCTGAAATGTATCTAGAAGTATCCAGATATTTTTTAAATGCATCTGTATCTGTAGCTAGATACATTTTCAAATTTGTACCTAGATATGTATCTAGATACATTTTTTTTAAGTATCTTGATGTGTATCTAGATAAAAAAGTATATCAGACAAGTATACAACACTGGTAGTAGGTACGAAGAAGACAATTTTGCTGAATGTTTAAAATTTTATATTTTTTATTGAATTTTTTTTTAAATGTATGGTAGGTGGGAAGACCGCAGGTCGATAGGTAATAAAATATTGTTACTGCTACTAAAATGTATGATAATAAAAAATGTTGGCTATAATATAAATTGATTAAAAATCAATAGACAATTTGAATATTTGAATTATTGAAATTATTTGAAATGATTAACAGTGATCGTCAGGGGATGTTTAAGGTGGGATTATAAGCGATGCCTGTACTCCGGGATTCGAACCTAGGAGCTCTGCTTAACATATATTAATTTGTGAATTTATAGGGAATGTGGAGCGCACAGATTTTTTTTAATATTTTTCATATAAATTCGCAAGTTTAGGCTGACTTGGTAATTTAAAATGTTTATTCATCAATACCTATTTCTGTTGCGGTGCCTAATTTCGCTCAACCAGTACTGAAGTATGTGTAGATTATTGTAATTTAAATCACTGATTTAATCGATTAATATTTAAAGACAAGTTTCAATTTATAATTCCAATCTTGTTCATATATGATCAATATCATTATCAAGTTCATGAAAATAGGTTTGAGTTTATTATTGAAATTCTTTATATATGTAGCAACACTAAAGCTATTTTCGCTATGGAGTTATTCGTTCTGTGCCATACAGATTCAAAACTGAGTATCTCCACATTTAAACCAATACCCTCGTGAAAATCAATTACGAATTTACGACGCTTAGCGTCTCATTGTGCGGATAATCGGGGGCCCCCACCCCCAGCAGCTACCCTGCGCCAGTGCAGTTCTCGCCCCATATTGTCTCGCGACCTCAAGCCGCCCCCACGGCGCCCCCCCTGGTTGCCAGACTCCGCCGTGACTTCCGCGTAGAGCGTGATATTTAAAGTCGTCCTCCAGGTGGTTATAATTGTCCTGGGCGTCGGTGCAAGGTGCGCCGTCGCGACGCCCAGCGCCAATGGCAGGAGCAGCGCTACTTCATTGGGCGGCGGTGAGAGTTTGACCCGACGCCGATGCCCCCCACTCCTGCCCCCCCGGACAGGCTACGTCATACTCATTATCCTGGAGAAGTAGGACTCGGAGGACGCGAGGAATGCGGCCGATAAGCGGCCTGTTTTGCGTTTTCTCCTACGGTTTTTTTATGACCTAGGTGGGTGGGTGGTTTGGTTTAATGAATGATTTTTTTTTTGGTAAGCCAGGGTGGGTGGGGATTTGCGCGACGGTGGGCGGCTGCTGCCGGGCACGAATTGGCAACAGATGAGACAATTTCAAGGATACAATCGGTGATAAGGAAGAGGAGGGCATGGGGGAAAGCAAATGTGTCACGTTTTTATCTGCAATGCTGCTTTACCAAAAAGTACGTCAAATAAGGATTTGCATTTAGATTAAAATTAGAAACAAAGGCACAATACTTGTATATCAAAGAATATTATCGATACAATCCATTTTTTTTTATAATTATGATATCAAGCAAGCCTAAAGCCCACACTTTCCAAACTTATAATAATACTTACATGAAAACATCGAAGTGCATTTCTTTAAGGGACTAAAGCTGGCGATTCCATGTCATGCAAATTGTGAATTAAAAAACCTGTGGATAAAACACATAAGTATACAATTTTGAATTGTGGCAATGAGCCGTCATTAATAAACTAAATAATAATTATTATTATTTTGCTATCAACTAAGCTAAAATTCTTATGAACTATTAAAATCACGAAATTATTTTAATTAAATTTTGAAGTCCATTTCTCGAAGAACTATTGAATTAACTGGAATAACGAAGTTAAAATGAAAATTATTTATTTATTAATATAGATTTATTAATAATAATTTATGGTGCATGCGCCGGGATATATTTTCAATACGAATTCATTTTTCGTTTGAATTACATAAAAATTTCAATTATTGTGACTTAAATATGATTTATTAAACTAATTTATTTTATTCCTTATTGTAGTATTTATAAAGAACAATTTTATACTATCCAGTATGGATCCTGTAAAAGAATGACTCTATTTTCCATCACAGAATGGTTATTTTTAAAAATTAGGTCTCATCAGTTAAATAAAAATAAAAATAGATGTACCACTTAATTATACATTTATTATTTATTGTTAGTGTTCATCATTGTGTTCATACCGATTCAATTCATTCATTCAATTCATTCAATTCGTACAGAATATATTAAACAATTTAATTTTGCTTGAACTCAAAAAATACTTCTTTGAACAAACTTTTGAGTTGAACTCGAACACACTACAAACTACAGATTAACCTGAGCCGTTACTTTCTATGTGGCACTGATTCACGTCTAACATTTTAATTAACAATTAATTATGTTCATTGCCCACTTTTTTTAAACCATAATTACCGATTGAAAAATTCACCTCAATAGGACCATTTTATTATAAATTATTTCAAAATTATTAAGAAAGTACTCGTATACAGGGTTAGTTTGTTTTTCATTTTAAGCATTGGGATCTGGGAAACCATAAAACATAGAGATTTGGTTAAATGAGGAAAGAGTAGTCATTTTAAGAGCTTATAAATGATATGCTTTTGTTTTTTTAACATAGTTTTGGAGTTCAATAATTACTGAAAAATGTCAATCAGTATTGTTAAATTTAAAATTTCTACCAAATTTTCTATGATTACCCTGAGAATTTCAACTAATACCGTCAAATTTGCAATTATTTTCCTGGAAACTAAGTTATTAAGTGATTATAGATTATGGTTTATAATTACCGATTGAAAAATTCACCTCAATAGGACCGTTTTATTCTAAATTATTTCAAAATTATTAAGAAAGTACTCATATACAGGGTTAGTTTTTTCTTCATTTTAAGCATTGGGATCTGGGAAACCATAAAACATAGAGAATCGGTTAAATGACGAAAGAGTTGTCATTTTAAGAGCTTATGAATGATGTGCTTTTGTTTTTTTAAAACATAGTTTTTGAGTTCAATAATTGCTGAAACATTTCAATTAACACCATTAAATTTAATATTTCAGTAGTGGGAGCAAGCCGATTCTAGAACCTCCTCCGACCTTGAGGGTCTGAGGAGGTTCTAGAATCGGCTTGCCTTGACCTTGAAATGGCCAAGGTCGCTTACCTTGAAAATTTGAGGTCAAATATTGACCTTGAAAATTTGAGGTCAAATATTGACCTTGAATAGCTGACCTTGAAAATGTTGACTTTGAAAACGACCTTAAAATAACCTTGAATTGAAAAGTTGACCTTGAAAATGACCTTGACCTTGCAATGTTGAACTTGAAAATGACCTTGACCTTGCAATGGTGACCTTGAAAATGACCTTGACCTTGTAATGTTGACCTTGAAAATGACCTTGAATCGAAAAAATAACCTCGAAAAATGACCTTGAAAAATGACCTTGCAAAAATGGCCTTGGAAAATGACCTTGAAAAAATGACCTTGAAAAAATGACCTTGAAAAAATGACCTTGCAAAAAAATGACCTTGGAAAATGACCTTGAAAAATGACCTTCAATGAATCGCCATGTAGTCCAAAGATTCGAAAGTTATATGATAATAGTATAAATAGAATTGCACTCTGATATAAATTTAGTTTAGTAAACATGTATCAATCACCAGCAGTCTATCGCAGTATGGATGCCTCCACTCCTATGTCTTTAAAAAACATTACGATGAAGGTGGTTTGTGGGAAATTTTTACAAAATCGATTTCAAATTGCGGAATTGGAAGAACAGGGCTTAATTCCACATACGATTGCCAAGTTAATGTGGGAAAAGTGGTCTTACATTAACTGGGTCTATGTGGATGAGAGACCATTGGAACAATACCGTTTTCTGCTCTGGATAGGTTTACCTTTCCGGTGTAGTATTCGGATGGTGCCGGAGGTAGCCTGGTCATTCTATCAAGGCAAAGAAGTTTTATCCGATATCCTTATCAGGAATCCGGGAGCCATCGGAAGAAAATTGATATCGATATCGATAAAATTTTGGATTGATACGAATGGCGAACGGTATTGTTCCCATTGCAGGAAATTGGCATATGAAAGAAATGGGAATACCAAATTATTCAGGTGAGCATTAATTTATTTATAATATAATTTTTTTATTAATATTAATATTTTATAATATTAATATATTGAATAATTAATTTAGTGAATAATTAATAATTCATTTATTTCTTAATTCAGAGTACGGTATTTCAAGCGTATGCATATATATCTGAATGAAATCCTGCAATGGTTGGACCAAAGCAAACGATTTTGCGCATTTTGTTTTGCTATGCCACTTTTTAAAATGGATGGTGTAAACCTTTTCCGCGAACCTTCTGAAACTGACATGTGGATGGAGGTATCTGCATACCCGTCGGACTTCGACACGGCCACTGATGTAGACGATGAAGATTAATCTTCAAGGTTACGCCTACATCGTATTTGGATCCGGTTAGCTTCAAGGTAATATTTGAATAAATATCTATAGTATGCACAATCAAGGTTGTTATAGGTGGCGATGGTGGTGAATGTCTACTCTCGATATATAATGGTATCCATCAAACGAAAACGTTCTTATAGAGAGGAGTGAACATCAAGGGTGAACATCAAGTGAGCAGAACGCAAAATGTTTAGTTGCGAACACTGTGGAAAAAGTTTTACGAGAAAAGATAACCTGACGCGTCATCAAAGGAATTCTTGCAAATGCAAAAGGAGAAAATTGGAAGAAATCCCAACGACTTCGAATGGCCACGGTGATGTAGTAAATATTATTAGATGTGATATGTGTGATATAAACGTTGAAAGATCATGTTTGGCGGGTCATCTTAGAAGCAATGCACATAAGAAGAACGCTTTTGTTGTAATAGATGATGGTGTAGAGCAATTATCAACTGCATTTGGAGACAATATTGTTCAATACAGTGTGTCGGAGCCTGGATTTCATATAGATATGTTGCAATTCGCTTATTTAGTAAGAGAAAAAATTTTGACGCTTATTGAGTCAAAGCTAGCTGTGTTTTCCAGTATGAAATTGAATCTAGAATGTTTCGCACTGTACTTTCAAGATGTTAAAGAAAATGCTGAAGTAAAATCATTCAATACGAAAAATAAGATAATTACTGGTGAGAAAAACCTTTACGAAATTTATAAACAATTTATTGAGGAGATCATGGCTAAAATGTCAGAGTTTCAGGAACGTGATTCAGGTAATACAATATTTATTGATTCACATTCGACAATTAAAACTTAATTTATTTTACAGGGTGGACTTTAGTGGAAATTTTACGTTTGGAAGTTAGCATGACCAAATATAATCCGACGAGGGCATCGAGTTTTATAGAACTACCAGATGTAATAAAAGCAAAGAAAGCCGTTATAAATGTGCAAAATAATGATCAAGCCTGCTTTGGTTGGGCACTTGCTTCTGCATTAAGAGAACCGAACGGATTATCACAGAGGACATCTTCGTACCCCCATTATTCGACAGTATGTGACTTTTCAGGATTGGAGTTTCCAGTGAAAATTCAAGATATTAAGAAATTTGAAGCGAAGAATGATATTTGCGTGAACGTGTATGGCATGAATAGGGAATTTACAGGAGCAAAAACAATATTTGACATAGTGCCACTGAGAATATCGAGCAAGGTATGTTCTGTATTCGTAAATTTATTATTGATTTCGGATGATGACGGTAACACTCATTATTGTTGGATAAAAACTTTGTCGCGGCTAATGTCGTCGCAATATTCTCGCAATGGACACGAAAAATGGATATGTCATGGATGTCTCGTGTACTTCACCACAGAGGAAAACCTAACTCGTCACCGTCAAGAAGATTGTGGAAAAGTAAAAGCTGTATTACCTGAAGAAAAACCACGTATAAATAAGCTGGGCGAGGAAGTGATGGAGAACGTGTTGCAATTCGAACATTTCGAAAAACAAATTAAAGTTCCTTTCGTTGTGTATGCAGATTTCGAAGCTTTATTACAACCTGTTGGGGAAGACGTGGAAATTGATTCGGAAAAGCCTTACACAGTTAAGTGCTATCAGCATGAACCGTATGCCTTTTCGTATTATATAAAATGTTGTTATGACGATAGATTTTCCAAGTTTCAAATATACACAGGCGAAGATGCTGCAGTTGAATTTGTTAAAGAGTTGGAGATCGACATTAAAAATATCTATACAGAACATTTAGTTAAAAATAAATCCATGGAACCCCTAACAATAGACCAGGAACGAGAATGGGAAACAAATATTTGTCACATTTGTGATAAACCGATAATAAATATTGGAGACAAAGTATATGATCATGATCATTTGACCGGTCTATTTCGAGGTGCAGCACATTCGGTATGCAATATTAATTATAAAGTCCCCAAGTTTATACCAGTTTTCTTTCACAATCTTTCTAATTATGATGCTCATATGTTCGTCAAAAATATTGCTTTAAGTGGAGAAGATGTGGACGTGATTGCACAGAACAAAGAGAAGTACATTTCATTTAGCAAAAAAGTGCACGTAGGTGAAACGGTGGATCACAAAGGCAAAAAAAGGAAAGTATTTTTAAAACTTAGGTTTATCGATTCTTTTCGTTTTTTATCGTGCTCCCTTGAAAAATTGGGATCGTATTTGGAGGACGACCAATGCAATGAAATCCGAAAATATTTTGGCGACGAGGAGCAATTTAAATTGGTGCGACAAAAAGGAGTTTTCCCTTATGGATTCATGGATTGTTTTGAGAAGACAAATTTTCCAAGGTTGCCAGACCGAGAAGACTTTTATGATACTTTAACTGACGAAAACATATCAGAAGAAAATTACGCTCGAGCCCAATCAGTGTGGAACGTTTTCAAGTGTAATACTTTAGGAGATTACGCAAGAGTTTACTTAACGTCTGACGTACTACTGTTAGCCGACATATTTGAAAATTTTCGGAATGTGTCTCTACAAAATTATAAGTTAGATCCAGCAAATTATTTTACCGCACCAGGTTTCGGATGGGACGCCCTGCTTAGAAAATCGGGGGTGAAACTGGATCTGCTGACAGACATCGACATGTTACATTTCTTTCAAAAGGGTATTCGAGGAGGGCTCAGTATGTGCACTCGACGAAAAGCGGAAGCGAACAACAAATTTTTATCGTCCTACGACGCACACACACCTAACTCTTATATAATTTATTTAGATGCTACTAACTTGTACGGTTATGTTATGCGTTGCAAACTTCCTACAGGAAAATTTCGTTGGCACGATCAACAAGAAATCGAGACTTTTGATATATGGAATTGTATAGATGATGGCGATATAGGATACGTGTTAGAAGTGGACCTCGAATATCCAGAACACTTACACGATGAACACAATGATTTCCCATTTTGTCCGGAGTCTGTAGTATCGCCGACATCAAAAGTGGCAAAATTGATTCCTACTTTGTACAACAAGAACAAGTATGTAACACATTTTTTAAATTTAAAGCAGTGCTTGCAAAATGGATTAGTTTTGACCCGTATTCACAGAATTTTACAATTTGAACAAAGAAGTTGGATGAAAGATTATATTGACTTTAACACTCAAAAAAGACAAAACGCTAAAAATGATTTTGAAAGAAATCATTACAAAAGTATGAATAATATTGTGTACGGAAAGACAATGGAGAATGTGGAAAACCGAGCTGATATTAAACTATCAACGCATTGGAAAAATCGACACCGGAAACCAGGGGCGGAATTTTTTGTTGCAAAACCAAATTTCAAATCGGTTAAAATATTTTGTGAAAACTTGGTAGCAATTGAAATGTCTGTCGTTAAAGTAAATTACAATAAACCGCTGTATGTCGGATTTTCTATTTTAGAATTATCCAAAATTGTTATGTACGATTTCTATTATAAGTTTCTGAAATCTACATATGGAGAAAAAATTAATTTATTATACACCGATACAGATTCCCTAATTCTACATGTATATACAGACAATATTTACGACGACATCAAAGAAAACATAGGAAATTTTGATACGTCCAACTATTCCGAGGATAACATGCACAACATACCTGTAAACCAATCCGTGTTAGGAAAAATGAAAGATGAGTATCGTGGGGAAATAATTACTTCGTTTTATGGAACTGGAGCTAAAGCTTATTGCGTCAACCTGTTGACACAATGTACAAAGAAAGCGAAAGGCGTGAAAAAAAATGTTATTAAAAAAGATTTGGCTGTCACAGACTATCAAAGAATTGTTGAATCTGGAGGACGAATATTTAAGAAAATGTATAATTTTAGATCAGATTATCATGTTATGTTTACAGAGTTGAAAAATAAGATTGCCTTATCAGGAAATGATGATAAGAGATACGTTACAGAAGACAAGTACACCACATTGGCATGGGGTCATAAAAGGATCGATGAACTGGAACGCGACAAGTTGATCGACGCAATTGTCAATGAGGAACTGGAAACACTGGGATATTAATAAAATACAAATATTTGCTTATAAATCATTTTATTTGTTAATATGTTCTATACATCATTTTTAAGTTTATATTTTATTACATGTTACTAATACAAAACATTAGAATTATAATACATTATTTTTCGATATCCATGAATTATGAGACTTATTCAATCCTAACCATTTGACAAGCACCTTATTTCCTTTCCGTCGTATAACCTTTTCTACTAGAAAGACATCTGGATGTTTAACCTTTCGCAATTCCAATGCGTAGAACCCTCCAAGAATATTCTCTCCTTTTTCATCTTGCAATAAGTACGTGCGTGGGTTTGTGTTTTGAACTTTTGATACTTTAAATATTTCATTAGACCAATTGGGAGTGTAGCCTTTAGTAAATTCCTGTCGATGTTTACTAATGCGAACATGATCGCCAATTTTAAAACGTTGGACAGATTTGTCATACATTTTCAAGGAACTGTAGACGGTCTTAAGAAGATCTGCGGCATTCCTCTGATTAACCTGCTTTGGTTTCATACCAATGGTTCTGTGAACCGTGTTGTTGTAGGTATTAATAATCGTCGGAAGTAATTCAATCCAACGATAATTTCCTTGCATGCTAAATTCTTTCCACATCTTTTCCTTAATAGTTCGGTTGAATCGTTCGACGATGGAGCTCTTTAAAGTTGAGTAAGTGCTGTAATGATTTATCCCATGTTGAAGAAGTAGTTTTTTGAAGTCTGTGTTATAAAATTCCTTGCCGTTGTCGGTTTGCAAGTTTTTAGGGATCTGACTTCTTTTTTCCTGTAAAACTTTTTCCATTGCACGAGTAACTTCTTTACCAGTTTTATTTTTTAATGGCAGTGCCCAACCGAATTTCGAAAACGCATTTATTACCACCAATATATATTTGTAACCCTTGTTTTGCTTAGAATATGGTATCATTTCTACTAAGTCTGCTTGATACAAATCTTTCAAACCTTTAAGAATGACACGACGTCTTTGAAAATTCCTTCGTGCTGGAGCGTGTATCTCGTTAACAACATCTTGCTTAATATACGTCATGATCGGATTCGATCAGGACTTCTATGCAATAACTTGTAGGTGGTCCGTTTTGCTTAACTCGAATTTTATCCAGTGGTCTTATGTGCTCCGCGTCAGTAATATCATTAATAACTAATAACGCATTGCCCAGAGTAAAAACCTTCAAAATTTTTCCAGAGTATAAAGAATTAGTGTACGTGTGAACTCCTCCTTTATTCTCGATTCTATAATAGTCTCCTGATGGTGGTATCGCACCGATACCAGTTAGTGTTAAAATAAAATGTTTCTTTGCTGTACTCTGCAGCGCTTTCCACGTCTTTTCCAACAATGGTTTTTGCATATGTTTTGATATGATGTGACCATGAAGGTGTTTGCCGAATTTGTCTAGAGTCATATCGCTGTAAATATGTCGTCCGAATTTATCACGAGGCATCACGTGCGTTAGGCACAACAGTTGAGTGGTAAATGAGATTTATCGCATTTCTACAGATATATTAACGTAAAATACCTGCCTCCTTTAATTCCTCGATAATGGAAATTACTTCGTTATTGTGTGATGGATGACCGGCCCATTGAGAGGCAGTTAATAAACGTAACCTGTCAACAAGTTCATTGGGATCGTCCCAATACCGATATTCTGGGAAAGATCCTTGAACTACTTGTCTTTGGAATGGTTGTTTCGGTAATGATCCTCCAACCTTCCAATTTTTTGCCCACCAAACTTTCGGTGGTTGACCAGTTAATATTGGTTTAATAATGTTCACATACTTGTGTCCCCGATTAGCCGAAATTTTAAGTTTTTCATCATATCGAACCCGTGCGGCTTTAGTTCGAAGCAGTATATCTTTATAATTGCGAGCATCCTGACGGAAGAATTTTCCTGGCTCTCTCTTAAAAAGCAATTCAAAAAGACCAGTTGTACCCTTATATTTAAAATCACCTATTTGAACGTCTGGACCATCAAATATAATTTCACTGTCGCCAATGAATAAATTTCCATCAACTTCATGTACACCGTACTTGTGGTCAAATCTGCCCTCTTGGTCCGTTTTAAATTCGACAAGGTATGTACGAGGTAATACATGAAATTGTTCTAGGACCGATTGCATTTCTGGAGAATCTATCTGTTCGACAAATTTTTGCTTGGCATATGAGAATGCAAGATCTTCGTCTGTATCAACATTTTCTTCTTCTTCGTCTCGTTCAAAATCGGTAGGACTTGCTGCATCTTCAACTAACGGAGAACTCTCTATTGTTTCATCAAAATCTTGAGGGTCATCTGAAGTAATGTTACCTGAAGTTTCTAAACGTTCCTTGATGGGAAAACCTTTCAACTCTTGTACTCGCATTGGTGCAGGTAGCTTTGATGACCTGCGTAATTTAGGTATTTTACGTTTTAAGCGAAAAGGTGTGTGGGTTTCACTCGAAGTCAGCTCATCGTCAAATTGATTAGGGTCAGCTTTATAGATTATAGGATCGACCCGAGGCACATCTAATTTGCTTATCACTTCTTTAAGTTGTTCAGTTAAAGGTGAGAATGCAGTTGCAAAATGTTCTTTTGATTCTGAAATATCGCTCTTCAGTGCACGAATTTTATTTTGGAGTGCTTCACGTGCATCTGCAAGTTGCTCCACATATTGATGTGTATGTGCCATCATGAATTGTGTCACAATACTGATTAACTAAATAGTTACACGTTTATATGATAATGTATTTGTCAAAACCTTGACGGTAACGACCTTCTGTTCTCTGACAATCTAAGTCCACCACTAAAGTATCGTGAGGAGCAATCCAACATTTTCGACATATTTCCTTAAATTCTTCAAATGTCATATCGCTTACGAGTTGATCATCATAAATATGTTTCAAATGAGTGGCATCCTGTCTGAACATTACCAAGAAATTACAATTATCTCGAATCAATTGTTTAGGTACAGCGCTGTAACTCTGACACAGATAGAAACAGTCTACGTTTTTATGACGACCGTGTGAAAAATAATCTTTAATTGAATTATGTCCTGTAGGCGGCACATCATCAAAGATTACAATTGAATATTCCTTAACATCCTTCGTAAGGACAAGAGATTCTACATCTGGAAATTCAAAATATCCACATTCTGGCACTATTTTCATTAATTCTCTGAGAAATTCATATTTTTTCTGATATAATGAATTTGAGCAAAGATATATATGAAGGTATCGTAAACCATTCGGTGAAAGCAGTAGAGACAACATAACGTTGGTTTTTCCAGAACCCGATGGTCCTATAATTAATCCTCTTTTACAATCACCGCCGAAAAGTGAACTGTGTCTTTTAAATACATTTTTATTTAACGAACTATCAAAATTTTTAACCGGCAAGGATACACTTTGGGTTCGGAATGCTAGAGAACTCATTTGTGACAACCACGTCAACAAGGAACTAAATGATACTGGCAGAGATTTATAATTTATTATATTTATACTGGCAGAGATTTACAATTTATTATATTTATATAATCATTGGGATACTTGTAAACGGTTAAAACAGTTATTTCATAAATTAAAAATAATGAAAACTTTACATATTATTTATATATGAAATTATTTATTATAATTTATAAGTTTTGGTCAGGTTTCCAAATACAGTATATATGATACTCATATATATATGAGAGGTCCTGCATTCAATCCACATATCCATGGTGTTAGAGGTAATTCTATCCAAATACATATGATCCAACATCCAACAAATCATCAGAAAACTCCATTTTCCTTCTCGGATAGACATCTTCAGTGTAGGTTCGCTGAGTCCGATGCATGAGGTGGTAATTCACTACTCCATTCTCGTCCCAGCTACTACTGATCCTATGACAACTCTTGTCTCATTCAGCTCCAGTGTATAACATCTGATTTTTCATGATGCAAATAATATTTAAATATGACACTTCTTACCAGATAAATCGAATAACCTCAATAATTTTAATTCATTTTTCACAGAGTGAGCGTAATGTCGCTATATTGACTTTATGTGCTTCTAAATTTTTCTCTTGAAATTGTAAGTTATTTGCCAAATTTATTAGAGATTTGTCCAGGTATTGAAGTTCCTCTGGATATTTTAGAAAACCCGGTCGATGATAATTACGCGCATTGATTTCTGATTTCAACGACAAGATAGCGGCATTACACGTACGTAAATCACTTTCAGCTGCTTCTAGTCTCGCATGGTCTTGAATCAACCATGCGTTACTAATAGCGTTACAATAGCATTCAGGAATATCTTCGCCATTTGCTCGGATTGGTTCATGCTTGGGAAGTAATTGAAGTTTGTCAGTGGGGGCAGTAGAAGGGACATTTAAATTATGAGTGCTAACTATTTTGGAATTTGCATGGATTGGTGCAGGAAGTAATTGCGGTTTGTTAGAGGGCATAGCAGAATGGATGGAATTAGGAACAAATACCGTGTTCTGAAGAATTTGAATTTTATTTTTAACCTCTCCTCGGTCAGTGATGACATTTTGGGATAGGTTAAAAGATTCTTGGGATGATAGAATAATTAAATCCGTGGACACATCTGTTAAATTATTATCACTGACTGTTAAGAGGTTATCATCGGTCAACAAATTCTTCCTTACACGTTTATTTGATTTGATGGAAAGATTAGCGAACTTCTCCTCTCTGCGCTTATTCTTATAAATTTGCTTGGGCAGATAGTCTCCATATCTGCCATGTTTGCGAGGTTGTGTGGAACTGGAGCTCGGAATAGTGCAAGTAATAGTTTCAGGAACTTTCAAATTACGTTTTGACGGGACTGGAAGTCGTGATTGATTTAGGATTTGCCTTAACAATCCACTCTCTAACACATCATTCATACCAACGTTATGTGCAAATGAAGCACCCACATTTGAAATCTCAGTGTCTTGTAAGCTTTGTGGGATATTGTCCCCCGTTTGTTTAGGCTCACAAGATACTGGGATATCAAAATCAGGTTGCGTTAAAACTATTGAGTTAAAACAATCATCGGTAAGTGCGTCAAAGAGTTCTTGATCATCTATAGAAGACACAGTAATATTATTATATATAAATACAAACTGTAAATAAAAGTATTACCCATGACGAACTCGTTGATTGTACGTATTCACGTTTGTGGAGGTTACTGGAGGACTGTATATTGATTAATACTAATGAAAATCACATCGGAATTGTATTTATAGGCAGCAGAAGAGAATGTAAAATGAAAGTTAGCGTTTTTTTTCCAAGGTAAGGTCGAAAAGTGGTGAGAAATGCAAAGGTTAACAAGTTTCTAAATGCCAGATGAATAAGTGAAAGGAGAGTAGTGGGTAGGAGCGATGGGTGGGTGCGTGACGCGTGACTGTGGGTGGGGGGCGGGGCGTTTGGGCGTGGTTATGGGCGGGGGGCGGGGGGCGTGGCTATGGGCGGGGGGCGTGGTTATGGGCGGGGGGCGTGGTTATGGGCGTTTCTGGAGGGGGTAATTTTTTTCCACGCCTTTCGCGCGGGCGACTGGGGGGGGGGGGGGGGGGGGCGCCGGTTATTTTTGGTGATTACCCCCACTCCATCCCCACTCTTCCCTCTCCACAAAAGGGAGGTTCCAGGGCGGAGCCTCTTTTAATGGGAAACTCCCACATTCATATTCCTCTTCTTTAAACGACAAAAAAAGTATCCTAAGCTAACCTAACCTAACCTAACCTAACCCAACCTAACCTAACCTAACCTCACTTAAACGACAAAAAAAGTAACCTAACCTAACCTCACTTAAACAACAAAAAAAAATAACCTAACCTAACCTAACCTAACCTAACCTACACGAAAGAAGGGAATAATCTAACCTAACCTCACTTAAACGACAAAAAAAGTAATCTAACCTAACCTAACCTCACTTAAACGACAAAAAAGTAACCTAACCTAACCTAACCTAACCCAACCTACACGAAAAAAGGGAATAATCTAACCTAACCTAACCTAACCTCACTTAAACGACAAAAAAGTAATCTAACCTAACCTAACCTCGCTTAAACGACAAATATAGTAACCTAACCTAACATAACCTACACGAAAAAAGGGAATAATCTAACCTAAACGAAAACAAGGAATAAGGAATAAGGTTAGGCATTAATTTCTTTGAAATAAAAACAACAATTATGTATAATTATTCTTTATTTATTTTTTTTATCTTCACATAGTATACAATCTCTTATGGCCGGAGGGAATCCGTCAATATGATCACTCCAATCGTCACAGTTGTAATGTTTATAGCACGGCAACATTTCTTGCAGACTCAGGTTTGAACGATAGTTCTCAGGCAGAGTATTCCATGATAGTGTTACATCTATTGGACTTATTCTCTTCAAGATGTAGGACACAGGAAGAAACTTCATATCAGTAGAAGAAATTCTTCTTCCGTCTTCACACTTCTGCATCGCTTCCCATACTTTGTTAATAATCATTTGGGATATTGGTAGACTTCTCAACCAATCGTTTATAAAATGCATGTCACAATTTAACTTCACAAAAATATTCTCTTGATGTATTTTGCTTCGATACTTGTTGGTAACTGAAGAGATATAAATATTCACTGGTCTTATATAAGGTCACTTGTTAAAAAAAATAAAAAATATTCTACATATATTTGTTTATTGACATAATAAAAAAAATACATTATTATAATATTAAAATTATTAATTACTTATTACTAATTTTATTGGATTTTGTTTTTTATCTTTCATTGCACTGTCTACAGAGGTATATTGGCGTTGGAGATCCATCCACATGAGTTCTACCTATGTTATAATGGTTGTAGCAGGGCAGTCTCCGTTGGAAACTGATATCGTTCATCTTGTTAGGTGGTAGGAGATGCCAAATCGTTTGAAGGTTCATTCCCTCAATCTTGTTCAGGTATAGGTTTGGCAAGTATCTGAGATGCTCTTCAGTCAACTTTTCATTATTCATGTATGCACTGATCGCGTTATTAACATAAAGTAATTGTTCCATCACAATTTATTATGTCTGTGTATTTTTCTACAGTTGATATCTGTATCGTTGTGGCTTTTATACTGACGATGTGCGGAGGATCATGTCGCTTTTTGATCTTTTATTTGACCTTGCTACTATTTACAGTAATTCCTTTACTATCTTTGTCAAGGGCGAATAATAATAAGCCTTGTCGTGTAAAATCAAACAGTACGCTGAAGTATTGGCTGGAATTGCAACTTTTGTCGTAAATTCTATTCTAATCTCTACGGCACTCTTTTGTATAGTATCAGTCTGATATGTACAATCAATTCCAATTAGTGGTGCCAGTTCTTTATACTGACTTGGTGAAAATAAAGGTTCACTTTCATGATTGTAATATGATTGTTGAAACTTTGCGTACATGTCGTACAGAACAGCGAAATGATTATTATCAAAGTCAACATTTAAATTGTCATATGGAAAACGAACTCCATTTAAATAAACATTCATATTGGTTAGCTTAATGTTGTCAAAACGTGACATGTTTTTAGATATTGCTCCTTTTCGATTTATTTGAAAACCAACAATTATGAATCTCGGAGTTTCGACATGCGGGGCCGTTTTAACAGCCCACATGTGTTTTGTCGTCGTCGGTAATGAGGGATATTCGTGCATTTCCCAACTTCTAAAGGGTACATGCAAATTTACATTTTTGTCAGTTATCTTCGTTAAAAGTAATTCTTCTCGTAAGCCCACTGAGACGTGTGGAATTCTCCAACATATTTTATCAATCACCAGTTTAAGTTTTTCGTCTTTGCCGGCTTCAGTTTGCACTATAATGTCAGAATCATCATTATTCCTTATCAATACTATTTCTTGCCTACTATTTAACACTACTTTTGGGAAATCTTCTGCGAATCCCAATAGTGTTCGTAGTGGCACACTCAATCCAAAGTTTCCTGAGGTATCAAGTACATCACACACCCCATCAGTGGGATTCCATCCTGCGTTTTCTAATTTCTTCATTTCATTGTTATTAAATGAAAAATATCCTTTCATGCAAGACGTTAAACCTACATTTCTTGTAGAATCGATTTGCACTCCATTCAATATATATCTGATGTCACTAAACATAAATGCGATCGGATTATTTACTAATTTTGCAGTTGCGCTCGCTATTTTAGATACAACTCCGTCGTTTCCAATTTTCCGTAAACTTCCTTCGACGTGCAGGAAACTTTCACAAGGTAAGGTGTAATTATCAATTTCCGGAACACTTATCCTTATTTGATCGTTATTCTCAAAACTCGCAGATCCAAAAGGTTGATGCATGTGATATTCATAGCTTACAATAGAGGTATTTGTTTTCAGTTTCTCAGTAACGTTCAAGATATCCATCACTTCCAAACTATATAACCCAAATTATTTAAATATTTTCGATTGCGACGTGTTAACACTTTCACTATCCCTCGCCGACTGTTCGACATCTTGACATTACCGCTCGGTTTATATCCATCTCTGAAAGACCATCGCCTATTTGCAAGATTTCTTTTATATATCTTCATTCTTAAGTCAGCTTTCTAAGATGCACAATAAGTGTTATTTCCTCGCCTCGAAAGTTTACTAATCTGCCAGATTGATCCAGGACCCGCGCTACCATAGAACTGATTGTTTTTTCAGATACCGGTAAATATATAGGCTCATGCGGTGACTCGATTATTTTAAATCCGCCCGGAACTTTTGGGAAAAAATGATACAATACGTGCACTGCTTCTCCATTGTTATAAGACCCGGTGATCAAATTACAATAAATTTGTATTGCGTTTACCGTGTTAATGTCCACGATATTATCTGATTCGTGAGATCCCGCAGGCAACAGTTTTTTATTAAAACCCAATAATGACCCGATACTTCTCTCTTTTGAGAAGTCGAGGTCTAATGCAGTTTTTAGGCTGACTCTTTGTGTAATATTGTTTCCTTCAATATGTACACGGATATGCGGTTGTTTACCTGTGGAACCTTCAGTCAGATTGTATTCTATGTAGTGAGCTATATCCTCAACGTCATATATTCCCACTGGCAGTTCCAAATGTTTCCAATCGCCCTTCTTGGTCTTATAATGGAACAGATTATTGGTTTTATCAACGTTGGGTATTGAATTAAAAGATTCAAAATTTAGTAAAGCCATCTCATAGTCTTCATCTGCTTTCAAATAAATTGGTGGATAGAAGTCACATTCCAGCTCGGATTTTTTCCCGGTTAATGTGAATGTATATGAATGACCTGCGCCCTCCATTCTTCTGCTTACAACTGGCTAACGATGATGTATATTCTTCTTATTTATCCGACAAAAACCGAAGACATAATTGGCCGCAGTTTGCTTCATCACTCTTTTGATGTCTCGTGTAATTATAATAAATCACATTATCCTTTCCATCTGATTGTAAATACCTTTCTACTTCTATTGGCGGTTTCAGATCCCCAAAACTATCAAAATACGTTATCACTTTACCGTACTTTCTGTACGCAACCCAGTGAGTTCCTTCGCCATCCTTATCATCCAAGTTCACGACACCGCGTTCATTCTTGTGAACTTTCTTAGGCAGTGCATTTCTCATAAAAACTCACGTCACAAACACGTCTGGAGTAACGTTCTATATCAATGTTAGTTAAGGGATGACGAAGAAACTTCATGTCTAGTTTTTTGAATCATTTGGAAGATATAAGCCGCAACCCTGCTTATAAGGTTTTATATAAAAACCTGAACCAACGGCTCTGGGTTCCAATGCCCTGTTGTGCCTCTCTGCTTCTTTCTGTTGCTCTTTTGCGGCCTTTGCTTCATTAACAGCTTTCGCAATTGCTGCGGCACCACCGCCCAGTGAACCTAACGCTCCTAAAGCCGCAAATAAAGGTATTAAGGGAAGGAAACCTCCTCTCTTTGGTATGGGTATTACCCTTTGTCGTGGATGACTGATACCCTTTTTGTTCCTTTTCAATGCACGGTACGCTGCTTTTGTAGACTCAAGTACATTTCGGTTTGGATTTCTATCGACTGCTTTCTTCGCAATTCGAACTGCCTGCGCAAATGATAATGCACCACCAAGTCGTTTACCTTTACTCCTTCGCTTTGCACGCCTTTTACCACGTTTTCGTTTCGTTAATCCCAAGCCAAATTTTGTTTTAGCCTTCATTAGACCGGCGACCATTGCTGACGCTATCTTTTCACCAACTTTTGCCTTACTACCAAGTCTTTTTTTGGCAGCACTGTACAATTTACGGTCGGCCTCGTGTCTCTTACTCAACTTGTTCGTTACACTATATGCAATGTCGTGCTCTCTGCAGGCCTCGTCTAATTCGTTTATTCCTCGATCACCTCTCTCCAACCTTTGTTCCAACTTGGTGCCTGGTCCGCAAAAGTTATAACCAGGTAAATGAACTTCAAATGGAAGTTTATTTATCAACTTGTTCAGAATACCACCACCTCTCCGCTTAACTGATCGATAGGAACTGATGGGATTATGTGCATACATTGTTTTAAATTGATTCACCATTCAAGATTTACACAAAACTTTATTTTTAAACTTTACACACTAATTACATAAAACACAAATACAACTTTAGCGTTCAAGATGCTTTTTAATACTATTAATATTATTACATATATTTTATTTATATTATTACATATATTTTATTAATATTATTACATATATTTTATTCATAAAAAAAGTTAATATATCATACATTACGCTAACACGAATCTTTCATTGAATATTTTTTCTCTGTGGGTACAATTTAAACATTTTGAAATTTCCTTTTCTACATTTCTAATCCTATCTTGAAATCTTACTCTATCTACAGCGCACAAGCTCCAGACCCCTCTTCTGGCTTCTCTATACGCAAACCTCCAGACACACATATTATAGTATATATTTTTCTCTTCACAAATTGTTACAATCTTCTTACTGATCATTAAAATGGGTTTCTGTAATTGCATGTAAATCCAAATCGTAATAAATTTTATCCACTCCATACAAAATCATTTCCTTTGTCATGCAAACGTATTCGGTAGCTGTCGCATTAAACACACTATCAAAACGCTTTTTCAAATCACCTTCGAATTTAGATAGCATGCCAATGCAGAGGTTATAATATTGAGCAAAATTTAAATTCTTTAATACCTCTGCTCTACATGTAATTATGTCGTTTAATTTCCGTACCTCGCGAAGGCCCTCATACGACAAATATATGGTTTCTTTTTCTGTTTCTTTTGCTGATTCCATCTTCATGACCTTCCGCCAATTATCCGTGAAAACGCATGAGATCTTTACATCATTCTCGGATTCAGCCATTATTCGGATAATGCCATTTGGATTAGGTCCTCCGATTAGTTGATTTATTTCATTCCTGTTTGCATTAAACCCATTCCATGTTGCTACAGACATGCTTATGCCTTGTCCTTTGGAGCCCATCATTACAATCACTGGTTCAAAATTCTTATAGATATCTAAACCAATGGAAATCCATTTTGATTTGCTTTTATTTAGAAAATAAGTGTTTGGTGACAGAAGCGGCTTGTTAAACTTTGGTGTTTTTTTCTGAATGTCTCCGAAGCTCTCAGTTCTACTTATACTGCCTGCTATATTTAGATTTCCTAATTCCACATCTTCGAGAAGTGGGATATCAGTAAAGCCTAGATCAAGGTCTTCATATGCTGCCAGGTTTGGTTGCGACATTGTAGCAGCATCATTAACGCACTGCCTTTTATTTTCATTACAATTATTATTTCCTCTAACTACTTTTGAATAGTTAACATCATATGGTTGCTGACGATTCACTAAGAATATAAACGAGTATATAAGTAAAAACACAATTAGTTTACATAATTTTACTACTTACTGGTTTCGTGCTGTGATGTCAAACGACGACTAAAGTATATTGTCTGTATTCCGCTTATATACATTTATTTGATGGAGAAGGGGAATTTTAAGAACCTCACGATTAATATTAATGAAGAAAGGGAATTTCAGGAACCTCATATGAGAGGAAATTTCAAGGACACGACTATAATTGTGGCGGGTAAGGAATTTTAGACACTCACTCACATTATTGAGACCTTGGATTTCAATTTCGACACTTGATGGACACAGATCACACCGACATCGTCATCGAGACCTGGTGAAGAAGTCGTGCCCAGCATTGGTCTATGTGATTGACCTTCACCACATCGACACATAATATATATTACACATCGACACATAACATCGACACCATCACCGAGACTTTCGAGACCCGGTGGAGACCTAGTGCTCTAGTTTTGTCTATAATGCTAGATGCACATGAAAATACTTCAGTTACTTCCAGACCGTCACAGCGACAACATTGTCCAGAGCTCCAGTAGAGCCGTCGACCTTGACTACAATAACCTTGACCATCGACACCATCACCGAGACTTTCGAGACCCATTGGGACCTAGTGCTCTAGTTTTGTCTATAATGCTAGATGCACATGAAAATACTTCAGTTACTTCCAGACCGTCACAGCGACAACATTGTCCAGAGCTCCAGTAGAGCCGTCGACCTTGACTACAATAACCTTGACCGTCGACACCATCACCGAGACTTTCGAGACCCGTTGGGACCTAGTGCTCTAGTTTTGTCTATAATGCTAGATGCACATGAAAATACTTCAGTTACTTCCAGACCGTCACAGCGACAACATTGTCCAGAGCTCCAGTAGTGCCGTCGACCTTGACTACAATAACCTTGACCTTGACGCATTAACCTTGACCTTCACCCACACTAATACCTTTCCCTCCCTGACCTTGAGACTTTCAAGGTCATGTGCCGATTCGAAAGATCACCTCACGACCTTGATTCGTGAGGAGGTTCTAGAATCGGCCAATTACCACTACTTATTTCCATCAAAATTTCTATAATTACACTGAAAATTTCAACTAATTCCGTCAAATTTGGAATTATTTTCCTGGAAACTAAGCTATTAAGTGATTATACGGCCGGATCTAAAAATTTTAAGGCAGGTTTTGTAAGTTTTAATTAATTACAGTCAATGTTGTATTGATTACTGTAAAAGTTTCAATTATTTTTGTCATCTTTTTCATCATTTATTAGAAATTGTAAATTTAACAGTTTCAATTGAAATTTTGGCAGCAATTGTTGAAACGTTGACATTACTGATTACTGAAATTTTGACAGAAATAATTGAAAATTTGACATCGATCTTGAAACGTCCTTGGTAACATTGACATTTTGAAAGGAATAATTAAAACTTTTACAGTAATTTGAAAAACAATTGAAATTTTTATAGTATAATTTAAATGTTTACTGAAATAATTAAATAATTAACTGTAATCATTGATATTTCAGCAGTAATCTTTGAAGTTTAACTGAGTAATTGAAAGTTTTCTATAATAATTCAAATTTGATTAGTAATTTATAAAAACATCACCAATTAAATTTAATCGTCATCTAGTTTCCAGGGAAATAATTGAAAATTTGATATCTTTGAAATTCTTAGACTAATCATAGAAATATATACCGAAATTGTATATTCAGCAGTTTTAATTGATATTTTTGGCAGTAATCATTATAATGATATAATAATATCTTTATTGGTGCTATTAACAATAAGTTTTACACAGGTCATACATATGTCGAATTAATACAAATTTATAATCAGTACATAAAAGAAAAAAATATAAAATCCATTGTATATACAGTATAAACAGGATTTTTCATTTTAAGCATTGGGATCTCGGAAACCATAAAACATAGAGATTCGGTTAAATGAGGAAATAGTTGTCATTTTAAGAGCTTATGCAAAATATGCTTTTGTTTTATGAAAATAAAACATAGTTTTTGAGTTATAATACAAACTTTATTTTTTTAAGTGCAGACATAGTTGGCTTAGACATTTTGAAAATGGTAATTTTTTTTCGCAACGATATAAAGTATGCTATACTTACTTTCATATCATAAATTATTTGATATTTTCTTTATATAATTTGAATTGAATTTAATATAATTAGAATTTAAAAAAAATGGAATTCTCGATATTTTTTCCATGGCAAACTCTGTCTTTGATACTCTCAATAATACAAATAGTCTTGTATCATGTTTATTTGTCAAAGTAAGTAATAATAATTGTCATAGAGTTAATTTTCTAAGATGGCATTTATTTATAAAAGTATAGCAAAGCTTGTAACGCTATGAAAAGAAAAATGTGTCCTTTTAAAAAATGTCAAAGCCAAATATGACATTTAAAAAAAATATTAAACTTGGTATTACAACTGAAAAACTGTGATCTTATTTCAAAAATCATATCTTGCATAAGCTCTTAAAACGACAACTATTTCCTCATTTAATCGAATATCTATGTCATATGGTTTTCGAGATCCCAATGCTTAAATTGAAATTGAAAACTCTCCCTTATATGACACATTTCATCGAATATAAAAAGAAAATGTGGAACACTTACAAACATTTGGCACAGATTGTTTATTGTTCAATTTTTCGATAGTTCTCCAAATCGTATTAAAAGTTACACCAGGAACTGATTATCAAAGTAAGAAACATCAACTTGAATATTTGAGGAATATCTTTACTTATTGTACAAGACTAAAGTCAGATATGTATTTCATTAAGTAGAGCGTATCTTTTACGATCATGGTACGGAAAATTATCGATCTAATTAAGTAGTAGTGCTGGCGGGCTGACGTGACACTTTCCAGATGCCCCCGTATATTTTTGTTGCGGATGGCATGTCCATCAGGAGAGACCATTATTGCCCTCCTATAATTGAGTTTTTCGTGCCCAGAAGGATCTTAAGTTAAAGAAGTGCGTCACCAATGACCATAAGGTGAAGAAGTTTGGGGGAGGTCAATGACCTTTAAGCTCAAGAAGTGTGTGTCACCAATGACCAAAAAGACTTTAAGCTGAAGAAGTGTGTCACCATTGACCAGAAGCCGAAGAAGTTTCATCAATGACCAGAACATCGTCATCGTCGTCATCGTCGTCGAAGAAGTCTACAATGATCAATCAAGGTTGCATAAGAAGAAGAAGAAGAAGTGTCGCCGAAGTTTAGAGCTACAGCGCAAAAAAATCGAATCGGGATGATGATTCAGATTATGATTAGTAAATACTTTATGGAGATAATTTAGATAATAGATAATTATATAGATAATTTCTATTTCTGTATATGTGCTCAATGCTCATATTATCAGCAGCTATTCTCACATATCCGTTACAGACCCAATATAAGAACACTATATCTGCATACTCTGAAGTAGTATAATTATACATTGTAATTAGCACTTTGACAAGAAAAAAGAAAACTGAAATTTGACCAAAGCTACGGTTGTTATTATCCAATTTAGTATTTGTATTACTATTTTGTATATGTAAATATTGTATTATTCCAATTTAGTATTTTGATTTTAATTCTTTAACTAAGATTAATCGAACCTATGTTCATATAACTTTTATTTTTCAGAATGACATTACTTTTCATCTGTCAAAGTTTATCCCTAAGCTAATAGATCACCCTGTATAGTGGTGACCGATTGTCTGTGCAATCTGTATAGTGTGGTGATAACGTTTGAAACATAATTTATAATTGCCCTCTTTTATGTTTCTAAGAAAATTACTCGGACCAGTAAAAATCACCAATGATGTAATACATGTAAATAACAATTTTGGTTCAGAAGATGGCATATTAAAATTTAAAACAATCAGTAGTAGTAACAATATTTAATGGCTAACGACCGGCGGTCTTTCCGCCTTTCCGTTTCATTAATTATGTTTTTTTCCCAAACTGTATCACCCCACTGAATTTAATAACTTTCATTTAAGTAATTTTTCTGCTATCTGGTAACAAATTTATATTTCTTAAAATAGCACAAGAAAATATTTCATGTTCCTTAATCAGAAACAATATCAAACGGTGATATAATACCGTGAAATCAACAATTGTTTATATAAAAGAAGCCCTTGAGATGTTATAAATATGTCTCCTAGGGTACAAAACGTCTGCTAAAATATGGTGGCAGCCATTTTTAGCTTTAGATAGACCTGTATTTTGTAGGGATGCATATCCAAGTCCTTCTTCAAATTATTTTGGCAAGTTCCATATTACTGACACAGACATAGCCATCACATAGTATAATGTAAAAATAAATAATGGCATAGAATGGTATGATCCGGTAAAACAGCAACACAATCTTTTTGAGACCACCATAATGTTCTCGTAAGCGAAAATATGGTAACTTTTACTAAATTTCCAAAGGCTAACCCTAGTTACTTAATTATTTACAAGAGTTAAATTCTACCAATTTTATTTTGGCCAAAAGAAAAATGTTGGTATACAGCGAGAAATCTGCATATCATGACTTGACAGAACTAAAATTTCTTACGTTTTTAACACTTTCAAGATTTAGAAACTTTGGTTACGAAGAGCAAACCACTGCAGAGGTGAATATTTTTTTGTTAAGAAACCTTGCCCTGTATATTTATGATTATACTATTATCCAGAGCCTCGACAAGTATGTGAGCAGATGTATGTTAAATCTTTTTTGGTGGACACGATGAATGAAAAACTTCTCAAGATAATTAAATAAAATTATAGATTTACTCTATAATCTCTAAAGTATAAAGTGGATGTAGATCTCAATAACGTCTTGATTTGAAAATGTTTTGGAAAAAAGTGACTACCGGAATCCACTTCCGGTATATATTCTTACCATGTCTGTTTATATCGATAATCTCGAAATATGATGTTTGATTAGAATTCGTAATAAATAGTAGTATAATAGTAGTCCACGAATTTTATCATACATAGAATAGTTGTGGACAATACATAATGTGTATTGAAGATGATGACATGTTGTTTTGTGGGTTTGAACCTCGAACCTCGAACCTTCCTCTCGTCGGACTAAGGCATGTTCCTGCTTTTACCTGACATAACATAACATTGATTTGTAAGCCTTTTTTGTTAAATTTTATTGTATTTTTAATGTTATTCATTAGAGGGTGTGTATAAATTGGCGAGAGAACTGCACGTGGTGACAGAAATTTATGACTAACAGGTGACAAATATTTGCAGAATTCATTTGATTTTTTTATGCTATTTAACATAATTTACAATATAATTATTATTGAAATATTGAAATTGAAATACATCATCATCTTAAGATTAAAGTCCATATGGCCTAATTCAGTGTAAAAGATTAAAGTTACTTATTAACTTATAGGTCGCCTTTCAATTGGCATTTAATTTCATCCGCTTTGTTACATTATCCTTCACAGCCTCGGTGCATTTTATTTTCAGTCCGCCACGAGTGCATGTGCGATAACCAGCGAGCTACAAAGTATACACTACTGTTGTAATAATGCTCCTATTCATTTGCATTGTTTATTGTGGTGCAGAGACACGGACGATGAAGGCGGGGCAAGGGGAGAAACGGGGATTGACAAGGTGACATCGCGACTGGAGCACCGTCAGCGTTCTTACCAGTCGGCTGGAAACAGTACACCACCCTACAGAAGGGAAATTACGTCAGCATATTAACTATCATACGTACGTGTTGAATGTCGGAACGGCACGTCCGACTCTCTACTTCGGCGACAATGTTACGCCTTTACATAATCCACGACTGATAATTACGTCGGAATCCAAATAGATATGTTGGATTTGGAGGTCCCCCGAGAGATACTAATGGTCTGCCAGAGCGGCTGATGAAGAGCAACGCATTGATTAGAAGAAGTGGTTTTTAGGGGTGATGTGTCCCCAGGCGGAGGCCGAAAGCATTTATTCACCTAGAACCTCGATTATTTACGGATTCTGCAAAATTTATCACCTTAATTACCAAACATATTATCGTACATTCATCTTTGGGTATCTTTGTCGATATTAAATATTATTGTTTAATCAAATCTAATCGAAACATTCATAAAATTATAATTATTGCTTATTTTTTTTATATAATTCTATAGGTCTCTTAATGTAAGTTATTTATATCAGATTTAAGGCGTCAATTCCTATAATTGCTGGTTCCTGGCTAATTTCTAAATTTTATAATATCAGAAATCTCAAAATATCATCAAAAATCCAGAAATTTACAATAATATTATACTTATAATATATTTTTCTCTACTGGTACTAAATTACAGTACAAGTTACCTATCTTAGCTAGTCAGTCTTAGCTATAAGTTGGCGAAGAAAATCTTTTATAAACACAGTCATTTATTTGTTGTGACGTCAATGACAATTTTATTAAAAGGCTCGGAATAATTATTTTGGTCTATTCTTCTAGAGTGTTTTAAGTACTGTTCAGTGGTCTAAATTTTTAGTAGGGTTATACTATGAAATATTTGCAGAAAAAGTAAAAAACTGATTTGAGCTAGTATTGTTAACTCCTACATTCTCTAGTATAAACAATTGGTGATCATTGGTGACAATAACTCCAATGTTGTACAAAACAATTCTGTGTATAGAACGCAACGTGTCCCAGTAACCACGATATTTTGTAAAGAATATTATTTTATGAGAAATGAATAATAAAAAAGTTTTCCATTTGTTGTAAACTTTCTGGGAGACGTTGTATGTTTGTCTTTAATTATTTGCAAAATATGAAATACATAGTAGTATGAACATTTATTCTATATACAGTTACACATCTGCAGCATACTTAATACATATAATAACATATTATTGATGATAGATTGGTAGATATACGATATACGATGTGATACAAGATGTGTGGAATAGGCATTCGACTTTCGTCTTTCGGCCCATGAACTGTTGTGAATATGAATGATTGTCTAATTATATTAGTTCGTGAGTTAGTCATTCTCTTGATGGTTTGTCAGTCTTTCGTACAATATTTGGGAGAGAAATTTGAATTTAGGTGTTTGGTTGATGTTTTGGGTATGGGGAAGGGTACAATAGAGGGATGTTAGTTGCTTTATGGATGATCATATAATTAAAGAAAATATAACTCGGATTTTGATTTAAAACAATTTTTGGCAATGTGCCCGGTTTTTCTTGAATCCTGGAAATTTGTTTTAGGTTTGAATACGTCTTCGGCGACGATATGCAAATTGCGAAGACTTTAATGAACATATGAACATATCAAAAGTTGCATGTAGAAACCTTTCAAGTAAAAATAATACTTAGAGATGATCAATAATTTTCTAAACCATGACAGTAAATCTCAATAACTTAACGAAATAGCAACGAGGAAATGAACGAGAAATTTGCAAACAAAAATTTCATAAAATTTTATAAATTGCTAAAAAGTTTGATGGAAATTTAATGAAAAATTCTAAAATGTGCAATCAAGATATCAAAGGAGTTAAAAGGCCCATTATATTTAATGAAAAGAAATCACAGTTTGAAGAAAACTTAATCATTACCTTATTCAGAAGATTCTGTTGGCGCCATTCGCGTCATAAAAGGTTTATGGCCATAATCAGGGATGGCCCAGGATAATTAGGAGGACCGTCACGTCTGGGTTTTCCTGGATGCATTGTTATAGGATTAGACACCTAGAATCGGTCAAGCTGCACCCCGGCCTTGAATTCTCGGAACTTCACCCTGTCATGCCGCCAACAATTACTATCGAGAGGAAGGGCACATTCACTTGGCCAGCCGAAGGCAACACATCGCGTCACTCCTCCGCAAATGTAACATAAGTGAATAAATCTTGTTAAGTTGTAATTCGAGTCTGACTTAATTATTCCACTCAACATTTTGGTACTTCAAACCGGATTCAACATTTTGGTCCTTCGAAACCGGGTACAAGAGTTTTTTGAACTAGAATCAGTTTGTTGTTGCCGAGCGCGAGCAACAAAAACTCAAGTGGTCATCGCCGGAAATACCTATCGAACGAGATTTGGGATCTCCGCACCACAACAAGCTCTGCAGTCAACGAGCACCGCAGAATTTCCACACCAGAGGAATCTTCGAGACAGCAGAACTACCGAACGAGTGTAGTCGTGCCCGAAGACATCACATCAGAATCGGACACGGTCTTGCAGGCGACGAGAACCGCGGACCGCACATTCTACAGAGGTAGAGAGTAAGTCCAATTTTCCTAAACATCAACTAACAATCAACGAATTCATAATGGCTTCCGAATTATCAGCGGAAGTTCAGTCAATTGTGCAAAAACTAACGCGAAAACGGTCATTTATTGCACGACAATTAAACTCATTAGAATCGTTTATCGTAGCATGCGCAAATATCGAGGAGAACATAGAAACAATTACTAGCGAGTTAGACTACATTAAACGCCACCTCGACGAGTACGCGGAGTATGAGGAATCGGTGTATGATCCCGAATACGAAGCGGAACTCGGCGATATTAACCCACTAAGTATCAAATATTTTGAATTAAAGAAGTTGATACCACGCAAAATATCGACTCATCATTCGGATTGTAGCTCAATACATAGTGCTCAAGCGAAATTACCGTCAATTGCCATTCCCACGTTCGATGGTAGTTACCGCGAGTGGCTTTTGTTTATAGAAACTTTCGAGTCGCTCATTGGTAAAAACAATGCTTTGGCTAATATCCAAAAGCTGAAATATTTAAAATCTGCACTCATAGGCGATGCAGCCGAGGTGATCAAATGTTTAGAGATGATAGATATTAATTATCCAGTGGCGGTGAAATTATTACGAGATACATTTCAACACCCATATAATACAAAGCGTAATAATAATAATGTGGTAATAAAAGCACAACAATCAGCTGTTTGCAATGCAGCAACGTTAAATCAAATCGATGAGAGAATTGTAAACGATCTCGAACATACGTCAAATGATGAACACATCGTTATTCAAGCTGACAATAGTGTTAAGATGTTGGGTGTGCAGTGGAATCCGCGTATTGATAATAGAGAATATCATGCATTTAAACCAAAATACGAAACACCTGTTACCAAAAGAAATATTTTAGCTACAATTGCACAATTTTTTGACCCACTAGGTTTGCCAGGTCCTACAATAGTATTAGCAAAAATTCTCCTCCAACGTGTTTGGCAGTTGCAATTAGGATGGGATGATATGATCCCGCAGGAAGTAGAAGGTAGTTGGCGCCAATTATTAACGGAATTAACAAGTACCTCGATTATTAGCGTGCCACGCAAAGTGATAAAATCGAGTGCGGCGCAATTGGAAATTCATGCATTTGGCGATGCTAGTCAAGCTGCGTATGGTACCACGGTTTATATCAGGTCAATTGAACCAAACGGTGCGTCATCGTGCACCCTACTGTGTGCTAAGTCACGGATAGCACCACTAAAGACGCTTAGCACCGTACAAAGAGAACATTTCAACAATGAAATAGCAGCCTTAAAGGCTGGCCGACGACTAAAACCAAAGAGTCATTTACTGTCACTACATCCCTTCATCGACGACGAAGGTCTATTACGGGTAGGAGGCCGTCTTCGGCATTCCGAACTAGCATTCGATTCCAAATTCCCGATATTACTACCGGCCAAAAATCACGTCACCGAGTTAATTATCAGTAAAACACACCAATCAGCATTACATGCAGGTGCACAAGGCACCTTAGCTTTAGTACGATCAAAATACTGGCCAATAGCGGGTAGAAATGCCGTCCGCGGGGTGTTACGTAAATGCATTGCATGTTTTAAGGCGCGACCACCAGCTGCGGAACCAATGATGGGAGATTTACCACAGTATCGAACCGAGCAATTACGCCCGTTCATAAAAACTGGTGTTGATTATTGTGGACCCTTCCTCATTAAGGAAAGTAGGAGAAAAAACAGCAAAGCGACAAAGGCCTACGTGGCACTGTCTATATGCATGTCAACTAAGGCAGTTCATCTTGAACTAGTGAGCGATTTAACTACCGATGCATTATTATTGGCTGCATTGCGGTGGTTTATAGCGCGGCGTGGTATCATTACAGATATATACAGCGATAACGCAACAAATTTTGTTGGGGCCAGTCGCGAGCTCGAAAGGTTCTATAATTTTTTAAGTAATAATGAAACCGAACTTGTCAGGGAGTTGGCGATTGACCGAATTGCGTGGCATTTTATTCCACCGCGAGCACCTCACTTCGGCGGATTGTGGGAAGCAGCAATTAAGCGAGTAAAACATCATCTACGGAGAGTTGTAAATAACGTATGCGTAACAGGGGAAGAAATGATGACCTTACTTGCGCAGATCGAAGCTATTATGAATTCTCGCCCTATTTCCCCTTTAACAAATGACCCGAACGATTTTTCCTTCCTTACCCCGGGCCACTTCCTTATTGGAGACTCTCTGAAGGCGTTTCCCGAACCGAGTGTGGACGACATACCTCTGTCCAGACTCTCTAGATGGCAGCATGTCCAACAAATGCAACAACATATTTGGCGGCGCTGGCAGAGAGAGTACCTACAGGAACTGCAAACCCGTGGACGATGGAGACAGGAAGTGGGACAAAATCTAAAGCCAGGTCAATTAGTTCTCATCAAAGAAGATAACATACCCCCCGGAAAATGGAGGACAGGACGAATCGAACAGGCCACGGTCCGCACCCTGAGGGAGACCAAAAAAAGACCAACCGTGAAACTGTGTGCGTTCCCGGAAGTGGGTACATTAGTACCGAATGCCAATACGGCCACTAATTAGTGTATATAAATATGTAAAAATTAGTTAGGAAAATGCAATAGTAATAGGTATCTGTATATATGTTCACAATTATTGAAACCCAACGCTTTCAAGGCGGCGGAGGATGTTGGCGCCATTCGCGTCATAAAAGGTTTATGGCCATAATCAGGGATGGCCCAGGATAATTAGGAGGACCGTCACGTCTGGGTTTTCCTGGATGCATTGTTATAGGATTAGACACCTAGAATCGGTCAAGCTGCACCCTGGCCTTGAATTCTCGGAACTTCACCCTGTCATGCCGCCAACAATTACTATCGAGAGGAAGGGCACATTCACTTGGCCAGCCGAAGGCAACACATCGCGTCACTCCTCCGCAAATGTAACATAAGTGAATAAATCTTGTTAAGTTGTAATTCGAGTCTGACTTAATTATTCCACTCAACATTTTGGTCCTTCGGAACCGGATTCAACAGATTCAAAACCTGAAAACATCAACCAATGTAACAAATTGTGTAATAAATGTGCTTGTTGAAAAGTATTTTTTAAATGTATACAAAATATTTATAAACATATGAAAGTTTCAGAATATTCCTCAAATTTCCTGAAAATTGCACGAAACAACAAATCTGCAAAAGTTAACACAACAATGTAACCAAACTAAAACACAGCAACTACATGCATCAAAAAGTTTTAGATTTGGTAATATTAAATAAAACATGAAATAACAAAATATATAATTATACGTGTATTACAAATATAAATGATCCTGACAATTTCCTAGATTTCATTTTTATTTATTTTAAAAGTTGATAAATACAGTATGTCCCCGGTTTGAGTTTACAAGAGGGATTTTTTTTAACTTTTACTTTTAAGTAAAAATGTTATAAGACTAAAAATTCCTGCTTGATCTGAAACTAGCATTTCAGTAATTAAAACATTGATTTATTTATTCAGAGTGTTGACTAAGTAACAATAAATTTAATCTAATTTTAACACTTTAGAAAATAACATCATTTAAACAATCCCCCACAATTTTCTTCACACCTTTCAAGCCTGGTGTGGAACTCCTGAAAACTGTTTTGTATTTCTTCAATAGTTATCTATACAAATGCCTCTCGTAGGCGATTTTTTAAATTTCCAGTATTATTTTCGGCATTGGGGGAATTGTTTGATTATATTTTTCTATAATGTTGTTAGATGTAATTTAATAGTTAGTTATAGTAAATAAATAAGTGTCAATATAAGGTTTAAAATTTTGAATTTTGCCAACACCCTGTATAAATAAATCAATGTTTCAATAACTGAATTGGTAGTTTCAGACCATGCAGGAATTATAATTCCTATAACATTTTTACGTAAAAGTAAAAATAAAAATAAAATCGCTTTTGTAAACTCAATCCGGGGACATACTGTATATTGGAACAATTAATTTATACATGAACTCTGTTGCATTTTTATTTTAACTAAGAAGGCTGTAGTTTCATTTTATAAAGTTTTACACATGAACACCAATAAAAATGATCTGACAGTGAAAAAGTTATTAAATGTCACATTTCGAACAACGTTGCCTAATTCATATATTAAAATAATTAAATTATTTCTTCAATTATTCAAGTGTGCTGCTTTTTAAATTATTTAAAAAATGCCAAAAAAATTATATTATAATTTGACTAATTTGATTTTGTAAAATAAAAATAGCAAATAAATTCTGTATCAATTGGCAACTCTATTTCATGGCAACATTGCCCACCGTCATAACATATAACCTCTTTTTTTAAATATAAGAAAATATTTTTTTTTTCAAGTTTAGTGATTTTTTACATTGGCTAACAATACTATCACCCTAACAGAGCCAACTTGGTTGAAAATAAAATGGAACAGAGTATACATTGTATATAATACATGTACAAAATTGTCTAGTTTAAAAAAATATTTCTTTATTCATAGAATTGTTTCAGATTTTTTTAAGGTAATGTGAACAATAACATATTCGACAGCCGGATTGTATCTTTTCGTGGGTCTGATTCAACTGTCGGACCGTAGTTTGAGGGCCATCGATGCACATAGGAGTCATTGCCAAAAATAGCTAGCCAAAAGTCGGTTGCACAAAATAAATCCCACCCACAAAATTTTGTTACCTGATACACTTCCGTAGTAGCAGACTAATGTCTTGTATTTTGTATATTTTTAAATATAATCGTATGGTCACAAGGACATTTAAAACTTTTGACTTGTACTATGGGTAGGTAGTAAACATAGCGCTCTGTTTAGTGTCGCAAGCCTAATTGCTTATTTTACGGTTTAAACTCGGTTTACAGCAGGGTTATGTGCCCCGATGCACATAGGAGTATTTGCCAAAAATAGCTGGAAAAAAGTCGATTGCACAAAATCAATCCGACCCACAAAATTTTGTTACCTGAGACACTTCAGTAGTAGCAGAATAATGTCTTGTATTTTGTATATTTCTAAATATAATCGTAGGGTCCCAATGACATTTCAAACTTTTGACTTGTAGTATGGGTAGGTAGTAAACATAGCGCTCTGTTTGTGTCGCAAGTTTAATTGCTTATTTTACGGTTTAAACTCGGTTTAAAGCAGGGTTGGAATATCACATCATTGATTTTTTGAAAACAAAAAACATAAAAATTATAATATGTTTATTTTTCAAATGTTTTTTATATTTCCAATCAGTTTATGCCAGGATAGATGTGATTGAAATCAATTGATTTACATACCATTTGAACACCATAGAATTTTAAAAATGAAGTCGTTACCTTGTTGATGTTGCTCTAGTAACCATTGACAAAATGAAAAACTTTGAAGTTTTCTTATTCCGAAATTGATTATTCTAGAACATATGTTCCTATAAACTTTTTTTTCTTAAAATAACACAAGTTTTAATCTCTCGAAGTGTGTTGGTGAGCTAAAAAACCACCCTGAATTTATGTGACATGCCACATTAAAAAAAATCTCGAAAATTTCATACTTGGTTACTACTGGTGTAGTTCATATACTACCCATTTATTGTCCTATTTTATTGTTGTGCAATTTGTGAAATTGTAAAACAAATTGGGCATCACTGTAAGGACCCGATTCATATTTAATATTAATTTCTATAATTAAAACATATAATACAAAAAGGCATACGTAAAGGTTCTAGAGGGCACGGGAAAACATGCGACCCCTCGCATTTTGGTACATGCACAATTGAGAGAAAGCGGACATATATTAATGGGTACGCATGGGAACTAGTCAACTCGAATTTTAAAGTGTATGTTCAAACGACCGTAAATCTGCTAAAGATAACGAGAGTGCTTAGTTCGTCACCGTAACAGGCGTTGCTACCTGGTTGGTGTACACGGGCAGAGAGAGATCAAGTTCAGAAAAACAAGCGAAAATATGGACCGGGGTGGTAGAATATGAAGGGAGAAAACGAATAAATTCAGAAATTCGGCACATACTCAGATCAGTCAGAAATAACTACCAGCTCACAACGTTACCCTGCTCGACGAAGTCTCAGAGATTAAGCATTCATTTCTCAGGTAATTATACGAATGACGAAACCAAATGTATACCGTATTAACCTACTATAAAGTCGATTTCCATGCTAATGACAAAACCTATCCTTAGTGACGCTGTTGTGCCATCGCGCACGAGTAGTGGAGCGAAATATAATAAAGGTAGAAGAACGTGGGCCACTATCGCCAAGAAATGCGCGGGTAGGCATAAATGCGTTTTATACCATGTCCTGACAATATTTTTATCAATACAGCAAATTATTCTAAATATCTTCCATTTCCCTCGTCGCAAAGGATTTGATATTCGGGTAATTTTCATTCATTAAAATTATAACTAAAGCATCTCGTAGGTTCAGAGGAGAAGGTAATCACAACCAAATGTACACCGTATTAACGTACTCTAAAGTCAATTTCCATACTAATGACAAAACCTATCTAGTGACGCTGCTGCGCCATCGCACACGAGTAGTAGAGCGAAGTTTAATAAAGGTAGAAGAACGTGGGTCACTGTCGCCGAGAAATGCGCCGGTAGGCATAACTGCGTTTTATACCATATCCTAACAATATTTTCATCAAGACAGAAGAATATTGTAAAATACCATACCTTGCTTACTACGAAACATTTGGATGCAAATATTATTAATCGAGTTTGTTTTCTCAAAACCTAACTAGTTAGAATTGCATATAATAGGTATATAAATCTCTCAATATAAAGAATTCAATGATAATCTGGGTCAATGTAATTTCGTGAATAAAATTGTTCAGCGCTCCGATATTCAAGCAATATCAGCATGTCAAACCGAATCAATCGTATGAATGAATGTATAGATGAGAGTAGAAGTAGAATTGAACCTAATAAAACTAAACCGTAATACGATTTATTTAAATAATATTACTTCTTAAAGTTCTGGGTAATGTGGCCGAGATTAATAGTAGACACAAATGCTATTAATATCATACGATGATGACATGCGGTAATTTATCTGCACGATTTGAAGATGGGTTATTGTATCATTTATGTGATTTGTTGCTATATGCAAGGTGGCGTTGAAATTCATTGGTAGCCACAAATGCTAACGAATTTCTATGCAGTGATGACATGTATTGAAGGAACTTCTCTGTAAAATAAACGAACCCAATTAAGTTGTGCGTACCGTTACAGTACTGATCCATGAAATTGGACTGGTTACTTGTTATAAGCACACAGTTTGCAAAATTGTGAATTTTGATGATATTGTGGTTACTGAGGGTTGTTACGCTTATCCACTTGGGCCTGGCTTTTATGGTTAGTAAGTTTGCGAAATTGTGAATTTAGAAACACCGTTACAGGCACAAGTAATCACAGTTAAATGCCAGACTACTTTACTTCATCCCTCGGCATCGCTCTTGAATGCTGGAACGGTTAATTATGATTTACGGATAACAAACAATGCGAACTTTCGCCATTGGCGAATTGATTGGCCGTTGCGTCTCGTAGAACCGAGAGGCAGCGTAATACGTAGCTATCATGTTTGTTTGAAGTAGTTTCCAATAACATGATAAATCCACGTCCACCCCCGGGACGTAACGAACCTAATTCGCACCCTCGTCGCTCGCCGTTGACACATATTCGCGCGCCCCCGTGACGTCACTAATTGTAATCGTGTCTGTCCACAGTTGATTCCGTGACCCGGGTGCATAACGCCCTCCACCCCCCTCCGACAGGACCCTTTCTAGCCAGGCACCTCGAGGAAAATTGGCCAAATTAATCCGGAAACCTCAAAGTGGATGGGATTTCTTTATCGATTCTGTGTTGCTTGGTAATTAATTATTGATCCTCGAAAGGAGCATGTTACTGGAGTTCGAATTATTTATAATTAAGTACTGGATTCAAGGCTCTAAGCCGATTCGGGCGTATAGGACTAGGCATGAGTCGTAAATTGAAATGGCTCGGGTATACGTTTTTGTATTAAAACTATGTGATTGACAAATTTCAGCTCACCACAATCTAAGTGTACCGCGGTTTCATTCAGTTTCACGCGATTTGTAATTTTGGTTGCATAACAATTGAATTTTATCAATGCATTTGATACTGTCGTTTAAGTAGATGGCATCTTGTAATGAAAAATTTATATATATATATATACACATATAATCAATTTACATCTCCTATACCTTTTCGGGTGTCGAGATTCATGCCACCACGAAATTATGTTGTCTACGAAGTTTTTCTATTCCTTTCTATTTGTAGCCTTTTTTCTTGCTTCTTGTTGATCGACGTAGTTTCTTCTTAGGATCTCTTCTATGTTGTTTTCCCAATTTTCCTTGGTCTTCCTCTTTCCTTCTTTTTCTTTTCGTCTTTTGATATCCATACTATTTTATTTGTCTGTCTTCTGGCATTCTTATCAGGTGCCCGAACCATCCTGGTTGTCGTTTCTGTATTAATTATTGCACACTTTGTATTTGTAGGTTTTCCCTGATCTGTTCGTTTCTTACTCTGTCTAATCTCGTAACTCCTTCAACTTTTCTTAAGTATCTTATTTCGGTTCCTTGTATTTTGTTCATTATCTTTTCATTTGTTGTCCATGTGTCGCTTCCATATAAGAGTGTTGGTCTATAAATTGTCTTGAAGAGTATCATTTTCGTGTTTTTGGAGATTCTTCTATTGTTTATAATGTACTTGTTCATTGCATAGTAGGTTTTATTTGCGGCCATGATTCTGTAATTTATTTCGTTTTCCATGGTTTCTTTATTATGCATTATTGTACCTAAATATTTGAAGGTTTCAACTTGTTCTATCCTTATCAAATTTATTTGTATTTTTGCTTTTGTTTCCTCTTTTGCTACTACCATTATTTTTGTTTTGTTTATATTAATTACCATGTTGTGTTTTTTCAGTTCCTCCTCCCATATGCTTATATTGTGTTGCAGGTCTTCTTGGCTTTTGGCTAGCATGACTAAGTCATCAGCAAAAGCACATTCTGCGATCACTATTCTTTTCATTTTATAGTATCCTCTTTCTACCTTCTTGGTGTTATCCTTAATTAGTTTCATTATGTTGTCTAGGAATATAATAAAGAGCAGAGGGCTTAAAGCGCCCCCTTGTCGAAGGCCTTGTGTGGTTGTGAAATTCTCAGATGTTGAATTATTTGTCCTTACGTAGTTTCCTGTGGTTTCAAACATACTCTTGATTGCTTTATTAAATGCACTTTTATCTTCCTTTCTTCAAGTGTTTCCCATACTTTGGCTCTTGGGACTCTATCAAATGCCTTTTCTAAGTCCACGAATATCATGTATAGTTTGTTGTTTTGTCTTAATATTTTTTCTGTCATCTTTTTAATTGTGAAGATATGGTCTCGTGTTGAATGTCTTTTCATGAATCCACTTTGTGACTTTTCTATTGTTTTTTCAATTTCCTTTCTTAGTTTGTTCTCTAGTATTGATTCATACAGTTTTGCCGCTGCGCACAGTAGGGATATTCCCCTAAAGTTGTTGCAATTTCTACTGTCTCCTTTTTTATGTATATGTATTGGGAAGATCACTGCTTTTTGCCGGTCTGCTGGTATTTTTCCTGTTTTCCATATTCTTTTTGTTAACTGTAGTAGTAGTTGTTTCCCATCCTTTCCTATGTATTTCAGCTGTCCAGATTTGGTCGTCTAAATTCTTTAGTGCGTTTTCTAACTTTTCTTTTGTTATAGATCCCTCTTCTTCTTCTGTATCATTACTATTTTCTTGTTCCTCTTCGTTTTCATTTCCTTCATTGGTTGTCTCTTTTTCAGACAAAAGCTCTTGGAAGTGCTCTTTCCATCTGTTCATGATTTCTTTATCCTTTTTCATTAGTACACCATGTTTATTTTTGAGTAGCTTTAGGTTTGTTTCTTTTTCCTTTCTGCAGCTTTTCAGTGTTCTATAAAATAGTTTTTGATTTCCTTTAAAATGTTCCTCTAATTTGGTTCCGAATTTATACTTGAAATAAAGTGATGGGAAATCAGTGTAGTTGAGAGAAAAAAAAATGGGAATGACCCATCATAGGTGGCAGAAGTGGTGATTTAGTGGCCGGAGGGCATTCTAGCTAAATAATATATCTTTCATGTTCAGTATCCAACGCATTATCTAGTAACAAACCTAATCTAATAGAATTAGTTAATTACATTCACATAACTGATGTGGACATGGAAGTAATTAAAAAAAATGGGAAAAGTTATATTTAATGCGTTGGACTAATGTACTGATTACTGGACAGAAAACAATAAATATATAATTGGGTGTTTTTGTGTGTTTTAGTTATAAGTATACCTCATTTATATGTAACATATGTGTATGCCATGTGTTACTTTTCCATTTGTAATCATCAATTAATTTGTATGGGTTTAAAAAAAACCAACGTCCACAGTACTCCTTACAAAGGAATCCGTAGAGTTGGACATTCTCTACTACTTTTTATCTCTTCTTTGTTTACAAAATTTTGATATCTAGACACAGTTCAATAGTTGAAGAATTGAATTTGGTATACCCATTGTTCATTCAAATTTAACTGAACGCTCTATAGTTTATAAAACTTATGTTGTACGCTTCAATAACACTGGTCAACACAATGTTTGCTGATTTCAGAAACGTCGAAAAATTGTTTCTAGCACGTCAGGTTTTTGTGATATTTCAATTTTGCAAAATGTACAACTTCATTCTTTTCGGGATGCAAGACCCATTCCGAAGACTTTTTAAAGGCAAAACTGGATTCAAATTTCAGTTTGACATTTACCGTTATCACTTTTCTAACCTCTCTTTAACTGATAACGTGTTTTTGTAAGTAAATAGTGAAAAACCATGTAAAAAATCCAAACAAATGACCAACCCAAAATATTTTTGCACATCGTACTTATGCATAGTAATTAATTTCCGTTAAAATACATTTAAATTGAAGGAGCAACACAGTCGTCAAAATTTGTCGGCCACTGTAATAACTCTATAGGAATTTGAAGAGTTAAAGAGTTGTTTTAGCAACTCAATTTTCATATATTTTTGAACTGATTGTACTCAAGTTGCGACTTTTCTTCCATTCTTTTATCAAAGAGCGGAAAAAAATCAATGGTAATTTCACTGGATGTAAGAACTGCTATCGAAGCTACTAAGTTGAATAGTTCTAGATTTCTATTGTCTCTACTCATTTTTCATTTATGCCTCGAATTATACTGTTATAAGTTGGTTTATCAAAGTGAGAATATACATTCAATGACATGCGTGACAGATTGACAGGGTAATTTAAAAAAAAAGATTTCTGAAGTCTTGAATTATACCCCAAAAAGTTTTTTCGAGTTTTTTCTGAAGTCACTTAATATAATTTTATACTGTTTTAGAAAATGTACTTGTATTCTTGTTTTAATTTAAATTCTCAAATTGTATTCCTACAAAGTAACTACTCCTAGATAGTTTATATTTTTCTGCAGATTGCTTTCCTAGTTATTAATTTGGAAACATAACTTATAGTTCTCAAATTTTTATTTCAGATTTGAGAGTTAAACTTTTACTGCTGCTTATTATCTCTTTGCCAATGAATTTCATTTGCTTATCTTGGAAAGTATTTTTATTTAATAGTCTCACACACATAGTCGCTAAGTTCAAGAGTTAAATTCTCTAGCCATTTTCCATCTACTACGAAATTTGATGTCTGAAATTATACTCGTAAGTTAAGAATTATCTTACATTTGTCTTTCAAAATGGAGATGATAACCAATATAATTGCCCTGTGTTGATTTTTATTCAAGAATTGGCTAAGAAAAGTTACAGTTTATGTTCTAGTGATAACGGTACGGTATTGTTTTTTTAAATTACTGCCAATTACTGCTTCAGGAAAAAATATTTTTTACATTATTTTTAAATATAAAAAAGTTACAGCGGCTTAAAACTTTTCACACCGTGCGGATTTATACCTTGCGAAATATTATCTTCAAATATGAAAATGTTTTTGATTTTTTTTCCGAAAACTTCACAGAGTGCAGAATTTTTCTTGTCTTTAGAGTTCAATCGTTAAATATCTGCAAAATTATGCTTTTATGCTAAAATATACAAAAATATGGTTTTATGCTAAAATATTCAAAAATACGCCCTAACAAATAGGGCTCAAAATTCACAGTTAAGCCTGAAACACATTTGAGTGCTGTCCATTCCTTTATCAGTCTGATAAAAAACATGCCTTTGTATATATTTGGTTGCCCTAATTATAATCAATGGTAGAACTAAAAACTACGGGCTGTGTATTATAAAATTATATGGAATTGTAAGCCAAGAAATATTTAATAACAGCTTTGACCACACGTGTCGTATTTGTCTCAATTCTAGATTGCAATAAATCTCGCCACACGTTTGTTTACATTAGCAACGAAGTGGACGTTCACACACCCAAGAAGCCTATTTTTCTCACTGCTTGTCACTGATGGTCGGCACGATCTAAAGTATCGTATTTTTAAAGACACAATTAACGATCATGCCGCGGTGTATTTCGGCAAGCCGCAAACAAACATATAGGTCATGAAGCTTGCCGGCCGTTTGGTTTCCCATGCTTTTTTCAATGCCGAGTCGGTTTGTATCATAAACCACCGTCAGATATAAAGCCGGTATGTTTATTGAGGAATAATTAAACAATTCAATGACTAATTGCGATAATCATTGCGTGGGAAAGTGAACTACATATATATTATCTGGATGTATGCAGTAGGGGTTGACAGGCTACAGCTTCCGTTTGATAAGTTGCTTTTTACTGACGTGTGCAAATAATTATCAGTCGGGTGAGATGTCATTTCTTAGCAATAAACGTTTTATAACGGCGTTTGTACTGCATTCGTAGTAGATACATTGTTTCAATTATCTTAGATGCTTTTATTTAGCAAGAACTTGTAGTACATTTGCATATTCTGTGGCTTGTTCACACTAAGGCCCAGTTGTACGATCATGGATCATCCTTGACCATGGTTCAGTTACCTAGGACATTATTGTTAATATAATAGTATCCGTAGAAATTGAACAAACTGATGAAATATAATCCACGATCGCACAAATGGGCATAAAAGGTAATAAATTACACACAAGAATATTTTAGTTTGAATAAAATACATATTCTTTAAACTGAATTTACTCATAAGTTGTGGATCTAGGAAACTTTATATGGCACGATAAGTCAAAACTGACCAAGAACAAAAAAACAACTGAATATAGATTTAAAACGTTTTGGAAAATAATTGACAACGGGAAGTGATTTGTTCAGCCTTATCACACTTTTGTTTTAGATCAATAATTTCGAAAATATGCCACATATATGAAATATATAAACGTAATGTTCATGATCAACGTGCAAATGTTAATAATATTAAAATTAATTATATTAAAAGAAAATGCTTAACTTTATTAACACTGATTTATAATAAAATTACTGTTAAATAAATTCAACATATATGTTATATTACACCTACAACCAGACCCATTAAGTCATGTGCTACCCACATCACGTATTGTTTTAATTTTTATGACAACAGATAATTTACACGTTTACAAATAACCAAAAGCAAACAATAGACACAACAGATTATTCTAATATTATGTAATCAAGTTTATTTACCAATGTGATCATAACAACATATTATGATCCCCACACCATTATAAATTATAATCTAAATAAGCATACGAAATGGGGATATAATTATAATTTCTAATTATTATCATTATTAATGTTACTTTAAAATTAATATAAATAAATTATGAAATTTATAATACAAAACGTGATCGAGAATTGACATATTCTGCCGCATTGGTCCCGTTCTCAAAACATCGATTATAAATAAACAGCGGTTTGGTCTTCTTGGATATACATCTTGCGCTTAGATCAACATGTGATATATCATTTAACAATGATCAATTAAACTCTCCTAGAATTTACATCACAAATCGCGTTTTGTTTGGGATCGATTTCTCTTCCATAGCCGGCTTTACTTGGCTCAGATGGTGTCGATTTAAATTGTTCCAATTGTAAATAAACATAAACGTGTTTATGGAAGTAATATATCCCAAGAGCTTATCGTGTGTTTGATGTAAATATTATTTGGTTTCGAGAAAATGTTCGAAATTATTTTACGACAAATATTCATCGAGTTAATATCACTTCAGGGATTACATGATAAAATCTTATACAGGGTGTCCAAGATAAGGATCAACAGCATAGGCATTCGGAAACCGTAAAAATTACAACGGCGGTTAAATTACAAAAAAGTTGCACAATTTAGGGGTCAGTAATATTCTGTTGAGAAAATAGAACATTTTAATTACTTCCGGAGATATTTGACAAAATTCGAAATTTTGCGATATCGTTTTTATGTTTTTCTGAACTTATTTAAAAATGTATTAAAAAACAAAAGGCACTTTCTCATTGCCACTTTTTTAGCTCTACGAAACAATGTTTATAAATTTTCAGTCCACCGTTTCGTTTCGAAAAAACCATCATTAACTTTATTTTTGTACATGGCCCGTAAAAAATGTACATCCTGTATTAAATAGCATTTCCTATTACGAATTCAATGATTTGTATCACAGTATGGTTTATCATGTCTTTAGTAGGAAAAAAGTCATGTTAATACAATTAACATCTTGGTGTGGTAGGCGTTGAAATTAGCGACGAAGACAAAATTTATCAGTTATCACCTAATTTTAATATTTGAAGATAATTAAATGAAAAGAACAATTATCATAATGTCACAGAAAAAAAAAGTGGGGTTCTAAATAACTTGAATGTTTCAAAGTTTACCTACTATTACTGCTAAATTGTTTTTCATTACTGTATTGGTACCTATTCTGAGTTAAAATTAAGTAATAATTGTTGTCTTCGTCGTCATTACATGAACAGAACAATTCTCATATCACAGCAAAAAAATAATAAGTGTAGTTCTAAAAAACTACAATGTTTCAATATTTAACTATTCTTTCTAAATTATTTTTTGTTACTATTTCGGTACATATTCTGGGTTAAAATTATGTGATAATATTTGTCTTCGTCGTTAAATGAACAGAACAGTTCTCATATCACAGTAAACAAATAATAAGGGTGGTCCCAAATAGCTATATTGTTTCAATGTTTAATAACTTTTCTTGCTAAATTATATTAAGTTACTATTTTGGTACGTATTCAGGGTTAAATTAGATAATTTTTTTTTTCTGCGTCGTCATAATTTCAACGCATACTACAAGAAAATGTTCGAAATGTATTAACAAGCATTTTTCTGAATAAAAACAAGAGAAACCATACTGTGATATAAATACCATATGTAGAGAATAATTATTAGTCAGGGCCTCAACACGGGCTTGTTATTGTTATTATTACTTGTTTTATTATTATTTAAAAACATATTCACAATTTTGATAAATCCACAAATTTTGTAGAAGTTTTATAATTTTTATGATATTTTACGCCTTATTAATTGATATGAAAAATAAACAATCATTACAATGCGCTGAAGTTATAAGCATAGTGTAAGACATAAAAATTAAATTGTCATTTGCGTTATCTACGTGCAATTTAATATTGCAAGAAGTTGATAAAATAAGCTTTGCAATAAAAACGATAAATATAATTAAATCTTTGAAATACTAATACTAACACATATTAATTACATACATACTAATACTAATACATACACAACATACTAATTCCTTGCGGCAAATTAGAGACACCATATGGGAAAAATGTTTTTCAAAGAGCGAAAATTTGGCTTCAGAAATGGGAATGTCTATAAATTTTGAAAACAAATGAAGTAAAATTATTAAATTAGATTATCAATCTCATCAATTAGTTCTTTATAGTGATAAATATTTATTTACAGAAGAATTGAAAGGACTAACTGATATTTTAATAACACAACTTAGATGGAGATATGAAAAACTATGTGGGATTTCGTCAGACTTCGTGTGCTTTCTAGGTGAATTTGTCGAAACTGTAATTAAATCCTTGAAATACTAATACTAATACATACTAATTACATACATACTAATACTAATGCATACACAACATACTAATTCCTTGCGGCAAATTTGAGACACCATATGGGAAAATATTTTTGTGAATATTTGGCTTCAGAAATGAGAATGTCTATAAATTTTGAAAACAAATGAAGTAAAATTATTAAATTAGATGATCAATCTGATCAATTAGTTCTTTATAGTGATAAATATTTATTTACAGTAGAATTGAAAGGACTAACTGATATTTTAATAACACAACTTAGATGGAGATATGAAAGACTATGTGGGATTTCGTCAGACTTCGTATGTTTTCTAGGTGAAAATGTCGAATCCTGAAATTAAAAAAAACTCAGCTTATGAATTTTCCCTTCAAATATCCAAATGATATAAATTCTGAGCAATTATTATCAGAAATAATTAGTTGCAAAAATCACCCAATACCGGTAGTTCCAGACAATAAATAATACAAATTTTTACTTTTTTGGAATAACACTTTATTAATTTATGGCGACAATAGTTTTGACCACATCAGCATTATGGTTTATTTATTTATACATAAAGTATAACTAAGTATAAAGCTCCAGTATTAACAAAAACAAGATAATTCCAGATCTTAAAGCAGCTATAACTTTAGATATTTTAGAAACGATTCGCGAATAAATTTTAGTTCAGTTCAACTATATACAGAGAGCGCGTAAAGTATTAAGACCTGGCTTTATATTTTCCCCTGTACAAATTTTCGAAAAACGCTTCAACCGGTCAATTTTTTTTTTCAAACAAATATTTTGAGACTATTTTTATTTTTTCATCTCTCTCCGTTTTGCAGTTATGACGTCAGAGCCATTTTTTTTAAATGACAACCTATATTTTTTATTATTGATTTTGATAGTACTTTTTATTATGTTTTCAACAACATGGCATTTTCAATATGTGACATTTGAAAAAATTTGAGAAATAGTGCGTTAAAGTAAAACTATTAAATTATTATTTCAATGTGCAGAATGCATCTTACCATTCAAAACAACGTCAGTTAAAACATAATTATGAAAACAGGCTTGGATTTTAAATATTGGAATAAAACCAAATTGATCAACCTGAAAAACATTCTTATTACAATGTCATCAATTACATAAATAAGAACATAAAACCAAAAGAAATTTTTATCAAGAAAATAATTCTAATGACTTGTTTTAAGATAAGTTTTAAAATAATATGAAGCCACAAAAATAATTAAAATAACGAAAAATAATTAAAATAACGAAAAATAATTAAAATAACGATAAAATATTGGTTAGGGAAAAAAATCTAATTAGATTTCAAATTGTTGACTATTTTGTTCTTGACAGTGTGCCAATCGATGTCGAAAGGCCGCACAGACATTGAGGAGAACTTTCCTAATTTTGTTTTAACTGACGTTGTTTTGAATGCTAACTAGATGCATTCTGCACATTGAACTAATAATTTAATAGTTTTACTTTTATATAGTTTTAACACTTTTTCTCATTTTTTTTTCTTCAAATGTTACATATTAAAATTGTCATGTTGTTGAAAACATAAAAAAAAGTACTATCAAAATCAATAATAAAAAATATAGGTTGTCATTTAAAAATGGCTCTGACGTCATAACTTCAAAACGGAGAGAGATGGAAAAATGAAAATGGTCTCAAAATATTTGTTTGAATAAGAATCATTTTGACGTGTTGAAGCATTTTTCAAAAGTTTATACAGGGGAAAAAATAAAGCCAGGTCTTAATACTTTATGCGCTCTCTGTAGAGTATGTTCAGTACAGAATGTAACAGTACATAATGTACAGTATAGAATGTACTGTACAAAATGTATAGTATAGAATGTACAGTACAGAATGTACAATATAGAATGTAAAATACAGAATGTACAGTATAGTATGTTGATAAAAAAATCCATAAGGGCGGCTAGAAACTTAAACGTATGCCCTAACTTGATTCAGATGCATAAAACACAACTCAAATTTCATTGAGTTGTCTGTCAATGTCAAAAATATCGCATTCTTCGCACCGCAGGTATCGGCTTGACCAGTGGCCACTTTCGTCTTGTAGAGCCAAAAAAATGGCAATGAGAAAGTGCCTTTGGTCTCCTTATACCTTTTCAAATAACTTCAGAAAAGAATAAAATCGCAAGAGTTCGGATTTTGTCGAATATCTCCGGAAGTAAGCGAACATTTCTGGTTTTCTCAACAGAATATTACCGACCACTAAATTGCTTAACTTTTTTGTAATTTAACCACCTTTGTAACTTTTACGGTTTGCGAGATCCCCATGCTGTTGATCCTTATCTTGGACACCCTGTATACAGATTTTGATTAATGTACAATATGTATTCAAATTCTATACAGTGACATTGATCGTTCCAGAAAAAACAATAACACGAGTATAAATAAATATAGCAATTTTTTACTTCGTTGGTATCACACTTTATCAATTTATGGCGACTTTAGTTTTCACCACATCAGCTGGTCATTATTAAACTTTTAATGGTTTAATAATTATAAGTTTGATAATGAACAGCTGATCTGGTCGAAACTATCGTTGCCATAATTTAATAAAGTGCGAAACCAACAAAGTAAACATGGCTATATTTATTTATACATAATATATCATGAAGTAAAGTCCTTCAGTGTTAACAAAAATAATACGAGTATTAAGGAATTTTAAGAACTTAGAATTTAGAGAGTGTTTGCCTTGACAGAATCTTAAGAATTTAGAGCACATTTTTACTTACAACACGGTTTTTAAAATTAGATGTGTGGGTACTAAATTAGCTCTTTGTGAAACCATTGTTCCTATTTACGACCATATTTTGGTGTAAATAGTGAATATTGAAATTATAAATGTCGTTAAGAGAGACTAGAATGCAAATGTATGTTCTTAATTTGGCCCTATTTATAATAAGCTTGTAATCCAAGTAATTATCGTATATTTAACATTAATATTTACTTGTATTGAGATGAGAATGCAAATTCTATAAAGATTATGATATATTTGTGTTTCAAGAGAATTATAACAGGTTTGCCCATCAATTGTATAATTGGGGTGTTTGAGTTTAATGATATAATTAATATTCCTGCTGTGTAAAACAATATCACATCCTATTGAAAAGTATCTGGAAAGAAGTTTTTGAAGTTTTAAATTTGCAGAGTCTTAGAAAGCGTTTCAATAAAAACTACTTCCTTTTTTTTAAATCGCTCGACCGTATGGGAAGGTAAGGGAGTGAAATATCTGCGTTATGTCACGGAATCAACCTTGCCACCCTCGGGATTACTGCAGCCCTTTTAAGACTTCCCGCTTCAGTTGGGCTTCTTTTGGTGTTTGGCACGCCTGGAGTTTCAGTACCCACAGCGTTTGACCCTTATATAGATAATGTGGAGCGGCTCAACACGTCCGCTGTGGAAAATCAATCGCAAATTAAAGGTGATCGAGCTGGCAGCGTTTAACAAGGCACGTTTTATAAAACGTTTCCTGCATTTTTATATCATGGACTCGCAAATACGCTAATATGACTGAATCATATAAAAATATTAGAAATGGTATTTAGCGTATTTATTATGTATAAGAATTAGTGAAAATAAATGACAAAGTATTATAATATTAAAGAATATGGAAACTAAGTAGAATACTCAGAATTATTGATGAATATAAGAAAAACAACAATAATTATAACAAAAAATAATAATAGAACTGGTATAACAATAAAATAAGAACTGCCGAGAAAATCAATTGGGACACAAAGAATTACTATAATAAACAAAAACTAAAATCAATTACAATGGAGTACACACATGATTTACAAAAACTACAAATAAAAGTAGCATATAAAATTACTAACAAAAACAATGAGGAAATGAAAAAGTGCCTTTTGTTTATTTATACTTTCAAATAACTTCAGAAAAAAATAAAAAGGATTTCGGATTTCTGAGATTATGGTAATAATGAAATTATTTGATATTGTATTTATATTTGAAAATTTATTTCATTATCATAGTGTAATTATGTAATAAACGGGTTGTTTGTAGGAGTTTTAAACACTGGTTTTTACTTTTACTGTTTATTTATTTATTTGTGGACACAATTAACTGTCCAGAAATGAAGAACCGAATAACACGAATTACACAAACTTGGTGGATGAACTGTGGCGTTTGATTAAGAACTCTAGCGTGGTTGATTATGTACTGTCGCGTTATTGTCTATGTACTCTGACGTGTTTGATTATGTACTGTGTCGTGGTTCCTTAGTAACTGATTTTCTCCACATCGGTTACAAGTTTCGAACACTCGGTTGTAACTCACTGGAGTAGGGCCAGAACGAACTTTGAACGCATTCAAGAACAAAGAATATTCAAGGTTCGCTCTGATATTGAAATATCTCTGTCTATCTAAATTACATATTTTGCATCTACTTAAAGTGTAAATAACATTAATACACAAAAGCTAGACTGAGCGTCGCGCGGTGAAACTTTGAACGGAAGTTAATCTAAGAAATTCGGAGATAATATAAAGAGACTGCATATTGTAATTTAAGAATAGAGAGACATATTTATACATTTAGTTAATAATAATGGAAACATTACATCCTCCTCTCCTTATTGAGAAAAAAAAATTATTTATATAGATTATGTAGATATATACACACAATCACAATACCTAAATATAACATAATATAAAATATCTGAAAAAGAAGGACAATACAAAATAATATAAAAGATAAAGAATAACTAGGAATGATAATTTTTTTTTTTTTGTTATATATAACATAATATAAAATATCTGAAAAAGAAGGACAATTCAAGATAATATAAAAGATAAAGAATACGTAGAAAGGGTATGTAAGGTAAAGACAAAATTAGTTATTTGAAAACAATCGAAAAATCTTACTATTAATAGGAACCATTATTTGTTTAAAATTAATCGTTACGGTATCTGGCAACAAGTCTTTGACTACGTCTAACTTCGACTGCAGCCTCTATTTCATTTAGAGTTATGTCCACATTTGGATCTATATTAGCGTCACCGATTCGATTCATAGGCATTGCAGGTTGGTGTTGTCTGTGAACAACATGTTGGATACGGTTTCGCCAACCAATAATTATTTTGTAAACTTTAAATAATATATACATTAATATTATAATTGAAATGAGATATGTCAAATAGGAAGGAGAGACATTTAACAATTGAGAGTTGTTTGAGATATTTTTTGATATTTGTACTATATCATCCAATTTATGACTAGCAGTAATTAGATTTCTCGAATCAACATGAGTTGTCGGAATCGGAACAAGATGACCAATATTTATTTTTTTTATTTTATCGCAACAACCATCATTTAGAATGTTGTAAGGGGGTATTACAAAAGTCAACATACTTTCAAAATTATTATTAGAGGAAGTTATTGTATTAGTACCCGTATATACTTTACAGTTTGGAAGTAAGGTTAAAACACCTGAATTCATAATATGTATGTCGATGCTAGTAGAATTTTTGCATGAGAGCGTAACAGATTTTGCTTTTGGGGCTAAATAAAGCCAAGAATTTGTGGATTCTAATTTCTGCCAATATTCTGACATGAGCTTAACTATTCTTGTGTCACAACTTTCTGAGATGTTTGAGTGCAATATCATATAAGATTCGCAATTTGCTTGTAACACATTTGATCTAAGAGGTTGATGTAGGTAACATATATATTTGTCGGGTATTTTGTGACAATGACTTAGATCGTTGAAACTACTATTGGTTAATTTATCTAAAGATATTGCAATGTAGTTTGAAGTTGGCTGAATGAAAATAAAAGATGAATTATCATAAGAAGTTGGAAGTGGTGTTATTTTATAAAATTTATATGTAATTTGGGAGATTAGTGGATTTGAAATAATGAAAATAAGCTTGTTGTCACTGTAGTAGACTACGAGGGAAGCTACCTGTAATAAGTGAACTGAGTTCTCGACAGTCAAAGGGAGAGCATATGAAGTTGAAATGGGCAAAAGTTGTAAAGTGGAAGTAAGTTCTGTGATATATTGTTCAGGACTTAAAATAAAAGGATGAAGAATATCAGATTTTGCAAACAATACAGCGTTTATAAGAGTAGAGTATTGCTGGCTTAATTCATCAGTCATTAAAATTAGTTTTTAGTAAAATTCGAATTATTCCGTAATAAAAAAGGCTTCAAATAATGATACAGGATTGGAATACACATCACCTGATTGATGCACTTCAAAGTTGGCACATATATTATTAGAGTACTTGATAGAATTAGTATTTACAATTTCGTCATTATTAAAATGTGTTTCGTCTAATAGTGTTCGATTATTTTTTTCGGAAATATTAGCTACTTTAGGTTTGAATTTGGTATTTTGATATCCTTGAAAAGATTGAATTTTTTCATTTTTACATGTTATCTCATCAGGAATTGTGTTTTCTAATTGTGAATTTGTATCTTTGTATTGTTCCGAATTTTGAGGCAATTTATCACTATTATTGAAAGTATCAGCTTTAGTATTGACTTGAATTGGAGCCATATCCGTTTCTAGTTTAGAATAATTATCGGTAATTGTTTTTAGAATTTCTTGCTGTTGATTAAATTTTTGATTGAAGTTATTATATTGTTCGCTTAAATTGACTTGAATTTCATGATATATACGTGATACAATTTCGTTTGTTAAAAGTTTTTGTTCTGATTTAAATTGTTGGAACTGATTTTGAAAATTTATTTGGTTTTGATTAATTTCGGATCTTAAGTTTTTAATTTCATTATACATCGCTTCAATTTTACATTCTAAATTATTGACTCTTGTAGCATTATCACCGATATTAGTAGTATTATTACGATAATGCTTAGATTTTATAGTTCTAACCTGGCGAACGTTTGCAATTCCTGAATGAATCATTGACATATTTTGGTTGTTACGTAAATTTTGGTTTCTCGTGTTGGATTGGTGCGCTTGATTTGAAATATTGGGATTACGTGAGTTTTGGAAATTAATATTTCGATCGTTTTGACAAGAGCTGCTTGAATTTGTATTTTGTATATTTTGATTTTGATAATTATTACGGCTGGATGTTGTTTGGAAATTATAATTTGGAACATTTCTATTTGAAAACTTTTGATTAGATGTATTTGGATAATTTTGATTAAATTGATTTTGTCGAAAATTTAGATTTTGCCTTTTACGGCATTCGTTTATAGAATGTCCCATGTTTTTGCAGTAATTGCATGTAATTTGTTGATTCCTTTGATCACTATATTGGGCATTATGAATTTCGCGGGGTGGTTGATTAGACGTATTATTAAGTGAATTGAATCTACAATTGGATGTGAAATGAGAATTTTTGTTGCAAATGTGACAAAACTTTGATGTACTAGGGAGGTCATTAGTCGGTTTAGTCATTTGTTCTTCATTAATTGCAAGTGTTATGGCTTCTTCGAGTGTTTCAGGCCTCATTGCTCTCACAATTAGATTTATTTGACCTTTTAAGCCACTGGTGAATACACTAAGGACTTGTGCATTGACCATTTCAATTTGTGCTTCTTTTTGACGACATTTTTCTACGCGTGTGCCGAAATCGGAAACTGTTTCCGTTAGTTTTTGAGTACACAAATTTAATTCTGCTAAGACAGCACTGTAAGTCATTTTAATTGAAAAATTTTCGCGTAAAATTCGTTTTAGAACATCCCAAGTGTCAATGTGTCTACTTCTTGTACTACGACCTGCTTCGCCTAGAATTTTATTTTTTATGGCAATTGATAATTGCGGTTTCTGCTCGTCCGGGACTAAATAAATTGCATCATTACATTGGTTTATAAAATCTTCCAAATTATTATGATTAGATGATTTTGAATTATCAAATTTAGTGTCAGTTAAAATGTTAAATGCAAAATTTAACATAGTCAAGTCAACTGCCATTTTGTAACGTAAATAAAAACGAGTGTTCAATTTATAATGGAAGTTAAATAAAAATGTTGGTTCCTTTAGTAAGAAAATTCGACTTACATAAAAAATATTATGAGGTTCATCTTGTCCATCCGGCGATTCTTCAGAGATGAAAATGACCTCCTCTGCGGTGGAACGGGAAGCTGCACGTCTTGTCCTCGTCTGTGGTAGATCGGGAAACTGCACGTCTTGTCCTCGTCTGTGGTAGATCGGGAAACTGCACGTCTTGTCCTCGTCTGTGGTAGATCGGGAACCTGCACGTCTTGTTCTCGTCTAGGCGTTTTTTTTCTTTACACTCCTGGTAGATATTTACACAAATACATCGCTCACGTTTTCTGCATTTAATTAAGGACAGCCTTAAAAACCAGGGAATAATTCCTTTCCGTTTATTTATTTTCTTTTGTGAACCGATTTATTTTCCACGGCAATTATCACAAATTCTACCGACTGCGCCAATTTTGTAATGAACGGGTTGTTTGTAGGAGTTTTAAACACTGGTTTTTACTTTTACTGTTTATTTATTTATTTGTGGACACAATTAACTGTCCAGAAATGAAGAACCGAATAACACGAATTACACAAACTTGGTGGATTATGAACTGTGGCGTTTGATTAAGAACTCTAGCGTGGTTGATTATGTACTGTCGCGTTATTGTCTATGTACTCTGACGTGTTTGATTATGTACTGTGTCGTGGTTCCTTAGTAACTGATTTTCTCCACATCGGTTACAAGTTTCGAACACTCGGTTGTAACTCACTGGAGTAGGGCCAGAACGAACTTTGAACGCATTCAAGAACAAAGAATATTCAAGGTTCGCTCTGATATTGAAATATCTCTGTCTATCTAAATTACATATTTTGCATCTACTTAAAGTGTAAATAACATTAATACACAAAAGCTAGACTGAGCGTCGCGCGGTGATAACTTTGAACGGAAGTTAATCTAAGAAATTCGGAGATAATATGAAGAGACTACATATTGTAATTTAAGAATAGAGAGACATATTTATACATTTAGTTAATAATAATGGAAACATTACAATAATACTGTGGTCTATATCTTCTATATCTATGTCTTTAAAACTATAAGCACCGTATTTACAACAAATACAACAAATAAACTATATACGACAGTGCGGCAGATAACTCTGGTGATTTGCTATAGCAACAGAAATAGTAAATATTTTGTTGCAACAACAAATCATTTATATATAAATTTTTATTATTTTTTTACAAGGAAGTGACTAGGGTTTGAAATTGTGTAAAGGTAAAAATTGCGAAACGCGAACGCTGGCCGGAAAAATCGGGATTATATAAGCCGGGAGGCGCGAGTTTGCGTAACACTTGTATAATTCCGTCGTGCGACAGTCGTTCGTTCAACTTGTGAATGGTGCAAAGAAACTGCGCAGCGCTGCACATTACCCAAAACATACGTTAGCATTTTCCGTCGAAAATGGCACGGCAATGTTAGTAATAGATAGATAAAATACTGCCCACGTCGATTTGCGTCTGTCTAATGTCAGAATGGTTAATGAACTTCTCAGTAAAATTACAGCGTCGGTAATATTCTCAGGAAATTGTAACTTTATCACTTTTTACGACAAAAAGTTGTACACCAATTATGAATTGTTAATGAAATAATAACCTTCTTAGGATTTATGTGTAGACAAATTATTTTATTATTTTGTTCAACTATTCAAAATATTCCAGAAACTCTTGAACTTTTAAGAATGCGCGAGACCAAAACAATGGCAGAGTTTATCTACAGAGTGTCCCAAAACTCCCGCTAAAGTTTCAGGTAACCTTTGTCTGTCATAAAAGATGAACACAAAACTGCAAAAAAATCAACAAAAGCCAAATAAAACACGCATCAAAATTAATTTACAAAGATACGATCACCAAGCAATGGTTTCTTTAAAACAATAACATTTTTTGGAGATGTTAGTTTCAAAATCAAAACCATCTTACAGAAGGGAAAAAATAATCTTGAATTTAAATCTTACAGTAAATTCTAAAAATCTACAGAGAATCAAACTGCCGTTAAAGTTTCAGGTAACCTTTTTCTGTCATGAAAGATGAACACAAAACTGCAAAAAATGGCAATGATCAACATAAACCAACTAAAACACGTATTAAAATTAATTTACAAATATACTATCACCAAACAATAGTCTTTTTAAAACACTTACAATTTTTGGAGATGTTAGTTTCAAAATCAAAATCCTCTTACAGAAAGAAAACATTAATATTGAATTGAAAACTAGTGTAGGTTTTCTTTGGCACATTGGCAAATCTATTTTTGAATGGTAACTCTCCGACCAATTCTATTAAAAAATCAGGAGTCGATAAATTGAGTTGTAATAACTGTACCGGACTATACATTGATCAGCCTGGTCGATGCCTACAAGCTTTAAATTAAATCAAGACAAATCCACCTTCGCCACTCATTTACTAGATAATCAACAATATAGCGAAGTTATTTGCGCTATTGATAATATTTTATTCAAAATTCTTGTTCAAAATATAGGGTCCTAGAGGTAATGCATTTTGCCGAAAAAGGTGTGGCCCTTTTTTAGCATTACCATCCTAGAATCACTGTAAATCTTCGAATGACATAAGATGTCGAAACTATAGTCACTATTAAATAAATCCAAGTGATACTAACATAGTAACCTGTGTGTGTGTGTTTTTTACCTATTAAATGCTACTTTTCTTCTTACTTTCTTACTGGTACATTAGTAATCAAAGAACATAAATGTAACGTCTGCTTTTCATTGTCAGCCAACTTCCAGTATTTTTGGCAAAGAACCTCTCTTTGTTATTTAGAAACCCTTGTTTGCACATACCTACATCGAACAAAATTTGCAAATGAAGTTTCTTATCTGGAACTTATTTTCCACTTCTATTTACATATTTCTTTCCAAGTTTCTTAGCAACTGTTCTTTTACAAGAAGCATTGTCAGCCTTCTTTCTTTTCACTCGTTTTTCATTTGTATTTACAAATTTCTTTCTACTATTTGTTCATTCTCAGAACTGAATTCTGAATCTTTATCAGCTCTTTTCTTTATCTCACCTTTTTCATTTGTTTTATCATAATACTCTTCAATTGATCGAACACATCGAACAAAGTTTGCAAATGAAGCTTCTTATCTGGAACTTATTTTCCATTTCTGTTTACATATTTTTTTCTAAGTTTTTTTTTCTTACCAACTGTTATTTTTCAAAAAGTGACAATGCTTCCATTGTCCCTATGGAAATATAATTCCAGATAAGAAACTTCATTTGCAAATTTGCAAACAATTGAAAAGTATTATGATAAAACAAATGAAAAAAGGTGAGAGAAAGAAATCCGCTGATAAAGATTTGGAATTGAGTTCTGAGAATGAACTAATAGAAGAAATAAATTTGTAATTACAAATGAAAAAAGAGTGAAAAGAAAGAAGGCTGACCCTTGATTGCACATATCTACATCGAACAAAATTTGCAAATTTAGTTTTTATCTGGAACTTATTTTCCACTTCTATTTACATATTTCTTTCCAAGTTTTTTTTTCTTAGCAACTGTTCTTTTACAAGAAGCATTGTCAGCCTTTTTTCTTTTTACTCGTTTTTCATTTGTATTTACAAATTTGTTTCTACTATTTGTTCATTCTCAGAACTCAATTCTGAATCTTTATCAGCTCTTTTTTTCTCTCACCTTTTTTTATATGTTTTATCATAATACTCTTCAATTGTTCGAACACATCGAACAAAATTTGCAAATTTAGTTTTTATCTGGAACTTATTTTCCACTTCTAAAGGGTTTTCCAATAAGAGGTGTTATTTTGATATTCAAAGAAAAATGCCTTTTTTTATTATAAATCATCAGATGTTTATTTCATTACAAAGAGGAAGGTATGCCGTTAATAGTGGAAAATAACATCAAGCAAATGACCACCACGGCCACGCTTACAGGACAAAATCCTTTTCATGAAATTTTCCATAACTAAATCGCAAAGTGGCTGCTGTATGTCCTCGATAGCCTCACGAATTCCATCTTTGAGGTCTTGAATCGATACTGGGCTGTTGGCGTAGACCTTCTCCTTCACGTGGCCCCAAAGAAAGAAGTCGCAAGGTGTTAAATCACAAGATCTCGGTGGCCAATTGTGATCACCTCTTCGAGAGATAACACGGTCCGGAAACTTTTCCCTTAAAAGATCAATGGTTTCGTTGCTTGTGTGGCACGTAGCGCCGTCTTGTTGAAAGTGAACGTTGTCCAGATCAATACCATCCAATTCCGGCCATAAAAAATCGTTAATCATCTCTTGATAGCGCAATCCATTCACCGTAACTGTTGCGCCAGCCTCATTTTCGAAAAAGTAAGGTCCAATGACTCCGCCGGACCATAAACCGCACCAAACAGTCACACGTTGAGGATAGAGAGGCTTTTCAACAATAACTCTTGGGTTTTCTGAGCCCCAGATGCGACAATTTTGCTTGTTGACGAAGCCACCGAGGTGGAAATGGGCCTCATCACTGAAGATGATTTTTCGATGGAATTCCGGATCATTTTCATGCATTTCAACGACCCAATCAGCAAAGTCACGACGTTGTTGATGATCGGCCGGCTTGAGTTCTTGTGTTAACTGGACTTTATAAGCCTTAAGACCCAAATCTTTATGCAAAATACGGTGTAATGACGTTTGTGGAATACCTAATTCCAAAGAACGACGAGGAATGGACAAACCTGGGTTTTCTTCAACACTTTCGGCTACAGCAGCAATATTCTCGGCTGTTCTTGAGCGACGTGCACGGGTTTTATTCTTCTCATCACTAACTTGTCCCAACAGTTCGAATTTTTCCACCAATTTCTGTATTGCGGTCCGACAAGGTGCTTCACGACGACCCAAAAATGTTCGAGTTTTACGAACCGTCTCTGCCAAATTTTCACCATTTTTATAGTGAATTTTAATAATTTCAATGCGTTGTTGAAGCGTGTATCGTACCATTTTTATTAATGGCGTAGTTTCTACTTGTCAAATGCCAAGAAATGACAGCTTCAAAAGTGACATTTACCGAAATAGCGGGCTATTCAAAATAACACCTCTTATTGGAAAACCCGTTATTTACATATTTCTTTCCAAGTTTTTTTTTTCTTAGCAACTGTTCTTTTACAAGAAGCATTGTCAACCTTCTTTCTTTTTACTCGTTTTTCAATTGTATTTACAAATTTGTTTCTACTATTTGTTCATTTTTAGAACTCAATTCTGAATCTTTATCAGCTCTTTTCGTTCTCTCACCTCTTTCATTTGTTTTATCACAATACTCTTCAATTGTTCGAACACATCGAACAAAATTTGCTAATGAAGTTTCTTATCAGGAACTTATTTTAACCTGGTGTCTTCGCCGATGTCAGATTTTTAGTCATATGTACTGAAGAGATTACGATGTAGAAGGTAATTATCTGACACACTCAGTTGTGATTCTGAATATCCAGATGTGCTAGGTACAGCAGTTCCAACGAAATTCAAGCCTTTACAGCTCAGGATACAATTTCTTGAAAATATACGCCGAATAAATACAAATTCGTAGTGATAATTATTATAATTACCATAATAATTACATATACCATAGTCTACTTACCTGGATTCGACAATGCCAATGCCAATTCCGCTAAGTGTTTAGCCCTCGATGCCATTTTTCTTGTTAAAAAAATCAAAAAACTCACTTATGTACAACAAAGATAACAAAAACATAACCTCCGAATTCAGACATTAATGGTGTGAAAATTTAAAAATGATTTTAAAATAAAAATAATCCGAGAGTATTAAATATTAGCTATGTTCTATTTTTATACATAATGCGAGTTTAAAGATTTAAATGAATAATTAAAAGATAGTTTTGAAATCTCTATTCCGAACCATATCTCTTTTATAGTGACATTTAAATCTATACGTATTTGAAATATTGCTATCTTTAATCGCCAACTATTAATATTTTTACATAATACGCTCAGTTTTAGGTAAATGTCCGTATCGTAACTATTTGGCAATAGTTACTTACTACAGATCTTTCTATATTTTGTTAAATACGAGTAAATCGATTAAAAAATATGAAAAAATCGTACACTGTTTACAAGACATTTTACTCTCCTTATCAATTAAGAAAACGTTTTCTAAAAAAATAATAAGATAGATTTCTTATTATATTATATTAACCAAAACAAATGATATTAATTAGACGTACATTTTCCAATGATTTAATATATAGACATATAGATATAACTACTTAAGTATACACATCACGTATTACTGTAATAACATTTGCACATCCATTCCTCGAGTGTTACATAAATATTTCAACACGAGCTTCTGCGAGTGAATTATAATTAGGGCATTATAGTTATGTTGTTAATATGAGATGGGTGAAATTATTCGCACACGAAGCTGCCAGGGCCGGCTTAAGTACTACATGAATTAGCATTGATATTGTGGCGCTTGAGAATTGAGGACTGAAAGTAGTTCTAAATTAATATATTTCCAACATAATAAATACAATAACTGACTGCTCATTTTTGAACGGATTTGTGAAATATAAAATATAAATATGTTTTTCCACTCCCTGCATGGTAAGTACACTGCTGTAACATTGATTTGGTGGAAGTAAGCCCCACTTACCGATAAAGCTTTGGTTACTATCAGCAACGGGAAGTAAGTAATCACTTACCTCCCTCAGGGAAGTAAGTAAAATAATTTCAATAGCGTTCTTTCTCTGGCTCGTGCATTTTGATAACACCCCTTCGACTTCTCCGGCAGTAGGAAGGAACAGGCAGTATCTGCAGCCTCTTCAATTGCCATTTCTTGTTTATTTTCATTGGAATTCATTTTTCAACTGAACGAATACAATTTCTGACATTCACACTTTGTTTGAAAAATAGTCTTAGCAGCCAAAGCTGTACTGACATTTTGTTCATTTTACGAAAATAAATTAATCAAACACAAACAATTAAACCAACTTCAGGAGTGGGAAACAGTTATAAGCAATTCGAGAGGTAAGTTTTGACCAGTCTCGGTCTTTATTGCTAGCAAACTCAACCTCGACTGGTAAACGATACTTACCTCTCTTAATGCTTAAATAACTATTTCATTATTATCACAACCGTTAGAAATAATACTACAATTTCTTACTGTATGTGCATGTTTTCAGAATTTCTTACTGTATCTGCATGTTTTTTAGAATTTCTTACTGTATGTGCATGTTTTTGATAAAACTCGTTATTATTAAATGTGAGTCGTCTTGTTGCAAAAGCAGTTATCTCCAAATATTTCAAAATTTCCGTTAAACATCTAATTTTGTAACCTTTTACTATTAGCGTCTGCTAAAAGAATTGTAACTATCTATACCGGTTAAATCCCATTGAATATTGTTATCAAATTTCCGTTTTACTTGCAAATTCGGCTTTATCCTGTGGCTAATATGTTTCAAAAGTGGCTATCTTAATATATGAATTTACTGCGTATAATAGTGCCACGGGAATGATTGGCGGGGCTGTGTCATATTATGCTTGTTCATAATTCTGCTAAACACCTTGGCCAGAACGAGGTAATTTTCCCAGTCGTTGGTCATTTATTTCTTCCTCCGGGCCGCGTATTTGTTGAAATAGAAAAAGAAACACGTAAGGAGATATTAATAGACCCTGCAGTTGTAAAAAAAATCTGTCAAATTATACGTAGGTAAAACATTTGGTAAATTATTAACGGTACACACCCAGGTATTATACAAATTCTAATAATTTGTAATATTTAGTTGGTTCGTGATTTAGTGATAGTCAAACGTTATGTTTGATTTTTAAAATCATTATCGTGACAAGTAAATCGAGTTCGTTTAATGGGTAATGTGTCTGTTAGTAATTTTTGTTACGAAGTAAAACACAGTTATGTGGATCCAGCGAGATTTGTTCATTTTGAAAGATTATGCAAGCGATAGATAAATAAAATACAGATTTATCATTCAAATTAGACGTTATATATTTAATTATCTTATATGCAAGCGACAGGTAAATCGATCTATTCCCGTTGAGTTTTTAAAAGATATTTATATATATTCTGGGATTATCATTGATAATGTTTGATGGAGTATCATTTTTTCTTTGCATTGTTTGATTTGCTTAGTTTGGTAAGTAATTGTTTTTGTTTTTTTTCCTGTGTGCGATATATTTGAGAGGAAAATGTTTGTAGAAATAATTCATAAAGGAAATAAATTGAAATAAAAGATTGATACATAGTATTAGCACCGCGTGCAACTCCGACAGTTACAAATAGTTCATCTTTGATATCATTTATGAAGTCATGTATAGATGCCGCAGAGTAGCGTCTTGTGCTAACCTTATTAATGATATTTACATTGTCAATTCTATAATATAATAGTTGCGTCGAGTGATCTGCAATTGCTGCATGAATGATTTCTACCTTTGTATCCGTGATTATATTTGTGATAACATTGTCGAGACAAGATTTACTTGTTTTCGAAATACGTGTAGGTTCATGTATTAAGTTTCGCATTATATACTTGTACTATATTTTCACAGCATTTACTTTGAGTAGTGCTTTTTAGTACATCGATATTGAAATCGCCTACAATTATAATTAGTTTGTTCATTAATGTAATTTGCATTATATACTTGTACCATATTTTCAAAGTATTTACTTTGAGTAGTGCTTTTTAGTACATCGATATTGAAATCGCCTACAATTAAAATTAGTTTGTTCATTAATGTAAATTGTTCTAATAAAGTTTCAATTGATTCGTTGAAGATTTCGATGGATGCACTCGGAGGTCTATATACTACTATCACAGTAAATGATATTTTAAAACACGAAAGTTCTGCTCCCACGCACTCAAACACCTGGCATTGAGAGACGTCACTCAGGTCCAGCACTTTACATTAGACATTTCGATCACAATATAAAGCAACTCCACCATGCTGATTGATTTCTCTATTAAAACTTGTGATTAGGTCCAGATTTCGGAGCTGATAGGCCTCTATTTGGGAATTTGTTTGCCAGTGTTCAATAATACCTAATATTGTCACGTATTTATTTTCGATTTGAACATCGAACCGCTAGTTAAAAATATGGGTCGGGAAAATAAGGCAAAGGCGGTAACTTCGGTTCATTATGATTACAAATGATCTTACAGCAGGGTCCTATTGGCGGCACCAGAAGGTACGGTTTTGCAGTTTTGCTCTGTAACGCAGAGAAAATATCCATGAGCCAAGCTCAGTAAAATACATTTCCCCGTCGCCACTTAATAGTTTCTAGATAGCTAATTATTTCTACTACGGACAACTAACTAATGACTGCGAGGTGCATCTCAAAGAGTACTCTCATTCCCCTTTGAAATAAGCGCGTGCTCGGCCGCAAGTTTAATAGGCAGGCTCAATTTAAATGCCCCATGGACAGTGCCATACCCGGTTCACGGGTCCACACAATTTCACACAGACAACTCAATAATGTATGCAATTACAGGTGCCATCTCAAAGAGTACTCTCATTCCCCTTTGAAATAAGAGCGTGCTTGGCCACAAGTTTAATAGGCAGGCTCAATTTAAATGCCCATAAAGACAGTGCCATGCCTGCTTCTGGTGTTGTCTGTGATTATAGGTGCTTCTCAAAGATAAGCTACGCTCGGCCAAGAGTTAGGAGGCAGACTCAATTTAAATGCCCAAAGGACAGTGCCAAGCCCTCTCAATTCGCATCCTTTCATACATTGTATACACAACATATGTGGGATCCCTGGTCCCGCTAGCGGCGCAGAATGTTATGTTAATAAGTAATTTCAATCACTACTAAAGTCTAGGTAAATGTACTTATAGAATTATGCAATAACACAATAACACACACAAGGCACTACTTGAAAGTTAATTTATGCACACCCTCTCTAGCTAATGTCTACAAGGGAACTATTCGACACCCTACTAAGATGCGGGGGTAGGTAGGAAGATGGTGGGGAGGGATACAGCATTATCAAGTACTACTATGGAACATTTTTCGTGCCTCACAATATCTGACATCCTCCTACTTCTTCTATTAATGCTTCTAGCGCATTTATTGCAGTACTTAACCCTTGTACGTTTTGGTGTAGTAGCTTCATCATACAAGGTTTGTTGCTTGATAATTGCTTGTCGGGTGGGTCTCCTTCTGCATTATGTTTTGCAGACGGAATAAAAAAGGATTTATATGAACGCGTTCAGGCCACATATTTGGATTTTTAATAATATCAGAGTTTGATCTTAAGACACTTACTTTAATGGAAGAGTATTCCTGTGGCCTCTTTGAGATCGTTTTGCACATTGCGCATTTTGTATAGTATTGAATGTTATATGCTGCATTAGCGATTCTGCTATCCAGTCCACTAATATAGAAATGAGACATCAATTTCTTCACCTTGATCCCCATTTCTGCAGTTGATGCTCCAATAATTGACGATCCAGTGCGCCTGCGTCACCTTCTTTCTATAGGTTTGAAGCCTTCTTCTGCTTCATAAGTCACGGTTCCTGTTGGTGCAGTTTCTAGTAACGATACGCCTTTCTCCAGGGTGCTGTTCCGGGCGATGGTTTCGTTGGATGTATTTGCCTTATTCATGTTTGAGAATACTGAATATGTTTAAGCTATGTTATATACTGAATTATAGTTATAGTATTATAAGGATACTGAATATGTTATTCATGTTTAAGCATACTTACTGTATGCTGCCTTCGGTGATCCTGGTATGTTATCTGTGTTGCTGGTACTATGTTTATCATATTTGGTTGCATACTCGTTAGTTTTGTAGCTAGACGCGCTACAGTTTTATAGAATGCTATAAACTTGCTATCTGTTTTGTTTAGTTGTCGTGGTGCTACAAATAGCCTGAAATGAGCGTTTCTATGTATATAAGGATGACACCAATTATTCCGTAATTATGTTCTTGTTCTACGATACTGATAATAGTCAATAATATCTTCTTCATCTGAAGTACTGTTTGACATCATAGTTGATACGAACTATGTTCCAACATAAAGTACCTATCCTGGTGAATCCGTCGTGACTCGTTCATACGCTCAACATGCTGGTGTGTGGGTAGGTTTCGGTTTTGGTTGCATACTAGTTGTGTTGTGTGACTAGTTGCAAACCAGTTTGCAATTAGACTCACAAATCCTTAGTTTTAATATGTTAGTTCTAGTGTTATGTTAGTTAATTAGTTGATTGGTTTCTGTTGCATGGTATTTAACGGCCGCGTTTAAGTACGATAAGTGCGTTGCCATAAAAAATGCGTGAGTTGCGTTTTTGTGGAGTAGACGAATGCGTGTGTGTATGATGGCATTAAGGGATGATTCGTGAAATAAGCTAATGGGATTTTAATGCGGCCACCCTATTCAAAATCAAAGGTGGTCCAAATTAAGATATAACTAGTTTATATATTAACACGGGGATCGTCGGTTTTAAAATTGATAAAATCCATTTATAACCGACGCTCGAGTTCACTTATACAGTATTAGCAATCGCTTTGTGTGACGGAGGTCCGTGGCTGAGGCGTCTCTCTCTGTCCCCCACTGTGGGGCGGGCGCCGTCCCCCTCGTGAGTCGGGCGTCGTGGACTTCCTCTTAAATGGGGGACGCGAAAAAGAATTACGGCAGGCGGCAAAACTGCGAGCAATTTAGTGCGATGCCGCCCACTTGTTAAATTAAGAATATGATCCCATCGGCAAGACGGGCGTTAATGCCGATGTCACGTGGAGCTGCGAGGAGATACGCGACGCCTTCTTCCCTAATTGCAGGGCTTTGCCATTCTATTTTCCGGATGAGCATGATGACTTAAGGGTTGGACTTGTGCGAAGGGTGTATAGAGGTAGGTAGGTACTCGCGATTTAGTGCGCGGATTTAGTGTTTCCATTATATTTTATGTGTGTCGAGGCTTACTATCGGCAGACGGTTAAGATCATATGGAGGTTTGAGCTATCGGAGATTTGTAATAATCAATACGCGGCGATGGGATTTAGATCTCGTACAATAAGGAACAAATAGAGCGTGCGGCTGGCGGATAGACTCAATAAAACAAATCCCATCTGGGATCTCGGCGCGAGGAGCCCCTGGGGGAGGATGGAAGGCGCGGACATCGCCATCATGTCGAATAATAAATGTCCAAAAACGCAAATACGGAGTAACATTTGTTCGTAACGGCCGTCTAAGGCAGGAGTTTTATTATTATGCGGAAACAGTAAAAAAGCAGATGACGGGCGGTCAGTGCGGCTGTTTTATGCGGTCCGCATCTAATTACGGCCCATCGACTGATTATTGCCATGATCCCCAGGCCCAGACGCTCTGGACGGGGACGTAATGACGTCGGCCTCGACTCTTCGGTATTCAGATATTGTGTATTCCGCCTCCTCCGAGGGGACAGAATAGACTTTATCGCAGATGAAGGTGCCGGCAGGAAGGTGGCCCCCGGCTATTTATTGACTGGACATCGCCCATAAAATATATCGGATCCGGGGCCCGGCACATAATGTCTGTTGTCGTAAAAAGTTAACGTCGCCGTACAGAGCCATGCGTCATTGCGGCGCACACACATACATACACACATGCAGATACACACTCACAGGCACACACACTCACACATCCCTTCCCATCTCTGATACAAACATCACAAAGTCTTTCTTATCTCTAGCCCACTAATATTTTTACTGCACCATACCTATACCCTACACCCATCTTTTTTACAGGGAAATATCACAACCGATGACGATCAACGTTCAGAATCAACAATAGCCAAGAAGATATAATAAATATATCTTTCAGCAAAAAAAACAGATCCCCACAATCAGAAATTTGCAAATAATTGATTAAGGTAAGGGAAGACACAGCTACCTTTGCTTCTCAGTGGTGCAAAATTTGCAGGTCTACAACGAAGTTGCAAAACTGTTCACATCTCTAGAGATAATTTTTCTTGCAGAGAATAATCCAGTTTCACAACAAAATAAACATCTCCAACAGGACGAAATAACCAAACATGGCCATGAAAAATCGCATGAAACTAATAAGTGGCGTCGGGCTGTTGGCATAACATGGTTTTTCGGCAACTGTGAGAAAATTATTTCTCAATTATCAATGCTCTTGGGTTTTTATTATGTAGGCTATTACATATACAATATCTCAATAAACTATAAAAAAATTAAGAAATAATAATTAACAGTCGATGTATATTTAGAGATTAATAAAAAAAGCACACTAGTTTTCATTACGTATCAGAAAAAAAATCTTCGTTAGGTGCCGTATCAGCTATGAAGCTTGGCAATCATTAAGGCGATCTTTATTTTTGAAACCGCAGATCTAAATAGTAGGTCGCTGGTACAGCAAAACCACTCCCCTTTTCAGCCATGAGTTTCGTCTTCTTCCTATGGATCTCTTTCCTCTGATGTTTCCCTGCATAATCTGATTTGTAGGATTTGATGTATTACTCCTCTCATGATTTGTCCCATATAGAATAGTTTTCTTCGCTTAGTTGTCAGAATTACTTCTTGTTCTTTGCTCATACGTCTCATCACTTTTACGTTGGTTAGTTTCTCTACCCATGAAATCCTCAGTATTATCTTATATATCCATAGCTCGAAAGCCTCCAATCTCTTTATGTCGATCCTATTCAATGTTCAGGCTTCCATCCTGTAGTATAGTACTGATAGTACGTAACATCTTACTAGTCGTATTTTTAGCTCAAGGTTTAGATCTCGACAACAGAAAAGTCTCTTCATTTTTGTAAATGTGCTTCTTGCCTGCTCGATTCTGATTCGGATTCCTTGGGAACTGTTATTATTTTCAATAATGGTTGTGCCTAGGTATTTGTATTCTCCCACCATATCACTAGGTTATTTCTTCACATATACTCTACGGTTGTTCTGAGTGGTTTTTGTTATTAGCTTATATTTTGTTTTGCCTATGTTCAGTGATAGTCCATATTCTTCACTTACAGTGACAATTTTATTGATTTGTGTCTGTAGGTCTTTGAGTGTTTCTGCTAAGAAAACCATATCGTCGGCGTACCTCAGATTATTTACTACCTTACCGTTAATTTTAATACCTATGTCTTGATCATCAAGTGCTTTATTTATTATTTCTTCTGAGTACATATTAAGAGGGTTGATGAGAGTATACACCCTTAACGTACTCCTCTCTGTATTTCTATTTCTTCGGATGCTATGCCTTCTACTAGAACTGCTGCTTTTGGCCGTAAGAGAGGTTTGAGATTACTCTTATGTCTTTGGGGTATATCTTTCTCTTTAGTTACGTTTCTATGAGTTGGTCGTGTCTGACTTTGTCGAAAGCTTTGTTATAGTCTATAAAGCATGCGTGTAGGTCCTGATTTACGTCTAGGCGTCGCGCGTCGTTGCGACAGGACATTGAGTGCTAACAGTGCCTCTCTTGTTCCTGGCCTTTTCGGAATCCAAATTGTGTATCGTTGATGTCTACATCTAGTGTCATGTATATTCTATTATGGATCACCTTCAACAGGATGTTTAATGTGTGAGCCATTAAACTTATCGTACGGTAGTCGGAGTCATGCTTGGCACACTTCTTTTTTGGGAAGGTTATAAACGTTGATAGCAACCATTCATTTGGTATCATTGTTCTGAATATGGTATTGATTAATTCTACCAGAATTTGAATCTGGTCCTCCTCTATCAGTTTAATAATTTCCGCTGGCAGTTGGTCTGGACCTGGCGCTTTCTGTTCTTTAGTATATTCAGTGCATATATTACTTCGTCTTTAATTATGTCCGGACCCAACTCTCCTTCTACATTTTCAAGTATTATAGTGATATCTCTTGGTTTTAGTGATTCAAGCGTTTGTTTGATTGGTTCGTAGACTAGCTCGATTTCTTCTTCTGGTTTGTCTGCAGTATGAGCATATATTTGAATTATGTTTAGTTTCCTTGAGTTGGTTTGTAGTTGTAAGAGCATGATTTGATCTGAGATAGGGATAAAGTTGGTGACAAACGCCATAATATCTTTTGAGACAATAATTGCGATACCGTGTCTATGATGATTATCTTAATTTCGAGAGAAGTGTAGCATGCCTTTCTCTGTTGGGTCTTGGCCATGACCAGGACATCTTGTTTCACTGATTCCTAAGATGTTGACTTCCAGCCTTTGCATTTCGTGTGCGTTTTGCATTTTACATTTTGCATTTTCAGCGATTATGCATCGTTCCAGATTCATTCATGGATTTCACGTTCCATGTGCCAATATTTAGCTTGTTTGTTTTTATAGTATTGTTTATCTCTGCGCCCCCCGCTTCCCCCGGAGATCCGATTGGGAACTGATTACTCAGGAAAATTTAGTTTTGAACATCGCCATGATGATTGATACTAAGGCTATCTATAGATCTTTAATGCAGTAGTTTCCTCTTGCTTACTGCATCCTTATGCCGTTGATAGTTTTGTCAATTCCTCCGCCTTCGAGACCAATTTCTTAGGCTCAAAGCTGTTGAATGATTGTAGGTGGATACTGCTGATTGCCCTACCTGGGTCCTACCTGATGTCCCTACCTGGGTTAGCGCTATCCGCCTTCTACCAAGAAGAGGTGCAGGTTAGGATTTTTCCTTCAATGAGTTTAGGACCGAGAGGCATTTCCTAATCCCTACAGAGCTTTAGAAGGCATTCATCTTATAAATTGTGGCAAATATTTCCGCAAGTGCATTTGTTATGACCGGCCAATAAGCCTACAATATATGCGCCATGCGTAATCTAAAAATAAAGACTTCAATAAGGGTCATTTGTAACTAGAGTTGTTCAAAATTAATGGAACAGTGTGTACATTTACAGTTTTTCCCTCAGTTTTAAGTCAGCTATATCATTTGTAAAGACTATAGATGATATACAAGAGTGGTGGTAGATTTCCGCCTTATGGCAGTCCGTAATCTGGTTTTAAAGTTTCGCTTATTATATCTTCTATATTGTATCTTCTATACATGTTTGTTGGGCTCTGTCTTCTAGATATGACTGCCTAAATTTTCGCAGTTTCTTTGAAATGTTTGCATTTTCCATTTTATTAATTAGTTCTATTGTATTAAACGATTTCTTCATGTCTATAAATATTGTTTTTGCTTTTGTTTTTGTCTAGGTTAGTTCTGTCAGTGTGTTATTCTGTTATGGTTGTTAGTAGTGTAGGTTGTTGCAGTGTTGTTCGATTTAAATTTTAATTTTTAGTACTCTATCTAGTATTTTGCTAAGTGCTAATAGGGTTATTGGTCTTCATTCATTTATTAATATAAAAATTATCTTAAATTTTAAAGTTACCTGTGTTGCTTCTATCTCCCTTTTTGTAAATTGGTTTTATGATGGTTTTCTTTAAGTATTCGGGGTATTCTCGATTGGTTAGTACTTTAGTTAGTCAGTTTAGTTATTGTATTTTTTTAGGGATCTCTCACTCTGTTTTAATATATTGGTATTTGTGAAAGCCCGGGGCTTGTATTTTTTTTAGTTTATTGATGATCAGTTTTCTTTGTTGTTGGTATTATTGTTGTTTCTTCTAATGTTTGTTGATCATTTTCTTGTATTTCCTTCTTCATATTTGGTTGTTTTTGTTTTGTAAGATTGTTTAATTGCCCAATTTGTGCAAGGTATTTATTTATTACGTTTGCTACTATTTTCTTACCTGTTGTGTTCCTGTTATCTGCATCTTTCTTTTGTGTTATGTTGTTTTGTTCTTTTATTTCCCTATTTGTGATTGAGTCAATTATTTTCCATGATTTTTCAGGATCTTCCTTCATTTGCTTAAACTTGTTTCAAAAGTATTGTTTTTTTGTGTCCTTCATTAGTTAAATGGTGTTCTTTTTTGTTTTTGTATTCTTCCTTTATTTGATTGATTTCCGAGTTGTATATTTGCTTTTTGTATGTTTTGTTTCACAGTTTTATGCTTTTAATTATGTGTATTATCATCCATTGATTCTCTTGGCTTCTTTTGATTTTTGTAGCTACATATTTGGTTTCTCTCTATTATTTTCTGTATACTCATTGCTAGGCCTTTGAAGTTTCTTTGTCCTTATTTGTAGGTATGTTTGATGGTTGATGTTTGTTGAATTTATATACAGGGTGTCAATTTGAAAAGTTGCCATCGACGTTTTGCATAGAACACGTCATTATTTCAAGTATTTTCCATTTAAAATTACTCAAAACTGTTTGGGTTGTTCGAAGGGGGAACCAAAATGGCGTAGGTAGTATCGACCCCCTACCTACAATTTATGCCACAGCCACCTCCATCTAAAAATTTTAAATGGCACCCCCCTACTTGTGATACATCGTTAGAAAGCTCCTGAAAAATGCTTTCCAGGCATTATTAATACAATATGATTTGGTGAACTAGTTTTGGAATTAAGTGCAAAAAACGTGACGAACGGCCATTAGGGATTATAATCACCTAATTCCTTACCCAAAATTTTATTATATCTTTTGTATCTATAATGGATTTAGGCTTTAGGCTTTAGGCAAAGATGGATTTCAAAATGTATACTATTCATAAAATTTTGCATAAAAACTACCACCTCTGTAATTGCGATTTCAGTCTTGAAGGTAACCGAAAATTGTGCAGTACTTAGTAAAATAAAAATCCTTTAAATATTAATTTTCAAATGGCGACAGCAAATTTTGGAATTTCGAAACGTGGTCAACAAACACTCATACATATCAACTATGAGTATTGGAGAAAATGGGAAAACGCACAAGGAAAACACAATGGCGTTGCTGCAAGTACGAGGTGTTAAACTGTAAAGCTACAGTTTTAACAAATAAAGACGGCTCATGATAACGCCGCGGCGTTATCATCGGTGAGCAGTCACCAGAGCATGGTCACAGCGGAAACGTCGCAACAGCCCTTGCACGAAAAGTCATTGGAGAAATGAAGATTAAGATGGCAGAAACTGTAGAAACACCGAGTTCATCTTCTGGGCGATTATGATGAATCTAACTCCCACAGTGCTGGTGGCTTCACCGATAAAAAAATATCTACACCGCGTTCTCCGTCGCCGACGTCAACTTTTATTATCAGTCGAAGATAATCAACAGACCTTGCCACCACCACCAACTGATCTTCATTTTGAGTTTCCCGTAAGATTCAATGATTTTCTACAGATCGATTCCGGACCTGGAGATAATCGTCTTTTCATCCTAGGGGACAGAATAATTTTAGATGGTGTAGCTAGATCTAATATCTGGTTAGCTGATGGCACGTTCAAGGTGGTGCCATCTATGTTTTTCCAGCTTTATAGCATCCATTTCCAATTCACAAACGGAATAAATCCAGCGGTATTATATTACTTTTGCGTAACAATAGTGGAGCCATATATAATCGTCTTGTCGTTGAACTAAAAAAAAAAAAAAATACTAACTGAATCACCCAAAACGATCCTAACCGATTCCAAATTAGCAGCAATGGGAGTATTTAAAGATGGACATCTAGAGGCAAGAATAACTGGATGTTACCTTCATCTCAATCAAAGTGTGGTTAGAAAAGTACTAAAGTACTAAAGTAAGGACTAGATATGAAGTCTGAATATGAAAGAAATGACGAATTACGAGAAAATATTCGGTGTTTATCAGCACTCTCACATGTACCAATTCATGCTGTTGCTGACTCTTTCGATTTATTAGCTGAACAAATGCCAGAACACGAAAAAATGAACGAACTGTTGTCATATTTCGAACATACCTACATTAGAGGCTGAAGATTCCGAGGCAGAGGCGATAATTATGGGTTAGCGACGTTCCCAATGCAAACATGGAATCAGTACGAACCTGCGGGTGATGAAATTGCGCGAACAACTAATACCGTTGAGGGATGGCACCATGGAATACTTCTTCTTTTAGTGCATTTATCCATTAATGAATGTTTTCGACAATGTGGTGCATTTCTTGACGGTTTCTGAGGATATGAACCAAACTACCGATAGTATTTAGTGCAGTGTATTGCCTTATGTTTCTGAGCCACGACATCTTCTTCCTTTATATTCCTCGTTTTCCTTCAATTTTGTCTTCTATGATGAGTTAAAGGATATCATATTTCTGGTTTCGCATGATATGTCTTAGGTATTCAACTTTTCTTCTTTTTATTGTGGTCAAAATTTCGCGATCTTTACCTACTCGCCGCAGCACTTCTGTATGGAATAGAGTCTTTATTTATGTCCATCCATATATAATCGCCTTGTCGTTGAACTAAAAAAAATAATACCAACTGCATCACCCAAAACGATCCTAACCGATTTTGAATTAGTAGCAATGGGAGCATTCAAAGATCCAGAGGCAAGAATAACTGGATGTTACTTTCATCTCAATCAAAGTGTGGTTAGAAAAGTACACGGACTAGATATGAAGTCTGAATATGAAAGAAATGACGAATTCCGAGAAAATATTCGGTGTTTATCAGCACTCTCACATGTACCAATTCATGCTGTTGCTGACTCTTTCGATTTATTAGCTGAACAATGCTTTGGTTGCTGATCGAAGGGCTCAGAAAAGATTGCCAGAAGCAGAAAGCAGCATTCATGCAAGGAGTTAGTGGTATACAAGAAATTGGACTGAAGAGATATAGAGACTTAACTAACACTGTCAGGCGAGTAGTAGACGGTTATGGAAATGCAATTCCATAACCGTCTACTGTCATGGAAATGCAGAAGTATTAGTATATCTTAGAGCAATTGCACATGTTTGTCTCATAGATAATAAATACATGATTTTTTATTCAAATTATTTCTTTCTTCAAACATTTGTTGCGTAAATAATAAAATTTAAATTATTTTTTATTGAAACTGTCTTTTTACGAACATTTGTAGCGTAAATAATAGTTTATATGAAAATAAACAAAAAAAAGTTTTTTGGACGAACCGTCCGTTGGACGCATCATACGCAGGATTAAGTGTCTACTAGACGAATAGTCCGGGGACGAAGAGTCCTGGACGAACCGTCCAAGGACGAATACTCCGTAAACCCAAGCACTTTATCAGAAGTCAAAGTTATACTTTCGCAGGGGGAGAATGAAAAATCATGTTTTTAACACGGAACATCTGTTGACAACACGAGATATTTAAAACAAATTATTGTCGTTTTTCAAAAAGTTGTCATAATTTGTTGACAACATGCATTTTTTACTTCAATCTAAATGCGGCTTAAATTACAAATAGGAGGTGCAATGTAGGATACAAATAGATACAAATAGGAGGATACAAATAAGAGAGAAACGGGCAGTGAAATTCAATATTGCCTGGCAGTGCCATCTGAAGGACACATAGGCCTTATTGGATTTCACTGAAATTTAAACAATTTTAGTGAAATCCTAGTTTCAAATTTATAAAGAATTTAAAGCTGGTCATATATTTAGCAGTTGAAAATGTGAATTTATAAGTCGAAGCAGATTGTGTATCATGATAAAGTATAAATTAGTATGTGTGTGTGTGGGTTTATGAATGCGTGTGTATTTGTATATGTGGGTATGGGCAAAAGAAGGAAACGGGGAAGTAGTGGAGATTGGCCGATAGCGCCTATAAAACCAGCCGCTAGCAAACAAACAAACAACAAGATAACGGAGAAATCCGTAGACGACTCGTATAATTCAACTACTGTCGAAGCTGTGACAAGTCCGCTAACATACTGCCCGGCACAAATGGCGGTGGACTGGCCGGGTGGAATCCAATAAAACCCTCCCCCTGCGCCCGTCACGGACTGCATTATATTTAATTTGTCCTGTTTCAGGCGGATTATAAATATTCGATTCATAATAAATCTGGAGCGGACGTAGGGGTGCCCTTTTCTGGGGGGTGGCAGAGGATGAGACGGGGCCGTTTGAGCAGTAAATCTTCGGCAGCCCCCAGCCCACCCCCGGAATATAAGTTTCCGTTTAGTTCCTTAATAGAATCGCAGCGGCTGGCCGGAGATTATAAGCGGTGGAACGGTCTTAACTGATATTTTGTTTAGTCTAATCCGGCGTTCCGGCGGAGAACCACTTCAAAGCTTACGAATATGAAGCAATCAGAATCAAATGTGGGTTCGTTCCAGTAAATAGGCGATTCGGGCCGTGTCTCTCTATATCGATGGCAGTGAATCGATATCTTCAGAGAACGACCCCCTAACCATTGCCGATTCTTGTCACAAATAAACGAACAAAATACAGGGACACACACACACACGAACATACACATAGATGTATAGATTCAGTGTCCGGTTCGGTGTCGTTGGACATCGACGCCCCGGCCGGGGCAATCTCAATACGGCCACGGCCAAGGGGTTGTCCGGGGGAGGCTGGGGTGCGATGATTGAACACATTATAGTTAAAGGGACAAGACATAGGTAGACCCTACGGCTACTTCCAGTGTGCCTGGGCGCACAGGACGAAAGGAGAAAGCGTCGGCGGCGGCAATAGCGTCACATAAAGTCAAGTTCTTGTGATTGGATTACGTTTAGAGGGTAATCCCGTTGACGAGCGCCGGGGGACTGTTGGGCTTTAATGACCCCGCGCGACAAATCGAGCGCTTAACCTCGGGCCCCAGGGACGCTTCCGTGATTCACCGGAAGCCAGACATATTTTAGCACGTATGATCCATATTGGGCCGCTCCGGAGCGCCGACTGATTTATGCGAGCCTTATATTTTATAGCCCAGTTTGTTCCGGCCGTTATTATATTAGAGTTCGATACTATACTTTATCTAACACCCTTTACAACTCTTGACAGTTATGTGCGAGGGGGCGGGAAGCGGGAAGCTCGAGCCCCCGGCCGTGGTTAAGTGGCGCGCTCTTTCTCCCCGTCCGTCCGTCCTCGAGCCTCGAGTCTTCTTTGTCCGTCCTGGATGGTATCTCTGCACGTATTGGTATTCCGCGCACTCCAGACCAAGGCCTAACCGAGTCCAGTTCCAGGAAATAGCATTACCTACACGCTGGACACGACCCGCATACCGGATACTGCCCCACCGCCGAACCCTGCTCATTACCCACCCGGCGCCTCCACCATTAATCGAATTACCGCTAATACGCTAATCGCTGATCGTTCGCGTGCGTTTACGCCCCATAAACGGCGATCATCTACACTTAACGACACATAATCAGCACTACAAAGCGCCCCCGCCGCCCCCATGCCTCATACACGCACACATTCGCCCGCGTTATTTACGGTTGCCGTGATAAATACGCCCGTTGCCCCAGCGGGGCTCGCACGATCATTATTTCGGGGCTTTATCTGGACCGGCCATTAGCGACACCACCAAACCGACGTAACTTCATTATTGTAAGGTCCGGTGATCGCGTCGCCTCCGCTCAATTAGCCCCGAGAAGAATGGAGCTGAGGGTGGTGACGACGCCGACCGACGCTGCCGCTGAACGATTGTTAGTGTCTGATGCCCGCTCCACCTTGACCGTGAGCTGGATTGACTAAAGCGGATGTCAACGACACCCAAACTCACATCAACCATAAAATAACAAACCAGTGTGTAACATTATCTATCTACACAATGAATTCACACATTATATAGTTTTAACAACTACCTATTCTACTAACTAACTTTCATTAAACAACTACCTATGTTAACTACATACTAAAAACATATATGACCTTACACTAATGGATTCACACATTATTTAGTTTTAATCAACTTCTCTTATAACACGCATCTCACTTGTAATATTTTTAGAAATGAAAACCTCTGAAGATGGCTTAAATTTTAAACAAAGCCGAAACTAGTTAGGTATAACAACTTATTTTAATGAATAAAGGACAAAAACAAAGACATAATTGATATTTTATACAAATGCCGGTAAGTACTCCAAAACCCTACTACATATAATTTATATAACTGGTAATTATGGATATACCTACATGGAGTTAGTATGGATACAAATACCTACATATACTTACACAAATCTTGAATGTAAGAAATGAATTTGTTTTAAGCGAATACAACAATACTTACCATACTTTTTAAAAACAGATGCGAACATAATCCAAACACACATCTTATCAGACCGTGAATAAGGCTGAAGTGACTCAAATCTGCAAATCTGCCATACAATAACACATGCAAATATTGTTTAAAAACACATGCAAGTGAGAACACCTAAGACGAGACTATGCAAACATCAAACTAAACTCATAGATAAACACAGAATAAAGAATGACCAACGACATAATTAACAGAAGACTACAACATACATGTAAATTATATCAAGAAAACAAACATAAAAAAATACTAAACAAAATTATCAGAGGTAGACACAGTGAAGAAGAAGCAGCAAAACATAACACAGAACATGTGCATGGAAGACGAACAGAAAATTACCTGCAGGGTGTCCCAGTTTTCGTATTTTTGAATAGGTTAGTCGCCACTGGCTAAAACCCAAAAACTTGTCAATTTTAAGTTCTAGCTCAGGAATTAGTAATGCGGCACCAGGGTGCTCGCAAAGCAATTATAAAATGTGTAAATAAAATAAATTTTATTTATTTGAACAACGAACAATTGAAGTTTAAAGTAATTGAATTAAAGAAAATAAATACGTTTAATTTTAAAACAGCTCGATGAATATTGTAACAATGTGTTATTTTATTTGGCAGAGCATTAACTACGTGCGAATAGACTTTATTACATAAGCACATCGTTGCGCGAGTTGAATCTATGCGATAAATTCCCTCCGGTTTAAATACCCCTCCCGGTTTTTACGGGCGCTGGACGGAGATAAAATTGTGAATTATTGGAGTATTCAAGTATATCTGATCCCCGGGCGGAGGCAGTTTGAGGTTTGTGAAAGTTTATTGGCAATTTCCAGTGTGTGCGGTCAGTCCTGAGCGTCGCGATGATGAGCGTCGCCGCCGGACCCTATCAATGGTTCGTTTAAACAGTTCCGGCCTGCATACACTATTATTCTCGGACGACCCACTCCCCAGAACCACCCCCTGCGCTATCGCCCCCGTTCACAGCGCGCCAGCGTCGTCGTCGGCGGTGATTTGCGATGCGGGCGACTAACGACAATGTTTCGGGAGCACCCGGCGCATCCACCAAAAATGAACAGTTCAAAGTAAAGAACGTGTGAATAAACACAAGCGTACAATGGTGGTTTCATGAGTTTCATTCGTGCATAATCGATTCAATGGATATTAAACATGATGGAAATTATTGATTGCGGATTTTTTGCATTGTTTCGTACACGAATTACAGATAAGATCTAAGATCGGTTCAATAGAGACAATTCATTGCAAATATTGCAAGTTCTTGATTGTGAATTGTTAGTACCTTTACAAGACCAGTAATCCAAAATACAACTTTGGGGGGCCAAGGCAAGCTATTACATTGGTGAATCTACCAATGTCTATATTTACCTCCATGCAAAGAGTCGCCTGTATTCCACATGGTCGAAACGTTGAGTTCCCATATTTTTCACAAAATATCCTACCAAGACTCTCTCGTTGACTAACACAACTCCTCGTTTCTTGCACCAGTCATCAAACAACTTCTTGTAGGCAGACTCATAGATATGCCTTTCCTGCTTATAGAATTGAAAATGCGCTTTGGGGAGCTGTCTCCCATCTAATGGGATATTTTCTTCGGAATTTAGTGTTTTTACAATCTTTGGAAAACCACTTGACATCAGTAAATTAAGTCAGTAAAAGGTTTTTATTGAAAAACAAATATAGCTCCGCTTTTGTGAGACTTTTTATAATATACAGGGTGTAACAGAAATACGTGTGTTAATTTTAAACATTGGTAGAACTCGTTAAATAAAACATTTGTTCTATATGTTTTTTTTTTCAAAAAGCAACGTTAAACTGATTTAAAATATGTTCTAGTTTATCTACTAAAACGCGTACCCGCCTATGGTTAAAGGTGTGCAGCGATAAAATATTTTGTTGTGATGGCAACGGTGTCATAAAGGTACATCATTGCTTGTTAATCAAAACACGTTTAAGTTATTGTGCACTGTACAATATTCGGGCTTCTGCGGCATTTCCAAAAGCTCGGCCATATACCAACACAATTTCTGTTAATTCTTGATTAGAAAAATTTGGCATTTTGAAATAAACTTCACTTGACAATTATAGTGACAGTACCTGAGAACGGCTCGTTCGGTCAAAATTAGGGGGCAAAAAAATATTAAAAAAACCTGCAAATTTTGAAAAAAACCATATAGAAAAAATGTTTTATTAACGAGTTCTACCAATATTTAAAATTAACACACGTATTTCTGTTACACCCTGTATATAGGTAAGTACTTTTTTAAAATTTTAAAATAATGTCATCAATATGAAGAGCTTTTTTTGTCAAAACATGCTATTTATTTTGAGGGTTGGTAGGAGTCTGAAATTTGAATTATTGAACATAACATGTTTGAAGTAATACTGCTAAGATACTTAAACAATCAATTATTATTTATTTAAAGATGCCAACAGATACAAAATACAGATGCAAAAAGTTTTTATTATTCTTGAGGCTCATCAATATCAAAGTCAAGATGGGCTACGTTGCTAACCGTGCTAACCGTGGCTAACCGTCTATATATTCAAGGATGGTATTGTTGCCTCTTAGTCCCTTATAAAATTGCAAGCAGTCTGCTGGAAAAAGGTACATCATTTCGTGAAAATGATCAAGTTTTGGTTTAGGTATGGGCTTGCCATTTGGCCATAAAGAAGTAAAATCATTGTAAATATTCTTGGTTGACTTTTTGCCTCGTGTATTTTTTTAATATTATTAACTTGGTTAGGGGTTGAAAATTCATTTTGCTTCATCATAAGCAAAAAGGGTTCGTTTTTTTTTATTCCCATAGATCTTATGCGAAGCCAAATATTTTTTCATTAGCGACCGGTTTTTCTATTAAGTATGTTTTTTTCGATATTTGCTACTCCGAAGAAGTCTAAAGATACCATTTTTGGTCACTATAAGTGGTTTTTTCTATATACATTTGCCCATAACTACCATGTACTCAGAAGGTGTATACATTATTTGTTGGAGAGTTGATTCTATGTCACTAAAGTCTGAATCGTCTGGAACGAAGCTATGTCCCGAACAGAGAAGTTTTAGTGTAATGTCTACCAGCTGTTCAGTATTGTGATAGATTTCAGCATTAGAGTAAGCTTTATATTTCTACTCTGCCCTCCGCAAGAGTCACTCCACAATATTTTACAATATTTTATATTTGACGACATTATGTTTAATATTGTTGAAAAAAAAAAGTAATATAATATTATATATTTTGCGTTTTGCGTTCTATGTTAATTAATTTTAAAATCAAATTGAGATCCAGCAGCAATAAAGTTTACCCGACTATTATTATATGATTTTAATGACCAAAATCTGTCAAATTCACCTTTACGTAATTCGGCAGAAACATTATCAGGACATTTCATTGTACAACGACTGTCAAAATTATTAAACTGTGTTGATATGATTTTTCTTCCTTTATAGCTGTACGAATTGTTACTATTATTATTAAGTGATTCTATTTTGATCTTCAAATTTTCATTTTTCGCCTTTTACGCGGTCTTCCAGTGTATTGTATATTTTGTTCAATACGATTCTATATTATTACGATCTAATAAATCACCTGTTACATGAAGTATATCTTGATTGTTCTTAGATTCAGAATCCGATGATAAATTTTTATCTGCTACTCAATCATCGTCATATACAAAAAAGGCAAATACAAGAAGTGAAGCATCTAGCTACCTCCTTCAACTTTCAAGAAACAACTTTTTTTGTCAATTTTATGCTGAGATATGATATCTCGATTTAACGTATAAAGTAATAAGCTACAATAGTCTGAGATCGATCAGTCAACCGTATCAGTATACAATGTATAAGAACAAAATTTAACATTTATGAAAATTGAGCACTAATGAAAGAGAAAGTAACTGAAAGATGAAACGTACAAAAGAAAAAAACCGAAAAATCCAGTCAGATGAAACTAGAGCAGGAGATGTAGAATTGGTTGGTAGAGAAAATTTAAGAATCAAACAAGAGTACTAAAATTCTTTAAAAGTTCAACGTCCAAGAAGCACTTTGACATTATGTCGCAAAGCTTCAGTAGGTACCCTTAGAACATTTTACTTTTTCGGAAAATTTCACTATGAACATTTTATCTAGTATTTAGTCGTAAACATTACTTCGAAAATTAACTTTGTCAATCGAACAAGTATCATCATACTACAAGCATGGTTGTAATGGTTGTAATGTTTTTGGACGTTTTCGCTTTCTTGGCGCTGTTTTACCTCTTTCATTTAACTGCAGTTCGAACTAACATTTATTTCTGTGATATGTCTCATATTAAAGTTTATTAATTCTATAATTTACGTAATAAGATTAAGGACGTACAATTATTACGTAAACTATAAAAAAAAATATATATATATAATTTATCAAAGTGTTGTTCATTTTCCCCCAGAGTTTCAATAGTTATAATTAAAGTTTTAATACCAAGAGAAGCTTTAGATAAATCAAACTTTTCACTCCGAAGTACTGATGAACTCCTAAAGCGACTTCAAGAATTTGTTTAAATATAAGAACAAATCGAAAATGGTACATTTTTTAATGAGCAACACGTCTAGCCATTTTGCTGTTGAAACAGATATTCTTTAAAATATTCTAAAATTGTCGGATATGTTAATTTAACTGCCTTAATGGTATAAATATGATTTACCTCCAAACTCAATAGTGCATACTATGCGCTACTAAAACTCAAAAACAAATTCAGTAAGCATGTACTGATCCAAGCATAGTATGTCCTTGCCTACTCCCACCTAACCTTTAACATCTTAATCTGGGGTAGATCTGATCTCACCAGAGTCCACCAGAAGTCACCAAAAAAGGATACTAAGACTCATATTTGGCCTTAGAAACACGGCATCCTGTCGAGAAGTCTTTAAATGTAATAAGATCCTGACTGTGATATCGATATACATATATAAATGTGCTGTGTTTGTTCGTAATAATTATCATAAGTTCACACCTAATGGCTGTACACACTCGTATAGCACAAGGCATTCAAAGATGCCCTGGATACCCAAACACAACACAACGCTGTACGAAAAAACAGCAATTTACACAGATATTGCAATCTACAACAGGCTGCCCAGCCAAATAATAGCCGCCAGAACTATAAACCTGTTTAAAAAAGAGCTGAAATCATACTTCATCAATAATTGCTTCTACAATTTCAATGAATTCAGCTGTTATATTGCTGGATTATCTATAAATTCGCGAATTGATAATGGGAATTGAATGCATTGCAAATACTTGCTTTGAGATTATTGGGTTTTTTCAAGTTGCTATTGTTGTTATTGTAATAATTATGTTTGAGATTTGATTACTTCATATCCGGTGACTTGATATACCTAATCATTATGAATATGCTGGAGTAGTTTTGGATGTAAATGTGTTTTCTGAATTTCGCAAGTGAATTCATGAACTGCACACATTAGTGTGCGCTGTAGTGGTGAATGCAGGTTCGTTTTGGGGCTGCTGGAAAAGTTACGAGCGAGTAAATTAACTGAGCCATTATCTAAACGTTGATCACCGCAGCATCGTGGTCGTTGATGACTGTATTGTGTCTTCTGTGTCCCTGTGGGATGGCGTGATGGAGGTTGGTTGGCGGCTGGGGGCGTGCGGGGGCGAAATTTGGGCGCACCGGACCGGTGAGGTGAAAACCGGAAAATATATCCATTCGTAATTAATATGTGATATCGCATAGAGCGGGCGGGTGCGTCGGACTGCACCGTCATAAATCAGATGCAATTTGTGGCCAGTAGAGCGTGGCGCCACAATTACTAGAAAGATTTATTAGTAATAACTTGTACTGATACATGGAGTGCGGTCATAATTAAAACAGAAGCGAGAGCAAAGTGAGGAGGCCTCTTTCGGGGTTGATTAATGAGACGGCTGAGGGGCTGACGGGGGTGGCGGCGTCGGGGGTGGGTGGCTGCGCCGGTCTCTCCGTGTACCAGGCGCCCCCTCCCGCACACCGCACTAACACACACACGCCATACACACTACACACACATACACAGCGACGTCTAATTCTGCTGAATCAGGTGAATCTCTAGCGCCGCATTCAACCGCAAACACGGGCGCGCATACTACCAGTTCACTAATTATTCGTTTATTAGAGAGCGTTTATTCGCGTGTCAATATCGCGGTGATCGCTGTGCACCGCCGTTCAGTAGACGTGACCTATCAACCATCTGACCGGACTGTTAAACCCCCGACGAAGAGGGCGAGGGTGGGCTCGGGTCGGGGCGCCGCACACCCTCGTTAGATGCTTGTATGATAAAAAATACACTTTTTGTATGCTATTATGTCCCGACACATCCTGTATTTTAACATTCCTACGTTTTCGACCCCAAAAAAGGCTCGAGCCCCGAATACCAGTGTTACAGTCGATTTCTTGCTCGCAGGGCCGGGATTTTATAAAGCGGCTCGGGAAAGTTCCCAGTTTCGTTAATTATTAATTGATCTATGTAATGCTGACTCGGGAAAAATTAGCCGATATTGATGCGCGAGTTCTAAAGGCACACTTAAAACTTAAATTTATATTAGCAGTTTAAGTCTTACAACCCTGAATTAAAAAGAACAAATTAATGAACAATAACCACTAATCAGTGTTGGCAGAATATAATTTCTTTTGGTGATAGAAAATCTTCAAAAGACGTAACAAATTCAAAGAATAGTTGATTAAGAAAAACGTTTGATGGGTTTCCAGTGATATTAGGCAACGCAGTAAGGCACATATTATGTAATCAGAACAAAATAACCATTAGACATACCTTCAATTAATAATTTCAACCCCATTAAGCACTAATGTGCCTTTAGCCATATATTAAAATCATTATTGACTATAAGACCATTGGGGCAAGAATTTATATTCATAAATAAATTTACAATTTATCGCAGAACAAATACAGCAGAATTATATAAGAAAACTAAGGAGCTCAATGTAAGAAACATGATAGAACTAAGTAATCTATTATTAATATATAATACCTACTCCATATTATATGAAGTAGGTAAAGGGTTTCCCAATAGGAACGATATGTTTTTAAAATAAAATAAAATACAAAATATTTGAGACAAAAGCAAAACGTTTTCTTTATGTTATAATACAACTTATGACAATTATGTTTTGAATAACACATTCAAATGTCCACCTCAGCTTCGTTTGCAGGATCGAATCCGATGAACCCAATTTTCGGTAACTTTATGCAATAAATCAGGTATATTTTCATTAATGCTTCGTCCGATGTTCAATTTCAAAGCGTCTATAGTTCGAGATTTAGTGACACAGACCAACGACTTTAATTAACCAAACAAGACGAAGTCCAAAGGTGTTAAATCACAACTTCTTGGAAGCAAATTAACAGTTTAATTTCTGGAGATTACAGACTCACCAAACTTTTCTCTCAGTAACTCCATAGTGGCGTTGGCAATATGTGATGTTGCACCATCTTGCTGGAAAAACATGTCTTGCAAATTAATTTCATCGAACTGTGGCCACAAAAAATCCATTAACAATTGATCTATAACGCTCAGCAGTCACTGTAACTGCATCTCCATTAGCATCTTCAAAAAAATATGTTCCGATGATATCACCATGCCATAAACCGCACCAAACGGTAACTTTTACTGGATGAAAAGACTTCTTATGAATCTATTGTGGATTATTTTCACACCAAAAACGACAATTGTTTTGTTAACCAAGTCGTTCAAATAAAAATGGGCTTCATCTGAAAAGATGATTTTTTTGAAAAAATCGGGATCAATTTCAACTTGTTCTAGAGCCCAATCAGTAAACACACGACGCTTATGACGGTCAAGTGGTTTAAGTTCCTGAGTCAATACAATCTTATGCTGATGTAAACCAAATTCTTTTCTCAAAATACGCCCAGTTGTCATTTTTGAAAGGCCAAGGTCTTGAGAACGTCGATTAATCGACTGATTTGCATCTGCTGTAACACTGGCACTTACAGCGCCAATATTCTCTTGGTTTCTTGCATTTCGTTGTCTTATTGTGGTGTTCTGGTGTCATGTACAGTGAAATTTGTTTCGAATATTTCAATGATTCCACGTATAGCAAGCACAGATGGGAGATTATGCGGACCAAAATCTTGAGTTTGACGTTTTCACGTTAAGTTTAAATAAAGGAACGATTATGTTGATAACAATTTTGGATAATAACCAAACGCTGTTGAAGCGTGTATTTTGTCATGATGAATTGTCAAAATATACTAAAAACAAATGACAGCTAGTGAGATTTCTTCAATTTTAGATATGGTTGATATGATGTTTTAAAAACATATCGCAATAAAAAAAAAAGGTTTTCTAAAAAAAAACTTTATCGCCTTCTATTTCCGAAACTAAGCGACATTTGAAAAATCATTTAAAATATTTTAAAAAAAGGCCAAACAATAATCCATTGAATGTTTGCCCCATGTTTAGTAAACACCCTGTATATCCTGATATAGCAATATCACTAGTGTTTCAACGAAGATAAGTTGCAGAGATATACTTCTCATTCTAATTAGTTGATGATTAACTAATTGTGGCTAAGTTATGTAAAACATGATATTAAAAGTTAGTAACGTTCTGGCAGAACTCAAATACAGAATACAAATATTTTCGAGTTGGGTCGTTCAGGCAGTAATAATAATAATATAATTCACATTACTCTCTTCCTGGTATGGGCAACAATATAATGGTGCATTTACACTGATGTTAGTAACATGAGTTGCTAGCAGATGAGTATTTTCAGCCAATAAGAAAACCGAAATTACCAATCTGGCCTCTCTTATTGACTGCGAAATGTCGAATTGTTAGTAACACATGTTTCTGACATGGGTACAACATCAAAAACAAAGACAAAAACAAAAAACAAAAAAAAAGAGAAGATTATGAAAAATACAAAGAAAAGAGAAACAAATCAAAGGTTTTATGATAGTGAACGATTCACATGTATATTGGCTTACTGATTTCTCTGGCTTTCTCAATAATCCGTCTTAGGTTGGACATTTGTTCACGAGTGCCTCTTCCTTTAACAAATCTGGCTTGTTATGGTGGTATTTGCCATAACAGGTATGGTTTGGGCCTTTCATTAATAATTTTGAGGAGGATCTTGCTGGCATGTGACATTAGTGCAATCATCCGATAGTTCTCGCATTTCCCTTTGGATTGTTTTGTGTGATGGTATGAATACCGATTCTACCCAGTCATGAGACCATTATCCTGTTGCTCATACTCGTATTCCATCACATATTTTGTGCAAGATGTCGTCACCCCTTTCTCCCTTTGCTTTAATGTTTTCGGCTGTGATCTTATCTGCTTCCAGGGATTTTAAGAGTTTTAGCTTCTTTATGGCTTCCTTTATTTCCTCCTTTAGGATATTTGCTTCTTCCTTCATATCTTGTTGTTTATAGTTGTCTGATCTTTCATGATCTCTGAATAGATCTTCGCAGTATTCTTTCCATACTTCAATTGTTTCGTCTGAGTTTATTAATTTTTTTGTCTTCATTATTTTGAATGGTCCCTGAGCGGGGTGTGTATTGCTTGTTTATTGATTTTATTAAATTATACTATATATAACTGACTTCTTCTTCTTCTTCTTTACGTGCCGTCTCCTACCGGGGGTTGGCAATTAACATGGCTATCTTCACATTTGATACTGCCGCTCTAAAGAGGTCACCGGATGTACATCTGTACCAGTCTCTGAGAGATTTTTTAACCAGGACGTCCGGCGTCTTCCAACACTTCTATTGCCTGCTACCTTCCCTTGCATTATGAACTGCAGTGTTCCATACATTTCTCCTCGTATGGTATGACCCAGATATTCGAGATTTCTGGTTTTAATTGTCTGGATCACTTCAAGTTCTTTTCCTATCTCATATCTTCATAATTCTCCTGTACACCCACATTTCAAAAGCCTGGGGTTTTATTTGTAAGTTGCTGGGTTAGCGTGCTTCTATGCCGTACATTAATATGGGGAATACATAACATCTCACCATTCTAACTCTCAGTTCTAGTTTTAAATCTCGATTGCAGAAGAGAACTCTCATTTTGATAAAGGCATTTCTGGCTGTTTCTATTCTGCTTTTAATCTCTATTGCCTGATCGTTGTTGTTTGTTATCCAAGTACCCAGATATTAATACTTAGTTACCTTTTCTGTGTGTGTGTTATCAATTATAAGATCAGCGTTAGGTGTTACAGCTTTTGAAATTATCATGCATTTGGTTTTATTTAGGTACATTTTTAGTCCATATTGAGCGCTAATTCTGTTTGTTCTTTCAACCATTCTCTGTAGGTCTTCTAAATTATCTGCTAGTATTACAGTGTCGTCCGCATATCTTATTTTATCGATCGGTCGTTTGGATGGAGAATCTACAGAAAATATCATCATCCAAAGAAGGGTGAGATAAAGGTGCATACTTTTACCGATGTTATTCAACCTATACTCCGAGACAATATTCCAAGTGGCAATACCTGACGAAGAACAAGCAGGTAACTACCGGTCCTGCTTGTTCTAGTAACAAGTAGTAGTAAGTATAGGTTGAATAACATCGGTGAAGGTATGCACCTTTGTCTCACCCCTCTTTGGATGTTGATACTTTCTGTAGATTCTCCATCCACTCTTACCGTCGCTGTTTGATTCAAGTATAGGTTTTCGATTATGCGTATGTCTCTTGTGTCGATATTCTTGGTTTTCAGGAGTGTTACTAGTTTTTCATGTTGGACTTTATCAAACGCTTTTTCGTAATCTATAAAACAGGCGTGTATATCAACACTCACATCGATACATATCTGCGTCAATACGTTAATGCTAAATAGCGCTTCTTGTGTGTCTAACCCATTTCTAAACCCAAAATGGGTTTCACTGATACCTTCTTCCAGTTTCGTATAGAGCCTCATGTGTATTATTTTCAGGTCAACTTACAAAGTGTGACTCATGAGGCTTATTGTTATGTAGTCACTACAGTCTCTTGCATTAGGTTTCTCGGGTATCGTTAAGAATGTAGATATTAACCATTCTTTTGGTATGATTCCTGTTTTGTATATGGTATTGTAGAGGTCTGTATGACATTCATTTGTTCATCATTTATTAGTTTGAGTAGCACGACAGGAACTTTATCCGGGTCGACAGCTTTGCCTGCTTTCAGCTCTTGATTATTTCTAGGTTATTTGAATCTTGTTGTGTTTCGGTTAGGGGGCCTCTAGTGTCGTTGAAGAATTCTTCAATGTACTATTTCCATCGCTGTACTGTTTGTGCTTGTTCGGTTATAATTTTTCCGTTTTTCGTTTTTATAATTGAGAGTGTACTTCTTTTCCCAGTCCCAGTTAGTTCTTTTATTTTCTTATGCAAGTTGAAATTATCATATTGCTTTTGAAGATTCTCGATTTCCTTGCACTTCTCCGTTCTTCTCAATCTTTCTGTATATCTCTATGTATTTTTTGCAATCGCCCTTATTTATTCTACGACTATATATAATGATTGACTTTTCAACAAAAAATAATCTTAATTAAAATTATACATTTTTAATATCCTTTCTACATCATAATAATAGTATATTGTTTTATTAGGAGAAAAACTTACACTTTGTGTGGTGAGTCTGTAAGTTTGACTGCCGAACTCGTGAGGCCCGCAAATACAGACGAAGCACACAAAGTTGATTTTCCTCTGAATAAAACATGTTACTTTTTCTTCGAACGCAAGAATATTTTTCTTCAAAAATATATGAAAGAAAAAAATGTGAAAAAAACAAAACGAGTATCATGCCAGCTGTGGTTGCTATGGATGAATTTGTAATAAACAGAACAATTAGAAATTGTCATTTACAGTTTTTAGTTGTTCAAAACTGTGTTATTATGGAGTTCACACCCCACGAACCAGCTGAAATTACTCAAATAGCGCAAGCTGCTATAGAAAGATTGATGCCTAGAAAATTGGTGAGTATTTATGAGGTTGCATACCGAAGATTCATTAAATGGTGCATGGAGAAGAACGTGGACAATTATTCGCAAAATGTGTTGATAGCTTATTTTACCGAACTGAAGCAGAATAACAACATGAAATGTTTGTCTATGTGGTCACAATACTCTATGTTACGGATATTATTGTGTATTAAACATGAAGTGGATATAAGTAAATATTTACACCTTCGTGCATTCTTGAAGAAACAAAATGAAATCTACATACCAAAAAAGGCAAAAGTCCTAACTAAAGAAGAAATTGATAATTTCCTGTCTAATGCTCCAAATGGAAAATATTTGGGGAGAAAGGTAAAATTACTTTATGCCTAAAAGTTTGAAATCATGCCTGTTTTTTTTAGGTTATTTTGATATTTGGGATATCTGGTGTCTGTCGGTGTGATGAGCTGGTAAAAATGAAAGTTCACGATATTGCAGACTTAGGATCGACTCTGCTAATAAAAATCCCTGATAGTAAAACTCCCAAGAAACGATCATTTACTGTCATTGGCGATGTATACATAAATACATACAGAAAATATGCTTCACTTAGGCCAGCTGGTATGGAAGAGCAGAGATTTTTCCTAAGATACCATAATGGAGTCTGCCATCGAATAGTAATGGGAATTCATAAAATTTGAGAAGCAGCCAAAGAGGTAGCATCTAATTTAAAGTTACCAAATTGGAAGAAATACACTGGTCATTGCCTACGACGAACTTCGGCAACATTGCTGGTAGGCGGAGGCACTGACATTACCTGTTTGAAACGCCATGGTGGATGGAAATCTAGTAATGTGGCTGAAGGGTACATCGAGGAATCTTTAACAAATAAGAAAGATATTGCAATGAAAATTCTGAAGCCTAACAACTTCATCGAAACTGTGAATGAACTTTAGACTCGTCGTAAAACAGCAAATGGATTCAATATTAATAACACTAAATTTGTAGCAGGTGTTCTGGTAGTAGTGGGTTTAATTTTCAGAGCGCCACTATAACTAACTGTACATTTAGCGTAAATTTTTGTAATAAAGAAAATCACAAATAAAAGTATAGTTATGAGTATTTTTTACTTTAACTAACTGTATATTTAGTGTTATTTTTTGTAATAAAGAAAATCACAAATAAAACTATAGTTATGAGTATTTTATACTTTTTCTCCGCCGGCAGACAAAGTAAACACTTTTTCTCCTAGGAGAAAAAGTGACCCTTTAAATCTGCGTATCCAAGGACACACAGTGTCACGTTTGTGACGTTTGAAGAAAATAGTATATTGTTTTATTAGGAGTAGAAGTGACACTTTTTGTGGCGAGTCTGTAGGTATTGGCTGCCGAGCGGAGCGAGGCAGGCAACTACAGACGAGCCACAAAAAGTTACTTCTACTCCGAATAAAACATGTAATTTTTTCTTCAAACGTCGAAAATAGTTAAAAAGATAATGGAATTCATATTTTTAATTGTCCAAATACGTATAGTTTTAATTCCCAAAGAAGCATGCTATGCAGAGCGTTGCTATGGTTTTGTTTAATTCATTATTTGACATTAAAGTGTATAAAATGGACGAAGACATGTTTCAATGTACACCGCCAGATATTTTAGAATCGGCAAGGGCTGCAACAGAGAAATTATTGCCCACTAAGTCCAGTACCATCTATGAAGTGGCCTACAAAAAATTTATTAAGTGGTGCGCCGAGAAAAATGTAAGCAATTATAGTGAAAATGTTTTACTCGCATATTTTTCGGAAATGGCTAAGAAGAAAGTAAAAAGTTCCACTATGTGGTCTCAGTATTCCATGGTAAAATCGTTATTAAATATTAGAAATGGTGTAGATATTACCAAATATTTAAAACTACGTGCATATTTAAAAAAACAAAATGAGGGTTATACACCCAAAAAGGCAAGAGTGCTGACAAAGGAACAGTTCGACAAGTTCTTATCCGATGCTCCTAACGAGAAATACTTGGCGACAAAGGTGAGTTCTTAGAATAATAAACAAATACAAAATTAAACCCTAAATCGTATTTTCAGATTATTTTGATATTTGGTATATCAGGGGCATGCCGTTGCGATGAACTCGTAAAAATGAACACGACAGATATTCAAGACTTGGGATCTTTGCTACACGTAAAAATACCAGATAGTAAGACATCAAAAGTACGTTCGTTTACTATTCTCGGCGATGTGTATCTTACACTATACAGAAAGTATGCTTCCCTGCGCCCATCAAGTCTAAATGAGATGCGATTTTTACTAAAATATCAAAATGGTGTTTGCTATAAACAGGTGATGGGAATTCACAAAATTGGAAGTGCGGCAAAAGAGGTAGCTTCTTTTTTAAACTTGCCAAACTGGAGTGAGTATACAGGACATTGCTTACGCCGAACTTCTGCCACACTGCTGGTAGATGGAGGAGCTGATGTTACTTGTTTAAAGAGACACGGGGGGTGGAAGTCCAGCAGTGTGGCAGAAGGGTACATCGAGGACTCTATTCGAAATAAAAAGGATATTGCGAAGCTAATTTTGTCACTAAATAGTGACAGTGTTGAGTGCGGCGAATCTTCGCAAGAATCGCAAGTAGAAAATATCTGTGGTAGCAGCAAAATGGTTGGCGACAGCGGTGCTGTAAGTGCTGCTGTTGCTGCCAGCGCAATCAGTTTTCAAGGGGCTAAAATATCAAATTGTACCTTTAATTTACATTTTAACAATAAATAAATTTGTGTTTTGTTTGAATTTTTTGTTTTGTTCATCATGTATGCGCACCATATGTATGTGCAATATTAAACCCGCCCTCGTAGGGCGTTCTTATTACAAATTATCCAATCATGTTGTCAAATTTACTTTTACTGCCTAGTCAGTAAAAGTGAAACTTTTACTGACTAGGAGACGAAGTAAAACTTTAAGATTGTGAATCGAGTCACTAAAGGTGTCACTTTTATGACGTTTGAAGAAAAAATAACATTATTATAGATATTATACGAGGACATAGTATGTACATTAGAACATCCCACAAGGAGTGGGACATCTTTGTTTGTACTACTTTTATGCATAGTCCCATCGCTGAATCGCTATCCAAATTTACGGAACACCTTTACTAAAAAGTTGCGAATAGCTACCATATCATTAGTCATTTAATGAAGATGGTAAAGCTTTTACGTTATAGTCGTGGTCGCAAATACCGCCAGGGATGATATAAAATTGTGTAAATTCTCCCCAAGTATGAATAATCTCTAGAACATCTAATAATTCGCTGTGATAGTTATAGTAATAATAACACATTTTATTTGTTCAAACACAGTGAGTACAGAATTTAACATCATCGTGGTAGTATCTGTAGTCCATTGGATATTCTCCTTGGACTCGTCCAATACATACATATTTCATTGTTTCTCATTGTTTTGCAGAAAGTATTAGATTAATTCTACAAAAAAATCTGCATAGCCAGTTTAAAAATTCGTAAGTATAATATGGCTTGAAATGAGTCCCGTTTAAGTCAAAGGCAGATTTTTCGACCATATTTATTGTTTCTCGTACATATTGCTAGTTTTTCTTTAAAAAATATCGATTCATCGATTTGGCATTAAAGCATGGTTCGAATATTATTCAAAAATGTATTGAAACTATTATTGACGATTAAGTTGTAATGCTGAGCCAAATGACTGGATCTCTGAATATTAGTTTAGTTAAGTGTATAATTAAACAACTACTGTTGAAGTGTATTAATCGACTATTCCAAAGTAGCCATACTAGTATTCATTTTAACATAATTTCCCCAATTCTTACGTTCACTCTTGATCATGAAATTAAATCTAGTCCATGTAAATGGGTTAAAAATGGGTACTGGTAACTAATATATTAGAGATAAGATAGATGAAGAATTTAACTGTGAGTAAATTTATATGATAACACTGGTCTCACGTATTTTTATTATAGGACACGATTTAATACTGGTAATTGAAGTAGTGAAGTGTCTCTAAAATACCCATAAATTCGCACGTACTCAACACATTACCGCTAAGCAGCTTTTAAAAGATCGCTGTATATTATGATTATTGCGATAATAATCGTAAATAAACTTTATACGCTATAATTACATTTTTAATGAAACGCGCTTTGCCCCTCAGCCATCCCCCTAGTGGAACCGCATTCCGCTGGCACGCACGTAAAGACGCCGGTTTTAAGGGCTGTCATGTTCTTTAATAGTTTTATTCAAATCCTAAGCCGCCGCTCGGAGTAACTTTTTAATTTCACGCGGGGGGCGGTTGGGCGTCGGGGGCGGCGATGCGGCTCCCTTGACGCTCCGCTCCGCAAGGCGACGGCTTCGGCGGCCAAATCTCCGAAATTATGGGAGCGGCATTACGCGGCGGTATTTAAAAAAGGTTGTGTGCGGCGGCTTAAGTGCCGCCTCAAAGGGAGCAATAGAATAGTAATAGCTTTATATTAACGTCTGCATTGCTGTGATTACGGCGACTACATCTCGATAGAGAGGACCGACTTATCTGCCGGTACCCGGGGAGAGAGACGGTCGACTTAATATTCTATGGAGAGAGCTTTTGATCGCTACAGGAATTGGTATCGCACTCCGTGGTCCCCAGTAGCAACCGGAGTTTTTCTTTAATGGGCCGCAAAGTTACTGCTTAATCGCGACGATTAGGCACTATGAACTCCTCAGATGTTATTTGTGAAGAAATGTATTATATTAATGAATTTTACAATTAAAAGTTCCCAGTACATTTCAGTTAATACATTTTAACTCATCTTTAAATAATCGAGTTGGAATTGTTAATTAAAACCTGTTTAATTTGTAATCGTGTCGAGGGTCTATGCGTTGATTGAAGAGTGTAAAGATTCGCAACTCAAAGCAGTGGAGTTTTGGCCATACCCCCTTTAACCCGCGGAATTCATTGCCCACTACAAGCCAATAGGGTGGAGACGTCGAGGTCTGTCTCTTGGTCTCAAAACTGACCATTAATTGATTATGCACAATTGTAGTCACAACTATTGCGAAAAATAGCCAAGATAAGACAAAAGTAATTTAGGTGGTGATGGTTAACAAAAACTAGAACTATGAATTTATTAAAATTTGGATTCATCTCAATTACTGCTCTTGAGTTTCCATTGGAGTATCTGTACATAAAAAGTACACGTATGTGATATGTCGGCACACTCATTCGAAAATGTGAACATCTTGATATGCCATGCGATCAACAATTATTTAGATAACTGGCGGCTATGACTGTGTCAGTATTATTGAACCTGACAAAAAATTTGAAGGACTTGGATATGCATACCAACAAAATACAGACCTATCATAAATTGCTGCCACCAGATTTGAATAGACACAGTGTAACGGGGAAACAAAACATAAATGATAGATCATTGGGTGCTTTAATTTTTTAATATTTATTAATGTAAATTTGTTTAAAATGTTTTAATACATACGATACATAATATAAATCGCAGCCTACTGGTTTTTGTTTTGCGAATGAAATGCTAATTCATTAATTAAAAAAAAAACAATATCATTTAATATAAACAATATCATCATCAAGAGGAACAGCATATGTGATAGTGAGCTATATTTCTTTTTAAAGGAATTATAAATGAGGATTGATCTTAGAAATATACAAAGACCAAAGAAAAAAGGTGAGAAATATGGCATTACAATCAAAACAGAAGAACTGGAGAGAATTTGGAGAAAAACTAGAAAAAGATAGCGAAGGAGCTGTTCTACAAAACACTGAAAAGCCTACGAAAAGATAAGAATGTGGTAATAAAAACAATTAAAAACAAAGAAGGGAAGCTACTTACAGAATAAAGACACATTATGAACAGATGGAAAGAATATTTTGAAAATTTACTCGACACAGGAAAGAAGGGGAAAGGAGAAACTAGAGTAGTAGATGTGAATAGCAACAACGAAAATAGAGAAGATGAGGGAATAACTATGAAAGAAGTAACAGAAGCCATCAAAAGATTGCAGAATGGCAAGGCTCCCGGGCTGGACAAAATAACGGCCGAGATGATGAAGAGCATGGGAGAAAGAGGAGAGCAGATGTTTCTAGAAATTTGCCTACAGATATGGAGAGAAGAAACAATTCCGAAGGACTGGACGATGGGAATAATACTACCAATATTTAAAAAGGGTGATAATACGGATTGCAAGAATTATCGGGGGATCACACTGCTATGTGCAGCAACTAAAGTATACGAACAAATATTAGAGAAGAAATTAAGGTGCACTATAGAAACGACATTAACAGAGGTGCAGAGTGGGTTCAGAAAGGGCAGGAGTATAGAAGATCACATTAAAACAAATAGTAGGGTACCGAAATCCGGAGAGAGTGCAGTTGTCCGAATGTGCTTTCACAGATGATGTGGCAATTATAACGGACTGTGAAAAACATTTACAAGAAAACTTGATAATATGGAATGAGGTACTTACAAAATAAGGTATTAAAATGAATAAAAGAAAAACAAAAACAATGGCTGTAGCAAGAACGAAAGCAGTAATACATATTGAAATAGAAGGAATGGAGAAGGAATGGCAAGTGGAAACGTACCAATACCTAGGAGTCACCTTAAACGAGAATGGGACACAAGAAATCGAAATTAAAAAGAGAATTGAAAAAGCAAATAAGACATACTATGCAATGAGCAAGGGATTTATAAATAAGAAGGAAATTGAAAAGCAAACAAAAATAAAGGTGTTCAAGACAGTGTACAGACCAATATTGACATTTGGCTGCGAGTCCTGGGCACTAGCAGAGAGAGAAAAGAATAAAATACAGGCCATGGAGATGAAATTCTTAAAAAGAGTACAAGGAATGACGAGAAGAGACAAGATAAAAAGTACCAAAATAAGAGAAGAACTTTGCATAGATTCGGTGGGCGAATTCATTGAACAGAGACAACTGCAATGGTGGGGACATCTCCATAGGATGAGCAGGGAGGTGCCAGTAAAGAAAATATGGGAAACGAAAACACAAAGAAAAATGAGGAGAGGAAGACCAAAAGAGACATGGGATAGTGCAATAGGGAAATACTAAAGAAGAAAGGAAAATCGTGGAGTGAGGCTTGACAGATAACAATGAGTAGGAATGAATGGAAGGAGTTTATTAAGAAATAGAATTATACACCCCTTCACCCATTTGGGTAATCCGGGGTTTTCGATTATATATATATATATATATATATATAATATAATATATAAATAAGGATTGATCTTAATAAATATACACTTCATATAAATGTAATCGACCAATTTTCATATTATTTACTATCTTATTCTTCTGATATTTCTTCATCTAGGTGATTCGAATCTAAAGTAATATTCAATGTTTCACAGCTGTCATCTTCAACAAGGTACTTGGAAACTTTGGCAGTATGTATTTTGTGCCTACTTGTTACTTTTCGGAATATAGCAAGGCCAGAATCAGATGTAAGAAGAAGCATTTTCATGACATCTTTGTTCATATTTATACGTGATGATTTTCGTGTATTACGTTCACGAATACGATGAATATCTTTGTCTACATTACAATGCTTCTTCAAACAATTGACCAATGGGAATCATAAATGAAGATATTTCGTCAAGACCGTGAATTAATCATTTATGTAAAGATACGGACATATAATACCAATTGCAACTACGAAAATAAATTTCCTTTGTTTTATTTATAATTATTTTAAATTTATATATGTTCATTTCTTTACCACAAGATATAATTCGAAGTATTATTGAAAGTTTTGAAATTAACATTAATACCGGTAATTGAGCCACTAACTAAAACATTCTCAAATAATCTACATCAGTATTTCCATCGTTACTGGAACCAAAACCGGTTTTCGGTTTGTCCACAATTAATCTTTTTTTTTAAATTAATTTTGAATTTTAGCTTTTCTTTAACTAAACAACCTTTTGGAAACCACTCCTCTAATTTGCCACATTTTTTAATCTAACCGAGACGAAATATGTACTAAACATTCGAAAGCTCTTATCCAACAATGCAATGAATACATACATAATCTATAACTAGACTCTTTAGGTTGAAGACTTTCCGATATGAATGTGTTCATTTGCTTAGGAGTACAACCACAAACATAACATGTTTGAGTTGAATTAGTTCCAATAACAACGTTGCGAATTCTACCATTTACTATGGTAAATAACATTTCGAAATTAATGTTAATAGAGCTGTTCATCTCAGTGTTAAGTGGAACCAAATTCTTAATAATTGGTCCATAATTGCTTTTTCTTGGATTACCAATGTGGGTGACTCTTTTGTGAATAAAAATTTTATTGGTCGACAATATAATACGGAGTACGATTTTGCCACATTATGTTACCTGTATTGGTATAAATAATTTGAAGAGGAAGAAGAACAATAAAAAAAGAAACAAATTCATCAGTATTTTCGGCATTCTGGAACTTCTGTGTATACAAACTATGTGCAGAGCTGCCATCAAAGCCCCATTTACAAATCATTCTTAAAGAAGTACATATAACCAAACTATATTTACTTAGTGACTCTATAATATAATCTGCAGTTTTGTTAAGTAATTGCTGCAAATCTACTTCAGCATGATCATCTGATACATTTATACTTACAGGTGATTTTTGATCTCTTTATTTTTTGATGACATAATAACTAGTAAATTTATTATTATGTATGCTATTTACAGTCGCAGGAAAAATGTTATATTTCCTAAGCTTAAGCCTAAATCTAGATATAACAAATGTTTGGAGCAAAGATAGAGGTTTTTGCTCACTTAATTTGGTTGACCCTCTTGATAAATCAGAAGCAAAAGACAGCTCATTAGAATTTCAGTTGTGAACGAGATCTGAGACTCGACTTTTTTTTTATTTGACACACAATGTGTTAAAATCTTTCTCTGGCCTGCCTCTTTGTATAGCACGGCAACCAGCTAGTGAACTACATGAAAGTCGGTATTTGTTGACTGATTTTCATTTGTTTTCTTCACACTGCCGATAATTTCCTCCGGAGCATTATGCAACAACTGTTTATTTAAAATGTGGTCAAAAATGACTTTTGCCGTCTGACTTTTAATTCGTTTTTTCAAATTTAAAAAACAAGTTCTGTAGGTCATCTGAGAGGTTGTTTCTAAAAAAAATATATCATCTGAATTGGCAAGTTTCCGCAAATAAAATTTGTTTGAGCATAATATACATTCATCAAGGTCGATGTATAGAAAAAAACAAGACTATATTTTCAGTTGTTTTTTTATAAAGCCTAGTCAAAGTTACAATGTCGCATAAAATCAGAGACAAAATTTTAAAATAGAATACTTACCCATTATCAATAATATAAATAATACTTTGTTTCACTTTAAAGAATCAACATCAAATAGTGTGGCTTTGTAAAACTCGATTCACTCGTTTTGGCAAATATTACACTCGTCAAACAATATCGCACTTTTCCTAACTGGTCAACAACATCAACAACAACTGGGATTTTAATTGGACTCTGATATACCTTCCACCTGGCAGCCTAAATTCCAAAAACATATTCCAAAAGCCTGCCTATTTGGATACGGTCTGTGGCATGGTGGTGTTGGATGACATGGAGATGTATTTCTACAACTGCCACAACAGAGTAGTAGGCCGAGCGGACAGGGTAACCAGGAGAAAGATAAACAGAAAAACATAAGATTCGGAAGTCAGAAAATGTCATCATATGTATTATTTTATCTGAATAAACTTGTACTCCTACCAATAGATCAGTTTGGATTGGAATAATACCGCAAGAGGTCTCATTAAATGTTTCACTAATGTAAATGCCTCATCAAGCCGATAGACACAAATGGCATTGAGTTACCTCCATAGTACAACGGATCATCTAGTGGCAAATATTTTCATGATTTTAGTCATTGGCCATGTGGACTAACTAAATATTCCTTTCGCTCCAACATCTATTGCCAGAAATTTATAATTCGCATCAACTAATGCCTTATGTACCTACTATAAAGAGTGTCTTGTAATTAAAAAGATATAAACTTGACTTTGGGGGTGCTTTTGTTGTGACATGCTTTCCGTCGAATGCACCTTCCATTCCATTTTCCATGCTCCATTTCTTTTTCCATTCCATTTCTTTTCCTTCCATTTTCCATTTTCTTCAATTTTTTTCAAATTCCATTTTCTTTTAAAATCAGCAGCTGTGTTTCTTAATTCTTCTGTAGTCGGATCCGGCATAAACTTTGGTTGCAATTTAGATACAACGCTTGAACTTACTTGATAGCTGTGTGCTATACTTTTATATGAACTTCTGTTGCCATACATCTAAAAAATAAAAAGTATAGTTATTGTCAGTAACCAGCGTGGATATCGATACAGGTTTCTATCTAACATAAAAAGATGTAAAACAAGTATCACTTTGTTTGTTAATGATTACCTAAGTAGTCGAAACTAGAGTCACAAATAAATAAAAACATGTATTTTTTTATTTGCAGGCCTTTGCAAAACATATTTGGAAAATGCTTGGACACGGGCATAGATGTGCTTAGTACGCCAAAATTAGGTGGCCCTGTGGACTTCCTAAGGCTTTCTAACTACTTTGGAGAACAATGTGGAATTGTCATTTAAATTGAATACAAAAATTATAAAAAAATTAGTCTCATTACTAGAGACAGGATGTTCAGGCACTAAAGCGCATTAAAATACGTAGGCAAAAAGGCACTAAAAATGTGAAAAAAGGCGTTAAAAAGTACGAAACAGGCATTTAAAATATTTATTAAAAGTGTATAATGTGTAACAGGCATAATAATAAAATTGATTTTACAATATTTCTTACAAAATAATTTGATAAATATTTGAAATGCAGCTGATTACAAGGTGTTTTTTAGGTGTCCTATAGTAAGATTGCGTCTTCTGTCCGATAAGACGTATTTCAATTGCGAAAATGATCTTTCCACCTCCAAAGATGTAACCGGCGCATAATTAAAACTTGCAGTTTCAATTGCATCATAATTTATTTGTCGTGTTTCCCGAAAGGGTATCGGCAATTTTCTTTAAAACATCAGAATTTTTATTCGCATTAAATCTAGTTTCACATTTGTTTTTTATCAGCCGACCTTTGTTACCAGAAACATCACAAATTTGTGTAATTGTAGTATTAATAATATTAACAGCATTGCATAAAGTTAGGTCTCTACTTTCTAGAGATGTAATTTTTTCAGAAAGAAAATAATAATTTGCCAAAATAAAAGATAATTCGTTTTCTATTGTATTGTTTTACAAAAGCATTTTAACCTTTTTGATGGAAGCCGCTGAATCTTCATCTAAATGTGAAATAATCTCTTTAATTTTTGCAAAATGTGTAGCGTAGTAGCGGGCAGCAGTTATCAAGGTGCCCCAACGAGTTAATACTGGCTGAGGTGGTAATGCCAAATCGGGCGCAATTTCTTTAAACATTATAACACGTGATGGGGGATTTCAAAAATATTTTTTTACAGATGATATTATTAAATCTACGTTTGAAAACATTTGGCATGTTAAATGTATCATTCAAGGAAATCACATTTTTAATGCATTCCCTGCCTTTTTCATGTAAGGCGCAGCGTCACTGACGAACTTCAGAACGATATCATGTGGAATATTGCCCGGCCAAAGAAGGGAGAGAGAATTTGTGAAAAACTGTGCAATTGTTGTGCTGTTCGTTTTCTCCAAGCAATCAGAATCCAGCAGGTGGATGCATAGAAAGGAACAACCGGACATTAGGCCAATTTATCCTGGACATCACCCCAGATTCAACAACTTCTTAACTCTCGATGAAGGCCAGGCAACTATTGCAATGTATTGCACTCAATGAAACAAAAAAATAACTGACAATTTATTTACATACATAATTATATTTTTGTTCGTTAGTGTAGATATCTGTTTCTGTAGAAGCGAAATAAATGAATATTATTAATAATGACATTGGCAATATGCCTGCAACAGTCCAGTTTACAGTTACATTAATATAAAAAGCAAAGCTTTTGTTTAATTACCTTCCCATTGCATCGGTGGTCCCGTCTATGGATATCCATATCTTTTTATCTCTCATATATTCTCGAATTTCCGTCATTTTCCTTTGATAAGCTCGATCCAGGTAATGTCTTCTCAATGTTGATTCACTCGGTACTTTTTCTTTGGTGTATTTTTCCAAAAAAATACGCATATCTAAATTTTCCAATTTCCAGAGTGGAATTCCAGTACTTACAAATGCGTTGCAAAGGTCCAATGAAAATTCCGATTCACGGTTCGATAGAAATATTTTAAGCATGGTAGTTTTAGGGGCACCCACTTTATTTTGCACTGCTTTTTTATGGTTGGTCGGCTGATGTGTTGGTCGATGAAATATTTTTTTTCTTAAGTTCAACGACTTTTCACAAACTTTGAAAAATAACATCACTTAAAAATATGTCACTTTCCAAATTCTTTTACAAATTTGCTCAATTTGTTGTTAACAGAAGCGCGTACTTTTGGCATTTTGCCATCGCGCTATAATACAATGAGTGTTTAAATCGTGCCAGGGTTTTTATTGCCTATTTAAAATACAATTAGCAACAATAGTTTCCTGGTAGTTATAGCTTTAATAACTTATGTGAAAATTCTAGAAACTGGGAGTAGGTAAGTCATATTTCTTAAAAACAGGCAAATAAGACAAAATAGGCGCTTATTAGTAAAAAATGCATTTATGCAAAAATATTGTTAAAATAGGCATTTTTAGGCATTTTAGGCATTTTGTCTGAACATCCTGTCTCTACTCATTACTTTACTTACAGACCTCGTATGTATGGATTTTCTATGATATGATAAACAGATGGAATTATACGAATCTTATAGAGTTAACAATAGAAATATTTATAAACAGCTTTTGTTATGGAGACGTAAATATCAGTAAAGTAGAAAATCGGTTTTATTTTTTTGTTTATCCCTCGGCTTCTTTAATATAAATAATTTTATTGGGGAGATGGGGGTTGCAATTCCATTAGAAAGAACAATTTACGACGCTGATAATCGTCCACGCATACAAATTGCCAATGGTATTTAGGGGGGCGGCGAAGGGGGGCGGTAATGGTCCCGTGCAGAAAGAGGGACGTTCCGGAGGTAATAAATAAATTGAAATTTACTTAAATCAATTACTTGACCGACGATCTGCCGAACCGCTCCCGTCCACCGATATATAAAACTATAAATCGTTTAACAGAAGTCCGCAAAAACCATCTTTGTCCGTTTTATTGGCATATTTATGAAGTATGAGAGGGATAAAAGGCAGTTGTGCGAGGGGGGCGCCCCCATCGGCGATCCTGCTCCTTCCGCGGAGGATTGAAATGGGAGGCAATATGGATTGACCGACAATATACATATCGAGCACATGTCGGGGAAATAAATAATGCCAATACGGAGGATGCTGCATAGGCACAAGTTTCCCGAGGCACGTACGAGGCACACCTCTGGCACGGACGGCGGCAGCAACCCCCCCACGCACTCCTGCCACCACCCCTCGGGGAAGTTCGAGGTGCCGTCATGCAAAAATGCCGCGGTTATAGAGCCATTCCTCTCTCGTTACGGTTTATCACAGTTCGTTTCCGTTCTTATTCCATCGCCGCCCCCAACTGCCTACGCCCCTGCACCCACTCCCCGTTTTATCACCTCTTGTAAAACGGCGATTTGTTTCGTTTTTGATTTTTTATTGGGCCATTATTCTCACAAGAAACCGTGAGGATAAAATTGAACCAATTAGCAACTATCTATTTTGGAACAACATACCTAAACCATCACATGAACGTGATATAATATAAACCTGTATTACAGCATTAGCCATATGTTCAGTATAACACATATAATTAATAATGAATCGAAATAGAAATACATCACGAATACACAATATCTCCACAATAGTTTGTATTCAACTAAGGTTTTGAAAACTGTGCGTAAGTGAAATGATCTCGAAATAACTCATATCCGTATTTCTGATGTTTTAAACATCATAATTGCAACTAATTTTCATTTACGAAACAGGCATATTTTAAGTTAATATCATTCTTTAACCAAATTCTAAATGCTATTTCGTTCCCAATTTCCAATACCATTAGAAATCCTGAATCACGACCATCCCCTGACTTATACTGATTGACTTCTAAACGTACACCCTTAAACACCGCATTATAACCCATTTAAATTCTCGACTCCCACTGAAACACGCCCAAGAACGCAAAAAATATGGTAATGCCTGCACGGTCCTCAGTGCCCTCTGAATTTGCCCGCATTCCTCTGCACTCCTCCGTGTTCCTCGATACTCATCCGGATTCGATTCAATGAGGAATCACAGTTGCGCGCATTGCATGGCGTGGAATGGAATAAAACCGGATGGGGGCCGGGAGAGACCACAATCAGTGTTTATAACTTCATAAAACACAAGGATGTGGATTGATTGAGTGAGTCTGATTGAAGGTGAACTGGATCCATTGACTGGTGGGTGTGGAGGGGGTTGATGGGGGCGCCGGTTCCGTGAGGGGGCATAAATGTGGGCGCACGCTGCATGGAGCATCACCGCCGGCGTCATTACACTTCCGGTAATTGAAAATCAATTTCTTCCGGTTTACGAGGCCTTCGCGCGTCACCTGGCGGGTTTTCCGTGGGAGTTTTCCCTTTCGCGCTTTCCTTCCCGGAAGTAGCCGGAAACAGTAGGTTCGATGCGGGAGGCGCAACGCTAATTATGATAATTGCCTCCAAAATTAATGCTAATTATTAACTACAATATTTACATTTCGTTAGTGTAATTACCGATTTTGTGTAATTGTTTAATTAACCGCGCTGTTTTATATTTTTGATTATCACGCTAAAATTATAATAAATTTGCATTATAACAACTGTATTATTTATATTTACGTCCAGAAAATTTAAAAACTGCACTGCAAACCTCTAATTTAAATATTTCTATGAAACAACATAAATTATAAACTATTTAATCATCATAAAATATTTTCCTCGTATCAGCGTGAATTAATGTGTAATTATATGCGAATTTCAATACTTTTTCAATGATTTTTATTTGTTCTCTCACATATACAAGTTATTATTTCGCGAAAATTAACTAGTGTCTTATCCGTCGAAGATCCAACTTTCTCAAAAGCAATCACGTGGCAACCAGTGGTACATCACGCTTACAGTATGTTTTGAAAAATCATCTTCTACAAAAGTTTAAAATATTTAATGGAATAATTGTGGAAGACATATTTTGCTTTTTTTTGCTTCAATGGAAATCGTACATCACATAATAGAACTGATAATTAGTAATTGTTCGTTTATAAGAATGGAAGAATTTGTTTTATTTTTCAAATGCGAATCGAGAAAGTTTAAAATCAAGAGTGATAATTTTAGAGACTGAACTAATAATTTTTAATAAGTAAAGTAAATAAAACAACTTTGTTATTTCCACTCACACTTTTATTTTTGAAAACTCTTTACACACTGCACGAATTATAGTTATTATTCTATAAAATAATGACGTTAAGTATAGAATTATCGAACTATATACTATTTTAACTTTATATTGTAAAAGGTATTTTATGAAATAACTAGTAATTTATGAAGAAAGTTATATCCTGTCCACATTTTTTCTTCTTCCCCACATTCATAAGGTGTGTGGTTGCATATTTCATTAATGCATGACATCTACTATTTAATGAAAGCTAGACACCCCTGGAGAGAAGTATCCCGGTTTTTGGTGCCTTGCGAGAGGAGAGAAGTGGGACGTTTGCTGTGTTTAACCCTTTCAGGCCTTTCAGGATTTTTTCTTCTAAAAAAATTCATAATGGTGGTCCCGCATTATAGCCATTGCGCCCAAAGAATTGATTATTATATTGGTGGTATCCTAACATGACCTCTGGTCCTCAACGGGTTAAACACAAGACCTTCCGTTCAGCAGTCACATACCGTTGAGCCACGGTCATCTCTGCATGTTTACGTGCCTACAGGTATAAGAAATTTTGAAGCAGTGAAATGATACCGTATTAAATATTGTTTACTATTTGTATTGAGTGCGCGTGAAAAAAGTTATTGAGCTGCCCGGCACATCCACCAGAAGTAATTGAATAGTTTATTTCAGAAATCCTTCAACAGTCATTTTTATGGTTTTTTTTTACGGAATCAGTATATTAATAATCGGAACCCATATTTTTCTTCATTATCCCTACAACTGATTTTCCGTTTTATGTAATATTGAATTAAAATATATACCGAGTCTTCATTTCAATACTAAAGAGTCTCACTAACTTTTCAATTAACTAACATTAGTAACTTTTCAATGTAAGTTACCTTGATAAAAAAATAATCGTCGATTGATTTTTCGCAAGGTGGCGGGTGCCATTTAAAATTTTAAAGTGGCGGTTACTAGGAAAATGGGGAAAATAACACTATATTTTTCTACGACCCCTATGTAAAATACTACTTGACAGACGATTTACTAGCATCGAAAATCATTCTTTGCATTGACGTTTCAAAATACGAATGAAAAATGCAATACAATGCTTATTGTGTAATGAAAACCAGTATCGCCATTACTAATTTTCAATTTTAAAAGTTTTTCAAAAATAAATGACTGATTAGTGTCATCGAAAGTCATTCTTTGCATTGACGTTTCAAAACACGAATGAACAATACTATACAATGCGTATTGTGTAATGAAAACCTGTATCGCCATTACTAATTTTTAATTTTAAAAGCTTTTCAAAAATAAATGATAAGTGTCAAAGTTAATAACGTGAAGTAAGTTTCGAGTAAATACACAATGGAAGATTCTGAGTTGGATTCTACTCCATCATCCATCGAAATTGTTGCAAACAAAGGTATTGAAAATGTATTAGCTGCAGCTTCAAAAAAGCAGTATAAAACAAGTGTTCTTGTATAAAATTTGCTGATTGGAAGGCAGGACATCTTTATCGGAATATGTACTGGTGGCATATTTTGCCGAATTAGGTAAAACGTATAAAGCTTTGACTCTGAGATCCACTGAGATCCACACTTAATATAGGATAAAATGTCGATATTCAAAATTATCAAAAATTAAAATTGTTCTTGAAAATATCTTCTGATAACTACCAAGCCAAAAAATCAAAAACTTTTACTTAGGAAAATATGTGTGCATATTTTAAGGGATCAACAGATCAGACATATTTGTTAACAAAGGTAAATACAGGCCATTTAATAAATAATCAAATGGAAAATAATGGAAACTAAAAGCTGAAGACATAGTAGATCTAAAAAGCGCCTACTTAATAAAGCTACGCTGAACAAAACCTAAAACAGATAAACTCTGTTCCATTTTTATATTGAACTAATGCCTGCCATACACGCTCCGGAAAATCGTTAAGGAAAAACTGTTCAGACCTGACCTTAACGATTTCCGGATCGTGTGTGGGGAAAAACTGAACAGTTTAAATGAATTGAACGGACTGTTCAGGCCGTCAAGTACAATTGAAATCGTAAACGATAAATCTGTACAGATCTGGACTGTTCAGATAAAACTGAACGTGTGTCAGTTCTGACAGTTCTGAGTGTGACGTCTGTCAGTTCCGTTCAGTTGTGAGGAAGCTTTAGAGCAACGAACATGTCTCGTGAGAATTTGGAAGAGTTTTTAAAACCCTATGAATCCGCACCATGCCTTTGGCTAGTGAAAAGCAAAGAATATCACGACAGAATTGCACCGTCTGACGTCGCCATGGCTGTCAAAGCTGAGACGCGATGCGATCGAGATCGGAGCGTGTGTGTGCGGTATTCAGACCGGCGGCTCCGGAAATCCTGACAGATTTATCTGAACAGTTTTTCCTTAACGATTTTCCGGAGCGTGTATGGCAGGCATAAGGAGGCCGTGGTTTCATTTTACAAAGTTTTACACATGTACACCAACAAAAATGATCTGACAGTGAAAACATTATTAAATGTCAGATTTCTGACAATGTTGCCTAATTCATATATTAAAATAATTAAATTATTGCTTCAATCATTCAGTCGTTAATTAATTCGATATATGCTTTAAGTAAACCAATCATCAGCTATATTTTATATTATAATTTGACTGATTTGCGTTTGTAAAATAAAAATAGGAATAGGTTTTACTATCCGATATCAGAATCAATTACTATACATTACAGTTATTGAATTGTAAAAAAAAACAATATGGTTTGATTTTTCTACATTGATTTAGATGGCTCGAGTAGTTCTTGCAGAAGAAGAGGTAAAGCAGATGATGTTTTTGCTTGAAGGAGATATTTCAGATGTCGATATAGCCGGCGATGAATAACTTAGATGATGAAATATTAAATAATCTACAAGATAATGATGAAACAAATGACAATCTAATATTGCTAGATGGTAATGTATCCATAGAAGTTCAACACTGAGAATCAGACTTTGAAAGTGATGATGAAATACCATTAGCAACATTATTTCAACCAAAACTAACAAGAATGCGTTGCATCTAATGGGCATTCCGTCTATACTGTGATCATTACACTTAGTCAAAATAACATAATGTACAAAAATTAGGGTTAGATAAAGGTATGATGTCATATGGCGTCAACGGGATTTTGTTACTCGTTATTGAAATATATTTTATTCCCGTAATTGCTTATTTGAGTTTTATAAATATCAGAATCAATTACTATACATTACAGTTATTCAATTGTAAAAAAAAAACAATATGGTTTGATTTTTCTACATTGATTTAGATTTCTCGAGTAGTTCTTGCAGAAGAAGAGGTAAAGCAGATGTTGTATTTGCTTGAAGGAGATATTTCAGATGTCGATATAGCCGGCGATGAATAACTTAGATGATGAAATATTAAATAATCTACAAGATAATGATGAAACAAATGACAATCTAATATTGCTAGATGGTAATGTATCCATAGAAGTTTAACACGAAGAATCAGACTTTGAAAGTGATGATGAAATACCATTATTAACATAATTTTAACCAAAACTGACAAAAAGGGTACAGGATTTTACACCAAAATGGAGAAAGGGTAATATTGATCAGGTTGATTCAGACTGCAATGTGTCATTTTCAGAACCAGATAATATACAGACGCCACTCGATTTTTTTTAAATGTCTTTTGAAGATAATATAATTCAAAATCTTGTTGAACAGACTAATTTATACTCTGTGCAAAAACATGGAGTTTCGGTCAACACAACATACACAGAAATGTGTAATTACTTGGGGATACATGTCATGACTGGAAAAATTTATATACACAGCTATAGAATATATTGCGCTCGGGAAACGCGATATTCTCCTATTGCAGACGTAATGTCAATAAATAGGTTCGAAAAAATTCGATCCATTTTACACATAAACGATAATACGAATGTGAAATCACGTGATCAACCCAAATATGATAAGCTTTTTAAGGTGCGCCCGTTTGTTGATGCTGTCAAAGAAAATTTTAAGAAAATCGAATCCGAGGAACACAATTCTATTAATGAAATTATGATCCCTTTCAAAGGCTATAGCTCGCTGAAGCAATATATATAACGTAAATCCCACAAATGGGGTATAAAGGTATTTGCTCGAGCAGGCGTCAGTGGAATTGTTTATGAATTTGATATTTATATTAGAAGAGGCACAGTATTAGCTGAAACATCTTCACTGGGCGTTAGTGGAGAAATTGTAGTAAAACTGACCACTAATCTACCGAAAAACAAAAACTTCAAGATATACACTGATAATTTTTAAGTCATATAAATTGTTTACAACTCTGAAATATATAGGAAAACTATTACTATTCTATTACTAAATACGAATCTACTACGAATACGAATACTCTATATCTAATACGAATTACTAAAATCAAATCGACAAAAACTTTTTTTTTATTGCGCCACTAGATTACGTTTCTTTAAGCTTTAAAATGAGGTATCGCAAAATACCATTTGAAATTTCGAAGTGGTGGTGGGAGGAGGGGGTGACTCTTAAAATTTATTTGACGTTGTTTTCAAACTTCCCCCTCCAAAAATCAATCGATGTGTTTTTAGTATTTATAAAGTGAATTTGCATCCAAAAGTTATTGAGACTGGCTAGTTTTGAAATGTACACCCGGTATAATTATTATTCAGCCTCTAATATGCTTCAATTATAGTACCATGTTCCAATTAACCCAATTATGCTAATTTGGTGTATAAAAATTATATATCAGGATTATTATAAAAATATGAAACTTTAAATGCATGTCCAAAACAACTTGCGAACTATTCTTTGCGAACTGCTCCCAGGAAAAATACAGGTTTAAAGTTTATTGTTAAGTATGAGAGATTTATTTTTCATCATAGCAAAATGTGCCTGAGAGGGGGCCACCTCCCCTAGCCACATCCCCTATGCCTCTGGTTGTATCAAGTTCAATTACCTCTTAGGCAATATTAGAATTAGAGAAATTCATAATTGTAATCTATTAATTGGATACGCTCAGATCAAAATATAAATATTGTGAAAAGATATGGGCAGGTCTACTTTAGACTGTGCATGAACACAAGCTAGTGAAGAGATAAATAGAAGGTATTAATAGAAATTTATTATTTTGTAAATTAATTAGATTATTAAGAATCAGTAACTTTAATATTGCTTGTCATTCCTTGGACGTTCTTTTTTTAAAATTTGAATGAACAATGCATGTATAATATTCAGCAAAATAAGGTGTAGTACTGCAGGATCGTAAATTATATATGTGGGCCGAGTTCTGACACATTTCCATTCGTCCTTTCAATTTCCAGGTTGAAGAGGACGCACATAAAAAAAGGAGAAGAACGTAGAGCAGAGTTGATCAGGAATTATGGCGGTGGGAAGACAGGGCCGTGTGGAGAAAAAGGAGCAACCTTTATAGATTTATAAAATATGCTTGGCTGGCACTTTCTCGGCCTTCGTCCAGGGCCCGACGGCGGCGCGGGGTGCGACGGCGGCGATGGCGTAGGCATGGGGTGCGGGGGGCGGCTGAGGACGGCGCGGACGGAATCGTCCTCCGCAGCCGCCAGCCCCATAACGGTATCTGATCTAACCCCTAACAACAGATAAGTGTGCACGTCCGAAGCACTCATTAATATGCATAAATTGACATTGGCGGGCACCCGTTGTCTGCGGCCCTCCCCACCGGCCCGGCCGCCGCCCCCACCGAGCGATCGACGTTTAATGCAAAAAACTTATGAATCTTAATTTGTTGACACGATCCGGGGCATTAGAAGGGGGTGAGAGTGGCGGGGGCGGCGGTGCTCGGGCGTCGCTGCGGCTGCCAGATGGTGGCGGCGCCCTGCTCGTATATGCGGGCATATTTGAACATGGAAATTGTTATGAATGTTTGAACTGCTTTTGTGGCTGACCAGAATTTCATTTAAAGATTATATGCTCGTATTTATTACGTTTGTCCTACAGCCGGATATGTGTGATACGAGGTGTTTTATGTTTTTCATTACACCCTTGTTTGATTTCACAAATACATTGACTTATTTATTACCAGAGCGGCCCACATTGAACAAACACATCGCGCCCTTCGTATCCTTTCATTAATATTATCATCCCCGTTTAATACTATTAAATTAATTACTATAATACTCATTAGATTTCATATTATACAAACAATATTAAAATTTATGCAAATTTCTCAACAAATTCTCCACCAAAACCCCCACAAATAGATATTGAAATATAATAATTGAAAATGTTGCAAAACTGGTCTATCTTCACTATCATTAATTACACTGGTCTACAAATAAAAATAAATAAATAAACTAAAAAAAGAGGAGGCTGTTTTCCAAGAAATTTGGCTGCGTATAATTCAAATTTACCACCAGAATTGCGCTATCAGGTCTAGTTCTTTTTATGTTGCATGGATTGCGCTACTGTAAAGTAATTTGACGGAAACCCACATGTATTCTCTATCTTCATAATAATAGTGCTTAACTATGTTAAGTAGATCGTGTTACTAATTCAAGCTATTTCTGCTTTGTTTGTGGTAAATATATGGTCGAAAAAAAGGATATGAAAAAACAGAACCGTTAAAATATATATACATTACTTTGGTTTTGCTGTCCGAAATTGAAATTTAGACAAAACAAGTGGCTGAATGGCGAGATTAAATATTTCGACTGTTCAGTTCCAGTAATATGGAGAGAGCGTAGTAGTAATCACCAAACCGATTGTTATTTTTGTTTATCAATAGTTGTTGGGATCAATATGAAAAATCGAACAAGTGTGCAATGCGCAAATGTTCCATCTGTTTCAAAACCAGTTCAACGTTTACCAAATGATCCTTTGCCAGTCGTTCCTGTTACTACAAGCAGTGATTCGGAATCATCTTTCAATGGCATTGTTCCCAGAAGTGGTAGTTTGTATGAGTTTAATGAATGCCATTTAGTGACTCAAGCTGAACTTAGTGATCTAGTTCGTGATTTACATTTATCAAAGCAAGACGCAGAATTATAGGCTTTACGTATGCACCAACGGAAACATCTTGCAGTTGGGACAAAAGTAACAGTTTATAGAGAAAGAAGTTAGGAATTGGCTGCATATTTTGAGAAGAAAAACACTATTCTCTACTGTAACGACATTAAAGTTTTATTTCAAAAAGTAACCAACCATATGAAAAAACAATGAATGGAGATTTTTTATTGGCGGCTCTAAGTACAGTTTAAAGGCTATTGTTTTACACAATGGGAATAAAAAACCATCCGTACCAATTGCTCATGCTGTTAATACTAACGAAAATTACGTATCAATGACTCAAATTTTAACTGTACCCAAATACGAAGGTCATTAATGGAAGATATGGGTGATTTAAAGTATGTGATTGAGTGATCTATGTCATCGATGTCAATATCGCAAATTCCAAGTTTTAGTTATATCTAATTTATTTACGTCATTGGTTTGTTAACTGGCATGCAATGACGTTTCACACAATTTTGTTGTTTCCTTTGTTTATGGGAGAGTCCAGCTACAAATCATCATTACACCAGAACAGACTGCCCACAAAGAACAGAGTATTCTCCTGGAATACAAAACATTTCAAATAATCCATTAATTGATCTACATGACGTTCTTCTTCCACCACTGCATATAAAACTAGGTCTTTTTAAAAACTTTGTCAAGGCTCTGAATAAAGATGGTGCTGCTTTTAAACATTTGTTAGCAGTTTTTCCTACAATTTCATATGCTAAAATTAAAAAAGGCATATTTGTTGGTCCTTAGATCTGGAAGTTGTTGAATGATGATTATTTCTCACTATGTTTATCAGAGAAAGAATCTGCAGCCTGGAAATCTTTCAAAAGCATCGTAGATGGTTTCCTTGGAAACAAGAAAAGTGATAACTACAGACAAATTGTTACTGAATTATTGAATAATTATTGTGAATTAGGTGCACGGATGTCACTCAAGACGCATTTTTTGCATTCACAATTGAACTTTTTTCCACAAAATCTGGGTGCGGTGAGTGATGAACAAGGAAAACGTTTTCATCAAGATTTAATGAAAATTGAAAGAAATTATCAAGGATTTTGGGACAAAAGTATGCTGGAAGAATATTGCTGGACTCTAATACGTGAAACTTGCCCAGATAAATACAAACGATTTTCAAACACTACCATTTACTTTTGAAATTTGATTTATTTTTGAATAAATTAACGATGTTTTATTAAAAACATACGAAAACAATGATATTTTATATCTCGCAAACCTGACCTGATAGAAAAAATAAATAGTTACAGATTCGAATTCAGGGCACCAAATTACCGTAAAAACACAATTTAGTTGCTCCAGTCCAAAACCTTGTATTCCAGTGTTATAGGAAAAATAAAATATATATTTTTTAAACATATTGAAGATAATTTATACAGAAACCCCGGAAAAAGGTTGCAACTTTTCTGTTGTATCTCGACAGACAGCGCTGATGTTTACGTGATGAAAAGGACAACAAAATAAATGCTGCAACATTTGTGTATTAGGGATGGCTGTTTGAAATTTTTATAGGTTGAAATATTTAACAAATGTCAGTCAAGTCTTTATTGTCAATATGGCTACATTGCAAGAAATCATTGCGATAGTCAAACGGTCTTACCAATTCAGGGTGTTAAAAAAGTGTTATTTGTACGACATATAGTACAGACGAAATTAATTTTAGGACACTAATTTAGGGCCGGTCTATCAACCTCTCAATAAAGTTTTCTGTAACTCTACCTGGCTAATAAGTTAAAATTGCGTCTTTTAATCTATCGATATATTAATGTTGATGATCTTTTTGGATATTTCTGGGACAGCTTCAAATGATGTCTGGATGTAGCTTGCCCAAGACTATGTAGGAAGTTCTCAGGCAAACATAATAATAAAAAAACTCAGTGCAACCCTTAGAAAATAAATAATTGATCTATATCTTTTAAATCAAATCAGAAACGTAATTCAATCCGACGAATATAACGAAACCTTAAGGCAGAACCGACAATCAGTAAGAGACAGTATTATACGTGAATCCGTTTCTCACAACGTTTAAAAAATTGTCGAATCCTCAAATATGACTAAGACTTTGTGCAGCATTGTACATCATCGCATTGCAACCAAGGCAGTAAACTCATAATTTTACACTTAATGTTCAGGGTTATTATTGTTATTATTATTATTAGCAACTTATTTGCTAATCATTTTGACAACTCAATTACAAAGAAAATTCAAGCTCATTTTAACAATATCTTATCATGTACATGCACGATTGGCCACCGAATTCCGCAGTCTATCTTTGTATCCCCAGTCACTCAACGTGAGATAGAAGAAATTGTATCGAGGCTCCACAACAAGAACTCGTATGGCATTGACGAAGTCCCAATCAAACTTTTGAAGTTCTGTAGGGAATCACTATCTGCAGTTATCACAGATCTCATTAACAAATCTCGGGAATTTCGGGAATTTCCATTAATGCTTTCCATAAAGATAGGCAAAATGTTCCACCCTTTATAAAAGGGGATAAAAATATGATACTTTATGTATGATATGATTTAGAAATATGAACTTTAGACCGATCACATTACTAAGCGTGTTTCTAAAGTGTTCAAGAAGGCAGTTGTCGTGAGACTGCAAAATTTCGTCCAATATTATAAAATATTAAATGAATTAAATGGCAAACATGTTGCAGCGGTCTCTTTTGATCTATTAAACGCGTTTGATGACCTGAACCACGCTTTCCTACTGAGACTTCCACGTGTTTGTAAACAACACTTTCTCTAAGAGTGGCAAATCAAATATTGGCGTTGCGCAGGGCTTCATATTAGGTCCGTTACTATTTATTCTGTTTGCAAATGACTTACCAATATTCATTCCATTTGGAAATATGTTTACGTATGCCGACGATACAAGCATTATCATAAGCTCTGTTGAACTTGAGGACTTGAAACTTAAAGTAAAAACGGTTATCGATGCTTTTGTCGAATGGTGCGGGCGAAATATGCTAATTATTAATATTGGTAAGGCAGTTAGCATATATTTCTTACGTCGTTTCAGTCACTCGTCGGAAAGTGATATTTTTTTAAGTGACTTTGGCCTGAATAATCACGGCATAGTGCTGCAATTGATAAACAGGTAAACTGAAAAAAAAAAAACAGGTTGACTTGGTTTGCACCAAATTGGCTTTAGTAACGTATGCAATTCTAAACTTGAAGAAGGAACTCCCTACTTCTGAACTCATGTGCGCTTACTATGCACTAGTTTATTCTATAATAAACTATAACATCATCGTTTGGGGGCACTCTACAGATGCAGATCGCATATTTATAATGCAAAAACGCATACTACGCATTGCATTATATTTACTATTCCATAGCTGGAATCATGTAGGGATATTTTTGAGGATAACAATTTATTGACCTTCGCCGCAATCTACATTTCTAAACTATGTATATATGTTCATCAAAACAAAGTTTTGTTTGAATCAAATACGATGGAACACCCCCCACGGAATAATGACAAAATTAGGCTCGAAAAGCATAATTTTAGTAAATTTAAAAAGTCGCCTAAATATGCGGGCTGCAATATATACAACAAGATACCTAAAGGTATGAGAGAACTCAAGAAACTGAACCAGTTCAAGATAAGTTTAAAGTATTTTCTCGCATCTGGCTGCAATTATACGCTATCTGAATTTTTAAATGATCCAAGAATGACTTAGCTAACTAGTATTTGGGAATATTGTGAAATGTAAATTGTATGACTTTAATTATATGCTTGTATATGTTTGTATATGTATGTGTGTTTTTCGCTTTTTTAAAGTTCTATGTTTTTACTTATACTTGTAGTTATTCTACTATGTTGTATTTTTTATATTAGACATGTTATAATTTTTATCATCCTGTATGTATTTATTATGATGAATAAATGATCTATCTATCTATCTATCTATCTATAATATATATGTAATAATAGTATTTGGGGGTTGGTTGTCAAACAGATAAAGAATATTTAGTATAAATAAAGCACTTAGTTAAGTTTCACATTTTTTTTAAAGAAAAACTACAATTGTTTCGGTTTCACGGCCATTGTCGTGAGACAAATAATATTTATTTGTGCTTTATTTATATTAATTTAAATATGTTTTACCAAGTTTTAACTACCGATTCATACAACTTAAATAAAATATTAATTTTTAACGGTAGGTAAATGTGGATTTTGGTATATCATAAGAATGATAACAAATTATTTATAATTAGAGCTAAAAAGACCTTAAAGTTATAAGATTTGTAGACTTTTAAAAATATTTTGGGGCCATTCAATGCCAAGTGGTCTAGGGCTCCAGCTATCTAGGATTTGGCAGAAATTTTGTATGGTGAACTCCGTATGTCCCAAACGAAGTTTGGAAACTAAATTTGGTATGTACGATCGCGGCCATAAAAAGTGGGACAGGTTTTTCGCCTTGTGTCAATTTGGTTTAGCTGAAGATGTCATAAAATTATGCAACTTACATGATAGACAATCCATTTTCAATTTTTCTATTATTCTTGTTTTATTAAAAGCACTAACGTGAGGAGCCATTCCAAAATGTGGCTTTTTATTAAGTTTCATGTAGGTATTAATAAAAAGCCACATTTTGGTATGGTCCCTCAAGTTAGCGCTTGAGGTAGTAAAATTTATGTTTCTTTACAGAGACGAATATAAACAGAGACTATAAAACTTGTCCCACTTTTTTTGGCCGCGAGCGTACCTATCAGAAAGAGATTTTTTTTTCTTTCACGTCTCTTTACAAAAAGGCCCTCTTGGAAGCTAAAATCACATTAGACTTGGGCTTGGGAACCCTATAAGATACCCAGCTTAGGCTTGGGAACCTAGGATAAGCTGCCCAATCATTGACTTGGGAACCAGAAAGATACCCACACAAGCCTTTCAAGGTTGTCAGTTGTTTTAACATAAAAGTTCGACTTTTTTAAAGCATAAAATTTTGCAAAAAAATAGATTTTTTTTTTATTATGTCATAGCAAAGGGTTTTAGGAATAAGAGATTGCAAATCCAATAATGTCGGTAGTAGAAAAGGAGATGGACATGGGTACTTATGCAATACCTGTACATAGTATAAACACTAATAATCTGAAAGACACAAGCCTTCCAAGGTTGTCAGTTGTTTTAACATAAAAGTTCGACTTTTTTAAAGCATAAAATTTTGCAAAAAAATTGATTTTTTTTTATTATGTCATAGCAAAGGGTTTTAGGAATAAGAGATTGCAAATCCAATAATGTCGGTAGTAGAAAAGGAGATGGACATGGGTACTTATGCAATACCTGTACATAGTATAAAAACACTAATAATCTGAAAGATAGGAAATTGCATGTTGTAGATTGTAAATTGTAGATATTCTGATTTTAGTTATTCTACTATGTTGTATTTGTTATATTAGACATCATCCAGTATGTAATTATTATGATGAATAAATGATCTATCTATCTATATATTATTATATTTGCCTAATAAGCCTGATTATTGGTACATACGTTATTGGCTAGAAAAACTGTTCAATAACCATTTATAGGGCAGATTGTTCCAGTTGTCAATCATCTGCATGCATGCTGCAAAACTTGAGAAAGGTTTGTAAGACAGTTTCAAACTTTAATTATTATTAACAAACCATGGAAATATTTGAAGATATTGACTTGTTAATAGAAAATGACATTATTGATTTAGTTGATGTAATAAAATTGTTTTCTAATGCTAAGAAAATCGTAATAAAAAACATGCATATTCACCAAAATCTAGCAAGATTTCACTATTTAATCGCTATTAAGGTAAAAGTTTAGAAAATAGGTAAATTAATTTTGACACAACCAGTAATTGTAGGCTTTGGAATACCACGACTATTCAGGAAACTAATAATTAAATAATAATAACAGTGAAGCAAATGCATTACATATATAATTACTAATTACATGCAATTCCAGTAATTATAAATTTCCACTGCTCTACTTATTACTCTAAAAATTAACGTATATTGCAACGATATTGACATTGACACGGATTATTTCATTAATTAAAGAACAATATTTCATTCTCACAAAACTATTTATTTGTCTACATCCATATTTTGACTGCTAGGCAGTCATTCAAAATATATGTTTCGAATTAAAATTACTTTTCCTAAATACTTTCGGTCATCGTTCTTGAGATACGCATACATGCTATTAACACAAAAAGTATTGCAATCGTTTTATAATTTGGTTTCATATATTAACCCAAATACGATAAATACATCTTGCTACAAAATTGCTACAAAAATGTCTATGTTTATGTTCTGAATATTAAGAGCGCGGAGCAGTCAAATTCTGAGAAAAATTCGTTTTCATAATGCCTCCAACGAGAATTAAATCCACAATTAATGATTATGATTATTGCCACAGCCTTTATGTGTCTCTGTGTTTTTAACCACATTTTTTGTGTAAGAAAAGATCCGTCAAGTGAAACTCATTGTTGTTATATTTGCATAGAAAATACGTATAATGAATCCCACCAATCATATTTTTCATAAATTATTTTCAAACTGATAGGAGTAGGTAAATTACCTATATTTATTAAAGATATTATGCCTAGATAAGTAGCTACCGCCCAAACTTTTTTCTGTAAGCTCTGCTTTTAAGTTAGAGCTTGTTATTTCAGAAAACATCGCTCTTTCTCTATATCACATTAGTTTCTCAGAATTGTTTATAGTATTACAATTATATTGTTATACCTATCTTACCACTAATATTAAATAAGTATTGCCAGACAATGTCTGATCACAAACAGTTGATTGCAAAAAAAGTAGACAAACAGTTTCCTGTATTAGTTTTTCTCTCAAAATAGTATTGTATATATCGTCGGCTTACAAGTGAAATACACTAAGTCAATTTTCGGCTATTTTTAATTAAGTTTTATTTTGATGGTTTACTAAATTGTAACAAATTTCAGGCTCAGTAGGGGTATAGTAAATGGTTCTGTAGCCGAACTTCCAAATTCTTAACTCATTAAATGGCTGAGTAGGAAAGGTAACCTCAGAATATAAAACTTGTATTGCAGTTTCTTACATTTTATAGTTTTTGACTTGAGTAACTCCACTTGTAAGCCGACGATATAATAGTATATTACATAACGAGTGGTGTAAGAAGCATATTACGCACGAAGAGAAAGTTTACGAACCGAGTCTCGAAGCGGCGAGGTGCGTAATTTCTCGAGTGCGTAATTGCCTTACAACTCAAGTAATGTACACTATTTTTTATAGTCCCAGTAATTATGTAAAATTTTGCACAAATTGATACATTTTTGTTCTATCAGATCCTCACGGCAATATTTGATATTGACTATCATATGACTATTTTGACAATTTCAATTCGAAATGTCACAATGTTGCCAATGCTAATACAAATAAATCCCCCCAAACTGTTACGTTTATTAAAATGTAACACTAGTGACTTTCATTACATAACACTGTTACCTTATAACTGATCTACTAGCCTTGAAGTCCATGTGAAATTGACAACTTACTAATGTGGGAGTAGAAAAATGTTGTTTTTTCAACTGTTTTTTCAGAAGCTTCATTTCTTTGAAATTTTATAATCTTTCAAAGTTGACATTCAGTTTATAACTTTTGTAAGTGATGTATTGAAATGGTTCTTCTAGATGACGAAACCAAAGCTAAATATGATTCAGGAACGGTGTTTCGGGGTACACTTTCGGCTCACCAGTTAACCAAATACAAAAAATGTCGCTGAAGTCAGCTGTTTAATTGTAATTAATGACACTGACACTTACGTGACATTTCTAACATCAAGGTTGTACAAGCAGCCGAAAATTTCTTGTCTACTTTTGTTCTGCAATCATTTTTATATCACAATGTCATAGAAGATGACACCTAAAATGGGCTTGATTGACGTTTTGCTTCAGGGCGAACTGCTCGTGAGGAGAATCTACTTGCAAGTAACTTAACACGAAAGTTGCACAGCTCCTGGGCTCCGAGCGAAATTTCGGTCAGTAAACTGCCTTCATTTTAATGAGGAATTAAAACGTCACGCAGCGCTGGATAGTGGTATGTGTTACTTTCCAGTTGGATGCTAAGGTGGCAAATTATTGTGGTCGCTCATGGAGCTACCTGGACGATTTAATTGCAATTAATGTATTACCGGACACTTGCGAAAACACAGAAAGACATACCCGAGTCATATCTTCATTTAATGAAAAATCTTGTAAGTAAACCAATAAATAATTAAAGTAATCTTCTGTATCAAATACAAGTAGAAAAACCAAGGACGTACAAAAATTGCACATCGGCTGCAAGAGTGATGCACTTTAAACAATGCAAAAATCTCGGTGCATTAATATAATCTAAAATATGGAACACCATTAATAATCTCAATAAATACCAAATGTAAACTATTTCACTGTAATTTCGATTTTGACGAACTAAATAGATTACGTTTTGTATTTGCCAGAAACTTGCTATTTTGTTTGATGTTTCAGTTTTGCAGCCGAGATGCTAAATATTGAATATGAATAATCGTACGATGATTCTTTGATTTTTGTCTTGTTCGATCACACACAACCTCATAATAATATTTCATTAGGTTTCTTAAAGTTTTGGAAAAGATTTTTAAAAATCTATACAAAAAAATCTATTTGGTTCCAACAGATCAGTTCTATTTTCAAAAATGGTTCATTTTGAAGGTAACAGAAAACTATAGCAGAGACCAACAATATTCGATGCATAGTTTCACATTTAAAATATCTAGTAACTAGAAATAATAGTTTGCTGTGAAAATGTAGGAAGAGTTTTTGGCAATGCGCTCTAGTGCAGCCACAATCAAGTATTCAGAATATGAAAGTAAATTACTTCGCATTTAGTTTGATTATCTCTGATAGACCATGAAAATTGGCCGGATTGATACATACAATTTTATATTTGAGATTTTAACTACTTAGCCACCCTTAGGTTTTGTTCAGTTCAAGAATTTCGTAATGTCTAATTTAAAAAATATTTATTTCAAATTTACTTTCAATTATACAGGGTTATTCACGCTATACGGCACGGAATATTGTGGCCAAAATACGTGACTTTCAAAAAGTTTAATTTTTGGAATATATTTGGGGGTCTATTATGGTTACATTTTAAAATTAATTACTCAGTATACAGGGTGTTACAAAAGCCCTAAAAGTATCAAAGTTGTGTTTTTTTAAATAGAACCCCCTGTACATCTTTGCATATTTGAATATGCCCCTTTTTAGGATTTATAAATCCGTTTAGTTTTTGAAATTCGCTCTAACCGTTCAGAAGTTATTTATTTTTTATGCGGTTGCCGGCACTTATTCAAAAACTCGCAGGGCAATTGGTTTTTGGGATATCAGGCTGGGACTTTGCCTGGGTCTAAACAATTGCTTGTGGTATTTTTTGGCGGCAAGACCATTTAGTTGCATTGTGGCATCACCTTGCTGTGACACATTAATTTTGGTAAACTTTGAAGGGCTATAGCTTGATATTTTTAAATGGCATACCTTATATTTTATTACTTTCAGTTGTATTCAGCGTCTCATTTTACATCTCTTTTAAGCTTTATATTTTGTCTCAAAGGTTGGTAGTTAGGAAAATAATTTGGATTTTCTGAAATATGAACACAACTCTCAAGATACCAAAAGACTTAAAATGAGACGTTGAATACGACTAAGTTATAAAATATGGGGTATGCTATTTCATAATCCCAGAAGTTAAACTTTTTGAAAGTCACGTATTTTGCCTTGTATAAAAAAAATATTACATAAATACTTTATTTTGAAAATATTTTGAGAGTTATAACGATATTGATACTAACAATAATAAGTGGTTGCCTTACAATACACAAAAATTGTCAAAAAACCTGCTAAAATTGTTTGAGGAAAATTGGTCACGAAAATATTAGGAAAATTGATTCTCAATAGGCAACAATAGCAGTCGTAAAATTCTTAATAAACTAAAACATTTCTCATGATGATTTTTATCATTTATTATTAACCTGCATTTGTGAAGTGCACTTGTCATAAATATTAACCAATTAGCTGAAGTAAATGTGAATATTAATGTCAAAATTGTCATTTTCCACTACATTCCTAAATTCCGTTAGTACAGTAAATCCATCATAGCATACTGTTTCGAGATCTCCCATGAAAGATCAGAAGTCAATTTATAAAACTGTGGTAGAAAAATTTCCGGACTTGTATTAAGCTCTTGACCCTTCCCTGCCACTGAAACATACTGTCACGCATGCCATCCAGTTTATGCTAAGCCTAGGAGGTTGTCACCAGAGGAGCTAGAGATGAAAACATAGTTTTATTGCAATGCCCAACAAAATTGTACTTTTTGTTTTTTTTCTTGGATTTTTTTTAACGATTTTGTTTTATTTCAATGTGCTAATTGTCAATGTGGCATTAGTTTTTGTATAATAGCTCCAGTTTTTGAAGCATTTTGAAAATACTGCTGCTTAAGCGGTAAGAGCAAATTTTCAACTTCTGCGTGACTAATAAATAGTTTGCCTAAAAACTATCGATATTAATATGGCACGGAGATGTTATTAAAATTATCCATAATATGTATTTTGTTACATCGGTGGTGAATACATTTTTAAACAATATAGAAAATATATCTCAGATTCTGTTAAAACTACATATTTTAACTTAATCGGAATAAAGTTACGCAATCAAGGCAAGCCATGGGTACCCCATAATGTATGCCAGAAGTGTATAGTGTGTAAAGTGGAAAAATAAATGTCCTCAAAAACTGAAATGATTGGGCTGGATCCGCAAAATCACAAAGTTTCTTCACTAAGTCACCAAAATTTTCTGGTAAACTATAAGTCGGACGACTTTCAGTTAGTACAGTTAGTTAGTGACAACTAACTGAAAAATAACTGAAAGTCGTCCGACTTATAGTTTACCAGAAAATTTTGATGATTTAGTGAAGAAACTTTGTGATTTTGCGGTTCCAGCCCAATCATTTCAGATTTTGAGGACATTTATTTTTCCACTCTACACACTATACCCTTCTGGCATACATTATGGGGTTCCCATGGCTAAGTCTTGATTGCGTTACTTTATTCCGATTAAGTTGAAACCAATTGAAAAATGCTGGGTGCAATATGAACCTAATTTGCAATATGACTATTAAACTTCATTATTGCACTCACATATATATGAAAGAATGCACCTAGATATATGGACAATGGAAGAGCATTACAACGCTACCATAACGAATAGTGGTACATCCATATGATGGCAGATTATTGCTGGTGTATAAAAAGAGACCAATCTCAAGCCATGCATTCGAGAAAATCTTACAAAAGAAAGTTTTGTAGTAATTTTGAATAATATTTTATTTTTAAAATATTGCCTTCAATAAAAAAAAAGTTGTATTAGAATGTTCTGTTAGAATAGATGTATTGTCTCAAAAAGTAGAGCTGCTAGAACAAAACCAGTATTAATTTTATAATCAGCACCTTAAATATACTTAGGAACGGTAATAAAAATTTCTGGAAAAAATGGGAATGTTGACCAGTGTTATTTACTAGACCTGGGATTTGTAAGACAATCTTCTAGTTGCTGGGGCTCACCATTACACATAGTCCCCAAGGAAGGTAATTCCTGCTGACCTTGTTTAGATTACCGTGCATTAAACAAAATAACTGTTCCTGACCGGTCCCCGAGTCCACATTTGCAAGACCTCGCATACAATTGTTCTATCTGTAGTACATTTTCAAAATTCGATCTAGTGAAGACTTACCATCAAATTTGTATTCAACCAAGCGTTTGGACTATACGAACACACAAGAATGAATTTCTGCTCTCGCACTGATGCGCAAACTTTTTAATGATTTATTGATTCAGTTTTAAGGGGACTTTCTTTCTGTTTTGCCCACCCGGATGTTTTTTTGATTTATAGCAAAAATAAAGAAGATCTAAATTATTTACGTGTTATTTTTGGGAAATTGTCTGACTATAATATCAAAATTAACCTCCATAAGTGTATTTTCGGGGTTCAGGAATTACACTTCCTTGGTCATACTATTTCTTCTTTAGTTTGGGGTTCAGGAATTACACTTCCTTGGTCATACTATTTCTTCTTTAGCAATGAGTCTTTTAAGAGAGAAAGTTGATGCCATTAATTCCTTGCCCAGACCAATCCAAAAGAGTTACAACGTTTCCTGGGCATGGTGAATTTTTATCGCCGCTTCAAGTCATGTTCAAGGATCCTAGCCCCATTAATTTAATTAGTCGCGCCATGTCGTAATAATGCCCCATTGGTTTGGACCAAACATTGTTTTGATGCATTTCAGCATATTCAGACCAGGCATATTCAGGCCTTGAGTACTTGCACAAGGTTGAGTTTTCCGGACACTCAGAAAAAGCTATGGTTGATGCTTCCAATATGGTGGTGAAACAAAGATGTGGTGTGTTCTAATGTTTGTTCCAAATGTGTGTTCCAATGTGGTGGTGAAAAACAGGGCGGTGCTTCAGCAGGAAAATTGTTCCGGTGAAGTACAGCCCGTTTCGTTTTTTTCTAAAAGTTTTTCAACAACTGAACGCAAATATAGCACTTTTGACCATTAACTCTTCGGAGAGTATTTGGCGATTACGTATTTTAAATATTATTTAAAAGGTGGTGAATTTGCAAACTTTTACAGATCACGGACCGTTGATTTATGAAATTAATTCAAATTGAGACCGTTTTTCAAGTAGGAAGTTTAGGCACATCGTTTTATTGCGCCATTTACATTAGACTTTCCCGTTCAAATAATATTGTAGCAGATACATTGTCAAGGGTTGATATCAACGTTATCAGTATTATGGATTCGAACGTTTAGAAACATTGCAAAACGTGGATAACTTCAAACCTTTTTGAACATTAATAATCATTAGTTTAAATTAGCTACTACGAGTACAAGGTTTCTGGAACTTCTTCCTCGATTTGTGCTGACTGGTGTATGAAATTGAAACCTCCTTTCATTCTCAGTTCACTAAGGCAATACATTATGACTTCCCTTCATGGACTATCACATCTAGGTGTTGCAGCGATAAAACGTTTAATTGCCACTCATTAAGTTTGGCCGCATGTGAACAGAGATAGGGACAACAGCTATTTGTAGTACAAGGGAGCAAAGTGCATAATTGCCTATTTTAATTCTTCTTCTTCATGTGCCTTCTCCATTCCGGAGGTTAGCTATAATCATTACTATTTTAATTTTGGAAACTGCAGCCTAAAATAGATCAGCTGACGTGGCATTAAGCCATTTTCGCAGATTCCTAAGCCAAGACATTCTTCTCGCTTCGATAGATCTTTTCCCCACGATTCTTCCTTGGATTATAAGTCATAGAATCTCATATTTCGGACCTCTCATGATGTGGCCGAGATATTGCAGTTTTCATTTTTTCACTTCCAGTAGGATCTCTCTGTCTTTCTCCATTCTTCTCAGAACCAGAACCTCCACGTTGGTCGCATGTTCTCTCCATGATACTCTCAACATCCTACTGTAGGTCAACATCCTATTTTAATACTTTATTTTAAATTATTGTAATTGTTCTAGTGGTGAAAAAATAGTATATACACTACGGTTGTGAATACATTTACAGCCTCGGGTCATGTAACCTTCAGCTCTATCAATCAAAGAAAACCATACACTATTATTACCGCTATTTAATGTTTATATTCTACGTATTATTCTAGGGAGGCTAAATTGTTTGCTTCCCTGTGCGAGGCAGAGTTATTTGGCTCCCGCATATCAGGGAGCCAAAGTTGTTTCCCTCCCATGGGAGTAGTACTTTCTATTAAGGGAGTAAAAAAATATATTGATTTTAAGATATAACATCGGTTTTGGTTTCAGGTAATTAATCTGGTCTTGCTGGTATTCCTCGTATTAGTAGTGCAATCTGAACAGAAGAGGAAGGCCCGGTTGAACAAAGTAATGAAGAGGCAACTCCATTATTATGGATCTAAATCGGGCTACTACAGTAACAATTGTTATTCATCACTACGCACCATATTTAGTTATAAATTACAGATCCTGTACGTATCCAAGCCATACCTGTGTATCGCCGGAGCGGATACCACCAATCACCCATGTCCATACAAGTTGCAGTACCTTTGAACAGACCATATTCTTCTTACATTTCTCCAGCTGTGGTGCATCCAAAAGGTGCAAACAATAGCCCTATAAAATTCATAGAATACCCCAAGGTAATGCCATATATCCCCGCTCAATTGCCTCCGTATTACGTCTACCCTGCCTTGAAATCACCAATTCCAAAATCTGTGATTAAGGAAAACACAAAATTTGATTACATCCCGAGTTTGAAGAGGTCAGAAGGTATACGCTTAAATCAAGCACCAAGCTACACCTCAAATCGGCGTAATAACGTACTTCCTGTGCAATATGATGGTTTAAATCCGAATTACGAATACATTAAGCAGATAACTGCAGATGAAGAACCATTTGATGTGTACTATAGACAGGCTATACCTAGTTGTGGTGCTCCGAAAGCGCAAGAACTTGTAAAAATTCAGATTCCTGATTCAAGGCGCTACTCGTCTCCTGCAGCCATAGGTTCAGTAGAAGACACGAACCATTTTTCCAAGCAGGATCAATTCAACGACTCACACTGTTCGCAATCTTCTATTGCAGTTGGTGGTAACTCACCACCAGCGACTGCGTTCAATCAAGGTAGTGAATCATCGGAACAATCTAACCCTCTTCACGTTCCTAACCAGAATCCGTACTTGGTGTATAGAAAGCTAGGATTGCTGGTAGATAAGCCTTCTGATGATGATATAGTGAATTGTGTGTTTAAAAATGCGGTGAAGAAATCTGGCAATAATAAGTTAAGGTGGAGGAATAATTAGTAGCATAGGAGCTTATTTATAAATAGATGTAGATATAAATAAAATACAAACAAAATATACACTACATTTTTATACAGTGGATTAATCGCGTGTTGTTTGTTCCCCGGGAGATTATCTCTGGATTTATTTTATATTTATATACGCGTGCATCGGGGTGGAAGCCACGTACAAAAAAATCGCTCACATATATATAGAGACATAAAAAGATTCGAAATAATAATTTCTGGGGCGTCGCGTCCTCGACGGTATCAGCCTCCGTGCATCTTAGAGATTTAAATTCGCGCCCCCCATGAATAATTCATGTCTTAAACATCCCGACGCTCCTCGCGTATATCTATATAGATGTTCGGTTTGGAAAGTGATGTGATATTAATTAAGTGCGGTTTATATACACCCTCCTGGACCGCGCGGCGGACTATTAATCACTTCGCCACTGCTGACTGGCAACTTAATCCCGAACACTTGTCGGCTTAATATACTCTCTATACGCAAGAGGGGGGACTTGATTTCCTGTACTCGTTTTCCCGCTCTGCGGGAGAGTAACTCGGCTAAATAACCTCCCTCGCGCTTCTATCGGCGAGCCTGGTGAATACTAATTTTAAGAAATGCGGGGGGATTGATTGTTCGTGGTTAAGATGGTGGATTATCTACGTTAACCCATCGTAAAGGCTAAATCTGCCATGTATGGATATTAAGCTGTATACGTGACTTGCTCAACATTAAATAATTGTTTCGTATAAAAGTTACCAAATAATGTATTTATACATGTCATTTGGCTTCCTTCTGGCGACCATTCTTAAATATGTACGTACAGTAGATATTTGGCATACAAAAAAAAATTGTTTTGGTGCCTAGGATTTTGGAACTGATTTTAGTTATATGTGGGTCACTGAAACTAAATATGAAATCACTTTTTCTCTATCAGCTCTACTTTTTTAGACAATTTTTTTTTAATGTGCAGTTCTACACGAAATGTGTTGAAGTTGAGCTTCTCGTAATATTTGTGTCTAGGAAAGAGTTGTTATAAAGTTACCTTAAAACGTACTGTATTGTAAATTGTTTTATTTGTGTTGTGGAATAGCAATCAATCAAATAAGTTCAAGTAGAAGAAGTTGTGTTAATCACAGTCATGTGTTTTGCTACATATGCAAAGAATACATGTTAAAAGAAAAAAGAAAAACAATTAGTGACTTTATAAAGAGAGCTTATCTTGGATACTTTGGGTTAGAGTTGGTGATCAGGATAAAACCTGGGCACTGCATCAGGTCTGTAAGACTTGTACAGAACATTTACGACAGTGGACTATCGGGAAAAGAAGAAGTCTGAAATTCGGAGTACCAATCGTTTACCAATTCGTAAGCTAAAGCAGACAACCACAAAAGCTCAAGTAAAGAAAGCATGCACAAAAGATGAGATAAAAAGAGTAAATGCAGAAGTAGAAAAGATTAAGAGAAAGCTCCTAAAACAAGAAAAAGGCATCAAACGAAAATCCTGGATGACGGATGAGATTCTGCAATTAATGGAAAGGAGACGAGGCTTCAAGAACACAGATAACATACAGTATAATAGAACACACAAAATAATTAGCCAACATATAAGAGAAGCAAAAGAAGAGGGAACGAAACAGAAGTGTGCAGAGATAAAAGCACTGCAGATCAAACATGATATTTTTAACGTACATAGAAAGGCGAAGGAAGTTACTAGAACATACAAGAGAAAATAAGTGAGCAAACTCGTTGGCAACGATGGCAACATACTAATAGACAAAAACGCAATAAAGAACACATAGAAGACATATATCGAACAACTTATTCAAAAACGAAAGACCAGAAATTCATCATATACAGCCAGAAACAGGCCCAAGCATTCTGAAAGACGAAGTACGAAATGTCATAAAACAAGTTAAAGAAGGTAAAAGTCCAGAACCAGACGGAGTTCACTTTGAATTTTGGAAACTACCAGACGACGAAGGAATTAAATGGCTAACCGACATCCTTAATAATATCTACAACACAGATGTAATACCAGAACAGTGGTTGGAATCAGAATTCGCAACACTTCCAAAAAAGGCATCGGCAAAAATATGCGATGAATATAGAACAATAAGCCTAATGAGCCACCTATTGAAAGTGTGTCTAAAAATTATACATAAAAGAATATACAATAAAGTGGAAGGACAATTGGTACCCACACAATTTGGATTTAGAGACGCAGTCGAAACAAGGGATGCTCTCTTTAGTGTGCAAGTATTAGTACATAGATGCAGAGACATGAATTGTGATGTATACGCGTGTTTCGTTGATTACAAAAAGGCCGTTGACAGAGTCCAACACCAAAAACTGATACAAATTCTGGAAAACACAGGAATAGACTACAAAGATCTCAGAATAATTACAAACCTATACTGGAACCAAACGGCAAGCGTAAGGATCGGAGGCGATAGCACAGAAAGAATAAAAATTCTACGCGGTGTGAGGCAGGGATGTGTACTGTCTCCTCTGTTATTTAACATCTATTCTTAAGTCATATTTCGGGAAGCCCTAGTAAATACACAAGAAGGAATTTCTTTAAACGGAAAACATATAAACAACATCAGATACGCAGATGATACCATGATCATGGCCGATGACATAGAAGACTTACAACTAATAATGAATAGCTTAATAAGCACTAGTCACAGATATGGACTAGATATCAACATGGATAAGATCAAATTCATGATCATAAATAAGAACAACCCACAACACCATCAACAGCAACTGGAGCTTGAGCAGGGGAACATCGAAAGAGTTAAAAAACATGTATATTTAGGCACTGTTATTAATGAGCAATGGGGCCAGACACAGGAAATAAAAAGCAGGATTGAAAACAGCAGAAATATATTCATTAAAATAGCCACAGCCTTTAAAAGTCGTGATCTAACTATAGACACCAAAATGAGACTCTTACGCTGCTACGTATTCTCTGTGTTATTTTATGGAATTGAAGCTTGGACGCTGACGGTTGCAAACACAAAAAACTAGAAGCATATAAAATGTGGCTCTACAGAAGGATATTAAGGGCATCATGGAAAGACCGTATTACCAATGCCGAAATACAGAATGGACAAAACGAAAGAAATCTTGACCACGATTAAAGCCAGGAAACTACAATACCTGGGACACATACGCAACTCTAATAGATACGAACTCCTTCAGTGCATACTACAAGGCAAAGTTGAAGATAAAAGAAACATTAAGAAAAGAAAAATATCGTGGCTTAAAAACTTGAGGAGTTGGTTCTCCACGACAACCACAGGCCTCTTCCGGGCAGCTGTGAACAAAGTAAAGATAGCCAATATGATAGCCAACATCCGGATCGGATAGGCACTTGCAGAAGAAGAATCGAAACAACCGTAGCAAGTGGAGTTATGCTGACTTAGTCTCTGCAAGACGCCCGGTCTCTCACTCAGAGGAAGTGCCAATTTCAACGTTTCACCAGCTACCAAAGCTCTGTAAGGATGAGTATTGTCCCTCTGATCACCCTTCTAATACTCATGAAGGTGACAGTGATTATGAGAGATTGTCATCAATTCCACAACGTTTCAACCATGATGAGTTGATTGACCTTACCAGAGATCTCAACCTGTCAAAAGAAGCTTCTGAATTACTTGTTTCCAGGTTGAATGACAAAAATTTACTAGCAAAAGGAACCAAAACTACCTTTTAAAGTACGTAAGTAAAAGGACGAAAGTACGTTTTAAAGTAAGTTTAAAGCGAAAAGAGTCTGCTACCCTTCCTCTCTCAAGTAAACAATCTTATCTTTTGTCATGAATTTAGAGAACTCCTAAAAAAATTGGGCCTTCCTAAATATTTTCAAGATCATTAATTGATCAATATTTCTATTTATTGACAGCTCAAAGCGAAGTTTAAAATGTGTCCTTTTACACAATGGGAAGAAATACTGTTCAATACCAATTGCCCATTCAACGAAAATGAAAGAAGAATATTACAGCATAGCTTTGTTCTTGAAGAAGTTACAGTATCATGAACATCAATGGGTGATTTGTGTGACTTAAAAATGCTCAACTTTCCCTTTGGACAGCAAGGTGGATATAACAAATATCGTTGCTTTTTGTGCCTCTGTGATAGCAGGGACAAAACACACCACTGGCTTAAAGAGTGACCTAAGAGAGAAAACACGGACGTTGGGGAAAATAATGTCATTAATGCCCCCTTAAATGAACGAGAGAAAATCATCCTTCCTCCACTGCATATCAAGCTGGGCCTTATGAAGCAGTTCGTAAAGGCTCTTGATAAAAGTGAATAATGCTTTGCAAATATAGGGAAAAAATGCCCCAGTTGAGTACGGAAAAAAAATAACGCAGGGGTATTCGACGCTATGTGTCAAACCTGTCAAATGTTTACCTGTACAAGTAAAAAATTGCAAACTTTACAACTGTGTCTGAAAAATTTTCAATTAAATCTGTCTAACTTTAGCAATTTTTTAATTATCGAATCTGTCAATTTTTTAACTCTTGCTGTAAAATTATAACAAATTTGTATGCCAGATTTTCGTCCCATATCACCATATTTATCAAATTTTCAAATATAAAATCTGTCTAATTTTCAACCCCTGGTGTGAAATTATACTAGTTTTCAACTACTATAACAGTTACGATTTGTGCCACAATATGTCATCTGACAAATATTCTGTCAAAGTTTCAACTGTAACTGTCGAAATGAATCAAATTTTCATTTGATCCTGACGAAATATTCAACTCCAACTATTAAACTGTGCCTTTTTTCTAAGTGAAACTGCTTAACTTTGCCATTTTCAATTTTAACTATCAAAATCTGGTAAGTTTTTAGCTTTAGAAGTAAAAATGCTGTAAACTGTATTAGTGTATCTGTAGAATTCTACCAAATTTTTCAATTGAACCAGTCGAATTTGTAATATTTTCAAATGTAGCTGCCAGTATTCCAAATTTTTAGTTCTAAATATGCAAATCCTTAATATTTTTAATCAGTCAACATTTGTGCGTTTTGTAACTACATCTATCAAATATGTCAAATACTTAGCATCAGATTCGAGTTCAGAGTTCAGATTCGAAATTTACAAATTTTCAATTGAAAGTTTGACACTTTCAATTGAAAATATGTAAATTTCTGTAACTGTCGAAATGTGCCACATTTGATAACTGAACACTCCGAATTTGTTGAATTATTATCAATGTCCAAATTTGTATTATTTATTTTTTATATTTAAATTTTAATTTTATGAATCGATCAATTTTTTAATCTTCAGTGAAAAATCGTACTAAAAATTATTTATTAGTATTTGCGAAAATAATCTTAATATGAAAAACATACAATATTTATTTAATTCTGAATTTTACGTTTTCGTAACGGACCCGTCGAAATTTACAGATTTTCAATTGAAAGTGTCAAAACTGCAACTGTAAAAATGGGCCACAATTGATAACTGAACTCTCCGAATTTGTTGAATTATTATCAATGTCCAAATTTTTATTCATCAAATCGATCCATTTTTTAATCTTTTTTGCAAAATTGTTACTTCCTTAACATATAAATATACATATATACAAACATATTTATACAAATAAGACAACTTATTAAGGATTCTGCCTTTGTAAATTCAATGAATCAGTCTCTTAGTCCTCATTGCGGCAACTGTTAACGCAGGGGAGAAGAAAGCAGGTGCGACTGATGGCAAGGTAAAACGTGGATTACTAGATATTGGATATGGCTATGGAGGCAGCTTCGATCACGGTTACCACGTTGGTCAAGGCAGCGATTTCGGAGGACACTTTGGAGGCGACCACAAAATCGACTTAGGTCACCATACCTCCATCGAGAAGACCATCACCTACATAAAGGGAATCCCAGAGCCATACCCAGTAACAAAGCACATCCCAGTACCAGTGACGAAGCACGTACCATACCCAGTGAAAGTACATGTTCCTCAACCATACCCCGTAGAAAAGGAGGTGCATGTTCCCTACAAGGTTCCAGTCAAGGTTGGCGTACCAATCCCAAAACCATACCCAGTCGAGAAACACGTCTCCGTGCCTTACAAGGTATACGTGGACAAACCATACCCAGTCAAAGTATACGTAGACCAACCATACCCAGTTGAGAAGATCATCAAGGTGCCAGTCAAAGTAGAAGTGCCACATCCGTACCCAGTAGAGAAACACATTCCCTACCCAGTCAAAGTACCAGTGCACGTACCAAAACCATACCCAGTCTACAAGGACGTACACGTACCCGTAAAAGTATACGTAGACAAACCAGTACCCAAGTACGTCGACAAGCCATACCCAGTGCATGTCGAGAAGAAGGTCCACGTACCATACGACAAGTACGTACCATACCCCGTCAAGGTGCCAGTAGACAAGCCTGTACCTTACCCAGTGGAAAAGCCAGTGCCTTACCCCGTCAAAGTACCAGTACCAGCACCTTACCCCGTTTACAAGGAAGTCAAGGTACCAGTCGAGAAGCCAGTGCCTTACCCAGTCAAAGTACCAGTAGATAGGCCAGTACCCTACACGGTCGAGAAGCATGTACCGTACACTGTACTGAAGCACGTGCCTTATGAAGTCAAGGTGCCCATCCATGTTCCCGTGTACGAACATCACGAAGAAGAACAGCACGGCAAATGGTAGACCACATTGGACACCTAAACCCCATCCTCCTAGGCTAAGCTCTTACACTGTACATCTGTGATCCACGTAAATACCTTAAGTTGTTTTGTTGTTACAATCGATTTCCAACTACGATTTGTTGAATAAAAGTAGTAATTTCGTTACTTATTTGTTTGATTTTGAAGCTATACTGAAATAGTATAATCTACGGCGACGCCGCGATATCTAATTGAAATGAAGCTTGAGATAAAGACTTGTTGCAACGTGTGCAATGGAATCAATAAAACGTTTCATTCTTATTTCAACAGCATATGGTTTTAATTGTGACATTTATGCCCTAATTTTTCTAAACCCAATAATCAAAACATATATATCGGAAACATCGATATGTTTCATTAATCCAAAAATGCGGGCTCAAATCTGATGTAAGGTTGAGGTGCGCATTTCAAGTTAAATGATTCTATGGTTATTTTCCATCTGGATTATAATTGATAATGATTTTTGACCGCGAAATTTTACAAATGTAAATCTTACAAAATAATAAATTTTCATCACACCAAAATATTATTTCAATAATACAGTTCCAAAAATATTGAACGTGAGTGCGAAGACTCCAAGCATTTGTTTAGGGAGTTCATCATCAACATTGCTTTTCAATTTTATACTGAATGTAATGTTGATGTGTGCGTTTAAAGTTAAACGATTCTTTGGTTATTTTCCAACTGGATTATAACCGATGATGATTTTTGACCTTCACGAAATTTTACAAATGTAAATCTTACAAAATAATTAATTTTCATCACACCAAAATATTATTTCAATAATACAGGTCCAAAAATATTGAATGTGAGTCCCAACACGCAAGCATTTGTTTAGGGAGTTCATCATTACATTGTTTTGCAATTTTGAATTTAATGTAAAGTTTATGTGCGCATTTAAAGTTAAATGATTCTGTAGTTATTTTCCATCTGGATATAACCGATGATGATTTTTGACCTTTACGAAATTTTACAAATGTAAATCTTACAAAATAATCAATTTTCATTACACCAAAATATTATTTCAATAATACAGGTCCAAAAATATTGAACGTGAGTCCGAAGACTTAAGCATTTGTATAGGGAGTTCATCATCAACATTGTTTTTCTGCTAAGCTACTGCCAGATTACAAGACATATCAATTTGGCGGTGGTTTTGCTTTAAACTGAACATTTTTTGAAGAATGTAAAATTTTCATGAAATTTGTTTGGGTTTACTGGTTAAATTAATAGATTACACAGGCTAACCGTTGTTTTGGTACCGATGTATTTAGATCTGATTTTATATGAATTTGATGCCCTGAATTCAAAAATGGCATTAGTTTTTGCCTACCAACTCAAATTACTAAGATACAATATTTTATTGAAATATACGTTACACTATTTTAAGTTAAATCCATGGATCACATAAAATAAACTTAACACGGAATTTTTATTATTAAATTAATATTATAACAATATACAGGGTGTTTCTTAATGACGTGGTAATATTTAAGGGTGTAATTCCTCAGGTCATTTTATGAAGAAAATTTCATATGAACATATATCCGCAACGGCTTAAATTTTCCCACGTGTAGTTTTTTTGCCAATTTATACCCAGTATATGTGTCTTACTTTTTTTTCAAATTTTGGGGCAAATTTTCAATTGAAAGTTTGACACTTTCAATTGAAAATATGTAAATTTCTGTAACTGTCGAAATGTGCCACATTTGATAACTGAACACTCCGAATTTGTTGAATTATTATCAATGTCCAAATTTGTATTATTTATTTTTTATATTTAAATTTTAATTTTATGAATCGATCAATTTTTTAATCTTCAGTGAAAAATCGTACTAAAAATTATTTATTAGTATTTGCGAAAATAATCTTAATATGAAAAACATACAATATTTATTTAATTCTGAATTTTACGTTTTCGTAACGGACCCGTCGAAATTTACAGATTTTCAATTGAAAGTGTCAAAACTGCAACTGTAAAAATGGGCCACAATTGATAACTGAACTCTCCGAATTTGTTGAATTATTATCAATGTCCAAATTTTTATTCATCAAATCGATCCATTTTTTAATCTTTTTTGCAAAATTGTTACTTCCTTAACATATAAATATACATATATACAAACATATTTATACAAATAAGACAACTTATTAAGGATTCTGCCTTTGTAAATTCAATGAATCAGGCTGAGCGGAAAGCCTGGACTTCATTTGTTGAAGTTGTGGGAAATTTTCTGGGCAAACGCAAAGCTGAAAACTATGTTGAATTGGTAACGAGATGCTTAAGGGTTTCAAATCGCTTGGATGTAAAATGAGTATTAAGGTGCACTATTTATACAGCCACTTTTCGTTTTCCTGAAAATTTAGGAGACGTCAGTGAGGAATAAGGTGAAAGATTTCTCCAGGATCTCAAAACTATGGAGGGCCGCTATTAAGAAGATGATATACGCACATGATGGCAGATTACTGCTGGATTTTAAAAAGGGATTGTTCCAAAATACATTCCAGAATGTCACGGAAAAGAAGCTTCCGAAATGTTCAGTGACTACAGTTGGTTTCATCGATGACTTTTCCCTTTATCTTTGTATACAATAATATTCGTATAATATAATATTTGAATATTGTATACTGGTAGCACTTTGTGGAACATTGTAAATGAGTAAATTTAATAAAATAACTTTGTTATTTCCACTCACACTTTTATTTTTGAAAAATATTTAGTGACTGCAGTTTTGACTAAGGTCTAATCATTATCAAACTAAGTAACTTACTTAACTGACTTAGTTTGGTAATGACTAGACCTTAGTCAAAACTGCAGTCACTAAATATTTATCAAAAATAACAGTGTGAGTGGAAATAACAAAGTTTCGACTAAGGTCTAGTCATTATCGAACTAAGTAACTTACTTACCTCAATTAGTTTGATAATGACTAGACCTTAGTCGAAACCGCACTCACTAAATATTTTACCAAAAATAAAAATGTGAGTAGATATTACAAAGTTGTATTATTTAATTTACTTATATAATATTTGTTTTATATACAGGGTGTTCCTTAATGACTTGCTAATATTTAAGGGTGTAATTCTTCAAGGTATTTTATGAAGAAAATTTACATTTAAGAAGAAAATGAACATATATCTGCTACGGCTTAAATTTATTGCTGCAGGGTGTTGAAATATTTTTTTAAATCGTTTTTTTTTTAATATCTCTATTCATATTGATGAATAAATTTGTGTTGTTCGATTTTTAGTGTTTCATTGAATTTACTTTCTCAATACTCAATACCATTCAGTAAGTAGGTAAGCGCCCTGAGGCAGAGGTGCTTTGGAAACCCTTTCGTAGTACCAAAGACCGTCAGCAGCTTTACGCCCAAAGTGATTCTGGACTCTTTTTAAAGGAACAGGACTCATGGATGAAAGCCGAGTCCACAGGGGAAAGCACAACAGGACTACAGAGGCCAAAGTTCTGAGGGGCTTTAGGGAACCTACCCAGAAGGAAAAAAAGTAAGACACATATACTGGGTATAAATTGGCAAAAAAACTACACGTGGGAAAATTTAAGCCGTTGCGGATATATGTTCATATGAAATTTTCTTCATAAAATGACCTGAGGAATTACACCCTTAAATATTACCACGTCATTAAGAAACACCCTGTATATTGTTATAATATTAATTTAATAATAAAAATTCCGTGTTAAGTTTATTTTATGTGATCCATGGATTTAACTTAAAATAGTGTAACGTATATTTCAATAAAATATTGTATCTTAGTAATTTGAGTTGGTAGGCAAAAACTAATGCCATTTTTGAATTCAGGGCATCAAATTCATATAAAATCAGATCTAAATACATCGGTACCAAAACAACGGTTAGCCTGTGTAATCTATTAATTTAACCAGTAAACCCAAACAAATTTCATGAAAATTTTACATTCTTCAAAAAATGTTCAGTTTAAAGCAAAACCACCGCCAAATTGATATGTCTTGTAATCTGGCAGTAGCTTAGCAGAAAAACAATGTTGATGATGAACTCCCTATACAAATGCTTAAGTCTTCGGACTCACGTTCAATATTTTTGGACCTGTATTATTGAAATAATATTTTGGTGTAATGAAAATTGATTATTTTGTAAGATTTACATTTGTAAAATTTCGTAAAGGTCAAAAATCATCATCGGTTATATCCAGATGGAAAATAACTACAGAATCATTTAACTTTAAATGCGCACATAAACTTTACATTAAATTCAAAATTGCAAAACAATGTAATGATGAACTCCCTAAACAAATGCTTGCGTGTTGGGACTCACATTCAATATTTTTGGACCTGTATTATTGAAATAATATTTTGGTGTGATGAAAATTAATTATTTTGTAAGATTTACATTTGTAAAATTTCGTGAAGGTCAAAAATCATCATCGGTTATAATCCAGTTGGAAAATAACCAAAGAATCGTTTAACTTTAAACGCACACATCAACATTACATTCAGTATAAAATTGAAAAGCAATGTTGATGATGAACTCCCTAAACAAATGCTTGAGTCTTCGCACTCACGTTCAATATTTTTGGAACTGTATTATTGAAATAATATTTTGGTGTGATGAAAATTTATTATTTTGTAAGATTTACATTTGTAAAATTTCGCGGTCAAAAATCATTATCAATTATAATCCAGATGGAAAATAACCATAGAATCATTTAACTTGAAATGCGCACCTCAACCTTACATCAGATTTGAGCCCGCATTTTTGGATTAATGAAACATATCGATGTTTCCGATATATATGTTTTGATTATTGGGTTTAGAAAAATTAGGGCATAAATGTCACAATTAAAACCATATGCTGTTGAAATAAGAATGAAACGTTTTATTGATTCCATTGCACACGTTGCAACAAGTCTTTATCTCAAGCTTCATTTCAATTAGATATCGCGGCGTCGCCGTAGATTATACTATTTCAGTATAGCTTCAAAATCAAACAAATAAGTAACGAAATTACTACTTTTATTCAACAAATCGTAGTTGGAAATCGATTGTAACAACAAAACAACTTAAGGTATTTACGTGGATCACAGATGTACAGTGTAAGAGCTTAGCCTAGGAGGATGGGGTTTAGGTGTCCAATGTGGTCTACCATTTGCCGTGCTGTTCTTCTTCGTGATGTTCGTACACGGGAACATGGATGGGCACCTTGACTTCATAAGGCACGTGCTTCAGTACAGTGTACGGTACATGCTTCTCGACCGTGTAGGGTACTGGCCTATCTACTGGTACTTTGACTGGGTAAGGCACTGGCTTCTCGACTGGTACCTTGACTTCCTTGTAAACGGGGTAAGGTGCTGGTACTGGTACTTTGACGGGGTAAGGCACTGGCTTTTCCACTGGGTAAGGTACAGGCTTGTCTACTGGCACCTTGACGGGGTATGGTACGTACTTGTCGTATGGTACGTGGACCTTCTTCTCGACATGCACTGGGTATGGCTTGTCGACGTACTTGGGTACTGGTTTGTCTACGTATACTTTTACGGGTACGTGTACGTCCTTGTAGACTGGGTATGGTTTTGGTACGTGCACTGGTACTTTGACTGGGTAGGGAATGTGTTTCTCTACTGGGTACGGATGTGGCACTTCTACTTTGACTGGCACCTTGATGATCTTCTCAACTGGGTATGGTTGGTCTACGTATACTTTGACTGGGTATGGTTTGTCCACGTATACCTTGTAAGGCACGGAGACGTGTTTCTCGACTGGGTATGGTTTTGGGATTGGTACGCCAACCTTGACTGGAACCTTGTAGGGAACATGCACCTCCTTTTCTACGGGGTATGGTTGAGGAACATGTACTTTCACTGGGTATGGTACGTGCTTCGTCACTGGTACTGGGATGTGCTTTGTTACTGGGTATGGCTCTGGGATTCCCTTTATGTAGGTGATGGTCTTCTCGATGGAGGTATGGTGACCTAAGTCGATTTTGTGGTCGCCTCCAAAGTGTCCTCCGAAATCGCTGCCTTGACCAACGTGGTAACCGTGATCGAAGCTGCCTCCATAGCCATATCCAATATCTAGTAATCCACGTTTTACCTTGCCATCAGTCGCACCTGCTTTCTTCTCCCCTGCGTTAACAGTTGCCGCAATGAGGACTAAGAGAGCAATACACACCTGAAATACAGAAATATAAGAAATTAGCACATTTTCTATTATAATTAGAGCAGGTGACTTACCAAAGGCTTCATAGTCAATTACTGTTGCTATGAACTCCTTTGAATGCTGAACGAAACTGATGCTTTGTTGTACGACGCCCGAGGCTTTTATACCCACACCGTGCTCCGCTCACCATACATTCCGTTTAATTTGAAAGTAATTATAAAGCATGCAGTCGTCTGGCGTGTAATGTATGCTTCAAATTTTAACGTGGATTACCTAAATATATTTAATTGCTCAACAAGTGGCTGAATAGGTTTCACATGGGTGCATTTAAAATGAACTTACTAAACAAAAAATATGGACAAAATCAAATTCTATTCATTAATTCAGAATGATTACAAGAAAATTCGATAAAAACAAACTATGAATATATTTTCTGTACGTAATCATTATTCATACGGAATATATTTTTTTCATGTGTCATATTTACTATTTTTGAATAAATATTTTGATTCTTTATTTCAGAAATATTATTGTTTAAATTAATAGTTGCAGTGAGACTTTTTTATATTACATCAATATGAAAAATGATTACTTTTATAAATTAATTTTACTAATACATATAATATCGCACTTGAGTAAGTACTTTAAATATTTAAAACAGTTATTTTATAAATAAAACAAACACTTTTTTCTTTGTTTATATCACACTGTTTATTAGCTAATCAGTGACTATAGTTTCGATCACGTTCTAATCATTATCAAGCTTAGAGTCAGCTTGATAATTATTAGAACGTGATCGAAACTATAGTCACTAATTTTAATAAACAGTGTGATATACACAAAGAAAAAAAGGGTTTGTTTTATTTAATTTCATCATGTATCACGAAGTAGATGCCTCCAACATTGACCAGTTATTTTATAAATTACGAATAGAATAAAGATTTTTTTTAATTCTACAATGCACATCGTCATAGTTCATTATTTATTTATTATAAATCCAGAATAAATAAATAAAACAAAAATAAAAAATTACGAAAGAAGGTATGCTCCAAATATTAAATTTTCGCTGTATTTATTTTACCTACTGTTATTACTGCTGAATAAACCCTTATGACTTTTATAAATGTACATGACTACTAGTGTAGGATATTTTCCATTCTTAAATGTTGATCACTGTTCATTAATTATTTATGAGTGTCCTGTGCATCATGCGGTGGATGAATGTAAGGTGGAATGCAAATCACGACATGCGGAAGGACCAGAAGATCCTGACGAATTCAAATTAGACTCGTATATGTTTTGTGGCCGCGTCCGAAGAGGCAACAGCTTCGATTCGACCACAGTGCTGACCGAAGCTTTACAGTCCCCAGGACATTCACGATCCCATAGAAATTTATGGTTCCGGTTTATTTGACGATTGCTAAATATATTTAAGGGCTGCGCCCGAAAACATTCCTCCTCCTGCCGCATCTTATTGATTAATTAAATGGAGGAGTGCAGATCTGGGATTAAATTGATTAGAATGTATCAGTTTTATGTCTATAATTAAAAAAAAAACAATCTACGTTCTAAATTATTATTACTTCTATCTCTCGTAATTTGTTTATCAATAAACATATAACTGTTACACACATAATATGGTACAATACTCAATATGTCCTATAATTCATGGTTATAACAGGAATTTTCACTTTAATGTAAATTATTGCTATCGAGCTAAACATTTATTCCGATTCAAGCAGAATACCTCATAATAAGAGTTATTTTCAATAAAATGTGCATACTCGTCTAAAAAATACTGATTTAAGAATTGACTAATTATATCATTATTGACCAATATCTTAAATGATACTATCAAAAAATGCGATTGAACTTATTTTATTTTATTTTTTATTTTTTTTATTTTAATTTATTTGAACTATTTTATAGGTATCTAATAGCTATTTATGGTAAGTGAATAAAATTAATTTATTCACTTCTATCATACAAGCTTTTTTTCCAATTCGTTATCAGAATTGAAGAATTTGCCACTTTATTCACGTTGTCAATGGTTATAGTAAATAAAGTGAAAATGTAAATATTTTATTCACCCATTCGATTAAAGTGTTGTTTTAATGATGAGATTCAATACATACATACATACATAATGAGTGTATCATTACATATTTATTATGTATTAATAATAATACATAATGAGCATTTTAATATTGCGAATTGGAAAAGGGTATTTATAGGTACCTACTTCCAAATAATTTTGATTGCAGCTACTTTAATAAATATCTTTTTATATGACACAGTAATACTGTTTTTACGGTTTTAATAGGGCATAGAGAAACTTATTTAATAAGTCTTAATAAATCCGAGTGAGAATATAGAAATTTTATAAGAAGTTCATGGTCGTTCTAATCGCATAACTAGATTACACAAAAATTGCTTATAAGTTTCTACTATAATTATTTGTAGGAGTTAAATTATGTAAACGTTCTAACTGGATGTATCGAATAATTCCTCATGAATATTCATTTTGCATCGGGGCATTGTATCCATTTAATATTATATTTTTTATTCCAGGTCAGTTCGCGTTATTAAACAGTGCTATAAATTACTTTTTGTTGCAAAATAGAAATTTCTACACGCGCACGCATTTTTACATTCATGGCGCAGAAGTTAATTAGCGGTTACCCAATCGAATTAAATAACCGAATCGTCGCTCAAATTCCTCGACATTTTTCAACGAAATTTTTCCGTCAAGCTTATTGAACTGGAATTTAATTATTTCTTTAATTACAGTGGCAGGAAAATAAATTATTATAACTGCTAAAAAATGCGTAAATATAGATAGCAGTGGTAAGAAATTGTGATTAGTCTAGTAGATACAATTGTCAAGATGACAGCTGTGGTTATGCTGTCGCTATGAGAGTTTTCAATGAGCGTTTTAACACTCAAATTAAAAATCGATATTAACATTAAAGGCCCATTCATAAATTTTTTATACGACGCAATGCTACTACAATACTATCGCTATAGGCATTTTCAACAGCGTAAGAAATCTATGAATGGGCCTTAACTGTCGGTAGAAAAATTGTGTACGCGATTTGGGAGTTAACTTCAATAATGCCTCAGCCGAAAATTCCTTCGTTCCCTACGGTCGCTCAGGCATAATTGATTCACTTTATTCCCTAGGGAAAGTTGATATTTCATTCCCTCCGGGAATAAAGTAAGGTCTGTGACATTTATTACCAATGTATTTGAAAAATTCAAGAGCAAATCCCAGATACTTACAGATACTTAATTACATACAAAAGAAAAAGAGAGAGCGTATTGACGCTGTTGAAAATGCCCATAGCGATATCATTGTCATAACGTAGCGTTGAGTCGCGTAAAATTCAAGAGCAAATTCCAGATACTTACAGATACTTAATTACATACAAAAGAAAAAGAGAGAGCGAATAGACGCTGTTGAAAATGCCCATAGCGATAGCATTGTCATAGCGTAGCGTTGCGTCGCGTAAGAAATCTATGAATGGGCCTTAACGGTCGGTAAAAAAATTGTGTATGCAATTCATGAATAAACTTCAATAATGGCTCAGCCGAAAATTTCTTCGTTCCCCACAGTCGCTCAGGCATAATTGATTCACTTTATTCTCTAGAGAAAGTTGATATATTATTCCCTCCGGTAATAAAGTAAGGTTTGTGACATTTGCTACCAATGTATTTGAAAAAATCAAGAGCAAATCCCAGATACTTACAGATACTTAATTACAGACAAAAGAAAAATAGGGATGTTTATATGGAGTATCATAGAATAAATAAGTTACTACGGTATGAAACTTCATGACCAAGTAACTGTGAAAACAACAAAACTTTTCTTTTGGAGTATATCAACAAATTATTGATTGCAAATGCATTATATTATACCGGCTTATTTCATCATAATAATGTAATTTAGAATGTAGATATTTTTATCGGTAATATTCTTGTAATAAACATAGGTACTTTAATAAAATAAATAGTTAATATTATTTGAACTTTGAAATATATTGATTAATTGGACCGAGAACACACTGCAAGGGGTTTTTGTAAACCAAACAAAATTGTAGAATGCTCCAAACTGAAAAACAAAATACTGTCCAGAATACTTCAATACTTTCTAGAACGAATAATTCATATTCTTAAAACCGTCAGGTATACTTCAAAACAGAGACAAAAATAGTAACTTTTTGTTGATAACAAAAAGTTATTATTTTATAAGACGAGATTTTTGGCACTCTCAGGTAAAAATAAATAATCTTTGGAAGATTTTTGTTGTTAAATGGGGACATGTTCGGCTTGTGAGCCATCTTCAGCTAGATGACTCACAAGCTGAAACATGTTTTTAAAGATTATTTATTTTTACCTGAGACTACAAAAATCCCATCTTATAAAAAATATTACTCAGAAATGGATCTACACACCTTCTAAATTTTAAAGAATGGTTTGCATGATACACCCTATACAATGCCAATATTCAACATTTCATGACATTCTTGGGATTTTGAGGAGAAGCAAACACTTGAATAATGACAATTTTTCAGAAAATGTACTCGTACTATAATAATATAGTACTATGTTTAATTGAAAATGCCGATACTTTAGCATATTCATTTGTATATTTTGATTTTCATCATGTTTTTTTTAATGAAAACATTTATTTGCATAAAGCTACATAATATACACACTTAGCATAACAGAAAAATTAAAAATATATCATGTAATAATGTTTTTCCACTCCCTACATGGTAAGTACACTGTTGTCACATTAATTTGATGGAAGTAAGCCCCACTTACCGATAAAGCTTTGGTTACTATGAACAACGGGAGGTAAGTAAAAATTTAAATCCATCAGGGAAGTAAATAAAACGTTTTCTGTGGCGTGCTTTCTCTGGCACCACTTATTAAAACACTTATACCCATTTTGATAACGCCCATTCGACTTCTCCGGCAGTAGGAAGGAAAGTTGCGAAAATAAATTAATCAAACACAAACAATTAAACCAACTTCAGGAGTGCAAAAACAGATATAACCAATTCGAGAGCTAAGTTTTGACCAGTCTCGGACTTTATTGCTAGTCCTCGCTATCGCTCGGGCGCAAACTCGACTTCGTCTGGTACACAATACTTACCTCCCTTAATGCTTAAGTAACCATTTCTGTAACTTCACTAAAACTTTCTTGTTTTAGTCTTCAGAACGCTTTTATTGAGTTTTAGAAATTTACCTTCTACTACTTTTGATGTTTTGATTGAAGTTCTAGAACTTTTAACTCTTTTTGTGGTACATTCTAGAAATTTTCATAAAATTTCAATGCAACTTTTGCGATAAGTAAAGCGAAAATTATGAAAACATTGAAATATTTTCTAGGAGTTCCCAAAACTGATTAAAATCTTAATCTTAAAAACATGAACAGAATATTTCAAAGTAAAACATTGACTAATTCTTTCTTTGTTTTGTTTCTTTCTGCCCAAGAATTTCTTTCTAGTTGCAAGAGCAGTAAGATTATCATTATTATTATTATTGCTATTCGTGAATCATGAGGTAAAATAATCGTGGGTTGAAGGTTGTGCATGATGGCACTAGAACTTAGGCATTGACCCATTGTGCTTTTATTTTTTGTAGGTGCGGGGTTATGGACATTCTTCCTCAAATGCATTGATGGCAACTTACACTGCAAGACCTTACTGCTTATTTCAACATCTTTTGCTGGGATCAAACCCGCAAATTGCGTGATGTCTAATGCCTAAACCATTGAGCTGCATGGTATATGGCTGCATATTTTTTGTATGACGCTGCAATTGATAAAACAATTTTCAGCAAAAAAGTAAAACATGAACCTATTCCTAAATGGAGTGGTTTGTCAGTTATTTTGAAAATTCCTTAAATGTATTATTTTTGCAGCATTTAATTCTATTTGTGCACGAGATTCATAGCAGGCATGTATTTTTTTTTCACCATTATCAATTCTATTGCATTTCTAAGTTTTTTTGTGTTTTGAGTAGAACTTCACGAATTGCAAATACAATTTTAATGATGAATTAATACACAAATCAAGAAATTATGAATTTTCTTTACATTATTGTAGAATCTTATTATTGTCTTATAAATATTGATAGAGGTATGCTTCTGCTATAATATGCTACAACCATTGGTTCATATTTTGTTGTAGGAAACAAAAATCGCAGCACCCATACAGAGATAATTGAATTGAAATTGAAATTTTATCATATCAAAATTTTTATGTATGGGGAGAATGCGTGTGGGAAAAGAGCAAGCTGAAAAGCAAGAGATATTAGGAATCTCAAAAACAATATAAACATGGGAAAGTACTGAGAGCCTGAAATGGAGTATTCTGCAGACAAGAAACATGTACAAATTTCTACAAATAGTAGAAAATCTCGACACCCAATAAGGTTATAAGAGCAATTGATTATTAAAGAAAGAATAGTTCATAGGTAGATGATACCTAAATGATGAAGAAATTGCTGTTGAAATTAATTTTAGAATGTTTTTAATATTTATGAGTTTACTAAGAAAATAGATGATAAATGCTATCTGAAGAATAATAGTAGATTATACCACGAGTCAATAATGATAATAATAGCCATTATTGCGAGTAGTATACTATACTTTATCTACGACTAAATAGGCTAGTAGAACATTTTCAGAAAATGAGTGCGTTCTTCCGAAGACGCCGTTTGTTGAAGGTTGTGTACGTTTTATTGTATACGGATTTCGATATTTCCGGTATCGCGGAAGATGTTGTTGCTGTAGCTAGTTGTACAATTTCTAGAGATGTACAAAGTGACTTCATTTTCATCCATCTCATTACAAATACACAAACACTACGCGCTTGATAGTGACACTTTTGAGTTTGTGTATTTTGTTTCCATGGTATTATTTAATTTGAGAAATTTTGTAATTATAGAGGGAATAAGGACTATTAATCTCTAGTCATATTCCCTAAGGGAATAATATATAGCACTATACTGCAAAAACGTCAACAAGGTGACTTCATTTTCATCCATCTCATTACAAATACACAAACACTACGCGATTGATAGTGACACTTTTGAGTTTGTGTATTTTGTTTCCATGCAATTATTTATTTTGAGAAATTTTGTAATTGGAGTGCGAATAAGGACTATTAATCCCTAGTCATATTCCCTAAGGGAATAATATATATAGCACTATACTGCAAAAACCTCAAGTATAATACTTACATTATAAATTAATCGTAGATAAAATTTATTTTCTTGCCATTTTAGAGAGTAGTGTTTCAGTAAGCATATTATTCATTCAAGTTTCTACCAACTTTTGAGGCGTAGTAGTAATAGTTTCTGTATAACTACAAAATAGTTTAAAAGTATATTGCAACCCCTAATGTTTTCATCATATATCTTACTTAATTGTGATTTGAAGTGTATGTAGATGTAAGATTTTAAATTATACTACACCCATAGATAGACATTATATGTTCCCCATAATGCAACAAATCTAGAAAGAGGATTAAACTCTAAATAAGAGTATAAGCATGTTTTTGAAACAGTCATATTTTCTAAAAGATCAGTGGATTATTACATCAAAAATATAAAATGTAATCATGTGATCTTAAAAATATAATTTTTTCAATGAAGATCTAGAAAGATATCTGATAGTCCAGTTGCGCAAATTTTGTAATATTGTAAATACTTTTCTAAATATGATTTCCAAATAATGATGCAATGCAGAAATAATCGTGTTTAAAACTTAATTATTTATTTTATTTAGTAAAACAAAACATAACAAAACAAGATGGTCATATTCCAACTAACCAGCACGCAATCACGACTCTACCACTCCTTGGTTTCCTCCTTGTGCTCCTCATAAACCGGCACGTGAACTGGCACAGCCACTGGCTTCTCCACCGTGTAAGGTACGTGCTTGATAACTTCAAAAGGCACTGGCCTATCTACGTGCACCTTCACTGTGTACGGAACTGGCTTCTCGACTGGTACCTTAACCTCCTTATAGACTGGGTACGGTGCAGGTACAGGTACTTTGACGGGGTATGGTACCGGTTTTTCTACTGGATAAGGTACAGGTTTATCAACCGACACTTTCACGGGGTATGGGACGTATTTGTCGTAAGGTACGTGCACCTTCTTCTCCACTGGAACCGGGTATGGCTTGTCGACATATTTGGGTACTGGTTTGTCTACGTAGACCTTTACTGGTACATGCACGTCCTTGTAAACTGGGTACGGTTTGGGTACGTGCACAGTTACTTTGACTGGGTAGGGAATGTGTTTTTCAACTGGGTACGGTTTTGGTACTTCAATTTTTACAGGCACTTTGACAATTTTTTCTACGGGATAAGGTTTGTCGACGTAAACCTTAACGGGGTATGGTTTGTCTACGTACACTTTAACTGGTACATGCACGTGCTTCTCCACTGGATATGGTTTTGAAATTGGCACCCCAATCTTGATGGGTACCTTAAATGGGACATGTACCTTCTTCTCAACAGGGTAAGGATGTGGGACGTGAACTTTAACAGGGACTGGGATGTGCTTTGTTACCGGGACAGGGATGTGCTTCTCCACAGGATACGGGTCTGGGATACCTTTGATGAACGTGATAGTTTTTTCCACTGAGGTGTGGTAACCCAAGTCAATGCTCTTGTGTTCGTGCACTCCGCGCTTGCTATGCTTCCTTGCCCCAGTTTCCGTTGCATCCTTCTCCTCTGCTTTAACATGGGTCACAGCAGCCAGGACTAAGGCAGCAACTAACACCTGAGGAAATTGTTTGGGTTTATTAATGAGTTTTTGTGAGAATATGCAGCACTTACCAAAGGCTTCATAGTGATGAGTGTGTACTATGAATTCCTTTGAGTGTCGAAACGAAACTGGTTGAATAGTCTCAAGTGGCGTGCGTTTTTATACTGAATCATTCCTCACGTTTGTTATTTAATGGGATTCTTGTAATTTAATATGTGCACGCTGCGTGCAGCGCATTAAATTGCAAATTAATGGTAATGGTTAGAAAATGGTAGACTGTTATCTGGCTTTTTTTTAAATGTGAAACTGGTGTGTTAAGTATTTTTGTTATATTTCTCCAATAACTTAAATTTTCAAAATGATAAATAAAAATTTAACAATATATCTGTATTATTAATAAATTAAAAAATATATAACTAATAAATACACAGTTCATATACGTAATACAAGGGTTGGACCCTTTGAATGTTATATTTTGAAAATCCACTGGATAGTTTTTTTTTTTTAAATTTAAAATTCACTTAAACGTATGTTTAAAATCTAGTAAATATTCAATCAATTAAAAAAGATATTAACCATTTAAATTAAAAAATATTATTCAAATATAATTTCTAATATTAATAATTCTTCATAACAATATATTTTATTTATGTACAGTATGTTTAAAACCTATTAAATAAATACAATCAATCAAAGTAAGTATTAGTAGTAATTATTAAGTAAAATTTACAAAAAATAATATTTCATATAATAATATAACTTAAAAGGTTGATATAATGCAATCCTAAAAAACATATTTATTAACCCAACCTAACAAATGATTTTTCTTTAATTATTAAATTAATTGTTTATAAAGTGATAAATAATAATAAATGACTAAAAAAAAAAAATAACAATAATTATTCAGTATTGAATTTTTAGGAATCAATCCTCTTATGGATACCATAGAAATCGAAGCAATTTATAAACCCAATTTTTGGATTAGATATCTCCATACGCTTCTTCTCCATCAACATCATCATCGAGGTAGACAGGGTGGGGGAACTGTGATTTTGTAGGTGCCATGTTCATGGCCGATCCCTGGGCACACTTGTACACCTCTGCAAATCGTACAGAGTTCATGAACATGTTGTTAACTCGAACAACTCCAGGAAGATTGGAGCTATCCTGAAGACGAGCCACCTTATCGAACAGTGAACTTTTCTCACAAAACTCTGAAATCATAGGAGCATTAGATTGTTTGTACTTAATTTTTGTTTAAGCTTTCATTTAATTAAAATGTATTAGGAGCACAAATAAGTGCAAAACATTGTTAAACAAAACATACAGGGTGAGTCAATTGGACGGGCAGGCTCGATTACACCTACACCGTTAATGATATCGAAATGAACCAAACGGCACTGCAAACTAGAGGCCAAAGTGCAGTTTGTAAAATTATTTTGCCATATACAGGGTGTTCCATTTTTGCAGGGCAGCCTTGAACCTAGTTTTTTTAAATGGAATTCCCTGTATAAATTTACATATTTGAATTTGCTCTTTTTTAGGCTTTATAAATCCGTTTAGTTTTTGGAATTCGCTTTAAGCGTTCAGAAGTTGTTTATGTTTTTCTACAATTTAATGCATTTACAGGCACTTATTAAAAAAATCGCAGAGCGCTTGTTTTCTAGGATATCGGGTTGGGACTTTGGCAGATTCTAAACATCTATCTGGGATATCTTCTGGCGGCAAGATCGTTGATTTGCGTTGTGGCATCAACTTGCTGTGGGATATAAATTTTGCTAAACTTTGAAGGGCCATAACTTGATTTTTTCAAATAGCACTCCTTATATTTCATTAGACGGTCTTGCCACCAGAAAATACCTCAGTCACTTGTTTAGGCTCGGGCAAAGTCCAAACTTGATATCCCAGAAACTAAGTGCCTCCAGACGCATTAATTTTTAGAAAAACGTGAACAATTTCTGAACGGTTAAAGCGAATTGCAAGAACTAAACGGATTTATAAAGCCCAAAAAAGGGCAAATTCAAATATGTAAATTTATACAGGGGATGCCATTTAAAAAAACTAGGTCGAAGGCTGCCCTGCAAAAATGGAACACCATGTATATGACAAAATAATTTTACAAACTGCACTTTGGCATCCCGTTTGCAGTGAATTTTGGTTCACTTCGATATCATTAACGGTGTAGGTGTAATCGAGCCTGCCAGTCCTATTGACTCACCCTGTATAAGTATCTTTTAATGTGAAACATGAATAGTTTTATATGTATAGAAATTTTGTAAATCCTATACCATATTAATTTTGTCTAGATTGTAAAATATAGATATCATTCTAGATCTAAATCAATTAATGTACATTTGTAAAATAAGGTTGTAACTTCAATTTTAAAACAAAATATCGAACAATAAATGAGATAGTTACATATCTTAATTCTGAAAACTGAATACTGCTATGTGCTGTATCTCACATTGGACATTCATAACGCCATCTTAAAGATAATAAACTTATTTTGGAAATAATTCTGGAATAAACTTTAAACTGGATAGTAGAAGTAAATGCACAGTGAGTTTCGTTTAACATATCAGAAAAAACAACGTAAGTTTTCATTACGTTTTCATTGCCCTATTTCTGCAGAACTTTTTTTAACTAAAGAGGAAACTTTAAATTAATAAATAGGCATATGGGTAGTAGTATAGCACCAGTACACAAAGTATAACAATGTAGAGTTGGTACTGATTTCAAATTAAATTTCATCTATTAAATTTTTCATGATGATAATTATCATAATTAAGGATCATTTATTCAAATAAATAGCAGAGCTTTCCCAAGAGGAAGATTTGGGCACATAAATTCCAGTGGTTTCAAGTTGTGGTCACGGTAGAAAAAAAAACTTTCATTTTGATTATTTAGTGGTAGATCGACAAAAAAAATCCAAACCACAAGTGTTGACTCACCTTGAGCAACAGATAACATCATAACCTTTTCCATTTCCTTCATATTATCAGCCGATATCCACGGCATGACGGAGTCTTTCGGCAGCTTCGGAAAGACATCGGTTAGAAGCCTCAGTGCAATGTTATCAGACATCCGTTGATTAATCGTCAAGTTATTTCCAGCCTGTAAAGATTTGCATCAATAAGTTTTAATAAGTAATACACCATTTAGCCAAACATCAATACAGGTGTTGGAATAGCTATTTGTGCAATAAGTTAGGAAATGCAATTTTTTTCCTTACTAGGCATGGGATTTTTGATCGAGGCGATGGCCGAGATTAAAAACATGCCGTGTATGGATTTCCTACTTGTTACACACATGATTTTTTTTCTACTAGAGTTTGGAAAATAAATTAAATTTGGATAATTTTAATATATTATCATTATTTCTAAATTAAATAGCGGAGTCAAGATTGTCCTGCTTTCGATACTATAGAGAAACAATTTTGTTGGTAAAATAACAAAGTATGTGAAGGCGTTTAAGTTATTCGTTCGAGTTAATGTACGGCAATTTTATTAAAATGTCTGATACAAGTGAATCGTCTGAAATCGAAGAATCGGCTGTGTTAGCTGCCGAGAATCTATTACCAGTGAAATCAAAGGAAAATTATGAAAATGCTTATCGACAATTTGATGATTGATATAAAGAAAAACGAGTGAAATAGATCAATGAGGGAAGTGTTGCTAGCATATTTTTAGCAAATATCCAAATATCCAAAGCCCAAAGAGTTCTACATTGTGGAGCATTTACTCGATGCTGAGGACGCTGAGGACATTATCCGTGAAGAAAATTATCGATATAAAGAAGTTTGTAAGTTTAATAGCTTTAATTATACGAAAGTCAGTGTGATATTATTCTAAGAAATCCAGTGTTGTTTGGAAATATTCCACTTTATGTTAAACTTTTTCAAACTCTACTAGTAGGAAAAATAAATGTCGTAAACATTTATTTATTTAAGATAACTTATATGTTTCTTATCTCTTCAGAGACTACGTTTCTAATGTAATATAAATTGTTCTCATTTTTGTAATGCTAAAAAAGTAACAAGGTAACAACGTACCATGCGCACAAAAAAACAAAAACTTGGATAACTTCAAATAGAAATTTTTCCATTATTTTACTATATCTTTTCAAGTTCAAATTAAGACCAATCAAGTTCAAATTGAGACCAATCAATTTCAAATTGAGGCCAATCAAGTTCAAATTGATACCAATCAATTTCCAATTGAGGCCAATTAAGTTCAAATTGATACCAATCAATTTCCAATTGAGACCAATTAAGTTCAAATTGAGGCCAATCAAGTTCAAATTGATACCAATCAATTTCGAATTGAGACCAATCAATTTCAAAATGAGACTAAACAAATCAAGTTGACACTTAACAATATCAAGTGGTCATATTAAATTTTATTTATTTACTATCAACTTGATATTGTTTAGTGTCAACTTGATTTTGTTTAGTCTCAATTTGAAATTGGTATCAATTTGAACTTGATTGGCCTCAATTTAAAATTGATTGGTCTCAATTTGAACTTGATTGGTCTCAATATGAACTTAAAAAGGTATAGATTTAATGAGGCTTTAAACAATTTTGACAGATACATAAACCTCTTTTAAATTAATTAATATGGTATCCATAGTAATATCATATCAGACACGTTAGAACCGTGCCAGTTTTTATAGTCGCGCATAGTACCTAATTTCTCCACAAATTTTCAGAGTTTATAATTTATTATTGTCATTATTTTATTATGTGGTGTTGAAACATTCTACATTTTATTCTCACTCCAATTTCCGAAAATATCCCAACCTCAGAATTCGACAATTTATTAATGAAAAATCTTACCTCGCTCAATTTCTGTATAGCATTTTCGTTAGTACCTAATGACATGCTGTAGAGATGTGGAACTAGATTATTAGCCCATTCAGGGAATTGGTTGTAGTAGTGTTGTGGTACAGACCCCCGATAGTGTATGCCAACTGGGTCAAAGTGCTTCCCCAAGGCACTACCCAAACGCAATCCGATTTTCGCCATGGCGATATAATTTGGCAAGTCCATAGAAATATCCATAACCATCGCCAAAGGAACATCTAAAATTATGTTCTAGCAGATTTGGTTAAATATTTAGTTTTGGAAACTTACAGATTTCATCTTTCTCGTAAAAACTGACTGGATCATTATCGAAGGTATTCACAAGCTTTCCAAACCTAAAACAGAAACTGATTAATAGCTTATTGTTTATTAAGTGAAGAAAAGTTGTAATTTTCCAGTGAGGGTAAATATTTGATTCACGAGCGAGCGCAGCTATAGAGCGGATTAAATTTACACGAACTGGAAAACCCACGTTTTATTACTTGTTGAACATGCTATTTTTTCATGTAATGAAGGAAAAAATGTTAAAAAATAAAAAATAAATCAATCTAATTTCGAGGCTATAAATATTGTGTCCAGATAAAAATGTCGCCTATTTTTTCCAAGAAATTTACTTTTTTACCTTACTTATTTACTTTTCAAGAAAAGTGGTAATTTTTCAGTGAGTGTAAATATTTAATTCACAAGCGAGCGCAGCGATAGAGTGGATTAAATATACACGAACTGGAAAACCGACGTTTTATTACTTGTTGAACACGCTATTTTTTCATGTACTGAAGGAAAAAATGATTAAAAAATTTTAAAAAAATCAATCTAATTTCGAAGCTATAAATATTGCGTCTAGATAAAAATGTCGTATATTTTTTCCGGAATTTGAAATCTGTTGTATCAAATACCATATCTAACTTCCAATCATACATATCCGGATAGGAATTGTTCAATATCAGGTTAAAAGCTTAGGATACCGTATCCTGATACACTTCTGGACAAAATTAAGGGACCACCACATATACTTAAAATAACTTTTCCAATTTATAAGTTGTTTTTAATAGATATTTCACATGTCATAAATTAACGTGTATTAAACTCTGTTATTATTTGTTAGGAAACACTTGCATTTATATATTTATTCGGTTCATTAAATATCGTTATCTGATTTTAAATTTATTTTAAATTTTACTGATGGTTCCTTAATTGCTCCAGAAGTGTATTTGTGACTTTACAGGATCCGAAATCTCAGTTCGGAAATTTCATAGTATAGACCCAATAATAATAAAGCCATTTTCCCAGTAACTATTAAAAAGCTACTTTAAAATTGTCTCGGTAAATAAAACAAATTACGAAATTTAAATAATATTAATGTATGTACTAACGTATACTTAGATGGTTCCAAAAGCGATTGCATCTTGAACTGCTTTACAGCTAAAAAGAACTCCTGGTAACATGAAGGCTGCTCCAAACTCTCGTACTTATTACTCAACTCAGTATTTGAAGCAACTTCCTCTTGTGTACTGAAGACCACAGAAATTTTCTGCAATTTTTTGAGGGCCTCGCTCATTTTATTTCTGGTGCTAAGTGCGTTGCTGAGTTCAGTTTTCAATTTAGTGAATATATATTTTACTCTATTTGCCTGTGCTTCTACAACATCTTTTGGATAGTTTTGTAAGTACAAACGTGAAGTGATGTCCGGAAACATAGAAGCCGTTGTTTTCATGCAGTAGTCTTCAACGTGAGCATTTTCTCTATGCACCACAAAATTGTAGTATAGGTCAGTCACTAGGAGGTGGATGAGTAACCACTTTTGCTCTCTGTAAGTATCCATATATTTTATTTAGCAAGAGAAGTCTAGACATCGGCTTGGAATATTAATAACAATAATAATCATAAATTACCAGTTCCTAGTGCCTGTTTAATTTCCGAGGGGGGGAACTGAAACAGGCCATCCCGTGTACTGCTAAATTGAGGCGTTTATTTTAAAAAGAGCACATGTCCAAAATTCAGTTTTGTGGGAAACTAAAAAAAGACTTCCACTGTAGTTATTCTCAGAGTAGTGGCAAAATAAATCAGGCTATTCTGTTCTATTCTGTATTTATTTCAACTTATTTAAAAATAAAAATGATTTTAAATAGAACTGTGAAATAAGAGAAAAAACGGGATAGAAAGTTGAACTTGTGTTGTTTTTGGGAGAAAAGTTTTTAATGCGAACAAATAAAAATACAAAATAAAGTTAAAATATTAAATAAACTTTACTTTTTCAAAAATTTTAAAAGAAAATTAAAATTCTTCACAACCAGTTTTTAAAGAATTGCTATATTTTCATTGGCCTGTTACACGCGACTTATATTGTTTTTCGAGAAAACGGGTTTATTAGTGCACAGATATTGGTCTTCAGAGCCGTTTTCTGTTAAATAACTCGATTTGTGCATTTTTGGACTTGTGTTGTTTTGAAAATAAACGCCTCAATTGATGTTATACATTTTTTCAGTATTCATTTCGGAAATTTCAATTCGAATTACTCAAAACGTACAACACCAAACAATCATTTTAATTAATTACCATTACTAATCGTGTTTGTTCATATTCTTAATTTGAATTCATGAGAAGTTAAATGTAGCAGTCTTCATTTTAAGTTCAATTGGAGAGTGAGTCGATGTAAGCACTCTAGTCATCCCCATTTGATGCGACAACATACTTGTAAATTAATTGTTTGTGTGGTATTTGGAGTAGGTATTGGTAGGTTATTTTCTTCAGTAGTAGAAAATAATAAGTAGTATTTTAGTTGTAAATAATGTTTTTCGACTATTGTTTTAGCCATTTTGAGAGAAGCAGTATTATCTAAACATTATATATTACATAGTTTGTAATTTTCAGATAATAATGCTTCTCTGAAAATGGCTAAAACACAAGCTGAAACTTCTTAAGAAACTTTTTTTACAAATAAAATACTATAGAAAATTACCTACCACAACATACTCCAAAAACTATACAAACAATTAACAATATTAACCAGTAAAACGATGGATAAAATACTCATAAAATATATTTAAGTGTTGCTATTCCACGGAATTAGAGGATGATTAAAGTGTATCCATTAGCCCATTAAAAATCCAAAAAACATAGTTATACATCTCTAAGAAATGTTAAAGTCTGCGCAAAAAAAAATATATATATGAAATAGATAGACTAAATATTATTTTTGTTAGTATTTTATCCATCCAAGTTATTTTAATTAAGTATTTAATAACATTCATTTATTTATTTATCCCGACTAGTTTCGGCTTAAACTTCAGTCATCATCAGAGGTATGTTTTTGTAATTTTAATTATATTAATTAATTATATTAAAGATGTTATTTAAGTTTTTGTATTGTCAGTTTTATTCAGTTTTATTCAAAACTGACAGTACAAAAAGTCAAATAACATCTTTAAAAATATAATTTGAATTATAAAACATACCCCTGATGATGAATGTTAAGCCGAAACTAGTCGGGATAAACAAATAAATGAATATTATTAAATACTGGCAATATAATTAAAATAACTTGTAAGATAGATAAAATACTAACAAAACTAAAATTTTTACGTAAAATAAAAAATAACAAATAATAATCAAAATAATATTATTGTTGCATAATTATACTGCTGGTTAAATGAACAGCTATGGCTAGTTTTGAGACTTACTTAAATTGTGAAAATGTATGAAGCCATATACGTATATGTTCCACAAAGTACACTTGGATTGAATCACTATCCTTGATTTGATGATTGGTCACATTAGAAAGCAACCTAGGCCATTCGATAACACAATTGCTGGGCTGTAGCTTAGATAGGTCAGACACCCTCATAAGTGTATACTTCTTGTTTGCAATTGAATCACGTATTTCTGATGGTGTGGGATAAGACTGCAGAACGAGATTATTTTAAAAAGTAGTCACACTAAAACTAAATCTGTTCTAAAAAATATCTACTTACTGCCATTAGTTTGTCTATGTATGTTGTGGTGTAATGCACATTCACCTCTCCGCTCTGCTCATAGTTGAAAACCTCAATTGCATCTTGCAGAAGTTGCTTGAAATCCTTATTGTTTTGCAGACAATTTGTGTAAGACTCGTAGGTTCCCCACAGATTTGTGTGAGGTCCGAGAATTTCGTGCTCTTTCTCAGCTTTACATCGCCTTCTGTTTGCTGCCAGAGATGACCAAGTTCCATGTTTTATGGAGTTATCCAAAGACAATCCCAACTAAAATACAAGAAAATTATTTTTTGTTGTTGCAACCATTCATTTGTATTTATTGCTTAAATTTTGGTATGTTGAATGTGTAATTCCAGCTAAGATATAAAAAAATGATAGTTTATTTTATGGTTTTTAACAACCATAAAAAGTTTAAAGTTTTTAACAACCCATTTGTATTTATAACAAGTTTGTGAAATTGGAATATAATGCTAGAATGTAAAATTTAAACGATAATAAAATTTCGGTTATCATCTAAGTTCAATTAACGTTCATAGAACTGAAAATTAATATCGAAAAATTGGGTGGTAAATTTTTGCAATTAACGCATTTGGCACTTACTTGTAATATGGACTCTGTGGACGTCTGCTTGTCAATTTCCAAACTTAATTCCATAAAGTGCAAGGAATTAAAAGTCAGTAACTTTGCTAATATATCAGTGACATCCAGTGAATTAGTAGAACTGAATGAATCCATGTTGAAAGACTTGAGAATATCTTTAACTAGAACCAAACAATACCTTTTATTATTAAAATAGCGTCGGAAGAATAAGGTAGGCGTTGCTCAAACGGAAACTATTTGTCTATTTTGTGGACTTCGATCTAAATATGAAATTGAAAAAAAAAACACTAAAATCTAGTTGAATTCATGGTATAATAATTTGAATCAGGAATTATTGCAAATCTCTAAATAAGTATATAGAATATAAAATTAATTTATATTTTAAGTACTTGAAATTAATCGAGTTAATTAATTTCAACTAATTTCAAATTATATATTGCATGATATAATTTGAATCAGGAAATATTGCAAATCTCTAAATAACTATATAGAATATTAAAATTATTTATTATTTCAAGTACTTGAAATTCATCGAGTTGACTTCATGGTATAATGTGAATCAGGAATTATCGCAAATCTCTAAATAAGTATCTAGAATATAAAAATAATTTATATTTTAAGTACTTGAAATTAATCGAGTTGAATTCATGATATAATTTGAATCAGGAATTATTGCAAATCTCTAAATAAGTATCTAGAATATTAAAATAATTTGTTATTTCAAGTACTTGAAATTAATTAAGTTGACTTCATGGTATAATTTAAATCAGGAATTATTGCAAATTTTTAAATAAGTATCTAGAATATTAGTACTAAAATTATAAATAAACATAATAATAAAAAAACTGGTAAGATGGATAAATTCTAACAAAAATTAAAATAATCAAAAACACGAAAAACTCCCCATTATCTAGGAGACACTTATTAATACAATTGTATCCTAACGCCCAGTTGTATGAACGGAGATCAGCTTGATCGTGGTTCAGTCACCTAGGATACAATTGTGCCAATAATGGTATCCTAGGTAACTGAACCATAGTCAAACTGATCTCTCTGATTCATACAACTGGGCCTTAGAAACTGAACCACGAATCACGATTATACAACATCACCACATCCACATCCTTGATCGTGGTTCAGTTTCTAAGGATACTGTATTAACAATTGTATCCTACCTAACGGAACCTTGGTCAACGTGATCCACGATCATACAACTGGGCCTAAGTCACTGAAGTCTGAACTAACCAGAAAGTGCGAACATACTGCCATACTTCCAGTCTATTGATATTTGATCATTTATTCTTTAACTTTGTTTCAATGAGAAGTCACGAACGTGAAAGAAAATATCAACATTGTCAATGACATAAATTTATATTTATAAGCAACAAACATAAAGTTTATGTGGTTTGATACATGTTAGGAATTGAATTTTCAACTTTGAAGAGCTCTTCAAAATATTCGTGTCTGGCATTCGGGCCATAATGGCTAATAATGATTTCGTGAAAATTTTATTACATTTAATTAAGATTGTATGACTTAAAACCTGATGGGTATTTTTTATCTTGCTTCATTTATCTTATTATTTAGATAATGTTGCAGCAGAACTGTTGCATGGTTATTAGCAGTTTTCTCAAGTTTTATTTTCTTGTGTGTGTTATTAATTATTGACGATTGAAACGGAATTATATATTATATAGTAATAATAAATAAAAATAATAATAAAAAAACTGGTAAGATGGATAAATTACTAATAAAAATTAAAATAATCAAAAACACTAAAAACTCCTTGTTATCTAGGATACAATTATTAATACAATTGTATCCTTTAAAACTGAACCATGATCAAAGATAATCCACGATAGTACAACTGGCCCTAAGTCACTGAGGTCTGAACTAACCAGAAAGTGCGAACATATTGCTATACTTCCAGTCTATTGATATTTGATTATTTATTCTTTAACTTTGTTTCAATGAGAAGTCACGAACGTTAAAGAAAATATCAACATTGTCATGACATAAATTTATATTTATAAGCAACAAACATAAAGTTTATGTGGTTTGATACATGTTAGGAATTGAATTTTCAACGTTGAAGAGCTCTTCAAAACATTCGTGTCTGTCATTCGGACAATAATGGCTAATAATGATTTCGTGAAAATTGTATTACATCTAATTAAGATTGTATGACTGAAAACCTGATGAGTATTTTTCATCTTGCTTCATTTATCTTATTATTTAGATAATGTTGCAGCAGAACTGTTGCATGATTATTAGCAGTTTTCTCAAGTTTAATTTTCTTGCGTGTGTTATTAATTATTGACGATTGAAACTGAATTATATATTATAAGTTATTATTTCATAAACATTTGTAGATTTCTCTCTATTAATTTTATAGCATATGCTATCAATTACAAAGCGGTAAAACAGAAAGGAATTTACTTCGACGTACATCACGTTCAGATGTTTTTATGTTACTATTGACAGACGCGCAAGTCATTAACTTCAAAACAATTAAATCGCGACATTAACACGGGAAACATCGTAAAAATTAAATAATTATCACCGCTCAATTCGCTAATTACTCACGGACTAGACTTACTTCCAGTCCGTTTCAACAATTAACCTAATTATCACCAACATTTAAACAATCTATAATACGCAACTAATAATAAACTAATAAACTGTGATAAACAATTATTAGTAAACTACTAAAAGCAAGTTGATGAAATAATAATTGCAAATTGCATATCTAAAGGTTCCTCGCAAAGAGTTTCGAACCGTTATTTTTTTCGTTTCTGTTTTCGTTCCGGTTCAATAAAAAATAAATATCGGTTCGGTTCCGGTTTTCGTTCCGACAAAATTAACGGGTTTTTTTCCGGTATTCGGCTTAGAGTTCAGTTCCGGTTCGAAGCCCTTTTTCCTCGCAAGTCTTTGAATCTTAAATTATTTTAATCATTCCTTTCTAAACTTTAATAATACAAATTCTCAACAGTTACGAACCTTTGTTAATCCGCTCCTTTTGGCTGAACATGTAGTGGAAATCGACACATCTATTATAAAACGATCCGAATTTGATGAGATGAGGATGAGTGGAGCCATCGTTGCTAATTCTCTTCGTTTGGACTAGCAATTCGTTCCATGCCCTTGAATCAGCCTGACTCGGATGAATCTGGGAGGCAGGGCCTCCGCCACTACAGGCAAAGGAGTAGAAATCCTCACATGGATCTGTATTGTCATTCAGAAGAGTTAACATCTGCGCACCCACATATTTACAGCCTGATTTGACACACGTGGGTGCGTTCTGGTTTTCGGTTGGTTTGTCATGTTTTTCAGTGGTTTCAATTACCGGAAGATGTGCTGTTGATTGGGTTACTTTAACTGATGCTGCTGGTGTTGTATATTTGGTGTCATATTTTACAGAAGAAGAAGATTCCCCGGAACTACTAGACTGATGTGCGGTAGTGTGCACCATAGGTGTCGAAGCCTTTTCTACAAAATTGGAAACCAACTTTTTAGTAGCGCTTATCAAACTTTCTGTAACTGCACGATCGCCATGAACAAAATCTTTACTGATATTCGTCGTATCATCTTCATTACTTCTCATCCTGCCATCGTTTTCTCTAACGTGAGAGTAACTCACTTTATCGTTTGCCACATTCCTGCTTTCTTCATAGACGATTGGTGACACCTTTTCCATTGATGGCGATACATCTTCTGCAGTTGATTCTTCAATTGAATCGTAATCGTCTATAGGAGATGCAATATTTTTCACGTAATTGTGTTTTCTACCGATTTTGCCATTTGAAGACGAAGTTGCTTTCTTTGCGATATATTCTGTGGTTGCTGCCATTCCATGTCCAATTATTTGCAACGGAGTCGTAGCAGAAAATGTACTTGGGTACTTAACCGTGAAACCACCATTCATTTCTTTAGCGACAGTATCGGAATGGTTCTCACTTTCAATTGAATTAACTCTAGTAGATTTCATTCTAGGAGTAGTCACAATCCCTTTTGCATACTGCATACTTTCCTTATCAGAAGAATCAAATTTCTCATAATTAGGTAGTACCTCTGTAGTTTCACGTGGTCCTGTTATATTGCTTTCTTCAATAGAATGGCTAGAAGTAGTTATTGTCGTCGTCCGTATAATATCTTTTACCATCTTTAAGTCATAATTTTGTATAAGCGGTGTGATTGTAGTTGTTAGTTTTGACTCGTCACTTTGTGTTGTCACATGCCCTTCGTCAATAGAACCAATTGCACTAATTGTGGGTTTACTATAATCGTGTGTTCGTGTAGGTGGAACAATTTTAGTATTTGCTTTAACATAATTAACGTCTTCTTGATACGGAGTAGTTACTGCATTGGTGGTTGCAGGTGTAGTTTCAATGATAAGCTGCTCATTGCCTTTATGAAGTTTTGCTGATGTCAAATCTTTAACTGGCGTGATAAATGCTTCAGTAAAAGCTGTTGTGGATGTAATAAAATCTTCTCCTTCTACTAAAGATTTGCCAGGAAGCGTTCTACTTTCAGTTAAACGTTTGTCAACAAGCATTGGTTCGGTTGTTACTTTCTGATTACCTTCCGCAACTTCAACAACAAATTTAGGAGTATTTGATACATCGATTGCCTGCTTGCTTGCCAGAGATGCCTGCATATCTTTACTAGTACTTCCATTTTCGCCTTCGTTGCCCAAATTGTTAGGTCTGAAACCGTTACTACTTTCTGCAGCATGTTTAGTACTAAAATCATTGGAACTTCCTATTTTTACAGTGGTTCTTGTAGTGCTAAACCCATTAGGCGGCTCTGTAGTTGGCGTGGTACTAAATTGTTTCGGAGCAAGTATTTCTGAAATTATACCACCAGAAGTTCCAACAGTTGTTGTTGTTATTGTAGCAATGATATCATTAGAAGTTCCTGTTGTTGGTGTGGTTCCTTTAGTGATAATACTATTAGGAGTTTCAGCAGTCGTTGTTATAAAGGTGACACCATTAGGGGTTCCCGCATTAGGAATTTCTGAAGTTTTTGTAGTTCTTGTAGAGCTAATATCATTAGGTATTCCTGTAGTTGTTGCAGTTGTTATAAAGGTGACACCATTAGGGGTTCCCGCATTAGGAATTTCTGAAGTTTGTGTAGTTCTTGTAGAGCTAATATCATTAGGTATTCCTGTAGTTGTTGCAGTTGTTATAGAGGTGGCACCATTAGGGGCTCCCGCATTAGAAATTTCTGAAGTTTTTGTAGTTCTTATAGAGCTAATATCATTAGATATTCCTGTAGTTGTTGCAGTTATTCCAATACTGATATCATTAGAAGTTCTCGCAGTTGTTGAAGTTCCTCTATTGTTAAAACCATTAGGATTGTCAGCAGTTGTTATAGTTACTTTAGAAATAACACCATAAAGGCTTTCTGTAGTTTTTGCAGTTTTTCCAGTACTAAAATGATACGGAATTCCTGCAGTTGTAAAGCTTCCTCTATTTGGTACATTACTAGGAATTTCTGAAGTTGCTGTAGTTTTTATGTTGTAGTTAACACCATTAGGACTTCCTGTCGTTGTTGTATTTTTTTCAGTACTGAAATCATTAGGAGATCCTCCAGTTGGTAGAGTTCCTCTATTGATAAAACCATCAGGAGTGTCAGTAGTTTTTGTAAAGGTAACACTATTAGGGGTTGCTGCAGTAGTTTGTCTAGTACTGAAATCATTAAGAGTTCCTCCAGTTGGTTGAGTTCCTCTATTGATAAAACCATCAGGAGTGTCAGTAGTTGTTGTAGAGGTAACACTATTAGGGGTTGCTGCAGTAGTTTGTCTAGTACTGACATAATTTGGAGTTCCTGTAGTTGTTGAAGTGCCTCTATTAGTAACACCATTATGAGTTTCAGAAGTGGTTGTAGTTCTTATAGATGTAATAGCATAAGTTCCTGTAGTTGTTGTAGTTCGACTGGTACTGATATATACTGGAGTTTGTGTAGTTGTTGAATTTCGAGTAATAAAACCATCAGATATGTCTGGTGTTGTTCTGGTACTTTCGGTAGTAAAACTGTTAAGAGTGGCATGAGTTGTTCCAATGCTGATTTTCAACTTCTCAAACAAATCGCTAACTCTCGTTACGCCCACCTGCTCCATTTCCTTTGAAAAGTGAATAAAATGTATGTAGTACATGATATATTAAAGTGCAAACGTAAAAGTAATGCGTTTATACTCCCAATGGTAGTCTGCAGTCGTTATGTCTACATTATTTTAAAATATTCATCAGTACATTCAATAGTATTTTATATTTCGTTAAAATCCGAAAGTGGGTCAGAAATTTTAAGCAAATTTTATCGCTCTTAATGGTGTGGGTGTTGTGCTATTTATCCATAATTATCTCATATTCACGCAAAATATGCGAAAACTATTTTATTTTAATAATCAGTATTATGTATTAAATTAGTAGTACAGTAAAACACTACATTTTAAAAAGAAAAGAGAAAGACAACGTTATTTTAGAACAAATTTCCTTTATAGAATTAACGAGAAAAGTATATTCTTTAAATAATGAATGTACAGTTACGTTTTGAATTTTTTTTTAGATTTTATTTCTGCGTCACCCTTTATTATAGTTCCAATTGGTGAGAAAACATCTTGTACCAAGTTTGAAAACCACCAAATTGAAGGAAACGTGCCGCTTTATTATTTAATTTCGACGATGTCATGATTTTCTTAGATGCATTAGAATATATATTTTTTAAATCGCATCAATTATTTCAATTTTTTTAATTATTATACTATTACTTTACAAGAGTTTACACATTATATTTAACATAAATTTAAATCAAACATCTCTTGAAAAATCAGGCTTGGTAATAATGTGAAAGAAATTACCCATTTAATGTTACTTAGTTTCGGAATGCAAGGCGATAATTGAATTGTAATTTCAAACGTTTGGAACTAGAAGATGCTTTTCTCCGACAAGATCCATTAACATGGAGTGAAAACTGTTATTATAATGAAGCAATGTCAGTTGTGACGAAGCTACGAGTATAAATGATACGGCAGAAAGAGGAATAAAACTTATTGGGGATTATAATAAGATTTTAACAAATAATGAAGACCAAAACAATTTGTTTTGCAACTTGTAAGCGACTATCGCCGTCGATTTCCTGATAGTGAAAAATAAACACTATTGAATAGAAAATATTAATGTTATCATTAGTTTATTATATTATATTATTTTACATCAATAAAGTATTTCATCTTTATAACAATATACTTGTGTATTATTAATTTTATTCCAATTATAAAATCGCATTTCTAGTATAAATATATATTTTTTTAAATATAGCTCAAAATACGAAAATAAAATCATCAAGCGACACGTTTTATTGTTATGCAGTAGGGATCAAACTTGTACAGACTAATAATTCACCAGATGGAACGATTTTGGGCGGTGCGGCGAAAAAAATTCAAGGTCGAAAAATAAGGGCCACCCTTTTCTGAGTACACTTTTCTGAGCAATAATATTACTTAAGATAAGTTAAGCAACAAATTGTAAGACAACCTGAAATATTATACGCCGCCCCTCTGACCTAGTCAAGAAAGTTCAGGTAGGTATGTGAATTAGCTGCCCACTAACAAAGATACAAATTTTTACATATGTCCATAAAAATCGTACATGTTCAAGTTTAATTAGTTAAATTTTATGAATTTATTTAACCAGGCAGTGTTTATCTATAAATTGCTCATAATTAAAATTAAGGACTATTTAGATTATACAGGGTGAACTGAACACCCTCTAAAGCTTCAGGCTTCGGTAACGTATGAAAACTTTAAAATTATCATCACAAACTCTCTACTGTATCTACTTTCCTGATATGAAGCATTAACATTAATAAATATTTATATAAGAAGCGAGTAAAGTTTATATTTATTCACGAGAATAACGGGCTAATTTATTCGAGTGAAAAATATCCGTAACTCACGTGTTTTTTACAATATTTTATTCAATTTTGTCGAACAGTTTAGTAGTTACACATTTAATTTTTATAATATTAAGTATTAAGTAACTGACATTTATTGTCAAACTATGTGTATTATCACTGATGGCGAGAGGCAAGAGAAGTCACTAAGAACAAGCACTCAGATGGTAAATAAAACTTTTGTTTTCATTGTTGCATCATTTTGTAATTAAATACGTCAATTTCCTTGAAAATTCAACAAAAAAATTAGCAGCACCATCTACAAATATTGTAAAACAAAATGGTTGACCAAAATCTTCATAGTTTTTATCGTAGAATCCGAATATGCAATAAAAAATGGGGGTTCCTATTTAATATTCCAGAGTTAGCCCCACCCCCTCCAATGTTGGTGGTCTAATTTTAGCATCAGTAAATGGGCCCTCACAATTATATCAACTTTCACCTGGAAATTTTTTTCGTACCATGCTTATTTTTTGAGTTATCTTGATGTCTTCATTGAAATGGACCACCCGGTATATACCGGGTGATCGATTTGCCGCGGAACATCGAGAAATAACATAAGGAAATAGTTTTCCTCGGTGTGCTGCTCCCCTTTTCACACCATAATAAAATTAATATCACCGTTACATAGATCATTTTGTTGTGGTTAACTCAATATAGGTAAATATGTAATTGGGTAGATTATAAAATTACAATAAAAAAAATTAAATACCTCGACATCTTGGTGTATCTTCTTTTCTTTCTTGTTGCCGACTATCCGGTTCCAGTTACCTGCGATTATCACGATTACACAGAAAGCTATGAAGATGAGAAGAGCACAGAGAAATGACCGATATGAAGAGTCGCGTCGCGACGCCTCGCCTTTTTGCACATCGTACGTCTTGTTGGGCATTTTTAGCTCAATTGTTTGGACGTTACAGTTTTTGCGTGGAAATAAGGTAACCAGACCGGATTACTGATTGTGATTAGTTCAACCGCAAAACTTGATAAGGAAGTTTGTTCCCGCATCAATCTTCTAATTATATAACTCTAGTTGGAATGAGTTCTTTTTAATTGGTATGGTGAATTAGATAAGACGCACTCAATTGTATTTGTTTCATATGGATACTTTTTTATGAATGGGCGGTGGTGATAAAAAAGTTGATAAAAATATAAAGCTGGCGATCAAATGAATTGTTATATTTGGCTTGCATATTAAATAAGATATGTATGAACCGATATATCTATAGAGGCAAAATTTCCACTACTTAGCGTCGGTAATTAGCGACAGCTTCAGAAAGAGGCCATAGTTAAATAATAGTTATTTATATAACAAGTAAGTTAAGTTAGATGTTTTAAGTTAATTCGAATAAATTAGCCCATTCGCCCTAACGGGCTCATGGCCTAAATATTATTCTCGTAAAAAACATTCTTAACTCACGTGTTTTATACAATATTTTATTCAATTTTGTCGAAAAACGTTTAGAAGTTACTCATTTCATTTTTAGAATATCAAGTCGGTGAAAAGGCAAACTGACATTTACTGTCACATCAAAATTCTAAAAGACCGATTGGAGGGTTTTTGTACCAGAAGAGGTTCCAAATGAACCCCAGAAGCAGTGGGAAAGTTGGTGTCCACGAAGTTAAAGGTATTCTATCGAATCAATGTTGTATGATTTTGATTTTGAATGAATTACAAGTTTTAAATTCACTAGTGGCATCAAGAAAATTTTATTTCACTTGAAATTAAACAACAGCTTAGGATGTCTGCTAAGAGGTATATAACGTCAGTTTAAAACGTTCAAATTGAATAAAAGTTACAAATTTAGAAATCACTTCGGAAATTATATTGAGTTATGTGAGGTTGTATATTGCAACGAATACAAATACATGGTCGAGAAATGGCCACAACTTATCAGTACAGGCTGAGCAGTACCTTAATATTTAATTGGATGTAATCGTAAAAGCATATAATTCGGTAATTATATAAGAGTTAATTATTGTTTTAGAAAAGTATAGAACAGCTATTTTCCAATTAGATTTATTAAAATGCTCATTATGTATATTGAATCTCATCGTTAAAACTACACTCTAATCGAATGGGCAAATAAAATGTTTACATTTTTACTTTATTAACTATAACCATTGACAACGTGAATAAAGCAAATAAATAGGTAAATTCATACTATCCTTAAAATTTTTGTTATCACCTAACAATATGACACTTCACGCAAATTCTTCAATTCTGATAACGAATTGGAAAAACTCTTGTATGATACACGTGAATTAACCAATTTTATCCACTCGAAAACATGATTGCAGTCGGCTTCGTATCTTGCGCTGAAACGTTTTTTCGTGGATAAAATTCGACTTTACTCACTTACCGTATCAAGGTTTTTAACCAGTTGCCGGAAGGCATAAAAGAGCTAAGAAATAGAACGAACTTTAAAACTCAAATAAAGACCCATTTCCTAACAAACCCGTACTACTCTATTAGAGAATTCCTTGACAGGGGTGGTGCATCCTGGTAAATGCTGCAAAATATCGTTTGATTTAGTAATGTAGTAGTGTGGTGTAATTTTGATCATTTTATTTTAATGATAGTTTGGTGTGTCCTGGTAGATGCGGCAAAATATCCTTTAATTTAATAATGTAGTAGTGTAGTGTATTTTAATCATTTTATTTTAACGATAGTTAAGTCTTTTAGTAAGTAATTCTTTAATATATGTAACACATTACTGTTATAATGTTCCTGACACACATATCCGCCTGTATGGGCAGCTGAAATGAATAAATTTATTATTTATTATTTATTATTTATTTACCATAATATGCCATAAATAGCTATTATGGTATAAGTGAATAACGTTGAATTTTAGCGCAAGAGGTTGGGGTTTCTAATTCGTTATCAGAATTGCAGAAATTGCGTGACACTTCATCGTCAGGAGACAACGAAAATGTCAATGATAATGCCTATTTACGTATGTTTTACTTTATTGACGTTGTCAATGGTTATTGTGAATAAAGTGAAAATGTAAACATTTTATTCACCCATTCGATTAAAGTGTTGTTTTAATGATGATGTGCAATATACATAATCAGCATTTTAATATTGCGAATTGGAAAAACAAAATTACTATTTCTAGATTTCTATTGCAATCATTTCAACACGGACGACTTTCTTGCAGATCAATTCTCTCCATGTTTTTAAACTATAGTTGACAGTTTGTCCTTATACCGTGCGATCAACATTTTTTAGATAAGGGGCGGCTATGTTATGGAAACATAGCATAACATAGTGTCAGAGTTATGGAACGTGCCAAAACATATTGAAGAACGACTTGTATATGCATCCCTACGGAATACAGGACTACCATGAATTGCTGCCACCAGATTTTAAAAGACGCTGTACCCTAGCAGACATACTTCCAACATTTCAAGGGCTTTTTTATCGAAATAATTGTTGATGGCAAGGTATAATTTCCCAGTGTTCATTTAGCTATGTGCGGTAGTCACTGAAACACACTGTATATTAAGTAACTGTAATTTTCTTTACAGTGACTTAATAAAGATATCTATAATAGATAATAATATCTTTTTTTTTATTATTATTTGAATCCATTAATATTTACAATCTGTATAAAATTTTATATTATATTTATTTATATTAATGGATTCAAATTTAAAAAAACAAATAATAATAATATCTAATAATAATCATTTTCTTGAGATCCTAGAGCCATCTGTACCAATAAATGTGTATTATTAATGAAAACTTTTATTCGATGCAACACAATATTCACATCTGCGGTTTTGTTGCGTACCCTTTCAATGTTTAAATACACTTGACATATGACATAACCTCGAACACCACTTGATATAAATGTGATAAAGTATACGATCCTTATCAATTATTGCCCCAAAATGTATAAATAAAAATACGCGTTGTTTTTTTACGCAGTGCCGATATCATGTTCGTGCGAAAGCTGCCGCGCTTCTATCGCCAAGGGGCCCTGAAGTTTCACACGAGTTTTGTGCTAAGTAAATATGAGCACCCTGTCAAGAGAACTTTCAATATACTAAGGGACGAGTTTCGGAACAGGCTGCATCCCAAAGATGAAAGGGTTAATTATATCGACACAATTTTCCCAAAGCATGTGGACATTGTTATCATCGGTGGTGCGGCGATGGGATCCTCCATTGCCTACTGGCTTAAGGAGAAAACCGGCCTGAATGGGCTACGCATAGCTGTGATAGAAAAGGATCAGACGGTGAGCTAAAGCATTTGTTATTCAATAGAATATCAATTTAAATACCAATACCAAGTTAAATACAACGTAAAGAAAGGTATTAAGATAGTTGCTTCCGATAACTGTTCCATTATATTTTGCAGAATACCACCAATGGAATTTAAATACAGAAACATATACCCGACGATTTGTCAGATTTTCGTTATTATTTATATCGGGGCTGTCAAATTTGTTCTAAAATCGTAAAATTTTGTTGTATGTGCTACTAACTTTGTTATCGGTTACAACCGATAACTCGTCCTGTTAACAGTTAGCAATCTTAAAATAATAGTAATTTATATAATAATAATAAGTCAGTTTCCATGACTACCATTGGATCCAGAATGGTATCCATGGCAACTAACCACATATTAAAGTTAGTCAGTTTCCTGACTAGCATTTTATTTGATCCAAAATGATATCTATGGAAACTAATCATCGATTAAAAATAATGGAAGACTATAGAACCGGGCTTTTTTAAAAATGAAATACAGTAGCATAAATAAGTCCTGTCGATTGCTTAACTAATTATTGTTTATACACTTGAGTGTAAATAAATCGACCCAATTCACACCTTTAACTTAAAATGCGTATTTTTGTTCACAATTTAGTCAATAGATTAAAAGAACTTTAGTATAAGACTTTTCGATTGATAATATGAAATTAATCTTGACAATTTTTTGCTCATTTTAAGATCAATAAATTGCTTTTCAAATGGCATGCATTTTTTTAATCGATTGTCGAAAATGTAAACAAAAATTTGCATTTTAAGTCCAATGTGTGAAGTGTGTATTTGCACCCAAGTGTATATGATCTATAATTTGTCAACTTCATGGATCATTTTTACAATACCATTGTATTATTGGTATTAATTTAAAAATTGCAGTCCTTATATGGAAATTTTCTTGACATTGCGACAAACACTTTTATTGTATTGGTAAACTATTAAGCAGTGCAGTCATTAATTTGTAAGCTTTATTAATTCTATTGTTTATTCGCAGTATACCAAATGTTCCACAGTGCTATCAATGGGCGGCTTGAGGCAGCAGTTTTCGTTATCCGAGAACATTCAGATGTCCTTGTTTGGAGCTGAATTTATGCGCACACTGAAGGAGCGGTTTGGACCAGAAGCCGACATTTTTTTCACACCTAACGGATATCTGATGATGGCCAGTGAGGAAGGGGCCCAGCAGCTTCTAGACAATGCCAAATTGCAAAAAGAGTTGGGCGCTATTAATATAGTTTTAAAGAGAGATGAAATTAAAGCTAGGTAATTATTTATATCAAGGTCGATTCAGATCAACCTCATAGTTATCATTTGTTAATGATTTGATAAGATAATGGCTTATCAATCGATATGTCTACATCATACATGTTAACAGATTTAGTACTTCCAATCTATATTCTATCATTTCCAATACAAATCGGAAAGATATAAATTAAACTGGAAGAACCATCACATTAATGAAATTTTGTTCTTAATGATTTAATGATTCCCGTTGCCAAGCACATGGACAAAATAAATTATTTCAAATTAACTATATGCAGCAAGTTGCAGCAGAACTGTACTGCTATTTTGATTTTAATTTTAATGTAAATTAAAATAAAATGCGTGGCCAATTGCCATTTGATATACCTATTCATTAATTTGGAATTTACACGTTAGGTTTCATTAATACTTCGTAAACTGTTTTCTAGGTTTCCATTTTTGAATGTCCATGATGTAGAGTTAGCATGTTTAGGTTTGGAAAAGGAGGGCTGGTTCGATCCATGGGCTTTCCTGTCTCTGTTGAAAAGGAAGGCCATGGATTTAGGCACGCAGTACATCTCCGGGGAAGCAGTGGGCTTCAGCTTCTCGAACAGGCAGGATATTATAATGGATGGTGTCGCTGAGGGTTCGTACGAGGGTCTAGATGAACTCTTAGTAAGGAATTGAGGGGAAATTAGATTTCACACTCAGCTGTCGCCCGTTTTGCAGGTGAAGCTGCCAAATGGAGAGATAAACTCCATGAAATTCGCCTATTGTGTAATCGCTGCTGGCGGTGATTCAGGCGAGGTGGCAAGGATGGCGCGGGTAGGTACCGGCGAAGGCTTACTGTCTATTCCTCTACCCGTAGAAAAAAGGTATGTGTTATTACCGCACAGATTTTATTCATCATTTTAAATCATTCTTTCTGTGGACATAAAAATAAAGTTATACAATTATGTACTTCTGGTTGCTTACTGTTCTATATCTACAGTACATTTTTCATTTCAGAAAACGATACGTTTATCATTTCGAATGTCAAGGTGATAATCCTCCAGGGATTAACACACCACTCACAATTGATTACACAGGAGCATACTTTAGGCGAGAGGGATATGGTGGAACGTACCTGGGAGGTTTATCACCGCAACCTAATGAGGAACCATCAGTTGAAAATTTAGATGTCGATTACAAATACTTCGATGAACGTCTTTGGCCCATTTTAGCTCACAGAGTGCCTGCCTTTAATTGTATAAAAGTATGTATTCTTTGTTTAATGTTTACATAACAAATGAACAATTTAAAGAGTAGACTTTGGATCTAATGGATAACCTAGTGTAGTTGCCTTGGTATATTGAGACATTTCAAAATATGTGTTTACAAAAAATATATCACAGTACTTAACTTTTTACTCAGCTTGTACCGTGCGATTAACAATTATTTACATAAAGGAAGCCCTTGAGAAGAATGTCTGCTAGGATACAAGACGTCTGGTCGCAACAATTCATCATATTTTGTATATCCAAGTCCTTCAAAAGTTTTTGGCAGTTTCATAACACTAACACAGTCATAGCTGCCCCTTATCTAAATAATTGTTAATCGCAAGGTATAATCTGATCATTATTTGTAGGTTCGTAATGCTTGGAGTGGATACTATGACTACAATTCCTACGATGAAAACGGGATAGTGGGCCCGCACCCGTACTACCACAACCTGTACGTGGCGACGGGATTCAGTGGTCACGGTATCCAGCAGGCTCCCGCTGTCGGCAGGGCCGTGTCTGAGATGATCCTTGACGGCGGCTTCCAGACGATAGACTTGACGCGCTTCGGATTCGATAGGTTAATTGTTGATAAGCCAATGTATGAGAGTGGTATAGTATGAAATAAAATAATTTAAACTTTATTACACACCCACCGTTTTTCACTGTAATTAACAAATTATATAAATAAACGTAAATAACGAAAACCTGAGGTACACACAACGATCAATTGGTGGTGATTATTTGAACTGTGCGGGATTGGGGCCGAACAGGCTGTTCCCTTGTTTGGAAGCGGCTCGAGACGGGGCAAAGCCAAGGAGCTTCTGGATGTTCTGACGTATCGACATTGTGCAGAGGATGTAGAGGAAGATGAAGGAGCATTCTGTGTAGTCCTCGCCTGGGAGGTTCCTGTGGCTCAAGCCTTGTATCCAAGCCAACGGCAGAAACGGTAGTTTGGCTACTACTCGCCCATCAAAACTGAAAACAAAAATATTGTTCTTTTTGATCTAGAGGTTTACAGTTTAGGTTACTTAAAAAAAGAAAATGTTTTAGTATCAATAGAATGAGAAATCCATAATTCACCTAATCTAATATTAAATTTTGTTCATAATTTTTTAGTTATTTATGGTACAAGTGAGTTATAAGGGAAATAAGTCACAAGAAAAAACGGATAAGCCACCTAGTGTGAGTTGTTTTTACGAGTGACTTGTGACCTATAACACACGAGTTCCATACATAATTTTATCCAACACCTCCAGAACTTTGTTAAAACAGATTATTTTTCTGAGGACATTTATATTTGACAAATTAATAGAACGTCGATGTAAGTTAACTTATTTGAAAGTTGATGCAAGTTGATTTCAGAGAGCGTGAGTTATAAAGTTTATAACTCACTAGTGAGTTATATGGTACATAATTGAACTGAAATTAGTAGATTGCGGATGTATAATTAGGAGGTATTGGATAAAATAATTAATATATAAGATATATTTAGTTACAGCTGTTGCTCTACATGCGGATTTTAGGTATGTTCAGGTATCGAAATTGGGTACGGAACTCACATGCTATTGAACATACTCAGAAGAGCAGTGAAAGCAAAACCGATGGCAAACATCGACTTCATCTTTACAAACGACAAGTCTTTGTTATTGTTCTTCAGCCGTTCCTCCTCACGTTCTATTTTCTTTTTATGCTGCTTATCCAGCGAGTCTCCATGTGCCTCCTTACGTTTCTCCACTGAAAATGACCCAATTATTAATTACTATAACTAACACTTGTAACAGTTGCCAGCAAAATAAAACAGACAGTATACTCACGTCTTTTGCTTTGCTTTTCCACTTCATTCTTTAATTTTTGGTACTTTTCAGTGCGGTAGACCATCAGCCATGTCAAGCCTTCTCCTAGTAATGCTGTGCATACCGATATGAAGACAATTAGAAGTGTATCGGCCCACATTGCCGCCTTTAATTGATAAGTTACTTGGGTCTAGTTTAATTCCTGGGTTATTAATAACTAATTAATATCTCCTGCCAATTAGGTTAAGATTCACAGTTTCCTTCCACATCCCCAAACGTCAGGTTGTGATAACATGCATAAAACCACAGAATAACAAATTGTAGTGATAGCCACTGCCAATACAAGAAAAAATAATTTCATGTTATTGAAACAAAATTTGTCATAGTAAGCCTCATTTTATAATTCAATGATTTTATCAAACGTTTTAATTTTAATTTTCGACTGTAGCAATAGATTATTGCCAAAAATCATTAAATTCCTAGAATCAATCATTTTGGTTTTTCCTGTATATGTGGTTGCATTTCCAAAACATAGCTTGTATATCTATTTCAAATTATGCATTCATCTATACACGGCTTGATGATAGCAGGTCAATGTCAGATTTTAAAATAACATCTGACGTCAAACATAGTTTATTATGTCATTGGTGTTTGCGTCATCTATTTTTGATAGATCTTCGTACTACTTAGGTCCAGTTGTACGATTGTGGATCATCCTTGACCATGGTTCAGTTACCTAGGATACAATTGTTAATACAATGGTATCCTTAGAAACTGAACCACGATCAAGGATGATCCACGATCATACAACAGGGCCTTAGGTCCAGTTGTACGATTCATCCTTGACCATGGTTCAGTTACCTAGGATACAATTGTTAATACAATGGTATCCTTAGGCCCAGTTGTACGATCGTGGATCATCCTTGACCATGGTTGAGTTGCCTAGGATACCATTGTATTAACAATTGTATCCTAGGTAATTGAACCATGGTCAAGGTGATCCACGATCATACAACTGGGCCTTAGAAACTGAACCACCATCAAAGATCAAAGATATCCGTGTTCGTACAACTGGGCTTAAACATTGATATAAAGAAGGTTTGCAACTTTTTTTTTGAGAAAATTACATTTCATCGGGGAAGCCTGGTGGTAATAAAGCTTGGAACAAAATTCAAAATTGGTGCAGTAAATATCTTTATTTTGCTAAATTTAATTACGTGTGCACTCTGTACACTCAAACATAATTTTAAAAAGTAGCACATCAAGTGTCCAATAACCCCCAATTAGATTTTTTCCTCAATTTTCATAAGTCTAGCATCAATGGTCCGAGCGGGGATAGGTGGGCCACCCTGTATGTATATTCAATTTTGCCCCTTAGACCTCACGTACTATACAAGCGATGAGCGGCAGAGCGACAAAAGAAACGTTATGTTCGGGTCAATCAATGTCAAGTGATCCATCGACAAAACCTTACCCTCTTAGAGTTTTTTCAAATTTAACATCAGAGGTCATTATTATTTTTTTTTTTCAATTTTATTTCCACTAGTTTTTAATTCAGAGCCTCAGAGCATTTTAGCTAAAACGTAATTGAATCGTTGGACTTTAATTTTTATTCGGAATCTCATACTGTGAACACATATTTTTCTGCATTATCCCTTCAACTGCCATTCTATTTATGGGATATTATTTACAGTGAATATTGCATTTACTGCAGAAACCCGTCTAGCGACATCACATAGCGTGTTTCTGCAGCACACCAAACCTAATTCTTCATTTTCGTCCTGTAGTACCACCAGTTTTCGCGGATTAACCATCTGGGCGGATATTTGTTTTTCGTTCATGAAGTTCTTCCATTTAGTCCTGTCCTTCGCTAGTTCTGTCGCTTCTTTCCATGTTTTCCCTCTTCTTCTATTATTGTTTTCATTCTGTCATCCCATGTCTTTCTCGGTCTTCCTTTCCTTTTATTTTTGTTTGGCTTTACTTCCCACACATTTTTTACTATTCTTTGGTTGTCCATTCTTTGCATATGTCCTCACCATCCGAGCTGTCGTTTTTCCATGTATTGTTGTATAGGCTCTATGTCTAATTCTTCTCTTATTTTTGTGCTTCTTATTTGTCTTATTTTCGTTACTCCTTTGATTCTTCTTAGGACTTTCATTTCGCTTGCTTATATTTTATTTTTTCCCGTTCTGTCTAGCTTCCACGTTTTGCAGCCCCATGTTTGTATTGTTTTAGCTTTGTTTCTTTACTTATTTCTTTTTTGTTTATGATTGTGTTTTTGATTGCCTGGTATAGTTTTTGAATTTTTCTTATTGTCTTGTTTATATCCGTTTCTTCATTTCCGTCGGCATTCATTTATACTCCCAGGTATTTGTATGTCTTTACTCGTTCAAGTTTTTTGTTGTCAATTTCTATTTGTATCTGCTCCTGTTTCCCTACTATCATTACTTTTGTTTTGTTTATGTTTACCTTCATTCCTTTTGTCTTTAGTTCTGTGTTTCATAAGTTTACTCTTTCTTGTAGCTGTTTTGATATTCTTGTTATTATTATTATATCGTCTGCCAATGCTCCTTCCGATAATCCGATTTTTCCATGTTTTTGTAGCCTACTATCTATTTGTTCTTGCTCTCTGGTGTGCATTTCTTTACTATGTCGTCAATGTAAGTATAATGAATAGTGTGGGACTTAGCTCCCTGTCTTAGCCCATTTTTGGCTTTAAATGTTTCTGATTGTTTGTTGTAGCATATTACTGTATGTGTGTTGTTTTCGAATATATTTTTTATTATCTTTAACATTTTGTCAATTTACCTTCCTTTGATTCAGTGTTTCCTATATCGCTCTTGGTACCTTATCGAATGCTTTCTCTAGATCTAGAAACGCTATGTATATTTTTGTGTCTGCATCTCGTTTTTCGTATGTTTGTTTTAGCGTGATTATGTTGTCCTGTACGCATCTTCCGCTTCTAAATTCGCTCTGTTGGTCTTGTAGTGTCTTCTATTACTTTTCTTAATCTTTTGTCTGTAGACAAAGTAGACAGGAGTGGGAATCAGGATCAATTCGAGGTGCTCCTCGCAAAACTTACAAAGGAGCAGGAGTGATAAGAAAACAATATCGTAAGTGTAAGGTAATAATAATATATTTTCCTTAAGAAAAAAGCTTATCATATTGCATAGATCAATCGAGCCTTAAAACAGATCTCGTATAGATTGAAAACGCAGTTTATTTTATTCATTTTTTTGTTAAGAATTGAGCGAATGCTTAAAAGATCATTTTTATTCATATATACATAACAAGTAGGCCTATCGTTGCCTGTTCATATTTTCTCAGTGTGCAGAGCTGTGGGGCGCGACGAGGGCTAACCGAGGGCCCCCACAACCGAGGGCCCGTGGCGCCTGGTCGTGCGCCATCAGACGCGCGTGATAATAAAATGCAGTAATAAAAATATTCAAGTAAGACACGCAATTAATATATATTTGATTTCATTTGTTTTTATTCAAATAAATACCAAACGTTTATTGCTAATAATTTTGACACTTGTCGGACATGGATATTGCTGATTCCACGCGTCAAAATTACGCTACGCCCTTAATACCTAACTCCCAGCGTTTTCTATTCCTTTGCTACATGTTGGCAACTGAAATTAAAATGTCGGGTCCACTGTGCGACTTAGATATTAAAGGCTGTGTTCATTAAATATTTTATGTACAAACAATCTGATGAAAACGGAGAGAAATCACAATCTCAAAGTCATGCGTATTTATGACAACCGTAACAGGAATAATATCAATAGAACAAGAACAAGTAATAGAATTTTTATAGTTTCAACAAATTTGCTTAAAATCGATGAGCACACTTATATTATATAAATATTTGTTGTTTATTTAAAATTTACCAAAGAGCACTTTGATAAACACAGTAAAACATATATCGTTGAAACGATTACTTAAGTCGCTATCCATTTTTGGTGCCTATAAAATGTATTCTTTTGGGACAGAGGGAGGAAATCATTGGACAGGCGACCTTAATCGAGTTTATTGCGTTCTCGAAAAATATATGAGCGCTTCGCACCAATTCAAACGCAATATGTATCAATTTGTACTATAAAAATCATAGTCTAATTGAATAGGTTAAGTAGGTACTCTCGTGTGTGGAAACCTAATCTAATTGTTGCATAAGAATATATATATAACGATCCAAGGGCTGCGCCTTACGTCGCTTAAGAACGTCTTATGCAATGCCGTTCGCAGGGACATGTAGATCCAAGATGTATCAATTTTTTTGGATGTTGTACGTTTTTTTTTTGCTTTGTTCTGGTCAAATCATCTGCTGACGATTTAAGACTATTGGCTTCCGTAAGACAAGAAAATATATGTATATGCTTATATATGCAGTACGAAGTATGTATGTACATTTGTTGTATATAGGCGTTTTTCTCTTTAAAAACGTATTATAGTGCTTAAGTCTATAGTTAATTGTATAAAAAAGTGTTTTTTTTTATTTTCCTGCTGTGAGGCACAAAATTAACGCTATTGATGAATCATAAAACATAACTAAAATATATAGATCAATCATTGAAAAAAGCCGTGATCAATAAACAACGAACTGTACCGCTCTTTGATAGTTATTACAAGCAGCGTTGCAACACGTTCTCCGGATGATTGCTCGGACTCGGTCCTAATAGTGAAGGTAATTAGAATTCACGAATATTTGTCGTAAACTGACGGTAAAGGTGACCACACAACGCCACTATCTATTGCATGATACTTCAGAGATTTTTGTCCAAAATATAACACAATTTTACTTGAGATCTTAACATGACTAGTTAAGAGTCAAGTTACTTGTTATGATGGTTTCATTTCATTTCCATACATTCTCAGCCAAAAGTACTGTTGATGACTAGAAAATGCTGTCATCACAGTTAATCAAAAATGACAAATTATGATTGACCCTAAGTAAAACAGGTGCTCCATATTTTTTTATCACACGAGAATCCCACGACCATTGATTAAACGGAGCGTTAGCTGACTATGGTAGACTAGAGGTACGACTTGCGACTTGCGATCGAAAAACTAAAAGTTCATGAATCGAACAAAAACCCAAACTTATAAAAATTTTACATAACAATGCTTCGGTACACAAAGCTGGCATTGTCCAAGATGCTCTGAAGGATTTAAAGTTTCAAAAATTATCACCCTCCCTATAGCCCTGACTTAGCGTCTTGTGACTATTTTCTGTTCAGCACATTAAAAAAGAAAGTTAAGGGGACAAAGATTTGCCAAATAAAAAATAAATAATTATACACATAAAATATAGATACATACGAGGGCAAGCTTATAAAAAAGGTACCTAACTGTGAAGGAAGCCATGAAAAACAAAAAATGTTTTCTTTATCATATTCCATCAACTGTCAGAAAACGGTCACGCAATTATCATTGTTCAGTCCTGGTTGTACATTTCTGCAGAAATGTTCTAATACTGACGTGTCAAAGATTTTTTATAATGGAAAAACATGAGCACCGTGCCGTCATCAAGTTCCTAACAAGAGAAGGAAATAGTCCGATGGAAAATAATAATCGTCTGTCAGCTGTTTATGGCGATTCTTCTCCATCCTATAAAACCGTTTAATTCTGGTCAAAACAATTTAAGTGGGGTCGGGACTACATTGAAGATGATCCTCGCAGTGGCCGTCCAAATTCATCCATCACCCAAGAAACTATTCGAAAAGAGGAAGAATTTATTCTTGAAGATCGACGAATCAAAATTGATATACTAGCTGAAAGTCTGCAGATCTGCAGGGAACGGTTTTGGACCATCATTCATGACTATTTAGGCATGTCAAAGCTGGGTTCAAGATCGTACCAAAAATGCTGACCCTGTTCGATAAGCAGCGTTAAGTTGGAACTTCTCAACAATTTTTGGAGTTTTGTGAAGGGCATGAAGAAGGGATTATACAAAGAATTGTTACTGGTGATGAAACATGGATTCATCACTATGATCCTGAAAGCCAACAGGAATCCATGCAATGGAAACATAACGGGTCTCCGCCCCTAAAGAAGTTTAAAGTCCAGCATTCTGCAGGCAAGGTTATGGCCACGGTCATTTGGTCCTCAGAAGGAATTTTGTTGATTGATTACCTGCCACGTAAAACCACCATGAAAGGAATCTATTATGTCTATGAAATTACTATATACTAAAATACTCTTATGAAATTTTAGGGAAATTTTAAAAAGCAATAAATGAAAAACGCAAAGAAAAATTCAAAAATGGAATTTTGCTTTTGCATGACAATGCTCCGGTACACAAAGTCCACATTATCCAAGATGCTCTGAAGGATTTTAAGTTTCAAGAATTAAATCACCCTCCCTATAGCCCTGACTTAGCGCTTTGTGACTATTTTCTGTTCGGAAAATTAAAAAAGAAAGTTAAGGGGACAAAATTTGCAACGACGAAGAGTTAATTTGGGAAGTTGAAGATTTTTTTACAGAGCAAGAGAAAACTTTTTTTTGCGATTTATTTCATTAATTTCAAGATGTAAAAAATGTGTTGAATTAGTAGTAGCTTACATTGAAAAATAATGAAATATTTGTTTTTTATTTCAACCCCTTCATAGTCAGGTACCTTTTTTTTATCAGCTTGCCCTCGTATATAGCAATTACATACAAATTAATAATGCTGTTTTCAAATTGATAATAATGGGACTCAAAACTTTTCAGAAATTCGTAATAATGAGTCTAACCCAAAAGTTTTTACAAATTTATAACAATCATTCGGACCGAATACCTACTGTCCTACTTTAAATTAACGAATGAGACCCAAAACTTTTCACAAATTCATAATAATGAGTAGGATTTAATATCTAATCACAATTTTAGTTATGGTTCTACTTTACAAGTATGTAACCCAAATCTTGAATATTACCCAAAACGTACACATTTAGGCCCTGTTGTACGATCGAGGATCATCCTTGACCATGGTTCAGTTACCTAGGGTACAATTGTCAATACAATGGTATCCTTAGAAACTGAACCACGATCAAGGATGATACACGTTTGTACAACTGGGCGTTATAATAATTATTGGGGATTACCTTTGGATCCTTATTACCGCTGCTCCCTATATAGGGAAAAACATCTAGTCTCTTAAAAGACACGGTTAAATGACGTTGGTCAACAAAATATTCTTGGTTTTATTATTATTAATTTGTGAAGGTATTAAATTTGTTTGAATTGAAATAATAAATTGCAATAGAGAATTTGACCATTATAAAAATAAAGTAATAAAGGTTAGGCTTCTTGTAGGTACACGTCATTATGGCCACATTTTGCCTAGCTTCAGAGCATATACCTATATCTAAGGCTGCTATGAGTTTGTGATTCGATATAATTATGCTTGTAGTTTGATCAATAGCGCTAAATTTGTGCGCCTTCAATAAGCTATATCATAATATATTTGGTAATCATAAGGAATACGTTCACTTTCTTCCATATTAAAATCCTTAATTAGCAAATTATCGTAAATTCTGGCAAAGAGCGCTTCAAATAGAATTTCGTTTTTGCGTGATTAATAATTTTGCGCAGAACACTTCCCAGAATTCTTAATCTAGAGATTACAAAACCCTACGATTTCCATATAAGCACAACTAACGAGACTGGCATTTTTGCGTCGATTAAGTAAACCAGGAGAGAATCGCGTAACTATAATGCAATACGAGTGAGTGTATAGGAAATTCGAGTGAATTCTGCAAAATTTTCTGTGTGGACGTGTAGATATAGAATGGGAGGACACGTAGAAAAATGTTTTCCGTTTACCAATTGTTCTGTCCGGTATGAACGTTTCGTTATGGAAAATGTGTGTCGTATATATTCATATTTAACCCACTGAGTGTGAGTGGTGAGTATAACCGCTCTTAAATCTACACTTTTTGCAATATTCTACCAGCAATTTGAAATCCTCTAAGAAAGCTGCGAATCTTTTCTTCTCGAAGAGCGACCTATTTCAAAATTGCGTGTATTGTTATTTATTGGTTTTTTACCTTTTTTGGAATAAATCGAACGCGCGCTTCACAAAACCTAGCTAAGAGGCGGGCCGGGCCCGCCTTTATTTATTTTAATTAATTTTTTTGGGGAAAGTTATGTTACTTTTAGCAGACTAAACAGCATTGTCTGTCGAAAAATGTACGAGCCGCCAGAGCCGCGGGCCAAAAGTCAAACCTGCACAGGACTGCTAGCTGTTTTTTTGTCCTTCTTCTTTGACAATAGAGTCTCGATGGTACACTTCGGCCCCTCGTCGGGGCTGTAGGACCAACGCACCTTCTCCCTAGTTGCAGGTTTCTCGTCTGGCGTCTTTATTTTTCGAGTTTTTACAAACTCGGTAACCTTTTGTCACTGAATTTCGCAGAACTGCATCTTTTGATTATCTTTACCGTCCATGTCAGTGTTGCTGAATTCATCTTCTTTTGGGCTCTCCACGTTGCTCGTGCCTCCCTGGTTCCCACTAAACAAAGATACTGTAATCAAGACAACGTTCACTTATACCACGTACACTCATATAATACCAACACACAAAATTAGGCGTGTCATTTCACAACCCGATACATCAATTTTTGCCGAAATTCCCATTTTCATCCCAAATACTCGAGCTGCTTTCTATGTACGAATGAAAATGCGCAGTTCATTACGTGCTACAATAACTTATTTGTTCAGAGTGAAAATAATTTAAGCAACTTTAAGATGTTTTCTATTCTGCAAAATTTTCTGAAATGGATAATATGTAACGGGTTTTGGAATGGCACGCTTCAAATACATTAAAATCCAAATTTGTATGTACATAATAATAAAGACAAAACTGTGTAAGTAAAATCGGGTGATTATCTAACGTAAGAGATATAGGGTACAGTGATATAAGAGCGAGGAGCAAAATAATCACAATATTTTCGAATTACCGGCGAGTTTTTGCGAAGAGTCGAAAACCAGTAACCCACATAAATTGAGTCCATTCCATCCATCGCAAGTAACACAAATTTATTTGCTACACTCAAAAAACTCATAAATTAACATGTATTTTATGCACTCGATTTTGCTCATTTTAGTAGAAACATGGTCATGTTATTACAAGATATGTTAATGCATTTAGATTTTCGTTTTGCTTTGGAAAACTAGTTCGGGGTCCATTATAAGTTCAGTGTACGATGGCGTGTTTTGTGGATAATTACCTGACAGAACCAGGGGGGCACATTGATTGTCATCTAAGCGCCAGGGTCGATATCATCGGTGGTCTGGTAGGTCTATTCTCCAATATTTTCTCAATTTCCGTCATCATATTCGAATTCAATTTGGGGACAAGCTGAAAATGAACATCAGATGTCATCAAAAGTTAACAAACATAAAAAGAATAAGAATTATTTATAGCATATTATTTATATTAGCTAGGAATATATTTTGTTGCACATTATTGTAATGAGAATTCAGTATTAATATTACTCCGTTACGTCTAGAGTGCTTGGTTATCACAAAATCATCAACAAAGCGAGCGTGCGTACGTGATATTTGGTAAACAAAGCTTGATTATTTCGGGGATTACCCTATTTTTACGGGCACAGAACGCATCTGGGGCAAATGTGCTATCAATTCAGTCCAATTTATCTCAATCTTCAGTGCTTTGTCCTTGTGCCTTGTGTGTATTACGTGTTTATAAGTTTTCTTGTATAAAATGCCGAAAGTAAAACCTTCCGTCGATGAATGGATACGTGGACATTCTGAATTAAAATAGGAGAACGGCAAATTAATTTGCAGGGCTTGTAACATAACCGGTAAGTTTTATTTTGTGTTGCTATTGGCCTAGGTACAAGCAGGTACTATGTTGTAGATTAACTGCGAGAAAAAAATTAACATAACACAACATATTAAAACAACAGTTCACCTGAAAAATAAAAAAAAACACAAATCTGCAAGCAGTACCCTGAGTGCCCAGCAAACTATTTCCGAGTCTTTTGCGAGTTCTTCTACACAGAATGAAAAGGAATTTTGCTTTGATCTATGCAATACGATGGTATCTTCTAACATTCCGTGAAAAAAACTAGATAACAGTATGTTTAAATCTTTTTTACAAAAATACATCGATAGACATATTCATGCCAAATCAGCCATTCGCAAAAACTATGCCGAGTAAATATATAAACACACTATTGAGGAAATAAAAAAGATAATTGGCAACAATTACATATGGTTCTGTGTAGATGAAACTACTGATTCATGTGGTCGGTGCATCGCCCATTTAATGATTGGAATATTAAACGAAGACTCCACCAATGCATTTTTAATTAGTTCCAAGCAGTTATAAAAAACAAATGGCAATACCGTTGCCAAATTCGTTCACGATGGATTAACACATTTTTTTTCGCCAAACCCCGTACCAAATGATAAATTATTATTGATGCTTTCTGATGCCACTGCATAAATGTTAAAGGCATATTCTAATTTAAAAGTATTTTATGAGCAATTAATGCATTGCACCTGTTTGGCACATGGTTTTAATCAAGTTTCTGAAACGATTAGACGCATTTTCCCCTGGTCAATGATTTGATAAAAACCGGGAAGATTTTTTTCTAAAAGCTCCACTGAGGGTTGAAATGTTTAGGGAAAGAATGACAAATGTAGCTCTTCCTCCGGCACCGGTTATAACTAGATGGGGTACGTGGCTATATGCTACCTGCTATTTTGCCGACAATTTCGATTAATTTAAGGAGCTTATGTTAGAGTTTCCCGAAAATGTGTTAGAGGCAATTAAATAATGCCACAAAGTTCTTAAAGATAGGAGGGTTGTACAAAATTTAGCATTCCTAAAAACCAACTACAGTTTCGTAAGCAAAGCGATTGATAAACTCCAAGAAAATGACACAATTTTGGTGGATGCGGTTCAAATAGTTGAAGGTTTTAGGAACGACGTCTCAAACGTACGGGGATCTATAGGAGAGATTTAAAAAAAAATGTGATTTTGTGAGTTTTGTCATAAAATGAAGGTCTTGGCGAGTTACAAAAAATCTCAAAAGTAAAAGGAGATTTCGTGGAAGATTTGCTGATAAATATTACAATTGTTCCCAAATTTAAATATGCACCGATTACAAGTGTGGATGTGGAGAGAAGCTTTTTACACTTAAAAAATGTGCTCAGTGATAGGAGAATGAGATTTTCTGTTGAAAATTTAGAAAAACATTTAATTATTAGTTCATTTAAAAATGAGCAGTAATCATTATTTGTTATTAATTATTATTGTTATTAATATTAATCACCAAAACCTATGTAATTAAAATATTACTTTTATCTACCTATAGTGCGTTCTTGTTAATAATATTATGTTTTGTTTTGTTTTTCTGTATTTTCATAAAAAAATAAAATATGCCTTTTCATGCGTTTTTGTGCTTATTCTAATCTTTATGCTAGTTTATATGCTTATTTTCTAAGATTTTTATGCATTTTTAAGCGCTTATTTTGTAATTTTTTATGCTTATAAATCCGCTCTTTGCTTATCTGTAGAATTTAAAAAAAATACAATTGTGGACATTTCGTTGCTTACCTGAAGGGACTGGATGCTATCGTAAAGCTGATCTACGGTGCTGGCTCCAAGCAGGAGGCACTGGACAGATTCGTTTTTCAAGCACCACGCTATCGCAAGCTGGGGCAGCGTGCAGCCCAGCTTCTCGGCGAGGGCGTTCAATTCCCTGATGCGCTCTGCCTGTCTGCGGGACTCCTCCGGCTGGATCATATCCTTCCTCCAGCCATAGCTCTGCAAAGTGACAAGCGGACAATTGAGACATCATCTGCGACGCTGGCAATCAGTCGTGTGACCTCCACATGTCATGCAACAATGTAGCTTTTGAAATTGCCCCCCAAGGGCGCGGATTATCCATATGCGATCGCGTACCCATCAATGTCACCGGCGGAGAAGATGAAGGTCAGGGAGGGCTTAGCCGAGGAACTTGTGTTTGCTGGAGTGGGTCTGATAATGATTTGTTCTGAGAGGATGATGAATGTGATATCCGCCCTGCCATAAAATATTTTCAATGAGAAGCTTATGAGAAAAAGGAGAAGGGATTTACCTATTGGGACTAATAGTTAGACTGTATTATTAAGCACATAATTTCCTATAACTTTTTCCTTTACACATTTATTTTCTAAAGTCAATAATAACAGAGCAATATGCTCCGAACCAAATAGCAAACAATATATTTTTTCGAGATATCTAGTTAGCCATGCAATTTTCCAAAAAAAAACAACAAGCTCATGAGATTGAACTCGTAAAACTGCAACGCGCCATAGTAGTATAACGCGCCATTGATTACTGCAGTAGTGATAAAACATTCAAAGTTACAATTACTGCCTCATATTCTTAACATGATTAATTTTTGTACTCTCTGCAAGGCTCTTGCAAATGTCAGGTCTTGCATCAGGTCTCGTTTCATGATGACATTTGCGGTGAAAGCTGAGCCAAACTTCCAAACTCCTCGACCCCTTGACATTTCGTAACCTTTGACCTCCAATAGAATATTTGATGTAGCAATTATTACTTTACCTAGCTGAATTTGTATATGATTATAGCGACCCTGAATTGAGCTTTATGTTACTCCCATCGGAGGTATGATTTAATTTAAATCAAATACCAGTTGTCGTTAACATGTTAATGTTGTTGCGAGATTACTATTGGTGCTTTCCTTTCACACAGAACCTCAGTTCATTTTGAGATTTATTGCCTCCCTTTTTTATATTTGCGAGATGATGGTTTAAAGAGATATGCTCAAAAAGTTATGTGGGAAATTTGCAACCATTGCACAGTGTGTCGAAAGATGGACATAATTAACTAACATGTTTCCAGGAAATTATAAATGAAATTGCTAATTAAGATCCCTAATATGTCAATTTCCATATTAGCATTCAATAATCATTGTTTTACGACGGACAAATCAGGGGCAAATTATGGTTTTCTTCAAGAGCCACTTTTACTAAAAAAATTAACGTGCGTTTAAACACATCTGCAGCTTTTTTGTAATAGTTAAATAGTTTTTTTGTGATGGATTTAACAAATATGGGTAAGTTCTATATTTTGTTTCATAAATAATACAAGAACTATGTTTAGTATTTTTATAAAATTGACAAAAAAATGAATGTCTTCAAAATCATCATGTTTTTAAACTTTGTTGGAACAAAACAAAATGTTCCCTTCTTTCTCCACGCTAAATTTTATATTTATTGAACTTTCATTAACCCTTTTCAAAAATATATAAAATTTAGGGCCGGAAAATTGGTCCAACTATATGTCATTTAATTTTTAGTCTACGCGTGCTCGTTCAAGAGAATGGAGTTTTTCAAAGAATGGGCAAAACATGATAATGTTGTTGTAAGATTACTATAGGTGCATTCCTTGACACAGAATCTCAGCTCATTTTGAGATTTATCGCCTTCCTTTTTTATGTTTGCGAGATAATGGTTTAAAGAGATATGCTCAAAAAAATATGTGGGAAATTTGCAACCATTGCATTGAAAGGCATTTTGATTGTTAAAAGGTTTCTAATTTCCACATAAGAAGCAATGCCAATTTGAATCTGACAGTTCTCACTCACTTCATACTCAGTTAATTCGTGAAAGGAAAGCACCTTTTAGTTTATTTTTCCTGCAGCGTATAATACGGTTGCGGGACATTTAAAATATTCAGTTTTGATTGGGGGGTTTTCGGCCCAGTTCAAACCATACAATTTTCAATGATTCGCAGGAAACAACTTTTATTAAAAAGGGTTTATAAACTTATTTGTACCATTCGTGTGGCAAAATTTTAGTCAGCTAATCCCAACACAAACTAGTTAGTTGCATTTACTGAACAATTGTTTCGCCATATATAGGGCGTCCAAGATAAGGATCAACAGCATTGGGATCTCGGAAACCGTAAAAGTTACAAATGCGGCTAAATTACACAAAAATGCGCAGTTTAGTGGTCAGTGATATTCTGTAGAGAAAACCGGAAAATTCCATTTACTTCCGCAAATATTCGACAAAATCAGAAATTTTGCGATAACGTTTTTATGTTTTTCTGAAGTTATTTGAAAAGGTATAAAAACAAAAGGCACTTTCTCATTGCTCCTGTTTAGCTCTACAAGACAGCATTCTTAAATTATCAGTACAACGTTTTGTTTCGAAGAAACCATCATCAACTTTATATTTTTATATGGCCCGTAAATATGGCAACGATTTATATCACAGTATGATTTCTCATGTTATTATTCAGAAAAAAAAGGCTTGTTAATACATTTCGGATATTCTGGTGTAGTAGGCGTTGAAATGAGCGACGAAAATAAAATTTATTACTTGCTTGTTGCACGTACCTACCATGTATACAGTACTTGCTTGTTGCCAGTACATACTATGTATACAGTACTTGTATGTTGCACGTACCTACTATGTATACAGTACTTGCTTGTTGCCAGTACATATTATGTATACAGTACTTGCTTGTTGCCAGTACCTACTATGTATACAGTACTTGCTTGTTGCCAGTACTTGCTATGTATACAGTACTTGTTTGTTGCATATACACCCACCCTTATACCGCGATCTTCCTTCCCTTCTTTTTAGTATTAGTAAAAGTGCATCGCTTGAGTAAGTAGGGTTTTTTTTCAGGTGCGCTATTTATGTATTTGTGTACTGTCGACGCTATTTCTTACTCTGGGAGATGCACTATAAATGATTAGGGTTTGATTCCTCGTTAATGCGCCTTATTGTAGTCGTGGTTTTCGCAAGTTTTCTCTTAATACATGCGCCAACACCATTAAAGTGTATATAAGCTGCACACTTAACCATTAAACACTATGTACAGAGTACTTGTTTGATGCAAGTACTATGTACACAGTACTTGTTTATTGCAAGTACAAACAATATAATTTTCTACAGTACTTGTATATTTCAAGTACGAACAACACTATTTTCTGCAGTAATCTTTTTACAGTTTCTGTTAAAGTTTATTAGTCTACTCGGTTAAAATTACAAATCCAATAAATCGAAAATTAGGACGTAGAAATTACTCAATTGAATTGATTGAGTAGATTGAGCAATTTAATTTTTTTCGTAGAAAATTTATTTATTTTTTTATTTTGTATTATTAGTTTGTCATTAATAATACACCATAAAAAAATAAAAATACAAAAAAAAAAAGGTGAATTCGCTCTGTTTCTTTATGATTCGTGTAGATCTATCGAAATTTCCGTAGTCATATCATTAATTAATGACATGCATTTTGCATATAGTCCGTGCTTTAGTTATAAATTTGCAATAATTTTTGTCTTCATCGCAGTTAAATGCACAGAACAATTCTCACATCATAGTAAAAAAATAATAAGTGTGGTTTTAAATAGCTATAATGTTTAACTGTTTAACAACTATTCTTGCTAAATTATTTTTAATTACTATTTCTTACCTATTCTGGGTTAAAATTAGATAATATTTGTTTCTACGTCATCGTCATTTCAACGCCTACTACAAGAAAATGTTCGAAATGTATTAACAAGCAGTTTTTATGAATAAAAACATAAGAAACTATACTGTGATATAAATAGTTAAATTCGTATAGGAAATCCTGTGAAATACAGGGTGTACATTCTTTACGGGCCATATAAAAAATAAAGTTAATGATGGTTTCTTTGAAACGAAACATTTACTTAATATTTGTAAACGCTGTCTTGTACAGCTAAAAAAGTGGCAATAAGAAAATACCGTTTGTTTTCTTATATCTTTTTAAAGAACTTCAGAAAAATTAAAAACAAAATTGCAAGATTTCGGATTTTGTGGAATATCTCCGAAAGTAAGCAGAAATTTTTCATTTTCTCAACAGAATATTGCTGACCACTAAATTGCAACTTTGCTGTAATTTAACCGCCTTTGTAAGTTTTACGACTTCCGAGATCCCCATGCTGTTGATGCTTATCTTGGACACCGTGTATACTATGTTCCATTTTTATTTTTATCTTAAGTTGGCTCTGTTTGGGTGATAGTATTGTTGGCCATTATAAAAAATCACTAGACTTGAAAAAATAGGTTATATTTAAAAAAAAAGAGGTTATATTTTATGACAGTGGGCAATGTTGCCTTCAAATTGAGTATCTATTAAGTACAGAATTTATTTGTTATTTTTATTTTACAAAAGCAAATCAGTCAAGTTATAAAATAAAATATAGTTGATGATTGGTTTACTTAAAGCATAAATCTAATTAATTAACATTTTTATTATTATTAATTTAATTATTTTAATATATTAATAAGGCAAAATTGTTAGAAATCAAACATTTAATATTTTTTTCACTGTCAGACAATTTTTGTTGGTGTGCATGTGTAAAACATTATAAAATTAAACCACAGCCTTCTTAGGCCCAGTTGTACAGTCGTGGTTCATCCTTGCTCGTGGTTCAGTTTTTAAGGATACCATTGTATTAACAATTGTATCATAGTTAACTGAACCATGGTCAAGGGGGATCCACGATCGTACAACTGGGTCTTACTTAAAAATAAAAATGGAACAGGGTTTAGTCACTTCATAAAATAGTTAAATGAATACACAATAGTTTTTACAATCAATTCGTGATGACATTTATTGTAAAAGTTAAGCCACACAATTCAAACTTCCTTGACATTTAGTAGTCTTACCTCCTTGTTGGCAGCGGTGGTTTCGTCCTCCGTCCACGAGAAGGAGCTATATCGATTGCGGAAGCTGGCTCGTGTGAACAACTGGAGTGTCGCGTCGTCCTTTCCCTGGGACATCCCCATGGAAATTGGGGACCATGCCATCAATCCTGTAGGATTCAATAATAGTATTAGCAAATTTGATGGTTTAATGAGGTTAGTGTGGGTCTCGAATTTTCAAAATGTAGTAAACTGTTAAATTATCGAATGTATCCCGAAGTGATAGCAAGGATTCGGATAATAAGTTGTTTGAGTAGATCTCTCATTAACGACGCCTATAGTAGCTAAAATACGCTGTTGCTTTTATTACTTGTTGTTTTTAAATGAAAAATGTTCAAGTACCATACTTGAAAATGTTGCCTTTGTGGATTTCGCTTTATCCATATCGGTTTCTTTAACGTGCACCCAAAATTTAACAGAACGTGATAACTCGTGAATTAATTCTGGTAAATAAACGCTCATTTAGCTCTCAAATGTATGAATTTTTATTTTATTTTGAAAAAAAAAATTGTTGAGAAAAATATAAATGTTCAAAATTCAATTTATTTTGGAATAAAACGCAAATATGCAAAAAATTTCAAAAACAAAATCTCTAAATTGCATTTACATTAAAAGTAGATTCGGTCAATGTATAGCAGCTAATAACTAAAATGTTGCAAATATGCAAAAAAATGCATTTAAGGGTAAAAAGTCTTAGGTTAAGGGGCCACCGTATAATTAGGCCATTGTAAAATATAATAACTTAAATAATTATAAAATAGGTCAGACCTAAACAATAATTCAAAGCTTATCCCTTGAATCACGAACCCACCAAAAATAACTACCTTATGCCTCTGTATAATTCAAAACAAATCCATCACCTCAGGAAGCGGTTCCCTAATTGATTTTCCAATAACAACTCCATAATTGAGCGACCTTCCGGAAAAAAAGGGAGCAGCCCACCGGAGAAAGCAATTTAATTCCTTTCCGAGGGGCAGTTGTGGCATTGATTTGAATGCCGCGAATTAATTTTCCACTCACCGACGCCGATCTTGTTGTACAGCTCCGGCATGTACAGCTCGGTCTTCTCTCTGCAGAACATGTGGTACTCCGTCTGCTCGACGATGGGGGTAACGCAGTTGAACTGTCTGCAGTTGCTGTACGCCTCCATCACCTCCACCGGTGACCACCTGGCCGTGCCCCAGTACATCGCCCATCCCTGGGTGATTACGTAGTGCATGGCCCTGACCACCTCTGAAAGATCAAAATAAATTGGTGGATTTAGTAGATTTACTAATCGAATTAGTAGTAATGAAAAGATAAAATTGGCTGAAGAGTTTCCCACCTCTGAAGGATACCTCTGAAGGATGTTCTTGATTGATAATATACTTAAAAACCATCCTGAAAAATGGTCCAATCATCTTTACGCAGTCTCTAACTATTAATATGCGGCTACGAAAATTCCTGATAATACTTCAAAAATATAAAAAAAAAACAACATCGTAATGGAATATCTGAAGTACGAAGCTAGAATCTAAATAGTATCATACAAAAATAATCATTTGTCGTGGTAATAACATATATTGGTGACACTATTAGAATAACCTATGGTCATAAAGTTTTTGAAAAACTTTTAAATGCTAATAAATTTTTCCAAACTCATTTAATTTGAAAAACAAATATTACAACAATTAACGACACTAACAGCAAAAAAACAATTACTAATTACATTATGGATAGTGGCCCACTATCCACTATAAGTCGTAATTTTCTTCGGACTTGTCCCATCTTCCGTTAGACAAGTTCAGGTTCTATTTCTCCAATCTTTTGGAAGATGCGACGCCGCGATTGATCTTCATTTGTAGCTTCCCATCCTTTATCGTACACTTTCCTCGATAGTATTGACCAGAATTCTTCTATTGGTCTAGCCTGAGGTACATTAGGAGGATTGTCCAACTTCGGTACAATGTCTATGTTATTTTCATTTAACCACTGTCTGGTAACTCCAGCATAATGGCATGAAGATAGATCAGGCCAAAACATTATATTATCGTTGTCATGATGTATATTTTAAGAAATTAAGTAATTTAGTGAGACATCTTTGAATATAACCGTCTGCGTTTAAGGCTTCTCCCCGAACACGACCAATATACGGCTGTGAGATAAATGCTGTTTCAGAAATGGCACACTACACTAAAATTTTATCCTCAAATTTCGATTTACCATAAAATTTAACATTGTCTGGTGTATTTTCTAAGTTGTCAGTGTAAAACTGATCGTTTCCTCTAATCTCTGAATGGGATAAGGTAATAGTTATTTAGGTAACCAGTTATGATAAGTGCGATATTGTTTAACGAGTGTAATATTTGCCAAAACGAGCGAAGCGAGTTTTGCAAATTACACGAGTTTACACGAATTACACGCATATTTCATAACGTCTTACGTACAAAACTTTATTTAATTCCGTCAGAATTATTTAATCTACTATTTGAATAAGAACGTCCCTTACTTATTACTACATCACAGAATCACATCACCTTATACCTTCTACATTGCTTCTACGGATACATGATTGCACTGGCATGAACAAATTTGTCAAGAAACTAAAACAATTCACAAATTTAATAATAATGCCACTAAATGTACTCAAATAGCGATTCAGAACTAACTTATGATGTCGAAGACTCTGCTAATGTTGCCATGGGTAGTTTACTACCAGAAAAATCTAGAAATAGATACGCTGTGGCCTACAAAAAGTTTGAAGCTTGGTGGTAACTGCAGTTATGTGTTGTCTTTACATAACTACAAATTAATTAACTGTGTGCGTGACAGTTGTGAAAAATTTAACGTTTCACAACGGCAGAAATTGATGTAAAATTTTACTTTTCAAAACGGAATAAAATAATAGTATATTATTTCACGTGGAGGAGAAGTGAGCTTGCCTTCTATTACGCGCCTCACTTCGATCGGTGCGCAAACTCAGGCGCGCCATGAAAAGTCACTTCGCCTTCAAGTGAAATACATATTTTTTTCTTTAAACGTACTGCAAAATACGAAAACTCGTAATTTTGATATACACTCAGATGCAAAAATACCGGGTCATTGGGTCATTGTTTGCAAAAGAACCATTTTTTTTAAATTTTGATGTTGGTATAGTCCTTAAAATAAAACTTTTAGTGTTTTACAATCAAAGAGACCGCCAGGATGTAGAAAGAAGCAACATATGGAACTTATTATTTATTTAATGAAAATTAATAAGCAAAAACGATAATGTACGTATACACGAAAGAAAATGCATTTCTGCAAAATAAACTTAACAGAGATTAATAATAAAAATGATAGTTCATCGAAAACAAACAAGTCAAAACCCAGTAGCCACCTTGATCCTCCATGCATAATGCCGAATGAGCAATAGGTCGTGAAGAACGCATACCTTTAAATGTTATTTTCGCTTATTAAATAAACTGATAAGTATAATATGTTGTTTTTTTTACATCCTGATGATCAAATTTAAAAAAAATGGGTTTTTTGCAAACAACAACCCAATGACCAAGTTTTTTTGCACCGGAGTGTATAATTTTTACAAATAAATTTAATATCAAAGATGCATCGTATGTTTTTTTGTTTTCTTGACAAAAACTATTTCAGCATTTGACAGTGACAGTTATAATTTTTGTTGAAGAAACCATTTATAGATTTAATCTATTTTTAGTGAAAGCAGTATATCTACCAGAAAATAGGAAAAGAATTGCAAAACACTGATATATTTCATTGTTATATGAAATTTATAGGAATGCGAAGTTTATTTAATGTTGCCATGACAACACTTTCCCTTCCGCCGACTGGGAAAGGAAAAGTAAAACTTCCGCTGACGGAAATGTGACATGTTTCCACAGTCAACTGAGTTAAATAATGACATAATTTTCTGATGTTTGAAGAAAAAAATATCTTTCATTAATTTCCCTACATTTTGCTCTCGGTATATTGCAATAATATTACGCTTAGGTATTCATCCAACTAGATTATAAATACCTTTACGAATATCTAATTTGTAAGACATTTTGCTACGATCGATTCGCAAAAGTAAACGGTCATAATCAAACTTGATTACTTGTGACGTTTTTGTTTCCATGGCAACTTGATTAAACGGCATTGGGTATAAAAACGAATAATTTGACATTTTTTCAAAAACTTTAGGACCATACGTTAGTTTTAATGAATAATAGTTACATGATCTTGGTACAGCCTCAACAATAGTATTTGGCCGATTTTAAGCATATAACAGACGAGGATATTTCGTGGTTGAGGCCGATAAGGCCTTATAAATCATCCGAGTCAGTTATATGCAATATCGGCCGTATGTTGTTTATTAGTTTTCAGTATACCTTCAGCTGCTAACTTTCAGCAGGTGATATATATTCACCTGCTGAATAAATCTTCAACATACTGATCTGCTCATACTGTATTTGACTGTTAAATTTTAATAGCCTAGGCCGTTATCGATATTAAAACAACCATGTAAACAGTACCGATATGATCAAATTACAGATAGATATCATGGAAAAATATCAAGCTTATACGACTTCTTACACAAATAAATATTGCGACACACATCAGAACCAATTTTATGAATAGGCTATAAAATTTTCATAAAATCGCAAAATAATGAAATATTGCCTTTTTCGGAAAAAGCGTGTATTTCATACTTTTTCGGCATACAGATGTATTATTCTTGCAACTTAAGAGTTGTTGTAAGATAGGACCAATACTCCTGTTACTAGCCATCTAACTGCTAACAGTAACATCATTCCCGAGGGATATAAGAGAAATTCATTACAAAAACAAAGTGTTTCTGTTACCAATGCTTTAGATGTAAAAATGTTTTACTTAGTGGTAATTAAAAAGATACCAACACTATTACTAGTAATCAATGATCTCAGTAATAGATGCAATAAACTAACAAAAAGAGAACATTAAGATAAGGACAAGGAATGTTAAATAATGTTACGAAGCGTAGTACCAACTGGTAGAAAAAAGTAACAGCAGGATGAAAACGTAACAAATTGAGAATAGACTTGCAATTCATTACAAAAACAAAGTGTTTCTGTTACGAATGCTTTAGATGTAAAATGTTTTGCTTAGTTATATTAAAAAGATACCATCACTATTCTATAGTAATCAATAATCTCAGTAATAGATGCCTTAAACTAACAAAAAGAGAACACTAAGATAAGGACAAGGAACGTTAAATGATGTTACTAAGCGTAGTAACAACTGGTAGAAAAAAAGTAATAGCTGGATGAAAAGGTAACAAATTAAGAATAGTGGTGATGAAAAAGATGATAAGCAAAGAAAGACTATCGAAGACAGGAAATACTGACAATAAAGATATTTGCCTAGTATGGATATGGTAAATGGTAAAACTTGCAAAGGAATAACGTACCTTCCATTGGACACATCGGGTCCGATTTGTGAACGATGACGACATCTATGTATGATAGCTGAAGGCGCACCAGGCTGGCCCTTACGCTCTCGATGATATGTTTTCGTGACAGCCCTCGCTCGTCAGACCTGTAAGTAAGTTGATGTTATGATGAATCGACCTCATGGTTATAATGGTTATAAACAATGGTTATAAACAAACAGGTTATTCCCTTTGCCCATTTAAAAATCACAAAAGTATTGGTGTCACATTAAACACATTAAACGACTTTTCAATGCTAAGACATAAATCAATTAAAATTAAAAATTAAATAATAAATTAATATGTAGAGCAAGAACAAAATAACAAAAGCTGTTCCACATTCCAAATTTTCATCAAAACATTGAATAGCGCAATCCATTCTTCAGATGAACATAACATACCAATTTTTTTGTTTTTCAAAAATGTTACTTCCCAAAATAATTCAAAAATATGAAATGCATCTTCTCATAATCTCAACAAGAAGCAGGTATGATTACACTGGTCAACACAATGTTTGTCCCTTAGACATAAATAGCCGATTCCGACAGATTTTTTTTTGCTGATTTCAGAAGCGTCGACAAAAATTTTCTAGGACATCAGGTTTTTGTGATATTTCAATTTTTCCAAAATGTGCAGCTTAATTTTTTCGGGGTGCAAGACCGATTCCGATGATTTTTTATGGCAATACTGGATTCAAATTTCAGTTTGACAGTTACCGGTATCACTTTTCTAACCTAATGTTAACTGAGAACGGGTTTTTGTAAGTAAATAGTGGAAAAACTAGGTAAAAAACAAAAAAAACAAATGGCCTTCAACATTTGTTTTTTTCATTGCGTACATATGCATAGCAAATACTTTCGGAAAATGCATTTAAATTGAAGGTACAACACACTTGCCAAAATTTGTCGACCAGTGGTATTAAGCCATTTTACTTTAAATTACGAATTTTGGCGACAAAACATAGCTTACTTTTTGCATTTACTGGAAAATTTGAGTTTTTGACGAAACCATTTGAAAACCAAAAGATTGAATAAATGATAATGTTAAAAATTCAACCGATTTCGAAATATCCACTTTTTGATAAATAAAAAAACAAAATAATTTCAAGAAAATATGTAAGCTCTCTTGAACCCCTGTATAAACGGACTCTTATATTTTTAAAATGTAGTCCTTGGGCCTATAATATTATGTTGATTCTGTCACTCTATTTAATTTTCGTCATCACAAGATAGGTATATTTTGAAATTTATCTTAACTTATGTTCAATTGGTGTACCTATAAGTTTGTTCATGGCCGTGAAATATAATGAATGGTTGCAAATGAATTAAATTCTATATTACAATACTATTCTTCTTCTTGTAGTCTACCACTGCAATAATATACAAGTAGTAACCCAGACACATATACAGAGAGCGCATAAAGTATTAAGACCTGGCTTTATTTTTTCCCCTGTATAAATGTTCGAAAAACGCTTCAACAGGTCAACATGATTTTTTTTTTAAACAAATATTTTGAGACCATTTTCAATTTTCCTTCTCTCTCCGTTTTGAAGTTATGACGTCAGAGTCATTTTTTTAAAATGAAAACCTATATTTTTTATTATTGATTTTTATAGTACTTTTTATTATGTTTTCAACAACATGACATTTTCAATACGTAACATTTGAAAAAAAAATTGAGAAAAAGTGCGTTAAAGTAATACTATTAAATTATTATTTCAAAGTGCAGAATGCATCTAGGTACCATTCAAAACAACGCCAGTTAAAACAAAATTAGGAAAATAGGCCTGGATTTTACATATTGGAATAAAACAAAATACAGGTCTTAATACTTTATGAGCTCTCTGTATATGGATTTTAATGTTGGCCTTAAAACTTGATTACTGACCTGGTACTCCAATAAATCTTAGTGGTGACGATGTAACTGGTTCTCTTCCATCCCCTACGAGAGAGAATCCGGCCTAGCTCAACCTCTGCTCGTGTTCCTAGAATCAGAATATGTTATACTTAAGTAACTACATATAAATCACCACTTTTTCTGCCACAAAACGTTCATGCTTACAAAACTTAATTTTGTACTTGTGATCAAGAATTGATTCTTGATTTTCTTGATATTGATAACACTGAACAACAGCATTTATGATGATTGGGTTATATTACACGATACTAGCCTAATTTTTAATGATCATTTCAAATCTGTGATCGAAATTTATGTGACAGCTCTAGTTTAGAAAATATGATAATAATATTTTATTAAGTACTCAAGTTGAAAAAACTTCTTTTATAAGACTTCCTTGCAAAAGTTATAGTTAGAGAGCTGTTCTGAATGTTCAACAATAGTTAGCCATCATGTGTGCATTCCAGTAGCCTTGATAGCGTTCCTCCATCGTACGAAGGTCCTGGTGGAAACGCTCGCCCTGTTATTCACTTAGTTCCCAAGATTGCGGGAAAATAGTCTAGGTGGTTGTGAAGAAAGATCTTGATGCTTATGTTACATCCAAGCATTTGAAAGTGACTCATTAGTTGTTCGACGTGTTGAGAATAGTCAGAACTTTTCTCATTTCCCAAAAAATGTTGAACTAGCCAAACAAAGTCATTCCATGGCATTTTCTCAATCTCTGCCATAGTGTCCGTAAAATTTGTGTATTTTAGGGCCGATTTCATAATATCACAGAAAAGTCTCCTTTATGTAAAGCTTACTCAATAGAAAAGTCGACTTTAAACTCTGCTTTTGTACCATATGATAAAAGACACTTTTTCGTAAAGTGACGTTTTAAAGTCAATTATGGAACACGTTACAGTACTTAAAGGCGCCCCATACCTGTTGTGTGGTAATATGAAATTTTAGTCCTTTTGTTATTAAGTTTCTTTCTTTAAGCCCAGAAGCCAAAATTTCTGAAGCATCGACAGTCCCAGATCTCTGATTAGGTTGTTTAAATCATCTTGGTTGAATGGTTTGCAATGCCAGTTATGTTCACCAAACAAAAATAGCAGTCGTTATGGCGGTTCAGTGGTTCATACCAGATCATAGCGGTTTCGTACCGGAAACTATGGTGTAGGGTGTGTAATACAGGTTTTTTTACATATGTACAAATTTTGCCCACTCCTTTTTGCTTTTCGCCATTGTTCTTGCCTCTGCCCATAATTTTCTTCTGTTTTTCAGAATCTCGTGTATGGAATTGTTCCATGTTTGTCTTGGTCTTCCTCTGCTTCTTCGTTTCCCTGGTCTGGCTTCCCATATTTTCTTAACTGGCCTTGTGTTTCTCATTCTTTGTAGATGACCCCACCAGCTCAGTTTTCTTCTTGCCATAAACTCCTCTAACGATTTTACTTCTAACTCTTCCCTGATTTGGGTGTTTCTGATTTTGTCCCTCCTTGTAACGCCTCTTACTCTTCTGAGGTATTTCATTTCAGTTGCCTGTAATTTGCTCTTTTCTTTCTTGGTTAGTGTCCATGATTCGCAGCCGTATGGTAATATCGGTCTAAAAACCGATTTGAATACTTTTATTTTTGTCTGACGGGATATTTCGTGTTTATTTATGAACATCTTGTTCAGCGCGTAGTAAGTTTTCATTGTATTTTCTATTCTGCTGTTTATCTCGGTTTCTTGGTTGTCATCATTATTTATTTCTACTCCCAGATATCTCATGGTTTCCACTTGTTCTATGTTTGGGTTGTCTATTCTAATGTTTATTTTTGTAGGTTCCCCGATTACCATTACTTTTGTTTTGTATATATTCATCTTCATACCATATTCATTTAGTACCTTATTCCATATGTTTAAGCTGTATTATAGATTGTCTTCCCCTTTCGCTATTATTATTACATCATCCGCGAATGCACCTTCCGAGATTTCCACTCTTTGTATATTTTTGTATCCAATCAGTTATTTTTTTTGTTTTCTGCATGCATTTTTTTAACATTGTTAAAAATGTAGACGATGAACAATGTTGGGCTCAAGCCTCCCCCTTGCCTTAATTGTTCTTTCGTTTTGAATGGTTTTGATTTCTGATTACCATGTATTATCACGTTTGTGTTTGTGTTGTAGATTTTTTTAGTTATTCTGATTAGTTTGGGGTTGACTCATCGTTCTTTAAGTATATCCCACAGCTTTTCTCTGTTCACCAAGTCAAAGGTTTTTTCCATATCTATAAAACCCAAGTAGACGTCTTTTTTTTGTATTTTTGATTTCTCTATTATTTGCTGAATCGTGAAAATGTGATCTTGCGGGCTATGTCCCTTTCTGAAGCCACTTTGTGATTCATCTAATTGTTCACCACCTTGTTCTTAGTTTTTTGTCTAGGATTTGTTCATACATTTTATCTACAACTATTAAGTAACATTTACATTACTTGTATATTTTTGGCAAATAACGGCATGTGTTACTTTCATAAATTGAGTAATGATGACAGCATAATTGAATAATATTATTCCATGACAAACAATCGCTGTCACTGTCAATGTCACTTGTGTTTTGCGTTTCGAAGTTCTTCATCGTGTTAATTTCATTGAGACATGTCCGATGAAAGTGAAATCTCTTCAACGCCCCCAGAGATATTGGAGCTGGCAAAAATGCTACTGAAAAGTTGTTGTCGGAAAAATCGAATGATGCGGCATATAATAACTTCATGATTTGGCTGACGAAGAAAAAAATGACTTTGTTTTCTGAAACGTCCTCCTGGTTGACGGTGGTCATCGGAGGCGTCGTATTTACGGGCTTCTTTCTCTACGCTCAGAAGCACTCTGAATATTTACCACAATATCCATCTGGAAAATGTATATTAAGTTGCAGTCATTTTTAACGCTCAGGGTCAATGGCCAAAAAAAGAAAAGTTATGATTTCATTGGAAATTTAACACCAGTCATTAATTTCCATAATTGCAAGAATGTTACTATTATTTACAGTGCCCATAAAAATTAAATTCACATCTTAGGTGCATTATTAAAATAGTTGTAGATAAAGTATAGTATTCGACTCGCGCGCAATGGCTATTACCCACTCAGATGATTACAGAACTCGCCGCTGCGCGGCTCGTGCTGCAATTTCATCTTCGTGGGCAATAGCCATCATTACACGCTCGTTGAATAATATACTATTAATGGTTGTGTTTAGTAATGTTATTCCACGGTAGTTTTGGCACTCTTTTATGCCCCCCTTTTTATATACAAATACAAATAGTTCCATTTGTGCAGTTTGCCAGTCTTTCGGAATTTGTTGTAAATGTTCCAAAAGTAAATCTGATCCTTTCTTCCCTATATTCTTTATCATTTCTGCCGTGATTTTGTCCGATTCGGGTGCTTTTCCATTTTTCATTTTCTATATTACCTCTTTTAGTTCTTCTATAGTTATTTCTTCATTTGATTTTTCCTCGTGTCTGGTTGTTTCCTCGTTATCTGATGTTCCTCCAACCGTGTCCGTGCCCAAAAGCTCTTGAAAATACTCTTTCTACCTTTCCATAATTTCTTTTCCATCTGTTATTTGCTTTCCTTCTCTATTCTTTATTTGTCTGGTGTTGAATCTCTTCTCATTTCGGCAATTTTTGAGTACTCTATAGAAGAGTTTCTGGTTCCCTTTACTATCGTGCTCCATTTTTTCGCCAAACACTTTCCATGCTTTCTTCTTTGATTCTATTATTAATTCCTTGACTTTTCTTCTTTTTTCTTTATATTTATTATAGCTGCCTTCTGTCTTTTGCGGTAGGCAGTCTTTCCACGCTTTTTTCTTTTCTCTAACTTATTTTTTGATTTCCTCCGTCCACCATGCAGTTTGCTTTTTGTTGTTGCTACTTTTGTTTGTGCCGCAAATTGTTTTCGCTGTGTCTAGTATAAGATTTTTTAAATAGTTCCACTTCTCTTCTATACCTCCATATCTGTGTATTTCTTTGCAATTCTCAACATTGCATGTAATTGCTTCTTGAATCTTTCATTTCCAGAGGGTGCCCAAAGTTATTTTTGTAACTCATTTACTCATTTACGAACACTGTCACATTTAGACGGAATACTTTAAACATATATTCTCCGCAAATGAAACAAAAATAGTTTGGATTATTCACACAATTTCATCTTGGCGATGCCATATCAAATTATAGTAAGATTTTTAGTGAAAGCTATAACTCGTAAATAAGAGCTGTTGGAAAACAAATGAGGGTACATTTGGAATCAGCGACGTCAAATTAGTAAACATCATGTGACATAAGTCATTCATCAGTCATAAAGTGCAATTGTGTTGGTCTTCAGAGCCGTTTACTGTTAATAACCCGATTTGTGCCTTTTTGGACTAGTGTTGTTTTTAAAATAAACGCCTCAATTGTATATAGGCTGCATTGATAGAACACAGTACATCAGTTGTTGCAAAGCAAAATGGCAGCCATTCTAATAGCTCATATTCTAATATATTGCGATGTAGGTATCATACATTTAGAATTGTAGCAAGGATTGGGTGTACAGACGTGACTGTAAGTTCCAAATGCCTTTCTTTATACATCTTTGAGAATTTTTTACCCTACATACGTTTTCAAATACAATTACTCGAAAATGTAGGTACAGTCATGCTCACATAAATCTAGTACAAACAATTTGACATTGCTATATAAAATTGCTATTGTAACCTAATTTATTGTACTAGATTTATGTGAGCATGGCTGTACCTATCTAAGAATGACAAAAAAAATCAAGTTGAAATGTATATAATAGCTGTGTATAATAGTTCATGGAAATTTAAGAGAGCTATTGACTAACTTATAATTGTAATCAAAAGTCTTCATGTACTAGTTTTGGCCAAAATATGTACAAAGTTTGATCTTCCTGTTTTGCATGTTGTAAAAGGGAAAATTTACGTTGTTCGTTACGAATAGAGCTGGCTGGAGCTAGCTGTTTGAAGTTTAGGAGACTAAATCAATCTCGAAATTCGAGCTGGCTGGAGCTAGCTGTTTGAAGTTTAGGAGACTAAATCAATCTCGAAATTCGAGCTGGCTGACGATCTCATCTGATCGATTTCTTGGGATGTCCTTGTCTCACCTGAATGCGCCTCGGAGAGGTCGAACACGTTGATCCCGCTGTCCACGGCAAGGACGATGATCTGCTCGGCCTGCTCCTCGGTGACGCTGGAGCTGAACGTCGGCCATGTGCCTATGGGTAGCAGAGAAACACTTAGAGGCGATAGACCTTCGAGGTCGCTCAACGTACACCCACCTAAGCCGATGTTGGAGACCCGGAGGCCGCTCTTCCCCAAGTTCTTGTACCTCAGCCCGGGCGTGATCGATGCCTGCCTCGTCAGCTGGATGGGGGCGGCCGGCGCAGAATGCGTGAGGCCGCTGAGGAGGAGCTGCTCCTTGGTGATGGCGCTGTCCCTGTCGGCCAAGGCGCTGAGGCCGCTGCCCGCACTGAACTCCTCCATGCAGTCCAGGCTAGCTATCGGCGCGCGACACCTGCAAAGCCCACCGGTTAATCCCCCAGGAAGCACCCTCGAACACGCTAATACACACACCCACATATAGCCACGTACGCATATATATACATATATACAGACACGCGCGCGCTCGCATCCAGAACAAAAAAAAAAGTACGGTATGGGTAATATGAAAATAATAATCGAGAGCGAACTCGTCCAGGACGCCCCCAGGAGGCGCACACATCAAAGGATTCTCCAGGGTTATTTACCATCTCGACTTTCTTGTTTACATTCACTCCAGGAATAGTGTTTTGAGGCGGGCAAGCAGCGGGGGTGCTCCTTATTATTTTCATATTAAACATCGCAAGCAGACTAAAGTCTCAAGCTGTTCTAAATTTTACACATGTAACATGTATCTAATATAAGGATGAAAAATAAGCGGAACGTCCCTCAGGGGGATGCAATTCTGTGATGAATTATGCCATTTCATATTGTTGCACAAAAATGACTAATGAATTTCAATATAATTATCCATGGCTTCTTCAAAAAAGCGAAACTATCAAAAATTACATCATAAAGATGTAAGCTGGTAGGATAGACATGGTGGGTACTAAATAACTATAAGATGAGACGGTAGGAATGGATCAAGCTAAATTATTATATACATTTTGGATTTTATGGCAGGAATTTTCAGATGCAAAAGAATATTTGTGCGCTCTGAAAATAATTCAAATTTTTATTTTTTAAACAATTGGCATACATGTTTGGCTTATATGTAAAAATATATATTTCACTGCCCATATAATTATTTAACACGTCAGCTATACGCTATACAAAATAAATATTGATTCAAATAAATTTTTAAAAATTCTACGCAAATGTCAATATTCCTTTCACAAACAACAAAACATGTTCACTACACTCCAATACCATATGAGTGGATGAGTTTTAATGTAGACCTCGTATAATTAACCAACATGAGTCGCCCAGAGAAACTCAAGCAGACTACGTGGAAAAATGCACTCATTAAAGATAAATCTAACATTTTGAGGACATGTGTCTCAAAATGGATCGTCTAAATAATTTAATAAATATGTTGGTATATATTTCGTAGTTTAAATACAAGGCTTATAAGTCAAAACTTGGATTTGATATCCAACGTAAAAGATTGAATCGAAGAAATTAATTTAACATGTATCTAATTCACTTTTGCAGTAAGCTCATAAAACGTCAATCACAACAAATGAAACAATTTATACTTTGAATAAGTAATACAACTTTCATAATGAATCGTCTAAATATTTAAATAAATATGTTGGTATGTATTTAGTAGTTTAACTACATGACTTATAAGTCAAAACTTGGAATTGGTATCAAACATAAAAGATTGAATCGAATAAATTAATTTAACATGTAATTCATATCTGCAGTACGCTCATAAAACGTAAATCAAAACAAGTGGAACGATTTATACTTTGAATAAGTAATTCAACTTTCACATTTAAAGAATTGGCATATTCAGGTTTAAACATCTCTCAAATTTCGTCTGGCGCAAATATGCAATTATATTTCTAAATACATATTTAATAGGTTAACCATATGCCTGGTAATAATAATAATAATAATAATAATAATAATAACAAAATTATTGTCAATTTTAGACTGTGCAGAGCTTAAAGTTGAAGAAGAAAACCACATAAAAAATTATATTGTACAAGTAAACCTATGTATGTTTTCAGAAAACAAACGTTACAGATGGAAAAAATTGAACTAAAGAATTATAGGGTATTTATAGGTTGTAAAAATTTAAAACAGAACACTTCGTAAACTATAATATTTACATCACAGACAATTACTTGTATGTTGCATTTTAAAAAAGACACTATTGTAATTGTAATTGTAATTGTGTGTAACTATTGAAATGATTAACCTTAGGTTGCACGATAAAAAAAATCTCTGTATGTATGAGCATATAGACCCATAATGATGATTGATGATATATTTACATATTTATATTTATATATAGAAATCTGCCATTGAAGACGGAATATTTATGCTGCTAAATTTAATAATCGTCGCTGATTATAAAACAAAAATTTGATTTTTTTTTAATTTATCACGATGTTGTATATTTTTACATGATTCAGTACTATATAAGTACAGATATTAAAAATATGTTTTTATTTTCATAACAGACAGTTGTAAACCCTAATACTACATTGCCTAATATTAATTGCACAAACTGTATTATGTATATGACAAAGTTTTTATACATAAGTTCTTGATCATAATCATAAGTGTATCATAAGTGATAAGTACAAATATGAAATATATACCTATGGATGAAAAATTATTCTAACGGTGGAATGTTAAATATTATGAATATTATATGGTATAACGGTGGAATATTATGGTCAGAATGGATATGGTCTGAAATATATAATTTTCTAAATGATTCCTAAATTTCCACTCTAATAATATCCAGTAAATTTCTGAGCTAACACTGAACAAGTGTAGAAAATACATAAACATAATAGGTATATTATCCTAATTTTTATGATTATCATAAAAATGTGTAGAAATATACATATATACACTCAGATGCAAAAAAAGCGGGTCATTAGATCATTGTTTGCAAGAGAACCATTTTTTTTTAAATTTTGATGTTGGTGTAGTCGTTAGAATAAAATTTTTAGTGTTTTACAATCAAAGAGACCGTTAGGATGTAGAAAGAAGCAACATATGGTACTTATTATTTATTTAATGAATATTAATAAGCGAAAACGATAATGTAGTATACACGAAAAAACAAATGGATTTCTGCAAAATAAACATAACAGAGATTAATAATGAAAATGACAGTTAATCGAAAACAAACAAGTCAAAACCCACTAGCTACCTTGATCCTCTATGCATAATGCCGAATGAGCAATTGGTAGTGAAGAACGCATACTTTTAAATGTTATTTTCGCTTATTAAATAAACTGAATGTTTTGTCATATGTTGTTTTTTCTACATCCTGATGGTCTATTTGATTGTAAAACACTAAAACTTTTATTCTAAGGACTATACCAACATCAAAATTTAAAAAAATGGGTTATTTGCAAACAACGACCCACTGATCCGGTTTTTTTGCATCTGAGTGCATATATATATAGAGTGGTCAGGCTATGGACCAATTAAAGTTTATGGGGTTCCCGATAAAAAAATATATATTTTTTAAATCATTCAAACATGGCTGATTTTGTTCTCCTCCAGTGAAATACTATCAACCTTATATCACTTCCTGTTCTACCGGAAGTAGCCATCAACTTTTGTTTTTTAAAAGGAATACCCTGTGTATTATTAAATTTTGGGTTTCCCGTTTAATTTGAAACATATTTTGTAGCGATGTCTGTACAATTATATTTTCTACTTTCTGAGATAAAAATTAAATTCCTACATTTTGACCTTAAAAAGATGTTATGAAAAATGATTTCAATTTGTCAATTTATCTTGAATTGCACCTGAAAGGTACCTCTATGAGTGATATATTTTGATACTGAAAATGTTGACAATTAGTCATTCAAAAATGTCATTAGTTAAACGCCCAATTAAATTAAGAGTATTTTAATTTTTAATTCTAAGTAATTTTTAGGTACAAAATTATATATCCTAGCTGCAAAACCACGCCATAAACAGTACTGTATAAGCAGTTTTACACAATAGTAGTATATGTTATGAAATTAGTCTGTAATCCTGCATTATAAACGAATTGTAATTTATTGTCGAACTGACGTTTTAGCAAACAATTAAATTTTAAAAATGATTCTAGTTAGATCCAAGTGGCAAATTTGCGTAGGTATTTATTTCAATGACAAGACGACTTTATGACACAATATTGTCACTTTATGGCATGAATTGTCACTTTATGGTACAATATTGTCACTGTGCCATACAGTGATAGAATATAAACGATTATAGTATTCATATTAATCAAAAAAGAGATTCGGAAGTACGTTTTGGCAAACACTATAATAGAAACTGAAGACCGGTTTCGACCTAGTTGGGTTTCGTTAGTTCAGTGGAGTCAAGTTTTTGATTTCACCGAGAGATGGAGTTTGGAGCCTCTCCTTTCATTCCAAATAATGCTAATACTAGTTTATAATGAAGATATTAACCAATGCATTTTCGGTAAAGATACGCAAATTCTAATAAGTAAACTTTCTGGCATTTTTCTATATTAATGGAGAAAATTTCGCCTAATAATAATTTTAAAATAAGTAAAATGTAAGCAATCAATTGATCCTAAATAAAGCATCCATTTCTGGACCATATTCACAACTTTCTAGTTTTGCATTAACATAAGCCTAATCACTTAAAGTGTATATGCCTAAAGCGTTTGTAGATTTTATGTAAAAGGAAAGATTGTTAAATAATGTGTGATGTGAGAATAGTGCGCAGTCATGCATTTTGTGAAGTACAGAAGTGATTTGATGGAAATTTAAGGAATTGTATAATTTATTGTTAATATTTACACAGTTAATTGTGAAGATTAAAAGACTTCTATTCCCAGAGTTTCTTAGGTAAAGCGACGCTAGAGCAAGTAATTTATTGATGCAGGGTTAACATCGACATCGACTATCATAAAATGTTTTCTTGCCAAATTCTATACATACTATCTAAATATGATCATTAGATATAGACAGTGGCGTAGCAAGGAATTGTGGCCCCCTAAGCAAAATTTTTAAATTGTCTCCCCATACTATGAAATATTTATGTCATTACATACAGGTACATATGCAGTATATTAAGTTTCTAGTAGAATATATGACAAACATATGTTTACATGTTTCAATTCGATTAAAACAAAGTAAATTCATAACTATGTAATTTATTAAAAATTAATTAGTAAACCAAATTATTGCACGAAATATGAAAATAAACATACAAATTAAACCAATTAATTTTTTTTCTCTATATATATATATACACTTCAAATCATATAACTTTTACATTTTCTGAAAATAAATAACATAAAACAACATAAGGTATTAAACAAAACAAAAAAATAAAATACTCGTTTTCTAGCTTTCGCTTGAGAAAAAAACTCTATTACAAATTTTAACTCCATTTCCGACGCTTCTTGATGTTCAATGGCAAGTAATGCAAGATGTTTTAATCGCGACTATCCAATAGTATTTCTTCTGTATTCTTTTATAATTTTTAGTTTACTTATTGTCCTTTCCACAGAAGCAACCGGAATCGTTAACAATAGGATAAGAGCTGTGAAAATCTCTTGTCGTGAAAAATCACTTTGTAATGAACCATATTTTTACAATAATAGATTATCGAAGTCTTTAATAGTCATATTTTCTTTAAGATCAGATTTTGATAAATGAATAGCATTCATATACTGAATAGGTAATTGTGTAGGAAATATTTCGGAATAAGTATTCCATAAACTGTCAACACTTTTGCATCAATTCTGATTCTGGAGAATTATGTATGGATCTTGGGTCCATAAAATTAAAACGATCCTTAATATTTTTCATACCAGTGAATCGAGTATTGAGTTGCTGAATTATTATATCCAATATGCAATAGAATATATTTACTTTAAATTATTCTTCACGAGATTTATATCTATGTTGTGTTGAAAATTCATCAAAATTATATTTTGCCTTCTTTAGCCGTTTATTAGAAAATTCTGGAACAATACCCAATGTTCTTGCTATTCCTGAAGATTCCATTAATATATCTTACAACTTGTTTCTATACGTTTTCATACATGACAATGTGTTCAGATTTTCCTCTGCTTCGTGTAGGCAAATATCTTTGTAAATTTTTTGAAGCATAATTAATATCAACTAATATGTTATGCAGGAAAACACACATAAAAAGAAAATCAAAAATATCCGTACTGTTTTATATTTATTGAGCCTCTTCTCTCTCATCTTTTTTTTATTCCTTTTAAGATTAATTTCAACCAATGCTTAAGTATATCAACATAACGTAGTTTTACAGCAGTTAGTGATGTGATTCTGCCCCACCAACGAGTTGGATGTAATTTTTTTAAAGAAATCTCAGATTCCCCAGTAAATTGAGACAACAAGTCCCATCTCTTAAGACTTCAAAAGAATAAATATATATATTGTGTATTACATAAAAAAAATGATCCTATTTCTTTGCAACCACGTATTGCATCATTTATCACTAAATTTAAATTGTGAATGGAACAATATACATATTCGGCATTTTTTTGAATATTTTTTATTTTCGTTTGCAAGCCATTATAGATACCACTCATCATACTAGCACCGTCATATCATTGACCATAACATTTGCTAATAAAAAGATTTTTCTCTTGTAATAATTTAGTATTCGTTTTTTCATACCTTCGGCTGATTGATCTTGTACAATATAAAATCCTAGAAAAGTTTCTTGGATTTCAACATTAAAAGCTTTTTGATTGCTACCTCTTACAATGTGCACATGCTTTATAACAATTCTCAACTGATCATTCTTCGAGATGTCTTGTGCTGTATCTAATAATAAGGCATAAAATGGAGAAACATTAGTTTTGTCTATTACAATTATTTCTAAATTATTTCCTGCATACTCAATTAATTCATTTCGAATTGTAGGGCTCAAATATCTCGTGCATCCTGAAGGCACTTCTAAAACTTGTCTCATAACTGTATCATATTTACTAATTCATTCAACTTTCCAAACAAAACAAAAAGTGGAATGTAAACCAAAAGTTTCCATTGTAATTATTTTGATCATTTATATTTTCTACTTTACCACGGAAAGCCAATGAGTTTTTAGGTAACATGAGAGTAGTATTAAATAGTCCTTCTAAAACCAGGTTTAAATGTCTGGCGATGAAAGGTCTCTCGATATAATACTTGGCGATAAAATACCCATCCAGTGCCTGGCAACATTAGGGCCGCTCAGGGTTAATGCAGGGTTAAGACATCGAATATCATAAAAAAAAATCTTGCCAAATACTAAACATACTATCTGAATAATGATCATTCGAAATAGACCAGTATTTTATATACTTTGGTGTTATTGTACGAGGTGAAATTGTTAGGGACGGATTGTTTGACGACGAGGTGTCAATTGGTGAGGTAAATTATCTGTTAGTGAAATGTGTAGCCACAAAATATCCTGTACCAAAATGTGTGGGTGCGAAACATCTTGTAGTGAATGCTTAGCGACGAAATATCCAGGGACCAAATGTTGAAAACGCGAAGCAGTTTTGTTGGCTCATTATAAACTGGCGTTCACTTAATACCAGTCTTATGTATTTAATTCCCTATAAGACCGAATGATTTTTATGTAGCTTTGTGGGAGCAAAAGGTGCCCAATAATACCTAACAATAGAGATGGCATATTTGCAAAGGCTTTGAGAATACGAATATTAGGCATCGTTAAACGGCATCCTCCCCCATTCCTCGTCTTAAATGGAGCAATTTGGCAAGAACGCAATGACGACTACAGTTATTATAAAATCGATACGTCCACGTCCATGTTAGTTTCATAAACTGATCATCCAGGCGTTAGCACTGGAACATTGCGGAACATTATAGTTTCAAACTGCTGGTGACAAATTTTCAATCAAAAATAATATCTAATTTTCGCCGATTGCAGCGCCATATATAAATTTTTTAAATAAATATTTCGATCTAAACCTTCATAGTTTTAGTCGTTAAATCCGAATCTGCAAATAAAAGATGCTGGTTCGCATTTAAGATTTCAGAGACCACCCCCACCCCTTCAAAAGGGTGGTGGGGGTGGTCCAATTTCAGCACCAGGGAATGGGCCTCCTAAACTATATTAACTTTTATCTTGAATATTTTTTCGTACGATGCTGGTTTTTTGAGATATTTTGATGGCTTCACTTAAATGGACCACCCGGTATATCAAATGTTTTATACTTCGGCAGGAGCTGCCATATTAAGCACTACTTACGGTAACAAAATAAAATTTACTGTCTAAAAAATGTCACTTATGTTCAAAAAGGTGTCGATAATTGTCCCCTTCAACTGACTATTTTTGTTTTTAATTTATTTACAGTTAATTTGTAGCTATACATAATTAATGGAGCTTAAGAATAATTACTAAACTAAATCCATTATAGATATAAATTATCAACGTGCCATTGGGTTGGCATTATTGATAAAGTTACTAGGAACGCCAATGGGTATTTTAACTATTTAATTTTGGCGGCAATATTAAAATGATTATTTCAAATTTTGACAAGTCATTTGTGTCATTTAATTTTCTTACGTCCCGAAACTTATAAAAAGCTAATAAAATGGAAAATCAATAGAAAATAATATCACTCTCTGCAAAAGAGAAACTGTGGGTTGTTAATTGTTATCAGGAAATTAAAGAGATAACGCCCCACTCATCAAAGAAATGTATTTGCGAAAAAGTTGCAAGGGTGTTTACGGTAATCTATATCAAATCTGATTTTAATATAATATCATTTTTTCAACATAAGTAACTTCCAGATAAGCCCCACGTTTGTTTTTGATATAATAAAAAAACATGAAAGTGGTCACAGACTTCAAAACCTCAATTTGCATGGAAAACAAAATACGGAACGATTTCACATTAATGCGCACTTTATAAAAAAAGAACTTTCTAGAAAAATGAGAGAAATGAATACTTTACATTGGATGTTCTTTTAGATTATGCAAAATTGGAGTTAGAATATAATGGAGGAAAATCAACGTTACACAAAATCATAAAATCTATGGGGTACAAATTTAGAAAAGTTAATGGCAGTTGCATTTTATGTGAAAGTACTCGCATAAAATCTTTGAAAATTTCGTATTTAAGAAAGTATTTGCAACTGTGTGATTCATCAAATTCATCGACTTTTATTTTTTTGGACGAATCATGGATCTTCCAAAATGGGAGTCAGGTACGACAATGGCTTCATGACTCTGATTTAAAAGGGAATCTATCCAGAATCAAAGCAGAAGGGAAACACTTCACTGTTCTTCATGCCGGATGTGCTTCCGGATTTTTAGAGGGATGCAGTTTTCTTTTAGACAATAAAATTGACCATCGTGATTACCACAAAAACATGTCTGGGGAATTATTCAAAAAGTGGATTGAAGAGCAACTAGTCCCTGCTTTAAATCAAATAATGGCCAACTAAAAAAGAACTATGGAAGCAGATTACCCCTATCTTAGAAAACAGAAAATATGTAATTGACGATATTTTCATCAGGTGGACATCAGGAAATCAGGTTCTCAGTCTTCCCCTCTACCATTGCCAGTATAATGCAATTGAACGAGTATGGGGGTTTGCCAAACAGTATTACAATAAACATGTTCACGCCCAACCTTCTTCAAAAGCTAACGTTCTTTATTTATGGAAAGAAGCCCTTTCAAAATTTACACCAGAAACGTGGCGAAATAGTATCCAACATTGCGAAGAACTCATCAAAGATGATTGGACGAAGTATATGGGAAATACATCTACCGAAAACATCCCTCCAATAATTATATCGTTAGGACAATCAAGAGTCAGAATCTGATGACGAATTGTCCAATTTTGAATGAATTTAAAACTTTTTTGTTTCTTTCTTATTTTCACAATTTATTAACTAAAAAGTGCAACGGTACCTACTTCTTGTTATTAAACCAACTGAAATTATTAAAAACTAATAGGTCTCATAACCTCAAAACAGGTGTTGACATCAATGACATATTTTTTACTAGTTTTTTACAAGTACACTGTCAAAATTATTATACAATATGACATTTTGGCCGACCTTGAATTTGACAATTGACGAGCTGGGTGCAAGAACAGCGAAGTCGATGTATGCGGTTTTTGAGCAAATTTGTTTATTAGAATATTTGTACACTTATACCTTTATACCTTTGTAAGTCTGTTAACAAATATATAGCTACTGTTCATACACATTGCAAAAAAAAACCATGTCTCTAATTGCTATATTACAACTTATATTAAGTTTTGAATCTTTCGACGTGTTTTTTTCGAAACTAATTTTTTCGACTTACGCAATTCTTACACCCATGTCCACTATTCATATCTGTAATGGATGATCTGTAGTATTTTTAAATATTGTGATAAATTGATCAAAAATACCTGTTGTTATTAATAATGATGTATCCGTTTGGTTTTTTTTTCATTTAATGATTATAAATAATTACATGCTCATCAACTAACCTCATCAAACTTTTGTTGGAATCCCTCTTTAAAACAATACAGGTATCCAGGATCCTGGATCCTTTTCTAAACCCCCGAAATTAAATATCAGATGAAACCAAATCATCACAAAAGGTCGAATACGAGGCGGGCAATGCGAACACTGACGCAGGAATTACGGCCGGCCGTGGATGGCGGAATCCCGGCTTAACGCCAAACTCGAATAAAATTCCGTATGCAAATCTCGAAATCCCTCCATGTGTCTGGAGCGACTAGAAAAGCAGCCTTAAATGCGTTGCCTTTGAATGGCGTTACGGATAACGCCCCATTTCCAGACGAATCATGGTTTCAGTGATGTAGGGAGATCTGGTGGATGCGCCGGGTTGAATTACACCCAGGAGTTAATTCAAACGAGAGCGACAACGAGAGCGAATTCTTGTGTGAATTGTAATCCGAATTGTCCTTGATGCGCCTCGTCTTCATATATGAGAACAGGATACGAACGAACGGAAGAGTTCGATTAATTTAAAATGCGAGAGTTTATTTTACTAGCTTATTTATTGCTGTCGGAATGCAAACAGGTTATTTTGATTGCAATTATGTACGTTACCACGTAATTAAAGTCTATTGTCTAAATATAAATAATCATATAACGGGTTTTTTGAGAACTGTAAATAATACAATTCTGATTTCATTTACGATGTAAATAAAGATCATTTAAGATAGGTAATAAAACATAAATAGTGATAAAAATAATATAGCATAAAGAAATAGATTTTCCAATAATAACGAAAAAAACTGATTATTGCCGATCATACCTTTATTTAAATTAAACTTGATTAAGAAATTATAAAAATGCATATAAAATATTTGAATTAGATTGTATGAATTGGTGGTTAATACTTGGTGAAACATCTTTAAATTAGTATACATAAAGCACTTGGTTATGTTTCACAAATTTTTAATAGAAAAACTCTAAATTGTTTCGGTCTCACGACCATTGTCCAGAGACAAATAAGACTAACAATTGAGTTTTTCTATTAAAAATTTATGAAACTTAACCTAGTGCTTTATTTATATAAAATATTTCAAAATAATATAATTTGCGTGAAGGTAATAATCGAATTATTAATACAAACATAGATAAAATGTATAATATCATTACATAAAATACCTATCGCACTGTGAAAATTATAGGGAGCAGGACAATTTCCGTTACATCGTCAACTTTCGATACCAATGAGAGAAATAAATGCGGGCATTATTGACAATCACGCAGACGTTTATAAATGGTACACAACGTAAGCTAATGCACATGACATCGATTTAAACGTATACACAGCAAGTAACATAACAAATAAAATAACAAAATTTTATCAAAAACACATCTTGATTACCAATTAAACTCACTGTGTCTAGAGTGACTTCCAAAGCTACCACATGGCAAGATTCAGCACAAAATCAACCACAATCACGTCAATGGTGATATTGCTTGGGTTTTGCGTACTACGGATGATTATTTTAATAGTGACACACACATGTAGGGGAGGCACACACACGCACACGTTTAATATTAGTACCCGTGTCTATTTACAGGTGTTCGTTTCGTTTGGTTTTAGTTGGGTATGTTTAAACAGCACAGGCACATGCGTGGTTACTATTAAGGTTTATGTCGGTTTACGGAACGTAGTTTAAACCTGTAAGGTTGTACGAAAAAAAAAACATGTATAGGCGAGAGAACAATAGGTTTGGTGTGTGCTGTTGGAGCTTGTTTGTATGGACTAAGCCGCACCGCCGGCGTTTTGTAATATATATGAAATATATAATAATTGATTGTTACTACATATGCTAATGTCCCGTTGAATATTTAAACGTGTTTGACGGCCGGGTTTTGCAGGCGAGGGATGAAAATGGGGTAGACTTTTGTGCATTCCGTGGTGATCGATAATTTAATTAGATTAATGAATACACGATATGAATTAATTATTCGAGTACTGTCAATATAATTGGCCACAACTCTTCTCCACAACAATTAGTAGTGAGAATTTGTACAGATGTTTTAATTTGCTACATGTTAGCAGCAATGTCTAGGGAACATTTGCAACCTTTACTCAGGTTCATTGAGAATTGTATATAAGAAATATTATATATTTTTAGTCTTATATAAAATGACCACAACCAGTTTCCTGAATATCTATTTGTGATTATAATTATATTGTGATTATACACACAAGTTTATTTTTCCAATTCCCATGATTAAAATGCTCATTATGTATATTGAATCTCATCGTTAAAACTACACTTTAATCGAATGGGTGAATAAAATGTTTACATTTTCACTTTATTTACTATAACCATTGACAACGTGAATAAAGTAAAAAATAGGTAAATTCCCACTATTCTTGAAATTTTCGTTGTCACCTGAATATGTGACACTTCACGCAATGTCTTCAATTCTGATAACGAATTGGAAAAAATCTTGTATGATACACGTGAATAAGTTATCATTATCGCACTCGGCTTCGCCTCTTGCGCTAAACTATTTGTTCGTAAATAAAATTCGACTTTATTCACTTATATCATAAATAGCTATTATAAACATTTGCAGTAGATACGGCAATTATATATTTACTATAACATTGCGTGCGTGATTTTCTAATCATTTTTTTCTTTTATTATACCTAAGTATTTATATATTTTTTGAGCTGTGTTATATTAGATGCTTACAATTTAATTATTCAATTGAGTAATATGAATTATCACTCGGCGTATTTACATAAAAAGAAAAATCCTGTCTAGAGTTGCGGAGGATAAAAATCGATCGAAATACGTCAAAAAATCAATGGCACTGAATATAAAGAATCAAATTGAAGTAGCGGAGGGTATTAAAATCAAAATAAAGTTTCAAAATATATTCAAAACTCATTACAACTAGATATGGCGATTTCAAAACAAATAGATCATATATGATTACTGGATGGATATAAAGAAATAAATAGTAGAAGAGAAACGTGTTACTTTCAAAATAAATGCTACACGTATTACAAAAGGCAACGTAGAATTAAATAGTACGAGGGTCGTTCAATAAGTAATGCCCCATATTTTTTTTCTTAGAAACTATTTATTCAAAACTGTTAAATTTTGGTGACAATATAGCTACATGTTTCTTCTACACGTACTATTTTTCAACATAGTCTCCATGAACTTGTACGGTCTTACGCCAGCGTGAAACGCCAGCCTGTATTCCCTGCCGGTACCAACTCTTGACCTGTGCGCGAAACCATGTTTTCACCGCTTGAATTACGCTCTCATCATCATCGAAGTGTCTTCCACGCAAACCGTCTTTAAGAGGTCCGAAGAGATGGAAGTCTGACGGTGCCAGATCTGGGCTGTATGGTGGATGGGGCAATGTTGTCCAACCCAATTTGGTGAGGTGTTCCCGGGTTCTGAAACTTGTGTGCCGGCGTGCATTATCGTGCAGGATCAAAATTTCAGGCGGATTCTTGTCATGCGTAACTCGCCGGAAACGTTTTTTGAGTTTGTCCAAGGTCTTCGCGTATGCTTCGGAATTTATGGTTGTCCTTCTTGGCATCATATCAACAAGAATGATTGCAATCGCTTTGCAATTGTAATTGCTTTCTCTGCAATCAAGAACTTAATCACTGCTCGCTGTTTGTAACGTGGATCACTAACAGATGTTATTTTGAAAATTCACTACAGCTCTGCCATCTGTTGGAATGATTTGAAACTTCGGCCACCGGGAGGAGAAACACTGAACTTGAAGTACCTAGAAGTGCAACTTTCAGTTTTTACTCATTGCGGAGAAAAAAAATATGGGGCATTACTTATTGAACGACCCTCGTAGATGAAAGTGGTTATCCTTTCCAAAATTATTAATTGAATTGCCAAATCCAACGAGATTCTACGATTGAAATAGAACGAACATGGAAGAATGTTTCAAATTCAAAATTCATTTAAAAAATGTATACATAAAATAATGTAGAAGAATAGATAACATAATTTTTGTCATAACCACAAATACATTTATTTAACATAAAATTAGTTGATGTGTAACGATTATTGATCGCCAATTGTCCTGGGTCCATAAGCATTACTCTTGGTGCACTACGAGGAGGCGTGCTAGGATAGCACTTGTCACCATCACTATGTTATTATTGTTATCCTGTGAAATCTTCACTCCAAACGAGCTCCAAGCTAAGGAGTGTGCATATATGCACGTGCGAACAAGTCCTTATGTTAGGCAGAATAACAGTAATTCATCTTCTTCTTTTTACTCTTGAGCTACACCGACACTGTACGACCGACACTGTAATTTATTGTAAACATGACAGTTGCACTGACAACTGTCACAGGATAAATGAAAGATAACAATGACAACGTACATAGGGAAGCGAACAGTAAAGAGCTTTGAAAAGCGACACATAGTTTAATTGAAGGCCGCACCATGTTGTATTATGAAGTCATAATACAACCCCTGTTGTATGATGAAGTCATAATGGAACCCCTGTTGTATAATGAAGTCATAATGGAACCCCTGTTGTATAATGAAGTCATAATTCAACCCCTGTTGTATAATAAAGTCATTATACAACCCCTGTTGTATAATGAATGACTTTATATTACCATAGTTACGCACATACTGAATGTATTATGCATGAATCATAGATAAACAATTTAATCACGGGTCAATCCATTTCAAATCACCCAATATAAATCAAATTTATTGCATAACATTTTCTATTGCCCTGGATTATTTTTCATGTATTACCTATACACATTCACAAAACACTGTTTGAAAACAAAAATTATAAACCATAGTTTTTTTCTAGCGGCCATTGTTAAAATGGTGGTTGGGCAAATTTTAATGAAAACCGTGGTTTGTGTAAAGTTTAATTGCCAAAGATATCAGAAATGTCTAAGAAGGGACTGAATGAAAACAAGTAAACATTTGACAGAATATTGGAATGTGTGTGGATTTATCGTGAGTTATGAGTTATGAGGTATGGGAATTGTGTTTGCGCACTTTCAGGTGGAGGGTAATGAAACCTTTTGTTTTTATGAACTAGTTTCGGCTTGGCAGCCGTCATCAGCATTCAAATAGTCAGTATATGTTCAAATTTGTAGGTGTTGTGATACATCGTTATTTGCCATAGTACATGTGAGGATAATTGTGTGAAATTTAATTATTATGAGTTTCATTGTTTGCTGAAATTTGTCGACATCTGTGTAGTTTTGCGTTTTTTCTTATGACTTGAAATATAATAACATTTTTCCACTCTCTGCATGGTAAGTACACTGTTGTAACATTGATTTAATGGAAGTAAGCTCCACTTACCGATAAAGCTGTGGTTACTATGAACAACGGGAAGTAAGTAAAAAATTATCCCTCAGGGAGGTAAGTAAAACAATGTCAATAGCTTTCTCTCTTTCCTTAATGCTTAAATAACTATAAAAATGCGACTGATGTCTGACGATTATTTAAATTTAAGCTAAATTTAGAAAAATGTCATAATGAAATAGATGATGGAATAATGGCCCCTTGATCTACCACATGTTGCCCAGCGTATATTGTTGATTGCTTTTATGTTTTATGCAATATTTAATTTTGTTGTTTACTGCAGTGTCGTAACAGATGCATTTTTTTGGTATCTAGATACAGATACTTTAGTAAAAATGTATCTAGATACAAGTTTGAAAATGTATCTAGCTACAGATACAAATGCATTTGAAAAGTATCTAGATACTTCTAAATACATTTCAGATACATGGAAAACTAAACCAAAAATTGTTTTCTTTTAAGATACGCATTTTACATGCAAAAGAAAATGCTCATAAATATTTAATAAAATGTGCAAAACTAAATTTATTTTTTATCGTCTGCTTATCGTTATTGGTATACTCGTCCCGTCCTGGCAGTGACTCATCGACCATTTTGCATAAATTCGACATACGTTTCTAATTTAATTTCATTTGATTACATTTAGCTTAAGCACACGAACCAGCATTATAAACGCGATTCTTTATTCGAAAAAGCACGCGTCATTGTCAGCTTTTGACGGGCTTCTATACGCAATAAATACACGAATAATACACAATGAAATAGCAAATTACTGACTCAAACAAAATTAAATACGAGAGAATTAATCGAAGCCCCAAGGTAAAAATAATTTAAAAAAATAATGCTCTCAATAATGAATCAATTGCTAATTGTATGTAATTAACGTGAAATGCAGTGTTGTAACATATCATTTTTTTAAATCTAGATACTAATACAGATACTTCAGAAAAAAAGTATCCAGATACAACTTTAGGTACTCAAGCAAGAATGTATCTAAATACGTATCTAAATATTTGAAATGTATCTAGATATATTACAACACTGGTTTACTGGGTGCTTTAAGTTGAAATTTGGAAGCAATGTGTTTTAATGGAGGTCACAAAATGACATTAACTGAGTGCTAAATTTGCAACCAAGTAGCTATCATAGATATGTCCCCGTAAGTGACAATAAAATAAGTTGTTTTGTTACTTCCAAAGGCTCAAACTTTGACGATCATTAAACTTCAATACTTTTTACAAACGTATTATCTTTTACAAAAAATGGAAATTTGGAAGCAATGTGTTTTAATGGTGGTCACAAAATGGCGAACCACCATTAAAACAGTGCCAAGTTAGGAAACAATAAGCTATCATAGATATGTCCCCATAAGTGACAATCAAATAAGATGTTTTCTTACTTCCAAAAGCTCAAACTTTGATGATCATCACACTTCAATACTTTTTACAAACGTATCATCTTTTACAAATAATGACTTTGTTGTTTCTATATATATATATATATATGATTAGAAGTGCTGGCTTGAATAAATTGAAGACAAAAGTGAAGATAACAATGATATTTTGGTGCCTTTCTTTCACCCTTGTGGACCAAAAACTGCCTTTCATCTTTCCAAAAATGATACTGCTTGGGCACCTGCAAGGAAAATACGAAAGTACGAATAGTGACTCCATTGGAACTCACAACAGTGTCTGGTAGGATACACTACAGAACTATGCAATGAAATATCATGTTTTTACTCTCCAATGAAAATTGCAGCTGTCAAGTAGTTACAACTGAAGTTTTACATCTAAATACATAGAGAAACATTATGGTGTGTATACTGTATGCAAGTGTAGTACAAAAAATGTAATTTGTTATTTGTTATTGTTATTTAAAAGTAGAAATATTTGATCATTTATGGTATGTAATGATTTAAACATTATTCGACCAATGTCAATTGTAATAATTTCAAGCACTTGTTTGCTGCACTTACTGCACGAGCGTGTAGAATGTTAGCAAACTAACTATGTTTCTACTGAAATTCGCTGCTCTAAATGTAGTTGAGTCTCAGTCATACTTTTTTTGTGAGATATTCCTATGGGTATAAAGAACATTCTGTAAAATATTCACTTTTTTTATTCAGTCCCTTTTTAGATGTTGACGTTTGATGTTGATTTTAAATATTGACCTGAGAAAATTGACGTTAAAAGGCTTTCGGTCATTTTTTAAAAGCTCTAGAAAACTAAGGATTGCATTCTCAGGACTAAAACTTATACTGTAAGTAGTTATGTAAGTATTCAACACAGAAATAATATATTATTAGTGAGTCTTATTTGCTTCATAAAAATGTATGGTCTTAAAAAGTAACGATTGACAATTTTTTCCCGAGTATTTACAGAAAGAGACGGACTCTGTTGCATTATAGAAAAATTTAAAAAAATGTATGCCTGAATTTCATTTCATGCTAAACCCACTGGTTTTTGCATTATTCTGATATCTGATATCTGAAATTACTAGGTGTATAAAGAACATTTTGTAAAATGTTCAATGGTTTTCATTGTCTCTTTTTAGATATTGACCTGAGAAAATTGTCGTTAAAACGGCCATTTTTGAAAAGCTCTAGAAAATAAAGGAGTGCAAGGAGTAAAACTTATACTGCAGATAGTTATGTAAGTATTCAACATTGCAAGAAGAAATAACATATTATTAGTGAGTCTTATTTCCTTCATAAAATTTTATTGTCTTAAAATGTAACGATTGATAATTTTTTTCCGAGTTTTTAAAGAAAGAGACGGACTTCGTTGCATGATAGATTTTTTTTTATATGTATGCCTGAAGTTCATTTCATGCTAAATACACTGGTTTTGCATTATTCTGATATCTTTTAAAATAGCTTGGCAATTAAATTTTCCGCAAACCACGTTTTTCATTGAAATTTGCCGAACCACCATTTTAAAAATGGCTGCCAGAAAAGAACTATGGCTTATACAATTTTTTTAAACTGTGTTTTGTGACTGTCTACCTATAGGGAATACATGGAACTAAATCCAGGGAAATAAAAATTGACGAGCAACATTGCCTGGGTGATTTGAAATGGATTGACCCTCACATGGTTATTAAATCAAGGTTATTTTCTGATATTTTGCTAAGGTGCCACAAAACTGACACAAAAAAGTGCCACAAAACTGTGAAAAATGCCATAAATTATGAACAATATTATTAACTCTGTTGCATGATAGAAAAATTTAAAAAATGTATGCCTGATGTTCATTTCATGCTAAACACACTGGTTTTTGTATTATTCTGATATCTTTCAAAATAGCTTGGCAATGAAACATTCCGCACACCACGTTTTTCATCAAAATTTACCCAACCACCATTTTAAAAATAGCTGCCAGAAAAAAACAATGGCTTATACATTTTTTTAAACATTGTTTTATAACTGTCTGCCTATAGGGAATACATGGAACTAAATCCAGGGAAATAAAAAATGATCAGCAACATTGTATGGGTGATTTGAAATAGATTGACCCTCACATGATTATTAAATCAAGGCTATTTTCGGATATTTTGCTAAGGTGCCACAAAACTGACACAAAATAATAACCATCAATTAGGAACAATAGTATTAAATTTAAGGTTTTAACTATATTACCAGTTACTTATATTAAGGTTGTTATATTGATTACTTACTGGTAAGAATTATTTATTTTAATTTAATTTTATTATATATTTCTTTTGCCTGACAAGTTTCAGTTTATTCTAAAACTAGTCAAGCGAAAGAAATAAGTAATAAAATAAAATAAATATAAATATTACCAGTAAGTACTCAATATAACAACCTTACACAATATTATTATTTGCTGTAATAGTACTGTAACTAATCAATCATATACAGTTAGCGGTAAAAGTATGGAATAAATTCAGTAATTCGAAATGAAAATATTGGGAAAAAATTGGATCGACTTTTCATTTTGAAAATACATCTTTGACATTTTGACATTTACGAATAAGATTGAAGCCCAAATCGAGACCATACTTCTTTGATATTACTATTCATTATCATTCTTTCACCATATTTTATCTGTAAGTAAATATTGTAAATCATTTAATGTTACTATTACAACATAATTAAATATACCACACGTGGTTCACCTAATTCCCCAGGGAAACTGGATATTTTATTCCATCTGGGATTAAAGTATTATAGTATGTGTCGATTGTCAGATATATAAGGTGAGAAAATTTAATTTATTCCTTACTTTTTCCGCTCACTGTATGTTGTAAACCGCAATATTGCTCACTAATTAAAATCACACCCAGTTTGCTTGAGAAGATTCCATTTTATATGGCCAAGCAAAAGTAAATCATACGCTGCGCTGCATTAAAACTGCAAACAAGAATTAAATTTCCATCGACCCTGGTTATCCAATTATAGATTTACTTTCCAAAGCAGTGCATTATTACATACATGCATGGGCGCGAAATAGACTTTTCGTAATCCTATAATTCAATTATTGGCATGTTAAATATTCAGCGTTCAAACCAATGATGAGACTGACTAAAACTAAGCTAACAAAAAAAGGTCGCCAATTGAAAAAACATAGATAACAGTACCATCAAGGATTACGTATATACTTGGTCCTAGAAGTGATTGTATTTAGGTTCACAAAAAGTTATTAACATGTAACATATATTAGAGAATCGTCTTTCTGTTTTTAATACAGAATATTACCATGGTGTATTTTGCAGATATCTATTTCCTCTTTCACATGTAAAATAATTTTGTTTTTTGTATAATTTAGAGCCGGAATTACAATCTTTGGTATTGTTTAATAACATCGGGAATTTCGCAAAATTCCGGCTCGCATCGAAACATAATTAAAACTTTTAATTAGCAACGCATAATACGCACGTCACTCACTCTTCTCATTAGAACGGGAGTGGGGTAGACCCAATATTTTCCCTTATATTACTTACGTCTCTCATCGGAGAAATTCCAATTCGTAGCGCGTCCCGGTGGATGCAATAAATCCCGTATTAATCTCCTAGTATCCTTTTTACCCGGGACGTTTATAATGGTCCATTAAAAGATAACCGCCACCTCTGCATTGGAGTGGAGGGCCGTAAAAACCACCCCAGTCGATATCACCGCCTCTCCTACCGGAGAGGGTTTTCCTGTTTATTAATTTAATATCGCCCGGACTCGTCCTTCTTTCTTTCACAGGACGTGTTGCCGTTGCGGAAGGCGAAACTGAAGTGGAAGGATCGATGGCTGAAAGCGGTTAGGGGCAATGCGATCTGTTTTTACGATAGACGACATGTAATTTGGTTATTACAGTTGTTGCTCACATTGTTTTCAAGTGCTCAGGAGGAGCTGATGGCGGCATGGAAGATAAATGGGGGAGATTAGCTTAATTTGTTTGGAACGTGGAAAAAGTTACAAAAGTCGCTCAGTCTAAATTATCACTGCTGATGCATTTGTCTATAAATAGTACCAATCACGATCATTATGCAGTAAAAGTTTTGAACATATTAGGCACTACATAAATATGGAAACTTTATGCAATTTCACAAGACCCGCAATATTTAACATTGAAATAGTATAGAAAAAACTCCTTTTACAGATTCTTACTAGTAGTAGTACAACGTTATCAGGCTATAACCTAATCAGCCTTTCCGCTTTAGGTTTTGTTTATTCTACATTATATATTTTCGAAAAATCGTGGAGTTTCCTTATATAGGTTCCTGCTTAATGATTGCAAAGTAGTTAAGGGAATTAACCCTTGCCTAATTAAAAATAAAGTGCATATATGTATATATGCAGTGTCTCCCGGTTGGGGTACTCCATACTTATCAAGTTGATTATTTTTTTTATTTTTCGAGAAAAAGTCATATTTCTAAAAGGTTTTTTTACAGCTTCTTTACGGCTCATATTTCTAAATATACGGCTTTGAATTTCTTAACTACTTTCAAATTTTTGTAAAATATTCAAGATACTTTACTGAAAACTCGATTTTGTATTCTATAGCTTCTTTCTGATATTATTTTTTTCTTGCGGTACTGGTTGGGTTTATAATTTTCATTTTCAATAATCATATTCAGTAGAATCGACACATTCCCCTCTTGCCATTTGCATTTTGATAATTTTAAATTTAAAAATCGACTAAACCAAACTGAAGAATTTCTGAAGGACAAAATAGAAGTCTAGCTGAGGCCCCAAATGTGGCCGATGAATAATCAGAAACACAAAATTGTGCGAAATATTTCTATAAAATCGTGGTCTTACTCAAATCCATACTGACAAACACAGCATAAAGACAACAATTTAATCTTATGATGAGTAGAGATGAAGAGTAGAAACTGATTGCATACAAACATAAATTAAATTCCTTAAAAAATTTGGGGACTTGCTTTTTACATGAAATAAAATGGTCTACCAATTTCTGGGTCCGATTAATATCTAGAGATCTGGATTCTGGATAATGGTCGCCTTGTGTAATAATCGCGGCCTTCCCAATATTATTATCTTTTTCTTTACGATTTAGGATGTCAAAATTTGTCTGAAAAATGGTCTAGGAACAAAATTATGGTCGTGCCATTATTAGATATACACCTCATTGCTGGCGTTAAGTCTCTGCTTATAGATGTTCACTCTACATCGTATCTATATAACTACAGATCTATGTTGATTCAGAACTAATGGAGATAATTACATCGTCTATCGGATCATTCTATGTTGATTCAGAACTACTGGAGATGATTACATCGTCTCTCGGATCATTCTATGTTGATTCAGAACTACTGGAGATGATTACATCGTCTCTCGGATAATAGAAGGTTGTTTGGTAAACATTAAAACAATAAACAGATCGCAAAAAACATTTTTCAAAAATTTCAGGTGTCTTTGATACTTATTACATCAATATTTCGTTTACTAATGTTGTGGCCGATGAGAGCAAGTTAGGTTAAAATCGCGGTGTTACTAAAGTATACATCTGAAATCTTATATCATGTGATCACATCGTTCTAAGCTATAGATTTCGATGATATAAGCGACAAAAATATGTAAGCTTTCTCGAGAAATTTGGAATTTTTTGTTTTAAAACAAAAAAAAAGTTTTGTGAAAATGCGATTCAAATGTCTAACTTTAGATGATAAGTTCGTAGACGAAGATTGGTCCGGCCAATACCAGATCTATATGATGAATAATAACTATAGTAAAAATCGTGGTCCTCCCAACATCTATAGAATCGTGATCACAACAAAGTTATACCTCATAAGGTAACAAACTAGATCAAAAGTAAAATTGTAAAAATCAGTAATAAGACCGACTGTAACGTATTTCAGCGAGACATGGACCTTAAATAAGAAGGACCAGACAAGGTTGGTCCAAAACTGACTGATGGTTTGTCATAAAGACATCGCGATTTTAGTGAACTCTGTACTGGATATATATGATATATAGCTGAAACCTTATGTTAGTGTAGTATATGTATAAAGATATTGTATGCATGGGCCTGTCACATGCGGCAGTGTGCCATGAGCTACCATAGAGTACGCAACGATCCAAATATAAGTAATAGTTTAAATGGGTATACCTGGCTATTTAATAGTTCCCCTAACCTTGTAGGTAGACACTACAAATTGGCGACGAGTAATTAAATTAAATTCTTAAGTACCGAAAGTGAAGTGAAAAGAAGAGAACAAGAATTTGACGAACCACGTTTTTAAAAATGGCCGACGGCCGTGAACAGGACCAGGTGCAGACAGTGAAATTCACGAACACGATTGGAATTCAAGTGGAATTCAATCCCAAAATTCATGATTTCTCTGTGTATAAAAGTCGAATTGAGCAGTTTTTTGTGGCTAATGCAATTAGTGACGACGCGATTAAGCGTGCAATTGTGATTAATGGGCTTACAGAGGAAGCTTATAAACTATTGGAAAATCTGGTGATACCAGAAAAGCCCGATAAATGTTCATACAGTCTAATTATAAGAGAATTAGAATCATATTATACACGTGCAAAATCTGTGTTCGCTGAAAGAAGACGTTTTTATCAAGCGGAAAAAGCGAGCACCGAATCAATTCAAGAATGGGCGGCAAGATTAAAAAGTTTGACCGTGGATTGTAAGTTCGGCGTACAGCTGCAAGAGGTTCTGCGGGACAAATTCATTGTTGCCTTGGATTGTAAGAAAATAAGAAAACGTTTGTTTCTAGAAAATGAAAATATTACGTGGAAAAGAGCGTTAGAAATTGCACTAGGAGAAGAGTCTGCGCAGGACGACTATGGAATAAAAAAGGAGCCAGGAGAGGCCATGGAGATGCATCGGTTGAAGCTACGTCATCATCGAGGATCATCGGCGGCCACTTCGCGCACCATGGATGGAAAAAGGACGCCGGCGCGGAAGGATCGTGCAGTCGAAAAACCAGCACACGATGATCATAATTGCACTGTATGTGGACGTACAAACCATTCAACGGACAAGTGTCGGTATCGTGAGTACAATTGCAAAAAGTGCGGCAAGAAAGGTCATCTGATTTATGTTTGTAAACAGAAAACACCTGTTCACTATATGAATGCGGAACAGGTAGACCGAAGCACATCTGGAGCGTCATTGTTTAGTTTAAAAAGCCAAAACGGCGCACCAATTATGATAAATGTTGCACTAAACAATATACCGCTGCAGATGGAGCTAGATTCAGGTGCGGCCGCTTCGGTAATTTCACAAGATGTATGGTTGCAAAAATTTAAAACACACCCGATGACTGAAACTAACACTTTTGGAATACCAAACCTTGCAAACACTTCTCGCAACTTTACTATAGTGGTTTGTGACGTAATATTGTTCAAGACAAATATCTCTGGCCACTTCGAATAAGCATCCGTGATGACTAAAATATTTTTATTGTGAAATGGTCCGAGAAAATCTATATGTATCCTTTCCCAAACAGCACTTGGGATAGGCCAACCCTGCAAGGGCATTCTCTCGGGGTTCTTTCGGAACTGTTGACAAATTTTACATGAATTGCACATATTTTCTATGTCTTTATTTAATGATGGCCACCAAACATAAGACCTAGCCAATGATTTACATTTAACTATTCCCTGGTGGGTATTGTGAAGTTCTTTCAGTACCAACTGTTGCAGTTTTAATGGAACAACTACCCTATATCCCCATAGTAAAATATCATTTTCAACACTAAGTTCATTTTTTCTATTTGAATATGCCTTTAATTCGGGTGACATATTTTGTGGCCAGCATTTAGCTATAAATATTTTTATTTGTTTTAAAATTTCATCGTTTTCTGTTTCAATTTTTATGTCATTTACGTTTAATGGTAAGTCAGCTTGATTAAGGTAATTTATTCCTGCGCCTTCATCAATAATATTAATTTCATTATCATCTTTTTTTAGTGGTAACCGTGATAAAAAATCAGCACAATTCCTTTGAGAGGTGACATATTTAATATCATAGTTAAAAGCACTTAGAAACAATGCGTATCGCTGCATACGATTAGCTGCCATGGTTGGGATTCCGTGCTTTGGACCAAAAATAGATACTAAGGGTTTATGATCCGTATATAGATTAAATTTTCGACCAAACAAATATTGGTAAAATTTCCTTATTCCATAAACTATAGCTAACGCTTCTTTGTCTATCTGGGAGTAGTTTTTCTCTGCAGATGACAAAGTTCGCGATGTGTAAGCGATGGGCCGCTCGACACCGGAATCGTACACATGTGAAATAATCGCACCCAGTCCAAATTGCGATGCATCTACCGTTAAATTTAGCTGCAAACTTGGATTATAATGTACTAAAAATTGATCAGACATTAATATTTTTCTTACAGCCTTGAACGCTGTTTTACATGATTCTGTCCAATTCCACCTACCGTTTTTCTTAATTAAATCATAAAGGGGGTGTAATACATCAGGCATATTTGGAATAAAACGGTGATAGTAATTGATCATTCCCAGGAATGAACGTAATTCAGAAACATTCTTGGGTTCAGGCATATCGATAATTGCTTTTAGTCTTTCTGGTGATTTATGTAATCCATGTTTATCAATTGTAAACCCTAAATATGAAATGCTATCTTGAAGGAAATGACATTTGTCGGTTTTGACCGACATACCGGAGTTTTGTAAAATATTCAAAACGTTGTGTAAACGGTCGAAATGTTCTTGTTTCGTTTTACCGGTGACCACAATATCGTCCAAAAATACACATACTCCATCAAAATTTCCTAATAGGTCGTCCATAATACGCTGAAATTGCGAGGGGGCTGAACTAATACCAAAGGGCAATCGGTTGTAGACGAATGTACCTCTATGTGTGGAAATTGCCGTGAATTTCCTCGAAGTATCATCCAGCAATACTTGCTGATAAGCGTGAGTTAGGTCTATTTTAGAAAAACATTCACCTCCTTGCAATTTCGTGAACAAGTCATCTATCCTTGGTAAGGGATGCCGATCTAAAACGATGTGTGGGTTTATAGTGACCTTATAATCACCACATATCCTTACAGAATTGTCTTTCTTTAAAATTGGAACAATCGGGGTTCCCCATTCGCTATTTTTAATGGGTGATATAATACCTGCATTAATTAATCTATCGATTTCTTCGTTTACTTTATTTTTTAGAGAGTATGGTAAGGCTCTCGGTTTATGAAACTTTGGTAAAGCGTTTTCTGCCATATTTAATTTTAATTTAAAATTGTTAAGTGTGCCCAATTTATCGTTAAATAAAGACGGAAACTTTTTTATAATATTCTTTGTGAAACTGTTATCTTTCTTCATAAAGTTTAATTCTTTAAAACCAAAATTGAAAATCTCCATAAAGTCGCGTCCTAACAAGGGTGGACCGCCACTTTTTATTATAAAAATATTAATTAGTTTTGTTTTATTTTTGAATTTGATGGTCATAGATGCCTTTCCCAGTGGTCGGATACTTCCGCCAGTATAATTTATGAAAAAAGTGTTAGTTTCAGTCATCGGGTGTGTTTTAGACAACGGAAAACAATTAGTTTCTAAGGAATTCAGAAGTTTTCTTGAAATGAATAATGTACAATTTTTAACTTCACCACCATACCACCCAGCATCAAATGGTGCTGCAGAAAACAGTGTTAATACAATTAAACAATTTTTGCTGAAAGAAATTAAAGGTTGTGGAAAAATAGATTTTGAACGTGCTATATGCAGATTTTTGATAAACTATAGAAATACAGAACACTGCTCTACTGGAGAGTCACCAGCACGTATGATGTTGGGCAGACCATTACGAACCAGGCTTGATTTTATTAAACCAAATGATATTATTAGAAAAAATAAGGACTCAACAACAATTTTAAATACTATTAAATCCAGCCAGGTACGTAATCGTAGAAATTTTAAGGGTAAAAGACATATAAATATCAAATTAGGTAAATATGTTTTGGTGAAAGATTACCGACCCATAAAACCACAATGGTTAAGAGGAAAAATTGTAAAACTTCAAGGTAAATGTATAGTGTATGTCAAGGTAGAAGATTGTAAAAATTTATGGAAACGGCACATCAACCAAATTTTGGAAGTGAACGAAAATCGAGATGATAGTGAAGTTATAGGTGCTAAAGAAGACGATAGTGAATGTGAAATCTCAACAAACATCAATGATAGAGATAGCGACTGCGAAACGCCTTTTGCAAATATTGAATCTGAAATGGATGTAAATACGGATAAGTCAACTGAAAATGACAATGTAACAGCATCCACCTCGGATTCGCCTGGGGAAGCACCAGAAACACCAACACGCCCTAAGCGACGACGTGCACCCCCAGATAGATTAGGATTCTGATTAAGTTGTTTTTTATTATTATATATATTTGCGTTGTAATTTTAAGGGAGGATAATGTAGTATATGTATAAAGATATTGTATGCATGGGCCTGTCACATGCGGCAGTGTGCCATGAGCTACCATAGAGTACGCAACGATCCAAATATAAGTAATAGTTTAAATGGGTATACCTGGCTATTTAATAGTTCCCCTAACCTTGTAGGTAGACACTACAGTTAGCATCAAGTTGAGCTATAGATTTCAAGATTCTTGATAGGGGCCAAATATATTTAAAAAAAATCTAAAGGTTTGGACGTTTATTTTGTTAATATAGTTATTATTGTTGCTATTGTCTCCCCAGGAATAGATATATCAGCTAATTGCTGGCGTAAGTCTCTGCTTATAGATGTTGGTTGTACATCGTTTCGATAAACCTACAGATCTATGTTCATTCAGAACTACTGGTGATGATTACATCGTCTCTCGGATCATAGAAGGTTGTTAGTTAAACATTAAAACAATATCGCAAAAAACATTTTTCAAAAATTTCAGGTTTCTTAAATCCATCTTACATCAACATTTGGTTTCGAAATTTTATGGCTCATGAGAGCAAGTCAGGATAAAATCGCGGTGTTACTAAAGTATATATCTAAATTCTTATATTATGTGATCTCATCGATGTAAGATATAGATTTCGATGATATAAACGGACAAAAATATGCAAACTTTCTCGAGAAATTTGGAATTTTTTGTTTTTAACTTAAAAAAAAAGTTTTGTGAAAATTCGATTAAATGATCCAAGTTCTCAGACGAAGATTTGTCCAGCCAATACCAGATCTATATGATGAATAATAGTTATAATAAAATCGTGGTATTCCCAATACCTATAGAATCGAGATCACAACAAAAGTAAAATTGTACAAATCAGTAATAAGACCGACTGTAACGTTTTCCAGCAAGACATGAACCTAAAATGAGAAGGACCAGACAAGGTTGGAAGTATGGGAAAGAAAGGTTCTGAGAAGAATCATTTGGGAAACTATTTTATTATTGATTTTTCATTTTAATCATTTTAAAAAATCTCATTGATATCTTGCATGATTTTCGAAAATATGGGGTATTTCGATTTTCGATAATAGTTATAGTAAAAATTGTGGTTTTCCCAATATCTATAGTATCGTGATCACAACAAAGTTATAACTCATAAGGTAACAAATTAGATCAAAATAAAATTGTACCAAACAGTTATAAGACCCACTGTAATGTTTTCCAGCGAGACATGGACCTTAAATAAGAAGGACCAGACAAGGTTAGAAGTATGGAAAAGAAAGGTTCTGAGAAGAATAATATGGGAAACTTTTTTATTATTGATTTTTCATTTTAATCATTTTAAAAAATCTCATTGATATCTTGCATGATTTCCGAAAGTTTGCAGTATTTCAATTTCCATCATTTTGAAAAACGAGATTTTCAAGGTAAGTAAAAATCACTCAGTACATCTGATTGGGGCTAATAAAGTTTTTAGACAGCAAAAATTAATGTAAAAAAGTTATTTTGAATAATCAATTCTAAGATATATCCAATATGATGCACTTTTTGACAGTAACTGGTTATTGTAATGGAAATGAAAGACAAGCAGTTGTACAATATCAGAGGCGATATCCTAATCGCAGAGAACAAGACAATCACGTATTCGCCAGAGTTCACCGATTGCTAAGAGAAACCGGTCTTTTCCTAAATCTACCGCCGAACGACGACCAAGTAACGTTTATGAAGAGGATATGATATTGGAGTTAGTTAAATGTAGTCCACCAACCAGTATGCACTAGGAATAGCTGAAACTAAATTAGTAATAATAGTTGCCCTTCAGAAAAATATTTGTCCTAAACTGTGAAGGTATCTAATTATACAGGTGTTACACGAATGAAGGTAAGGAATACCTTACATAATTTTGGCTTGTACCTATACCATCTCCTATCAGTGCAGGTTTTATTATCAACGGATTTAGATTTACGGATGCAGTTCTGTAGTTGGCTCATTAAACATCAGCATCTTCTTGGCAACATTTTGTTCACTGACAAGTCTACCTTTAGTAGAGATGGTGCCCAGAATTCACATTGCTGGTCCATTGAAAACCCTAAAACGCCAACCCCAAAACGTACCAAAAAGATTTTCAGCATCGGTTTTCGGTAAACATTTGTTGTGGAATTATTAACGATCAATTAGTCGGATCGATCGTTATGGAACATCGTTTAACAAGCGACGTTCATCTCCGCTTTTTACAGAAAGATCTTGCCGATTTTGATGGAGAATATTTTGAAACAGAGTTCCGATGTGATTCCATCAGGAACGCACCTCCTCATATTGGTAGTCAGTTGACTGCATTTTTAAATAATTCATATCAAGACCATTGGATTGAAAGAAGCGGTCAAGTGCCTTGGCCTCCAAGGTCACTTGATCTAACACCCCGTCACAACTTTCTTTGACTAAAATTTTAGCCCATTTTCGATTATTTCGTTCCTCTTTGTAATATTTATTGCATCAAAATGTTTTACAAATTGTCCAAAACTGGCTGATGGTTTGTCAGAAATAGATTGTGATTTTAGTGAACTCTGTACTGGATATATACGATATATAGCTGAAACCTTATGTTAGCGTCAAGTTGAGCTATAGATTTTAGATAATGAATTGTCATAAAGACATCGTGATTTTAGTGAACTCTGTACTGGATATATATGATATATAGCTGAAACCTTATGTTAGCGTCAAGTTGAGCTATAGATTTTAGATAAAGAATCCTGATAGGGGCCAAATATATTTAAAAAATCTAAAAGTTTGGACGTTTCGTTTGTTAATTTTTGTTATTGTTGCTATTGTTACCAAATAAATGACCCAATGCTCGCAGATGAGTTCGCATTAATATATTTTAATTGTGTTGCCTTAAGGCAGGTGTAGCTGCTAAAATCTTTAACGTTTTATTTATTTATTTATATTATTTTATCATGCCGATAAAATATTCCTATTTTAACATACAAATGTTTAATGCATCACCTGTATAAAATTTAAAAAAATAAAAATATTTAATACAAAAGCGTGGTTCTTACCGCTACAATTCGTCATAAAAACAAAATTGTATCATTTTTTTTGTAAAATTTCTCTTATTTACATTTAAGTTGTTACAAATACTTTTAGAGTTGGCCTAAATATGTATTGTGATTCCTGAGAAGGACAAACTACATTTGGTATTTATATTTTGAGTAACAGTTTTAGTTTTCACCTAAATCTGTCCGATGAGTCCGCATAAAAGGAAAAGTCGTAGTGTTACCAATGTATATATCTGGCTGATGAATCCTCATGAGTATATAGGCGAAAGTTCAGATATACTCCATGGCCAGCTCCAGCAAATAATCACATAATAGTATAGTTATTACAAAATAGCACATAAAGCTATGATAAACTACACTATACACCGATTAACAAGATAAACTTCAAAAGCTCTACTGACCTAGCACTTACATCCTCCGCGACGTCCATAATCTAATAATAAGTAACCAACGTTTACTTCACAGGAAAATAACATATAAGTAACTAAACACCAATAACTAATCGACTAAAATTACCATCTATATATAGATGTATGGAAAGATAGTAAAAACGACGCATCGACGAATCAAGCACTATCCTAATAACGTAGATTAAGAGTATTAAGAGTAATCTGCCTGACTTACCAAGGAGGACTGTATGTTGTATTTTGAGTAGGGGGGCTCAACGTGCACGTGTTTTTAGATCAGTATTTTTCAGTCTTTTGATTACAAAGGCGTGATTGTGTGCGCGCAATTCAGTCAGTCGCAATGTTGTTGTTGTTGTAGTTGTTGTAGTTTACAGGGCTGCAACATCAAGTAACATATTTTTGGTGCTTGTTGTGGTTGCTGATACAGAGGTTAGAGTGTATGTGTGTGTTTGTGTTTTTGTATGTGGGTTTACAGATGTAGAAGTCGATGCTCTGAAATGTAAATGGTCATACAATACAAATGCCGCTTTGCATTAATGCAATACATGTAATTCGTTGAGTGTGTGTGCAGTAACTCTAGAACCTATTTTTATTACCACAATAATTGGTCCACTTTTACAGCAATATTATACCTGATTTATACATTCTGTAATTAATATGCGAAAATAATTAGATAAGTTATAATGGTTATGCTTAATATCGAGGTACTACCAGAAAAAGTTTGTTGGTTTCAGTAAAATTCAACAATCTTATTTGGTCTAATTTGAAATAAAAAATTAATATATTCAAAATTAACAACATAATGTTTATCAATACAATAAACATAATAGCCAAATGGGTTTCGATAGTCCAAAATATTTAAAAGTTTGAGAGAGATTCGCAAAAAAATGATGTTATAACTTAAACTTAATAAGTTATGGGTTATTTTTCCAGAATAATTGACTTTGGAGATGTGAAAATTTCAACATAGTAACACAGTTTCCGTTCGTTTGGATCCATGTTTCAATGATTACAGACCTCATAGTGGTTTAGCCACATTCTCCTCACTATATCACTAGTCATTGATCCCATCAACAGGGTGGCACTTCAATATCGTTTTAATATATCTGCACTCAATGTAGTGATTATCAAATGTTGCAGAACATTATTACACCCGCATGACTTGCATTCTGGTAATTTACGCCTGCCATTTATTACGATTATTGCAATTTGCTTCAGGATTAATTACGAGAGCGCGAAGGGAAAGTTATGCAGTCACCCGCGAGAATTAATTATTGGTCGTTAATTAAGATGCGCGTACGCGTCCGGTAATTATGTTCTCGAAATAGAAGTTAAAAGAGGAGGTTTGGACGTTGCATGGGGGCGGAGGTAGCGGGTGGGAACTGGCGATTAATTAGCTAAATTGGAGGTACCAGAGGAGGTATACTCCAACAATGTGGCTGCGTTTGTGAGATTGATAACAATATTCTAACTGTTCAGAGTGCTAGTAGAAATTTGCATTTAATTAGAATCAAGCTGGAGGCTACTTGCAGATATTAAATTCCAAATATTGAGCATAAATTTAATAATATTTAGAAAATTACTAATACTAGAAATACAATTAATTATCATTAAAGCCACAATCGATATACTACATTCATTGGAAATGATTGTATAAATAGGCAGAGGCTGTGATAGAAATTGGCGATCAATTGAAGTCAAACTAGAAGATTAAATATACATGTTTTATAAACCGTGAGAATGTCTACCAATTATATTTTATAAATTGGCAGTTGCATTAATTTAAACTCGTGCGATGTCATGATAATAGGTAATAACATGATTTCATAGGCATTGAATTAAAATTAGCTATTCTGTTTGTATGTTCTTGAAATATTGGTAGGAATCTAAATGCATATGTACTAAATATTTTTAGATATTATTTCATACAGCCTGAATACGTTGTTGTTATTACACGTGGTATATCACTTTACTAATTAATGTACAATTTATTAATTTAGAATTGAAATACTCATTCTTTTATAACCATAAATTATTCGTATTTTCATATGTAACGTACAAACATTAGGTCGTGCTCTTGTATAATATAAAAAGGATTAAAATGAAAGCCATACACCACAAAGAGTAATACTGTATTTATTAATAAAACTTTAAGCCCAGTTTCACCGAGTCATTGTTTTTTGTGATCTCGCTGCTCGGGGAAATGGACGTTTTATACGTATGTATATTTCAAGAGGAATTAAAAGTTTAATGAATGCGAACGCAGACTGTTTATAAAAGGATAAATGAAAATTCTAATTTATGACTTGATTAACAAAATTATCAATTGGATAGAAATTTATTATTCAATGTGCTGATCTTTTTTGTGTTGTACGAGACTTTATCCCTTTGGCGTTAGCTCAACTGGGGTGTGATTGTATAATTAAACAAACAAAAATTGCTGAGGCTATGTTTAATTTTTGTTTGTTTATTTAATGATTGACTATTCCTGCTGTTATGGCTAATAATAGTTGCGATTTACCACTTTTTGAAACTATGCATCTTGATTTTACATCATCAATCTGGTGTTCTTTAATTTACAATAGAGAGTTCATTGAACACAAAACATGCCAATGCCAAAATGGCTTGTTATGCCAAGTATACGAATAGGTCATTTTTGAACCTCCTGTACTAGAAAATAAAGAATGTCAAAAAGATGTTTTGACAAAAGCATGGCCCGATTCAGACCATATTAAATTCATTCATTTTCAAAAAATATCAATGCAAAAATTTCGACATTACAAGGTCAATATGATTATATAATTTCTACTAATTGTTAAAAACTTTGCAACAATTAGTAAATTACAGCGCACGGGATCATCAGCTTCACCAAAGAAGGGGAACTTTGATTATTGAACAAGTAATACAATTAAAAAGTGTACACGAATCTATTATTTAATTACTCTAATGAAACTTTTTAATCGCTCAAAAAATGTCGGGTCCACTGGTTTGAAGTTGTGGCCGTTATTTGAAAGACTTGTGGGCATACCCATCATGAATTTGTTTAAAATCGTGAATTTGATTTTAGCAGTTGATTACTAAAATCATTGGTCTTTCCATAGTCAGTGCGTTACAAAATTTATTATTTCCCCGAGTGTGAATGGAATCCACGACAAATGATTAGCTGCAGCCTTAACTTACAACGCTTCAGGGACTTAGTAAGTTATTATTTTGTGCAATTATTGTAGATGATTGATGACATGGACAGTTGCGGAGTATATTGGAATGTTTCTAGACATGCGACGTTCCAATTAATAGAATTAATCCCATTAGTTTACAGCCGCACCTTTGATTGTGTAAAATAAGAAAGCTTTATTCAGGTATATACGATATCACTAATCAAGATATATATGATATTTTTAGACTAAAGTAATTTTGTTTATTATTTTATAATTGATAATAGATTTATATACATTATTATTTACATTCATATTATTTCGATATTAAATACTCAGTGAATTACAGTATAACGTAAAATGATAGAAGCGAGTAAGTGAGTAATGAAACGTCTAAGTCGGTAAATTAGTAAGTATCGTAGTAAGTTGGTACACTCGGCCAGCCGAGAGCTGACAATGACTCACGATTTTACGAATAAACAATCGCATTTAACTCGCATTTAACTCGTTAGCAGCTTAAGATGAATGGATATAATGAAATGAAATGAGAAACGTAGGTATGTCGAAATCTTGCAATATGGAGCTATGAGTCACTGTCAGCCCTCGACGCGATGCCGATAAACAATCAAGCAAGTTAGTAAGTTAGTAAATTATTAGTTAATTAGTTAAGCGTGTAAGCATGTAATTATGTAAGTAAATAATCATCATTTAAGTAAGTAAGTTAAGGTAAGTAAGTAAGTAAGTAAGTAAGTAAGTAAGTAAGTAAGTAAGTAAGTAAGTAAGTAAGTAAGTAAGTAGGTAAGTAAGTAAGTAAGTAAGTAAGTAAGTAAGTAAGTAAGTAAGTAAGTAAGTAAGTAAGTAAGTAAGTAAGTAAGTAAGTAAGTAAGTAAGTAAGTAAGTAACGAAATAGTCATCACATCAATAAGTTTTAGTGTCAGTCAGTAATCATTGATGTAAATGCAATCATGTAAATAAGTAAGCTACCAAGTAACAGTGGAATCATGTAAGAACTCAAGTCAGAAATCAAGTAAGCCAGCTAGTTAGTTATATATCTATAAGTAAGTCATTATATATGAATACGTAACTAAATAATCTGGTCAGGTAGTATGTAAGTAATCATATGAGTAAGTAAACGACTAAGTAAGTGTATATTTACGTAGGTAATTTAGCGAGGTTGTATGTAAGTATGCAGTTATGTGATAATGGTAGTCTAAAAGTAACGAATAAATTATGTAAATAATTTTTACAGAAACAATTCAAAAATTAAAACTATACAAATTACAAATACTTACTCGAATTTGACGATTTAATTTGTAAATTAGGTATTATACAAATCGTGGGCATACAAGAGAAAGTGACCAAATCAAAATTTGATAAAAATGAGTTGAAATAAAAGTTCGTTGTATTTATCGGAAAAAAGACTTTATGTTGTATCAAGGTTCACTGAACTGTTAATAAAAACTGTGCAATAACAATTAATACTGAAAACTCAATTTAACATTAATTGTTGAATTTTCAGTAGTAATAATCCTAGGACATTGATGACAACGAAATAATTTTATCACAGTTTCCGAAAGCACATTGCTTGGAAATATTTCTGTTTCCTTAAAGCAATGTGCTCGAGGAAGTTGCGATAAAATTATATGTTATTTATCAATGCCCGAGGGATATACGGTTAGATTTTTTTTTGCAATTGAAGCATCATCAGACAATGTCAACATGACGTTTTAATAATTTCATTTAAATATTAGCACTGTGAAACGTTTTGCAACCTATTAACGTCAACATGGAAGTGAAAACAGTCCTAGGATTGTTAACGAGAATAATACAACAAGAGTATTAATGATTATCGAAATACAAATTCCTTCGATTTTAAGAAACAAATTATGTTGCTTGGTTTCCTAAAGCAACATAATTTGTTTCGAAAAAGAGAAAGAATTTTTTAAAATCATTAATGACGCGAGTTGTATTTGATAAGATTATTTCATGAAATTAACATTTAAATCGAATAAACTATTATTTATTATGAATGTTGATATTAAATGTACAGTTCGTAAAATTCAATCAATCAATATTTGGATTCACTTTTGCTGCTCATAAACTTTGACTTTTCTACACTAATGGCGAAATTTGGTATTTCGTAGTCATGAAAACAAGATCACAGCTACCTCATACTTCAATATTGAATAAAATTACCAATGACAAACCGAAATACAAAAACGAAAACATGGATGTTTGGCAAATCAAGGGCCGAAATACAAAATTGAAAACATAGTGTTTTCAATTAAGAATACACACATTTGAACCAATCCGAAACGTGTATTTTACATTGAATGAAATAATAAGTGTAATGAAATGTTGATTGGAGATTGCCACACACGTGTCTACACGAATTTGATTGGATTTACAATTTAGCCAAAAAATTACAAATGCTTTTATCTTGAAACTGTATTTTTTTACATAGTCACTGTCTCTTGTAAGCCCACGATTTTTCACTTCACAGAAATAATTTCTCGATATCTTACTTAAAGGATATAATGCTGGAGAATATCCTATTCAATGATTGCAAAATTCGAATATGCAAAACGTCTGACATTTCAAGAAATCAATATAAATGCAGCAAATTTCACAAAACAATAAACTTTCGTTTCATTTGAAAATTTACTAATTTATTATAACATTTATAAATTTGACTTTACACATATTTGACTTTACATACCTACATAAATATTCAAATCTGAAGAAACTAATTGATCTAGTTTCAAAATTGAAATTGAAGCTTTCTTATTTCATATAAGTGGAAACTTATAATTTTCTGCTGCTCCATATATTTAGCGATTTTTTTTAGTATCGTATTTTATTTGTCGGAAGTGTGACCAGGTCTGGAAGCATCTGAAGATTTCAGGATCCGCTTATATTACTATATTATTTTTTTTATTACAATAAATGAATTTTAAATTGTTTTTGTTTCTGAGTTTTGAAACTTTGTGGGTATCGTTTCTTTCCATATTCAGATGCACATATTCGAAAAGATAATACATTTGATTTTAAGTTTGACAGATACAAAATATACAAAAGTGGGGTAAATTAATTTTTAGTAAGGTAAGTCCAGAAATTCTCAAGGAATGTTGTTCCTTGTATATTTCTGGACTTTAGACAATTAAAAAAAAGGACTTTCATTTTCAACGGCTCTCATCTGGATTCACATACCTGGATATGTGAGTCTCTGATATTCCAAAAATGATTACAAACGCTACAAATATAACTATTTTCAAAATAAAGATTGAGAATCGTTGATTTATAAATTTGACAGAAAGAACATTACAAATATTAGGGTTCACAGGATTTTTTTAATATCTGGATTGAGTGAAATATGTCGGAAATGGATATATCGAAAGATTTTAGAATTCAGCCATCTGGATTGTACAAAATCTGGCTGACTATCGTTATTTGAATTTTTTATATAGTGTTTTATATGTATGTAGTGCTTATAGCACTACATCAAACATCATAAACATTCAAATTAAATATCTTATACGTGACGTCTAATAGAGAAATGGTGTTACGACAAAAAATGACGAATTTCAGGTTGTCGTAGTAGTAGTTTTCGTTTATGTAAAATTTCAAGCTGTTTTTAATAGTGTAATTTCCAGATCTCGAAAATGCCTGTTTTTCGGTTAAAAAAGTGAATTGAACATTGCAATAGAACCGGATAGACTAACGAATAGCATCCCCAATAGTTTCTAATCAAATGTGGTATATTATAGTACTTTTGTGCGCTTATTAGAATATAATACAAATTATAATACAAAATTACATGGTTTATGGGTTAAATCGAACAAATGTAAAAACAAACGTGAAGTATAATGCAAACATGAATTGATATATTTGCAACTTTCCTATGTAGTTTAGAAATTCGAATGTCATATTTGGTTTGAACGACATAAAAACGATGGGATAACATGTTTTATAAGTTATAACAATCAAACTATTTTACCCAATTTTGACCCGCCATATTGCATCCGCCATTTTCAATTTGGAAATTCTGATGTCATATTTAGATTCAACGACCTTAATTACTTTGGGGATACAAATTTTTCTTTAAATCGCACAGGGTAAATCAAATTTGTTTTAAGTTATGCGCATTTTTTTTAAATGCACATACAACGATTTGGTTTTAGGTCGTTACTCCATTTCTTTATTAGATCGGCCGTTACCTCATATATCGTCGGCTTAATGTTACAAGGTTGTATGTGCATATTTGGAAATAAGGACTTTAAATATATTATTGTAGAAAATGATGTATTGTGCACTGTAATTAGATTTTTTTATTACAGGATCTTAATATTCCGATTTTAACATTCTGACAAGTTGAAAGGTCCCGCTTTTAAAACATATAGCCCTGTAAATCTATAGACCTAAACATTGAAAAAAATGTTACATGCAACATTGTACCACTAAGGCAACGATATAATAAAATTTTGCATTACAAATTGACATTTATAGTAGTTATAGTTTTCTCAGTATTGCAGTTGATATCGAGGATTAGGATCCAGATATCTGGATCATATAGAATACGAATGCCTAAATATCCCATATACCAAGGAATAATTTAATTTGATATAATGAGAATCATCAGAATTTTAATTTAAAAATTGACTGTAACAATTGAAAATGTTACGTTTGAGGACTGCCCGAATATCGGTTATCCACAGTGGATAGATTCGGATCCTGAAGATATATTTGAAGCTGTTCAATATATGTGGCTTAGTACCCTTGGTATCGATTGCAATCTTTGATTATATATTATCATGTATCATAGTAAGTCATAGTAATATGTTAAGTGCATAGTGACTTGCCGATAATACCCGCTATAGTGGTACAAGAGCTTCTTGCCGCGAAAATGGCAATTCATGGCAACAAGCTCGAATGCATCACTATAGCGGGTATTATCTAAGCAAGGAACTATGCACGAAACATATTTAGCATGACCATTGCACGTGTCGTGTTGACATTGACAAATATTTAATATGTATTATAAAAATGTGTTTTAACCGGTTTCGCATCAATTTTCTTACAAATATAAAGCAAGAAATTATTGGCTCCACACCAGAGAATACTAAAAAGTCACAAGAATATATTTGGAGACAATTTGAAAGAGGTATTAAAATATTTTTATTATTACACTTAGATGCAAAAAAAAACCGGGTCATTGGGTCGTTGTTTGCAAAAAACACATTTTTTAAAATTTTGATGTTGGTATAGTCCTTAGAATGAAAGTTTTAGTGTTTTACAATCAAAGAGACCATCAGGATGTAGAAAAAAACAACATATGATACTTATCAGTTTATTTAATAAGCAAAAATAACATTTAAAGGTATGCGTTCTTCACTACCTATTGCTCATTCGGCATTGTGCATAGAGGATCAAGGTGGCTACTGGGTTTTGACTTTTCGGTTTTCGAATAACTGTCATTTTCATTATTAATTTCTGTTAAGTTTATTTTGCAGAAATGCATTTGCTTTCGTGTATACGTACATTATCGTTTTCGCTTATTAATGTTCATTAAATAAATAATAAGTACCATATGTTGCTTCTTTCTACATCCTGACGGTCTCTTTGATTGTAAAACACTAAAAAAAATATTCTAAGGACTATACCAACATCAAAATTTAAAAAAAGAATGGTTCTTTTGCAAACAATGACCCAATGACCCGTTTTTTTTTCATTTGAGTGTATCTTAACCTCCTCGAAAGTGATAAGTGTTCAACAGCAATTATCACTTTAAGTGGATTCTAATTGGCCAACAATTTAAAATTTGGGTTATTTCATTGCTCTGTCAGTATGAAGTTTCATATATCAATGTGACAAGTGTGCAATAGTCGATAAAATGAGTCGGAATGGTTTAATTTATGTTCTCTAATTGTTTCTTATTATTTAATGATTCAAATTCCTTGGGGCACATTCTAAAACACATTGTCCGTCAGAAGATTAAGTATTGTACATAAAAAATCAAAATTGCTGACATATCGAAGATTGATTGCTCCCGGCTGCTTCGAAAGTATAATGCAGCTTAATGGTAAAACAACATTAATCGGCTAAAACACTACACACTCAACTACAGAAGTCGCCGTTAAGCTTATGCGAATCGATAGCAGTAACGCATCCACAATTTCCACACCACTTCCCCCGAATTTACCTCCCCCCTGGAGGTGTCATTAGCGATTCCGCTAAATCGCCATTAATTAGGCGATTACACGTAATTACGGAACAGCCGCAAATCATAATTCTCACCTAACGTGTACACTATCTTTCTCTTGCACATGCAGCATACTCACACACTAACGCACATACACACGCACACACCTAAGCACCTCCACCAACAAGAAATAAACACTCTACTGGCGCACTTACATTGCGTAAAAATGGTCAAGTGCCATCCGTAGTTTCTATTTATAACAGCACTTGATTCCTGCACGTCGGGATGTATATTTAGTATGTATTGTTTTATACGGGTTGCTCTTTATTTAACACTAAATTAGTAACAGAAAGTTATGCCTGTGAAAATTAATGTGATTCTTGGCGGGGTTATGTAGTTAATTATTATTTTTTCGTGACGCTTTATCACTGGTTTACGGGTTGTAAGAAGGTGCGACATACACCGACATTGCATGCATCTGATGGTAATTTGGGGGTGATTGTGTGTGCTGGGGTGTATGTGTGTGTGTTTGTGTGGAGGTTTGTCGGGTGCTGTACATAATCAGCGGTGTAGAGAATGTGTGCACGTTCGGTGATTGGATTTTTTTCAGTGGACTAACTAGTGCCTCTCGTGTTTTATTTTTAGTGGATCGATAGCCACCCCATGGCTCATGGAGTGTTTTTACAACAAATTCCTGTGTCTTCGCGTGGAGCGATTCCGGGGATCCGACTCCGGGGTGCGCCAGCTGATCGCGCCGCTCCACCCGATTATATAACGAGTGTTTATACAAAAGTCAAAGCTATCTATTAGCTACACCGCTATAGCGCTGTATAAGTATAATATGTACACCGTATACCCATGGATTCATATTTCTTTATTGCAGCCTCATGCATGGTTTTTAGTACGTCCCTATGTCTACACCTAGGAAGTTTGTATAGTAATTTTGGTTGTTAGAGCTCTTGGCGTGGTCAATTATATATATATTTATATAGAGAGAGATAAGGAGAGAGACAGAGAGTGTGTAGATTGTATACAGTACTCATACATTGAAACAAGTGTACATGCAATGATTAGAGAAGTGATTAATTTGTATATACAGTGTATAGTGAGGAAAAAGTGAATATAATTCAATTAATAATTACCGATAAATGGTGAGTGGCGTTGTCGAATCTTCACTAAGATTATCATTGCTATTATTATTGTTATCGTTATTAGAATTGCAGAGTACTACTTGTGACATTTTGGCTGGTGATATTGGGTTTCTTTTATCTCGACTAATTGACTACCCCTCAACGAGTATAGACTGATATATTAGTGGCGACTATACGATAAGGAAACGTTATTGCTGAGTTTTTATTAGTAGTTAGTTTAATTAATAATTATGTGCGTCATCAACTTTTATCAGGCAGGCACTATATGTTAGGGAAGGCAAGCTTTTAGTCCCTCTTTAATAATATTGATTTTTTACAAAATCAAAAATATATGTATTTACTATATATAGTTCGACTTACTATATAACAACTTGGCACTAGACATACTTTAATCTCAAATTTCGAGATCAATAATATAACCTAGCTTTATTATAGAGCTATATCTAGATAGGTGTTTAACGGTAATAAAATTTGAAATTAAGATCACACGCAACTCTCGAAATTAACGGTTTATCACACTATTTTATTAATTTATGTCTAGATTACGTAGGAAGAGCTATACTTTTGATTTTAATCGTGATTCTAGGGTCCTAATATTTAATGATATTAATAGAGATTACAGGTAAGTATACCGTTTTCAAGTTACTTTAGTTTAACTCAGCAGTTATTAAAACCTGGTATTATTTTCGACGATGGCTGGGAGGTTTTACAAAGCACACACGAATCGGGTTTTAGAGGCGGCATCGCACCACCCGGGTCCACTGTTTCTATAGCACAACTGTAAAACCGTGAGGCGTCGCGGCACGCGTGGGCGTCGTCGGTCGGGCTATTCTCTTAGTTAACTGTTTAAATTAAAACTAGAGAAATTAAACGTAGGTCACAACATTGTAACAATAAAGGAACCCGTAGGCAGGTCGTCGCGACGCTAACGTCGTTGCGTCACTGCAGTGAACGATCTGTTGCGAGCGCCGACGATGTTTGACGAACAAACACAGGCCCCGATTTTTAAATAAATAAGTTTTCGCAGCTCCCCCTGCCGTTTTTACACTGCCCCCAGCTTGCCACAGGCCGCCCCCTGCACCGTGCACGGGGGGCGGCTTGCACCACAAGCTAATTAATTAATTGGTGCAATTGCCCCCCACCACCTGCACAATATGCCCGAACCAATTAACCTGAATAATTACAACTGGTCGTTACGCAACGCTTCTTAAAATACTCGTTTATTTTTAAGCACCAGCCTGCACTCATCAACGTTTGTAGAGTAATTGCACGTGAACGGGCTCGACGAGAATTCGGGCCTATCGATCTTCGTGTTTACTGTACGTAAAATTGATAGCGTGTTTTTAAGCCCACCTGACATATGCTACAAACCCAACTCATTCATACACCCTTTGCAGGTTTCATAAGCATTCTCCAGTTCTCATTTTCCATGAAAAAAGTAAATCAAAAATAGTTATTTATATTATACATATTATTTATATTATTTATATTATATATATTTATATTATTTATATATATACACTTGGCATAAAACCATTATTGCAGCCTTCGAACTCACAATGACCTCTTCGTGGTAATATGCTTCTTATAACTCTCTCGATATGTAATACACAATTATTATACAAGCGATTAAAATAGACGTTAAATCATCGTACAGTTTAACCGATCGCAAGTTCGTAAACCGCAAGTTTTTATTTAATTATTCCCATCTGAATTCTGGATTCCATGTTCTTTCTTGTATTTTTTAATGCGTAATTTGCCTTATTACAGTCGATCAATCAGTTTTTTCATAGTATAACCCTACTAACAATGTAGACCGTTAAAAAGTACTTAGTTAAAGTGGTTTCATATTTTGTTCTTCAATGCAAAATTTTGTCCTTCTCATAGAAAGTTGCTTCATGTCATAACTTTGAAATTTCATACATTCATTACGAATTTTCAAAATATCGCAGTTTTGTATTATTATCGGGTGTATATCATAATTAACAATGAAAATCTTATTAGATTTTCTACTTGATAAATTGTCATAGTATCTCTTAGATTGCATTGTTAGCATTGTTAATTAGCGTCGGCATTAATGAATTGTCTAATTTTGAAAGTGAGTCATAATTTTTAATTTTTAAATAATTACATTTCAAAAATTGTTCTCTCTTTTAAGAAGGCAATTTTTTGGTATTCCTGTGGTATCATACTTTCATTACTTTTCTTAAATGCCAAAGTTTGTTGTTTTCCATGGAAAACTCATAATATTTAATTTTTAATTATTATTTATTTTGAAATGCCAAGTTTTAATGTTCTCTCTATTGTTACTTAATTTGTATATATAATTCATAATTTCGACATCATTTTAAAATTACATATTCTCACAGATTTATAAAATGTCAATTTTATAACTACAGTCATTATCAAACACTAACAGTCATATGCATAGTGAACTTTGTAGCGTCTAAACCTTAGTAGATACTAAAAACGGTCAGAAGTACATCACTAAATATCATTTCTGCAAGATAAATCACATTCTGAGTGCATTAGGGTCGACTATCTATATGGATGTAAGAGACTTCATTTGATAATGACTGACTAAACAATCTATACAACAGTTAAAATTTAAAAATCGTGTAATATTAATAAGTTAAGCATATATTATATATAATAGTATATTATTTAAGGAACATATGTAAGCTATAATTCACGAGAATGATTTTTATACACGAGCAAAAGGCGAGTCAAATCTGGCGTTTTATCTATGGCTTTTTAAATAAAACAATTGCTATTAACCAATTTTTGTAAGAAACCAATTGTTATCAACCAAATAATAAATTAAAAAAATATATATTTATGTCAAACATTATATGTATATAAACTTGTATTGGCTAAGTGGTATCTTGGAGCTTGTGAAAGGTTCGTATCAATAAAGAAATATTACAGAGTAATATTTCTACTGAAAATGGTCGCCTAGCGATCGAAATGTACATTTAGATAAAATAAATGTGTTTTGTGAAAAAGGTGGTTTAGCTTGTTAATAAATAATAATAATAAAATAATGTACTTTTTTTTCATTTAAAAAAATTGTCGGTGTCACAACAAATAAATGAAGGTGCTTAAAATATATTTTTTTCCGCTAACTTATACTTAAGACTGACCCATTTCATAATATATATGGGGTGTAAAGTTAGTTCGCCTCCTCGTGGTGCACCCTGGATAACGCTAAATGAACTAACACAAACTGGCAGTCAGATAATCTTAGGATCTCCTGACTAAGACACATTCTATAATATAATGCTGCAAATGATAAACGCAACTATCAAGATGGTGATTGGATATGCATCTCATATGATGCAACACATTGCCACTGGACCACCGATGACTTTATGAAATTCGCCACTGATGCAGTAAGATATTTGAACAGATAGAACTAAAATTTATAAAACAATAACCAGTATTGTAGTTGGATGTAATTATGCCATAAGCTAAATAATAAATAAATAAATAAAATAAATAACATATATGGTTTATTGATGATTAATAACAAATGACGTGGTTAGAGCCTTGGGCGCTTTTAATCGAACACACTGTATAATGCAGTAAAACTTACAAAACTTATAGTTTTGACAATTCGAATTGATGGACGTCCATGTAAGCCATCAAACTGTCGTTGGTATGAAGTTATTGCTCTATGGTAAGGGTCTGCCTGATGACATCTGAGTATATTGGCATATCTGAGCATGAAATATTGTATCTAATTACTCTAAAATAGCGGATTAACTAGCTATGTATAAACCGCTAGCTTTATTTGGCTGTTTCATTAAACATCCGCTTTAATCGTCCGTATCTAAGGAATAAAACATGACTTGCAAAATTAAAAACAGCTATTTATGGTATAAGTGAATAAAGTCGAATATTATCCACGGAAAAGTTCACAAGTTTAGCGCAAGAGGCGAAGCCGAGTGCGATAATGTTTTCGAGTGGATTTTTTCCAATTCGTTATCAGAATTTAAGAATTTGAGTGAAGTGTCACATTGTCAGGTGACAACGAAAATTTCAAGGATAGTGCGAATTTACCTATTTTTTAACTTTATTTACGTCGTCAATGGTTATAGTGAATAAAGTGAAAATATAAACATTTTATTCACCCATTCGATTAAAGTGTAGTTTTAACGATGAGATTCAATATACATAATGAGCATTTTAATAACGCGAATTGGAAAAATAGCTATTTATGGTATAAATGAATAAAATTGTTTTATTCACTTGTATCATACACGATTTTTTCCAATTCATTATCCGAATTGAAGAATTACCGTGAAGTGTCACATTGTCAGGTGACAACGAAAATTTCAAGGATAGTGCGAATTTACCTATTTTTTACTTTATTCACGTTGTAAATGGTTATAGTGAATAAAGTGAAAATGTAAACATTTTATTCACCCGTTCGATTAAAGTGTAGTTTTAACGATGAGATTCAATATACATAATGAGCATTTTAATAATGCGAATTGGAAAAAAGATATTTTGATAAATTCGATACATCGATACATAATTTTCACTTTGGAAAATCCACAAAAGAGATAAGCTCCGATAATTACATGCCACTCATAGTATAGTTTCGCAATTAAGGTTACTACCACTTGTCACATTTACATATGAAATTTCACACTGAAGGACCAATGAAATAACCCAAATTTTAAATTTTTGGCCAATTAGAATCCACTTAAAGTGATAATTGCTGCCGAGATCGAGATCGCAATAGATAAAGTGAGATTTGAATAGCGCATTAAAGGTCTCGAAAAATTGTTGGAACCTGTACTTTTACATCAACTGCAGAGACAAATGGAGCTAACCATAAGGAATAACATTGAAACCTCATCAGAGACAAATGGAGGAGCTAATACAAAAAAAAAGACAATTTTCGTATAGTTGATATTCAAGAATTTCGCACAGCAGAATTTACACCCAAAGAAGTTTTGTTGATTACTTATTAAGGTAAATATCTATCGTTATCACTTTAAACCGCAAAATCCGTTGCATCATCTAGATAAAAAATGTAAGAAACAAACACGATGGCACGAGAAACATCACCACTGCTTGCTATACAATTCTAGTAATTTGGACTTAAGTGAGTTACCTAAAAAAAAAATCACAATGGCTTGATGACATTGTTGTGTATACCAAGGGAAATGAAAAAGCTATTTTAAAAAAATTATATTATATAAATGTTGTTAATTTAGAGGAATTTACCAAAATCGTTTAATGTTTGCTTTGAGCATTGTAGTAAATATTGTGTCTGTAGTGAAAATAATGTAAATATTTTAGTGAAGTATACTTTAATAAAATATTTACTAAATAATGTAAATATTTTATTACCGTGTGCCGTAATAATAGTACCTACTTTAATACTTACCTACTTTACCTACTTTCATTAGTTTCAATACCCCAGCGGAATAGTGCCATGTCTGTCTATTATCTGTAATCTGAATGAAACCAAAAATTACCATAATATGACAAAATAAATGTCGTACTTCATGATTTTCTTAACATCAAGAATACCATGCGTTTTATAATTAGTAATATCCAAAACAATTTGAAAATCCGCTGAGTGTTAAAAATACTGTATCATCGTGCTTTGCAATTAGATTATAGTAGTATAGTTACCGTGTCCATCGGGAGAGACCATTTTAGTGAAAATTCTTGGCTGAAGAAGTGTTGTCAATAATGACCAGAAGGTTCTTCCTAGGTTTTGGATATTACTAACTACAAAACCCATGGTATTCTTGATGTTAAAAAATTCAAAGTCATGAAGTACGATACTTATTTTGCCTTATTTTGGCAATTTTTGGTTTCAATCAGATTTTAGGTGATAGACAGACATGGCACTATTCCACTGGGATATTAGAACTAAGTAGGTACTATTATTATTATGACATATGCCATGATATCATACACCCAATTCTTTTAAAAATTTATTGAAGTTGTCAATAATGTCATCGTATTTTTTGTTAAATATAAGTAAGTAAGTAGTAATAGATTGGTACATTTGCCTATAATTCTGATAAAACGTTTTCCTGCGGCCACAATTTCAGTTACCTCAGCAAAGTTTTTAACGAAACTTTAAATCAATACTCTCCGTCCAAATCTCAATGGAAGATTTGGACAGAGACCTCCTGCACTACTTAGGACTCAGGTTCAGATGTACACAGTGTTCCATTAATTTTGAGACACCTCTAGCTAAAAATGACCCTTATTGCAATCTGTAGTAGTCTTTAGCGAATCGGCCATTATACTCTGATTTTTCTAAACTGGCGTGCACGTCATCAATCAGCTGTGCGATGAGGTTTTTTCGTACCAACGTGATTTTTTTCGAGAATATGCATAACAATAGTTTAAGAAAGTTATCTGAGGATCATTTGTTACATAACACTCATCACCGGTGGTTATAAATAGGTAATCGGTGTATTACGCGGCCACAATTTTCGCCTGCCAATCATGTAATAAATCATGTTATGTTGGCCGACGTGATATTTTTTCGCCCACGATGCCAGATCTTTTTCACTAACACATGCTCATACATGTGTGTATAACCAAACTTCTTTGACGTTTAACTCGTTACATTTGACTTCGTTACATATTTCACGCTTCTTTTGCCTGCAGCCGGGAATCGAATCTAACCTCAAGATTTTTATCGCTGTCAGCGTTGGACCCGAATACGGTGCAAACTCTTTTATATTTTGCCATTGTACATGTTGAACCATAACCACAAGATTGATATCTGTACGAAAAACGGCAGAGAAGTCGACGAATTTGATACGAACCGAGCACTGTCGCACAACATTGCATGGGCGCAACAACTGATTACAGCCATTTTTAAATACCCAGGACAGCTGGAAACCTTGTAAAATTGTGTCGTCATTATTATGATTATTATTTTGATGACGTGCACGCCAGTTTAGAAAAATCAGAGTATACCTGCGTCGATTAGGTACCGTAAATCCCGTAAGGTCGAAATTCGCTATTTCTTAAAACTTCCAATTCTCATTTCTGTCTTAAAATTAATGGAAGTGTCTATAATCTTGGATTGAATATTGATTTCGGCGAGAAATAAATCTACAACTATTCATTAGTCAGAGCCTTAACCTACTACAAGATGTAAGGTTCTATTCTCAAATGATAACTTGCAAGACGAATGTAATCGTATAATTTGCACGATTATCACGTTTTGCATCGTCACATTCCCATGGTTCTAATACATACTTACCCACAGTATTGATCCGCGCCAGCGACCATTGTTCTTTCATCTGATCTTATTCCGCATTATTACCGTATTACATTTATTTTCATTCTTTTGTGGCACGAGAAATCGTTCTGGAGGACATCTAAAGCGAAAGGATGTTCATGTGATAAGAGTCGAATAGGGAGTATAGCGATATGATCACATTTGGTGAAGGCGCCGGGACTAATGCGGTCTCTTATTGAAAATTTACAAGCCACAAACTCTTCCACTCGAATGATAAGTACACATGAGTCTAATGCGGTCATAATTTGTAAAGGCAAGAATTGGATCAAACTTGGTAGCAGAAATAATATAATACAGTGGATATGTAGAAATTAATGGAGTTAGTATGTTATCAGTGATAAAAGAAAATTTGTTACACATTTGAATTTTTAAGTTTGTCAAAAATAAATATTACCACATATTTCTTAAGTAAGTACCGGTTTAAATTATTGCCGCTCTAGAGTGGCAGGCTACAACTGGCTCTACAAGGCTCTACAAAACTGGCTCTACAAGGTGACAGCCTTGCCAACCATTTCATTGTATCGCCAGTAAAAACCGTTTTACCCGGCTTATAATGTAAAATACTATTAGAGTATATAAATTTGTGCAATGTATAATGTATAAATATTATACAAGAAACTGATAGTCCACATGCATAACATTTTATAGAATATTGATGTTCTACATATCCTGTACCATGATAAAAAAAATTCAAAAAGCTGCAATGCTAATTAAAATTTTAATAAGCATTAATATTTAAAATGTCATTTATACTATTAACAAAAAATGAACTTTCTATTCTTTCTCTTGTACTCTAATACATCGTTTCTCAACCTTTTAAGTCTGGCGACCCCCAAAAAGCCCAAAAATAAAGTAAATAACCTCACGACCCCCTTCATGGGGAAACAGTTACTAAATTAAATTCAAATTAAATTTAAATTAAAATTAAATAATATCAAATTAAATTATAACTTACTAATTAGTAATAGGTTTTTCGTCGTACATTTTTGTTCGTACGACAGATTGCCACCCCCCGTATATCTCTGCTCACGACCACCCACACCCTCCCGATTAAGAAACTATGGATTCTAATAGAAGAAAGAGTATTGCTGTTTGCAATATCTTTTTAATTAGGAAATTTTGACCACATAATTGACTACAGATTGAGCCTACAGAAGTGGGCTCTTATGGATAATAATTAATTATTTCGCTTTTTTTAATATTTGTTATGCCTAGTCTATTGATCCTTATGGCCTACATGAATTCATGGATATTTGCTATACGATTAAGGAAAGATGTATAAAATATTAATCTACATAATTTACAAATAAATTATTGTTCGGTGGATGCAAGGCTAATCGATCTAATCGGGAATATATATTATTCAGCAGAAGCAGAATAAAAATGAAACGTCAACATTGAGTAAGCACCGTAACAACGTGTAATTAATGCGTGTTCAATAAACGTCTTCCATAATTTAACGTCAAATTTCCTATTATTTTTACTGTAGAATAGTTGAATGCCACACAATGTGAAGCCAACTCACGGCGAATGTTTTATTCCTGCAGTGCCAGGAATAATTGAATTTTAAATGTAACTTTGTGGAAACAATACCCTGCAAACGTGGGGGAGCAAAACGCAAAAAAATACGTTACTCTTTTGGCATATAATCAATATTATAATGCGTTTATTTGAAGCATATGTAAACTTTTGCTACCAATTAATTTCTTATATAGAGAGCGCATAAAGCGCATATTATTCCAATATTTTAAATCCAAGCCTGTTTTCCTAATTTTGTTTTAACTGACGTTGTTTTGAATGGTAACTAGATGCATTCTGCACATTGAAATAATAATTTAAGTTTTACTTTAACGCATTTTTTCTCAATATTTTACTCAATAATATTTTAATATGTTACATATTGAAAATGTCATGTTGTTGAAAACATAATAAAAAGTACTATCAAAATCAATAATAAAAAATATAGGTTGTCATAAAAAAATGGCTCTGACGCAATAACTTCAAAACGGAGAGAAATGGAAAATTGAAAATGGTCTCAAAATATTTGTTTGAAAAAATTTTTATTTTGACCTGTTAATGCGTTTTTCGAAAATTTATGCAGAGGAAAAAATAAAGCCAGGTCCTAATACTTTATGCGCTCTCTGTATAGAATATGTATATTTTAATAATCTATACATATTATTTAGTACATACTTGATTATAATAGATTTGTGATTATTAAAAAGGGCTATCGGCCGAAGCCTTATTTTTTTAAATAATCTTAAATAATAATATAATTAAGTTGTAGTTATTTATTTATATTTAATACTTACTGGTAATATTAAATACGTTTTATATTTTATTTTTGCTTTATTTTCCTGACTAGATTCGTTATTAAAAATAATTTAATTTCTCTAAAATTACAGAAATGTGTCATAAGTAAAGTATATCTATAATATATACAGAGTGTCTGGAATAAGGGGCGAACATAGGAATTTAACTTGTAAAATTAAATATGTGTAATTATTAGCTCCCCTATTAATTTTAGAGAAAAATCACAAAGAAATATTTTTTAGAGTATTAAAAACTGTAAATGTATCATCCATTTAATTTACGTTTGTATCAGAATCCACCTCAGAAATAATAAAAATAAGTTGAACAATGTACCATAAAAACCATAAAAATGTTGTAGTGAACATAATTTTGCTATTCAAATATCAATTACTATGAACAATAATCTGAGTTATTCCAATGAAGAACGGGTATTCATTATCAAAACATTTGACAGAGAACTTTTTGAGTACTTGCTCTAACAACTCTAGTTGTTGGTTCAGAATTTATCAAACCCTAAACTCTTTCTTTCAATTCAGCGTTACTGTTTCTATTCCGTTAGCCTGCAATGTTAATGTTTTTGAAATAATATTTGTTGAAATTGTAGTATTAAAATACTTTTAAATCATCTGCCGCTACACTTGCTGTATTTTCAAATATTCACAAACATATTCACAAAATTATTAATTGCAAATACAGAGGGAATTGGTCGATTGTTAAATTTAACTGAAAATAAGTCACGAACTCTGCGTAAACGGACGCCACTGTAAAATGTTTTGATAATGAATAAATTATCTTTCTTCCACTAATTACGTGTTATTTTTATGATTTATCCCAAACGACAAGCATGAATTTATAATTATTTCGTAAGTGTTATATCCATAATTACCAGTTATATATATATATATATATTATATGTAGTAGGGTTTTGGAGTATTTACCGGCATTTGTATAAAATATCAATTATGTCTTAGTCGTTATGATAAGAAAATTAATAATAACCTAACTTAAAGGGTAATTAATAAAAACAAAAAAAACAACTACCTATGTTAACTACATACTAAACACATATATGACCTCACACTAATGAATTCACACATTATTTAGTTTTAATCAACTTCTCTTATAATACGCATCTCACTTGTAATATTTTTAGAAATGAAAACCTCTGAAGATGGCATAAATTTTGCCATCAAAACAATGCCGAAAACAATGCCGAAACTAGTTAGGTAGAACAACTTATTTTAATTAATAAAGGACAAAAAAATACATAATTGATATTTTATACAGATGGCAGTAAGTAGTCCAAAACTCTACTACATATAATTTATAATTATTTGTCATCATTTTGAAAAAATATTCCTTAAGATTTTTCTTTAAAATTAATAGGGGAGCTGATAATTACACATATTTAATTTTAGATGTTAAATTCTTATGTTCGCCCCTTATCCCAGACACTCGGTAGAAATACAGGACTGGGCAAACTTTTGTGAGACTTGGGTGACTTTTATTTTCCTCCACATGTAATAGTCTACCATATACGTAATTGTATTAATTGATTAGATTAGTTAAATTACTGAAGTTACTGAATATGTATTCAGTGATCTAAGTAGTATTGAGTAAAATATTACGTACCGACAACGAAATAGTTTTAAATCCTCTATTTTTCTATAAAAACTCTTATTTAAATGTAGCAACAACTTCGATTCACTGGCTGCTTTTCTGAACCAGTTGAGAGGTGCATTTGTGCTGCCCCCCGTTCATCCATCACCCTAGATGCGCCGACAAACAAAACGCCACTTATCGAAAAACTCGCAGAATCCCATACTTCAATCGAGAAGCAGCTCCGCTTCGAGCGGAGGAAATCGAATCCATAACGCAGAAGTTGAGAACGATAAATCTCAAGGGCCGCCATCGCCTCGCCGTCCCCGTTTATTAAAATTGCAGGGAGATACAAGGAAATCCACATTAGAGAGCGCCGCGAAGTATGAATAAATCACGGAAGAAGCTCTTAAGAAACGTATTTTATTCATACTTAATTATGGAAGCGGGAAATTTTACAAGGATTCACATAGATGGTTCTGGTCATAAAAATGTGTGAGCATTGCGAAATTAACGAGGATTAAAGAAGTTACGTTACCACTGAAGATTCTACTTCATCATTGTATTTTTTTTTTTTGCGTGAACTGTTATAACATTTTAGTACTAATGAAACGAAAGTAATTTTACTACTATTATTGTAATATAATATGTACGCTTGGAAAAATTATGTAGATTTTTTTTGTAGGGCGGGCGCATCGCCATCTATGGGCATTAGCGCTAAAATATTATGGAGAATCCGTCATTGTCGATAATCCCAGAATTAATAGAACAAATGGGGAATAACGGTTCAAAAAAAGAGCATTGAATAATATTACATGAGCTATCAATGAAGATCGAAGGTTTTTGCGAATTTTCGTCAAATTATTTGAGTAAAAATGCTCGTCTAACAAGAAATTTTGTATAATCTGCAGTCTTTGAAAAAATCTATTTTTTTGTATAATTTATATACAAAATTTTGAAAAATATTTATATATTTTTGTAAATAAGTACTGGCATTAATAAACTATTTATTTTCAGTTTCAAGTTCATAAATATACAAGGAATGTTGTCCCAAGTATATTTCTGGACATTTCTCAATTTAAAAAAATGGACTTGCCCCACTTTCAAAATCCACTTCTCAATTATTGTATATTTGAAGGTGTGAATTGAAACAAATACGTTTAGTAATAAATCCGATTTTTTTATATCTTGAATATGAACATTTTGTCTTGCTTATCGAGGGTGTTTTAATTTTTTTGTTTCGTTTTTAACACTTTTGCATTCAATTAAAATTTGTTGGATTTTTCAAACAAAATTTATTGTTAATAGAGCAGAACTTTACAAACGGCCAAATTATAGGTTTGGACTTGGGCTCTGTCTAAAGCTACATATATAGTATACTCGCACACCAAAAATCATTACTCTAACTTTGCCCGTCCGAAAGCTATCGATTGTTCCGTACTTGTGTGTCTGCTAAATCAACCCAGCTAGTCTATTTAAATTATATTTACTTAATATATAGCAGGTTTTTAGTTTTACAAATATGGCATGTATATTTGTTTTTTTTGCTTTTACAAATCCAATGAACATTTCATAGTAAATACCAACATACAGGGTGGTTCGTAAGTAGCCAAAATGCCAAAAATGGTCGGAATTTCATCAAATTTGGCATGCATTTTGGGATCATTTAAAACATGAAGTGAACAACATACAAATATGGTTATTATACAGGGCGACCAACGTTAAATGTCATATTAAAAATACGTAGATGCCGTGATATTTTGTGTCTATGGAGAAATTGTGGCAATTTATAACCTACAGGGTGTCCAAGATAAAAATCAACAGCATGTGGATCTCGGAAACCGCAAAAGTTACAAAGGCGCTTAAATTACGAAAAAGTTGTGCAATTTAGTAGTCAGTAATATTGTTTTGAGAAAACTAGAAATATCCGCTTACTTCCGGAGATATTCGACAAAATCCGAAATCTTGCGATGTCGTTTTTATTTTTTCAGAAGAATAAGAAAACCAAAGGCACTTTCTCAATACCACATTTTTAGCTCTACAAGACAACGGTTGCAAATTTAGTAATTTTTAGTAGTAATTTTCGAAATATGTATATATTTGCAGTCGTTTACTTACGTATTGTAATATTTATATATCCTGTTCTTATTTTTATGATAAATATTTGTTATCAATTTGAATTTTGATTTTTTAAAGTTACAGATGTCTTTTTTAAATTTTAGGTAATTGTTTTGGTTGTTTTATATGTTAAATGGATTATTTAAAAATTTATAAAGAGGTATAAATGTTAATTGAGTAAATTTTAATTTCAAACTCAATTAGGATTGATGTTACTTTATGTTACCAAAATAAATATCCCCAAAAAAGATAAATTCATACATTTTAATTCATCTCCTCACTAACAAATTACATAAATACTAAATTATTTATACATACTATAACAATAAACACATAACAAATATTATTCAAATTTATATTTAAACATTTTTATAACAAACTCAAATATAATTTATATTTAAGCTGATTATTGTATTCTTCCTAGATATCATGCCTCTGATGGTGGTTTTAAAAAAAAACCGAAACTAGTCAGGCGAAATAAAATGAATAAATAATAAAATAAAATAAAAATAATTATTTACCAGTAGGTAAGTACTTTTATAAATATAATAATAGACATTGTCATTTGATTGTCACTCTCTTTGGAGTAGTCTGTCTTATTAGTTATTTTTATTGTCATTGTTGTTTGTGCTATCAGTGTAATTGCAGGTGCTATTACTATTATTTCTTGTTTGATTATTTAACAACTGACTGTTTATACTGCTTTGTCTAATTATTCTTGAAGTGTTCGTTTCGTAATGTTTGATTTTAGGTATCGTCGTCAATGTCTGCGTCGTTGTCACTATCACTGTGTCATTTAATTCTCACTCTCGTTGGTGTGACCTGTGTTATTATCATTGTCCTTGTCGTTTATGTTGTCGGTGTCATTGTCAATTCTGTTACTATTTGCTATGGCTAACCACTGTTTGATTCTATTGCAACATCATTATCACTGAAGGACTAATGTTAGAATTATTTGCTTATTTAACGCCTGCCCTGTTGTGCTGCCTTGGCTAATTGAAGCGTTCGTTTCGTGTTGGCACTGTTTTCACTTTGAGACATTGTCATTTGATTCTCAATCTCTCTTTGGAGTAGTCTGTGTTATTGGTTATTTTTATTGTCATTGTAGTTTGTGTTATCAGTGTCATTGCCAGTGCTATTATTGTTATTTCTGGTTTGATTATTAACAACTGACTGTTTATATTGCTTTGTCTAATTACTCTTAAAGTGTTCGTTTCGTAATGTCGATGTTTTGTTTTTAGGTATCGTCGTCAATGTCTGTGTCATTGTCAGTATCACTGTGTCATTGAATTCTCACTCTCGTTGGTGTGATCTGTGTCATTATCATTGTCATTGTCGTTTATATTGTCGGTGTCATTGTCAATGCTATTACTATTTGCTATGGCTAACCACTGTTTGATTCTTTTGCAACATCATTATCACTGAAGGACTAATATTATAATTATATGCTTATTTAATGCCTGCCCTTTTAAGCTGCCTTGGCTAATTGATGCATTCGTTTCGTGTTGGCACTGTTTTCATTTTGATACATTGTCACTTGATTCACACTCAGTTCAGTGGAGGTTCAGTATAAAATACCATGTTACCATTGCATTAATGTGTAAATTATTTGCATACCATTGCATTAATGCAATACCATTGCATTAATGTGTAAATTATTTGCATGCGCCTTAAAACTATCGCTGAACAAATAAACCCATTTTTTGTGCTAGCAAGTGTTTTTTTTGTGGTCTTCGCATAAATTAATTCTATTTTAGGAACTTGGCTGCAGCGATAACAATTGCCCAAAAAAAATTGTTTCCATCTTCATCGGTAGCGTCTGCAATCTTCATGGCCGGTGCATCTCACTTCGCTCGGTCAGCCAATCAGAGGTCTCTATTACCTCCACGTCGCCGAAACCCCTCCACATGACCTAATTAGGGATTGAGCGTCGTGTCCCAATTGCAGAATTAATTGGGTCGTCCCCATGTCCGGTCGGCCTGCGAATCGCCTCGAGGCGAACGCCGAAGAGCTGGAGGGCTATTTTCGTGCACGGGACGCCGTGGACATGCATTTAGGACCTGGTGCACATCTGGAGGCTCTGGTAATTGGCGCAGCGGAGTTCGCTGCAAGACATTGAAGGCGCAGGTCGGTGGTCAAGTCGGTGCCTGTTTCATGCAGCTGCGACGGCGCGCTGGGCAGAGCCACGCTCCAATACAAAGGTACCTCAGAATAACGCAATGTGCAATGCAACTGATGCGAATTGCGATGTAATATGCAAATAGATATTGATATGTATTTGCGTGTTCAAACTTACAAACATCATACAGTGCGATCGACATACTATGCATTCGCACAGTATCAGTAACTATTCGCAACTGCTTTATTCACATCAGGTGCATGCCTTTAAATATACAAACACTCTAATTAGTGTACATACCGACTATCAGGCTAAGTATCCTTTTACATATATCGGGCCAAACCACGTTGTTCCACCAACCACGATTTTGCTGGGGCCAAAACTATTGCATCTCTGCTTGGGCCATGATACATAAATATCAATTCAATTCTGTATTCTTACAATCGTTATTAAATCATAATTGGCGACTGAGTTTAATTAATCTATGAGGTACGATTGTATAGGCTGGCGGCCAAAGCGACAACTTTGACCATGCCCTAAGAGCCACCATCAATTTCAGTCATCGCTAAACCAAATATTAATTTTGTAGTTGTGAAACCTCTAATTTCACCGAAAATAAAATACGGAGCACCTTTTTCACAAACACATTTATTGAACTAAATGTACATTTCGGCCGCATTGCGACCATCTTCAGTAGCAAAACAGTGCTGACTCAACTGCCCACTTTTGCTACTGAAGATGGTCGCATTGCGGCCGAAATGTATATTTAGATGAATAAATGTCTTTGTGAAAAAGGTGTTCCCTATTTTATTTTCTACGAAACTTTCACAAACTCCACATAATCTATCATCGTTCTAATTTCACTACCAAACTACAAAACTAATATTTTGTTTATTCATTTTAAACTATCAATATCTATCAATAGAAATTTTCATTGATCATTGATTAATCTGATAAATTACAGAATTAAGATGGAAATTACGAAGTTTTTATTAGAAATAACAACATTTTCCGTAAAAATAATGAAATTATTATTACAAATACCAAATGTTTTATCATGCTTAATTCAAACCTGAAATTTTTAGTAGAAATTATAAAGGATTTATCCACAAAGCATATACGCATTAAGTTAATAATATTTTAATAAAAATTTGCAAAACTTTCAATGTAAAATTCAAATTTTTTATTATAAATTAAAAGTTTAAATGAAAATAATGCAATTTTCGTTGCAAATAACAAATTTTGTATGCAAATTTTCTTCATTTTTCTTGCAAATTACAAAGTTTTGTTACAAATTTGCAAAAAGTTTGCGAAGCAACAAAATTCTCATTGACATTATATCATTTCGATTGTAAATTACAGTGAATGTTGAAAAGTATTACATATATCATAGAAATTTGCCAAAATACCAAAATTTATTGATATTTATATGTTGATATCTCAAGAACGACATTATTAATATTAACTAAATTTATTTTTAATATTAAGTATTATATTGATATTAAATATGTGTAATTTAATTCACATCGAATTAGTAATTCCTGAAATATCAAATTTTTATCTGAGGCAGTATGATTTAGGGCCATTTAAGTTGTTTCTCCGAGTGAGTTGCTTGAATTGTGTGGAAAGTTAGAAGCAGTAACAATGTTATAGCCTAACGTTGGTACGGTTTACTCCCTGTAATATATTGAAACTAATTATAAGAATTTGTGACATAATGAATAAATTTTGAGAAGTAGTTGAATATTTGATATACTCTGATTTTTCTAAACTGGCGTGCACGTCATCAAACAGCTGTGCGATGAGGTTTTTTCGTACCAACGTGATTGTTTTCGAGAATATGCATAACAATAGTTTAAGAATCGAAATTAATCTGAAGATCATTTGTTACATAACACTGATCGCCGGTGGTTATAAATAGGTAATCGGTGTATTAACCGCGGACACAATTTTCGCCTGCCAATCATGTAATAAATCATGTTATGTTGGCATCGGCGATATTTTCTCGGCGACGATGCCACATCTTTTTCACTAATGCTTCAAACTTCTTTGACGTCTAACTTATTACATTTGATCGATTATTACAATGCATATTTTGCCATTGTAGATGATAAACCATAACCACAAGATTGATATCTGTACGATAAACGGTAGAGAAGTCGATGAATTTGATACGAACCGCGCACTGTCGCACAAGATTGCACGGGCGCAACAGCTGATTGCAGCCATTTTTAAATACCCAGGACAACTGGCAACCTAGTAAAATTGTGCCATCATTATTATGATTATTATTTTGATGACGTGCACGCCAGTTTAGAAAAATCAGAGTATAGTAATCATTGGAATTTTGAAAGAATAATTCAATATTAAAATGTTTCATTGATAAATTGACAGTAACCATAGAAATTTTAACGGATGAATTGAAAAATTTGGTAGAAACCATAAACATTTTCACATAAAATTAAAAATTTCGATAGAAATCATTGAAATTTTAATAGGAATAATTGATAATTTTAAAGTATATACCTCTTTCATTTATACCTACTTATAATTTTTTAAATAATCCATTTAACATATAAAACAACAAAAACAATTACCTAAAATTTAAAAAAGACAACAACTAACAAATTATGTTATTTGATATGAAAGATAACAAATATTTATCATAAAAATAAGATTAAAAAAATTCAATGGTTACTGAGATTTGAAGAAAAATTAAATTTTCTAAAATCTTATAATTTTTTTCCGGTCGTTAAATCCAAAAAACCCAATGAACATTTCATAGTAAATACCAATATACAGGGTAGTTCGTAAGTAGCCAAAATGTCAAAAATGGTCGGAATTTCATCAAATTTGGCATGCACCTTCATTTTGGGATCATTTAAAACATAAAGTGAACAACATACAAATATGGCTATTATACAGGGCAACCAACGTTAAATGTCAAATTAAAAATACATAGATTGCCGTGATATTTTGTATCTATGGATACATCTATCTTAGGCTCAATTCAAAAATTTGAACTAAGCAATGTTGTTTGTTTCAATGTCTTCTTACTGCTATTTTCGGGAATTACAACTTACTATTAACACCCTGTATATTGCCATTGGTGCACCAACTTGCGAGCTCCCGCTCGCAAGTGACATGTTAGTGACATGTTTCCTGACACGAAAACTCTACTTTTATGATCAGCAAACTCCAGCATTAAAAAACGTCTGTGTATTTTGCCTTATTTGACTAGAATAATGTTGTTTAGACAAATATGCATGGCATATGTCAGGTGTATTGCGAATCAAAAAACGTTACTAGAAACGTGTAAGTTACTTGACAGCACCACATTCGCATGTCGGATGCATTTATGATATAAATGCATAAGTTTCTAGTGTCCCAAGTCTACTCTAGTAGAAATGTTAATAAGAAAACTGATTTGCTAAGTAACACTTTAAGGTCCTATTCAGGGTGTCCAAAATAAAGATCAATAACATGCGGATCTCGAAAACAGTGTGTTTTTTATAAAAATATATTGGATTATGTCTTGGATATTGCAAAATATTGGTTTTTATCTACAAAGTGTCCAAGATAAGGATCAACAGCATGGGGATCTCGATAACCGTAAAAGTTTTTGCCGCATTAAAAATCGGTGCACCAAATTCCTTAATTGCGCACGAATAATAGGCGTTTTTTTGTCATGTTACTGTTATTCTAGTTATATAACTGCATCTGGAGTAAACAACTGAGTCCATCATTGTGTTGCATATGTTTCAGAAGAAGAGAAGAGGAGACGCGCCGATTTTGCGCAGACTCCTAAAGATTTCGCGCCGCTTCAGTACGCGATAATACAAATGCATATCTGTATCGATGTGCGAAGAAACATCGAAAATGGCTAAAATTGCGGGGGTGTAGGGCCTACACTGGATACAATCGGTGCAAGATGTGTACATGTACATGTGAGTACATTCTACAGGAGCTGCGACTTCGCGCTGAAGGAATAATGAATACACACATCTTCAATATGCAGTGCCAAGGCTCCCGGACATGACACGAAATGCCGGCGCAGTAAGAAAGCGGGCGGAAAGGGCGCAAGATTGAATGCATTTGCACTGCAATAGAATGAAGAAGTGTTCGCGGAATTAAACGTGAGTTTTCTTCTTATTGTGTCATATCTTCGGTGGACGAAGGCGACCATAATTACCCATCCAACTCTGTCCACCGCCGATCTAAATAGTTCATGATTTTGTGCTCAACTATAAACATACTTGTATATACCAATGGTGGCACACAATGTTATAATTTATTGTGTCCAAATACACTAAAGATCGTACAGATTTAACTTTAGGCGTGTGTTTTTAGATCGCTGTTAGGCCATCATAAAAACATGCACACTTATAAGTTCCAGCAGTGATGGAAGATGAGAATATACCTGCGTACAATGTAAGCCAGTACTAGCAACAAGCAACAAGCAGTACAAGCAAGTACAATAGAATGAATGCTTCTTCTGCAGGGAGCGAGCCTCAAACGTAAGTTTTTGCATAGACTTATCGTATACCCTTAGTTACAGACGTTTTATGCTTACATTTCGTACAATGATATTTTATGATTAAATATAATCTTACAATGGCACTAATACTAATGTGCAGTCACATTACAGTAACATGTTTATAATTAACATACCAGTAAAAGGTGCTATTCAAGAATTATAAGTGCAAGTAATACAGGGTGTCCCATGTAAGTCCCATGTTGTTTAAAAGTTTATGGGGTTCCTAATGAAATAAAAATTTGAAAAAAATCACACAAACATAGTTCGTGGTGATCTCCAAAAATAAAACTCGTACAGGTTTCTATCACTTCTGCTTCTACCGGAAGTGGCCATCAACTTTGTTATTTTAAATGGAACACCCTGTATATTTTTATATATTCAGATTGCACGTTTAATTCTGAATATATTTTATTAAGCCAATAAAGTAGTTTTATTATCCCTTTAGTAGTTTTTGGGGAAAAAATAATTTCCGAAATTTTTGCTTCAAATAGACGATTTAACAAATATTCATAGTTTCTCTTATGAATGAAATAGAAACTTAAACTTTTTTTATATTGTAGCCGAAGCATGGCTCTATCATTGCAATAATTCGTGTGTGTTGATATTTTACTAGTACCATTTCAAAAGTTCAATTATTTACAGGTACGCTTCAAAACGTCATAAGTCTTTCTTTTTTAATGGTACGACAAGTTTTTTGTCAATTTTTAATCATTTAAATATCAATTTAATCAAATGGCTATTCATTTACGCGATGATTATGGAAGTACTGACTTTATTGAATGTAATCTTATAAACCTTTTCGCCAGAAATCAACTTTTTAATTTTACGGATTTTAAGTTTCTCCTCAATCTTTCAGGGCACCTAGAACTTCCCAAAGTGAATCATCTGAGATGATCTTGTATTTGTGTTTAGACCACTTCTGGGCCAACCTTGGTTTGGTTGAAGTGTGGTGTATATGAATATGGTGTGTATGACACCTCATTAGTGTTTGGTGCAATATTGCAGATCGTGATTGAGGGCTCCTTGTTCAGAGTTCTTGTTGAGCCCGCACTCATAGTTCTCTATTGCACCTGAGTATATATTGAGTGAGTGCCTGCTTGTGCGTGCATTTCATTTACTAATCTGTAATTACACTTCCAGCGAGTTTAAAATTCGCGATTATACTTTGGGATAACCTTCCCAAGTCAAACGTATACTTTTTAGTGTTTTCTTTGTCTTGTCTTCAATAAATAATTAGTGAAAGTATCTTGAGCAGTTCAGATTGCCTTCTGACGATAAATGACCTTTTAAAGCCAGTGCGTAGTAGTGTCGAAAGTTCGGGTATGGTGGAGCCGGGGGATTGATGCGTTTGTTTCGTGCTTTCCTCACCCGCGCCACACCGTCAAATTCCGAACTCCGATTTGTTTTCGGAGTTCGGAGTTGCAGGGTACTGGATCTTCGCCAATACAACTTTAAAAGTAAATTTTAAGGTAGGTCTTTTTTTGAGATGAGCTCCAAGACGTATCAAAGAGAGTACAATTTTTCTGCACTTCCTCGCCGACACGCCCACAGTATACAAGTATGCAGTATTTGCTGGTTGCTTGCTGTATACTTCATATACAGTACTTGTTTGTTGCAAGTACATTAGTAAGTATACAGTACTTGCTTATTGCAAAGTATATTACGAAGTATACTTATACCGCGATCTATCTTTCCTCTTCCTCTTCACAAGTGCGCCCCAACTTTACACTCGCGTTTTATTTTCTTGCTTTGCCACCGAAATGCATGTTAGTACTAAGCAGGAAGTTCTTAACCCGGTGTCCGGATTGAGTTCTCGTGAAGCAAGTTAAGCCAAATTGAGGTTTATCTGTAGCACTGCAATAACCCATTGACTTCTGGGGCAGCATAGCAGATCGTGATTGAGGGTTCCTTGTTCAGAGTTCTTGTCGAGCCCGATTCATAGTTATCTGTTGCACCTACAGTCATTGAGTACTGCTGTTGCGTTGTAGACAACAATCGAGAGTTTCTTGTGACACTGTTGACCTCAATTAACTTGCCCTCTGCAGGTTTGCGGGTTCCGTAGGTTCAAAAAGGTTAAGAACTCCTGCGTTACAGCATCACACAGTACGCCGCCTGGGTGAGCAGGGTTTTTCTTACAGTTGCGCCATTCATGTATGTGTACTGTCGGCGCATATTCTCGCTCTGGGCGACGTACTTATATATCTTGCGCCTCGTATATGTACGTTTAGGGTTTTCAGGTGCGCACACATCAATGCGCCAGTACGTCAAAACAGTAACTAGTAAGGTCCCGTTGACCTGCCAGAGTATATACAGTAATACATACTGTATTACTATGTATATAGTACTTGTTTGTTACAAGTGCTATTAGTATCTATACAGTGCTTGTTTGTTGCAAGTACAATTACTAAGTATTTGCCTATTGCAAGTGCTATTAGTATGTATACAGTGCTTGTTTGTTACAAGTACAACTACTACGTATTTGCCTGTTGCAAGTACCATTAGTATGTATACAGTGCTTGTTTGTTGCAAGTACAATTACTATGTATTTGCCTGTTGCAAGTACTATTAGTATGTATACAGGGCTTGTTTGTTGCAAGTACGATTACTACGTATTTGCCTGTTGCAAGTACTATTAGTATGTATACAGTGCTTGTTTGTTTCAAGAAGATTACTACGTATTTGCCTGTTGCAAGTACCATTAGTATGTATACAGTGCTTGTTTGTTTCAAGTACGATTACTACGTATTTGCCTGTTGCAAGTACTGTTAGTATGTATACAGTGCTTGTTTGTTGCAAGTACGATTACTATGTATTTGCCTGTTGCAAGTACTATTAGTATGTATACAGTGCTTGTTTGTTGCAAGTACGTTTACTATGTATTTGCCTGTTGCAAGTACTATTAGTATGTATACAGTGCTTGTTTGTTGCAAGTACGATTACTATGTATTTGCTTGTTGCAAGTACTATTACTATGTATACAGTGCTTGTTTGTTGCAAGTACGTTTACTATGTATTTGCCGGTTGCAAGTAATATTAGTATGTATACACTGCTTGTTTGTTGCAAGTACAATTACTATGTATTTGCCTGTTGAAAGTACCATGTTGCAAGTATGTATATGCGCTACACATACTTCTATGTTGTCTGCGCATATTCTCGTTCTGTAAGACGTACTAATTTGATGTGCATATAATTAGAACCGCGTTATTGCGCCCATGCATTAAACATCGTTTTCCTATTACGGTACATTCTTTTAGCTACATTTAAAGTAGATGCATGTAAAGCTGCGCTTTGTTTGGGTTCCTCTAAACAGGTTCTATTCATTACTGTGCATACAGTACTTGTTCGTTGCAAGTACAAACATTGCCATTTTCTCTTTCAGGTACTATATAAACTGCGCCTATATTGGGTTCCTCTAATCAGGTTCTCTTAAATTTAAATATGTAGTACTTGTTTGTTGCAAGTATTATATATTCAGTACTTGTTTGTTACATGTACAAACAATAGCATTTTATCTTTCAGGTACTATAAAAACTATTAAACTGTCTTAAACTATAATGTATAGTACTTGTTTATTGCAGGTACAAACAATAGAATATTCACTTTCTTAAATTGTAATGTATAGTATTTGTTTTTTGCAAGTACTAAACATTACTCTCCTGTAGTACTTGTTTTTTGCAAGTGCAAACAATAGTTACTTACAGCAAGAGTGAGGAAGGCAAAGCTTTCGTTCACGCGAATGCGTGTTCATCCACGAGGCGAAAGTGAGTGGACAATGCAATTCAAGCGAACGAAAGCGGCCTTACTCTTGAGTACTGTATTCGGTTTTGTTCGATACCTCTTTGGAAAGTTAGTAACTTTGCAGTCAACAGTTGCACAATATTTATAAATTAAATGGTCGCAAAGATTTCTTACAGTGAAAACAAATGAAACACAAAATTAACAAGTTCCAGAAGAGGAAACCAGTGAGTTAAAGACAGTGAGCGAAATTCGATGAGCGAAAGTCAATCTATTTAGGTGCTTATCGAATTTCGTTCACTGTCTTACACTCACTGGTTTCCTATTCTGGAATTTGTTAATATTGTGTTTCAGTTGTTTTCACAGTAACAGATCTTTGCGACCATTTGATTTATATTAGGGAGATACCGTTTGTATTTTTAGATAGAAGTGAACGAAAGATAAACCTTCTCCCATTGGTATCTAAGATGCAAACCCGCTTTACGAAGGGGTATCGAACAAAACTCTCTTATCTTGTAGATTCACATGAGTAAAATAGGGCTGAGGGCGAGATCTCTCATGTATAAAATAAAAGATAACGGCATCAGTGAATTGGGCGGCTTTATTCACACCAACTGTTCAAAATCAGAAGAATCATTACAAACCAAGAGGTATTTTAGTATTCATCAATTCAAGTGTATTGTGAATCAGGCCTTCCGTTCACAGACAGTACCTATAACGTGTAGCACTTTCAGAATATTCTGGAGTTCAAAGTATTCTTAGTGCTGCAATTTAAGGTGATGCTGGAAAAATCTGTCAAACGCATATTTTATTGAGTAAGATCTAATGTGTACTTCAGTTTGATGCCAATTATAATTAATAATCATTTACTCATTAAAATATGCATTATAATGTCGTTGTTTTCATTAGTTGTTGTTGTTTGAAAACTTATATTTTTCTTTATTATTTTTTTGGGGATTAGGTATGTCAGGTAAGTTTAAACAATTTTCTGGTTAAGTTTAATGTGCAGGGCACATATTACCTGACCTACCTAATCTCCAAAAAAATAATAAAGAAAAACATAAGTTTTCAAACAACTAATGAAAATATTAGGTCAATAACATTTCGCATAAGGGGTTTTATAGTTTTTGTAATATTCATAAATGTACACAACCCTTTTGAGAATAATATTTTGTAAAAAAACAGTAGTCAGTACTTTTATCAGTGTCCCTGGTTTGTGGATAAGGTAAACGAGTACTATACAGGGTCCGTCATTTCACCTCCCGTCTTCTATAGCTCAGTTACTCATTGAGTTAGGATTTTGATATTTTGCAGACTTTACTTGCATTCTGGGGCGCATTATAGGAAAATATTTTTGATTATACAGGGTGTCCCAAAAAAGTGTGACGTCATGATGTGTATTTTTAGATTGCATGGTATATTTTTTGTTGCTTATTTGGGTGCCCTTTATGGATGCCTGCATACCCATGAAATTTTATTAAAATCGGTTCAGTGATTTTAGCACAAAAAAATATAAACTGAAAAAAATCAGTTTTGCACCAATGGTTAAGAAAATTAATAAGAAAGAAAAATAAGCTTTGTTAATAAAACCGTACAAGGTACTAATTAAATAAGGTCTGACAATTGCGCTAACCAAGTTTTATTGATGTGCATTATACAGAGTGTCCAAAATTTAGTGTCAAAGTTTTCAAACTTTAAAGCACTTTATTTTTCTTATTCTAAATTGGAGCCCCTGTATATTTTTATGTCTTTCCATGTGGAATTAAAAGACAAACATTTTTCCTAATAACAACTCGATCACAATTCCTAACCCATTAAAAGTTATGTGCAGAAAACTCGATTTATCAACTATTCCAATAGCCATTTTAATGAATAAAACTGGAAGGTGGCTTTGAAAAACAATTTATTGACATAACATGTTTTGTAGTTACAATTAATATCTCGAAAATATTAAGGGTTTAACAGAACTTCGTCTAAACCAATTACACATCGTAAAAGTATTAAGTTTTGTATAAAAAATAGTTTTAGTAATAAAATTTCATAAAAACATAACATAACTGTGCATTTCTAAAATTAATTAATTGCTAGAATTTATGTTCGATATGTCTTCCGCCCTCTTGAAGGCACAAACGAAGACGAGTATGAAATGGCATTGCCACTCTTCGTAACAGGTTGAATGTAATATTTTGAAATGCGAATATGAAAGTCATATCCACATTTGTCAATATAGGTCATAATATTTGTCATATTATGAAAATCATATTTTCCATGACTTAAAATAATTTTGGTATCTTGGGTATAAAGACCTTAACTAAAAAAGTTTTAAACTTTTATATTACTACAGTCAACATTGGCTCTTGTCACTTTGTTAAACTTTAATGTCAATAAATTGTTTTTCAAACCCACCTTCGATTTTGATTAATTAAAATGGCCATTGGAATTGTTGATAAAACATGTTTTCTGCAAATATCTTTTAATGTGTTAGGAATTGAGATAGGGTTATAATTAGGAAAAATGTTTGTCTTTTAATTCCGCATGGAATTACATAAAAATATACTGGGGTTGCAATTTAAAATAAGAAAAATAAAGTGCTTTAAAGTTTGAAAAGTTTGACACTAAATTTTGGACACTCTGTATAATGCATATCAATAAAACTTAGTTAACGCTACTATCAGACCTTATTTAATGAGTACCTTGTAAGGTTTTATTAACGAGGCACTATTTTTATCCCTTATTAATTTTCTTAACCAATGGTGCAAAACTGATTTTTTTCAGTTTTTATTTTTTTGTGCTAAAATCACTGAACCGATTTTAATAAAATTTCATGGGTATGTAGGCATCCATAAAGGGCACCTAAATAACAAAAAATATACCATGCAATTTAAAAATACACATCATCATGATGTCACACTTTTTTGGGACACCCTGTAAAATCAAAAATATTTTCCTAAAATACGTCTCAGAATGCAAGCAACTTGTGCAAAATATCAAAATCCTAACTCAATTAGTAACTGAGCTATTGAAGACGGGAGGTGAAATGACGGACCCTGTATATATATATATATATATACACTCAGATGCAAAGAAACCGGGTCAGTGGGTTATTATTTGCAAAAGAACCATCTTTTTTTAAATTTTGATGATGGTATAGTCCTTAGAATTAAATTTTTAGAGTTTTACAAGCAAAGAGACCGTCTGGATGTAAAAAGAAGCAACATATGGTATTTATTATTTATTTAATGAACATTAATAAGCGTAAACGATAATGTACGTATACACGAAAAAAATGCATTTCTGCAAAATAAACTTAACAGAGTATAATAAATGAAAATGATAGTTAATCGAAAACAAACAAATCAAAACCCAGTAGCCACCTTGATCCTCTATGCATAACGCCGAATGAACAATAGGTAGTGAAGAACGCATAGCTTAAAATGTTATTTTCGCTTATTAAATAAACTGATAAGTATCATATGTTGTTTTTTTTCTACATCCTGATGGTCTCTTTGATTGTAAAACACTAAAACTTTCATTCGAAGGACTACACCAACATCAAAATTTTAAAAAATGGGTTTTTGCAAACAACGACCCAATGACCCGTTTTTTTTGCATCTGAGTGTATATGTGTGTGTGTGTGTGTTTTGTAATATGTAAACATTTGTATTGTGTGATTAAATTGAGTGCCAATAAGTAGATATAAAATGGCAATTTGTGCTTTTCTTGCATATTTAAGTGCATACTTTCAACATTTATAGTGCATGTAAGTGCATATTTTCAACATTTTTAGTGCATATTTAAGTGCATATTTTCAACATTTTTAGTGCTTATTTGCATGCATATTTTGGGATTTTTTAGTGCATAACTATCCTAAGCCGTAGTAATTACTAATGAAATAAAATAATTTAACAAAACATATTAATAATATTCCATAATAAATAGGTCTATCCAACACCTGCCAATAATGACACTGTAATTATGATGATTTATAATCAACAAAGTAGTGCCTAACCCACAAGTGAGTTAAAGTTTTTAGCTCACTTGTCAGAAAACTTCAGCATACTTGTTAAATTTATCCCACACCTCCAATAATAACTCGAGAAGATAACATCGTTTAATGTTCAATAGTTATAAGGATTAGATTAGTAAAATTGGACTCACGTCGATAGATCGAGGCGGAAGTTTAAAAACAACGTCAAATAAATTTTAAGTGTTACCCCCTTCTCTCTAACCACATCCATTTTGAAATTTCAAATGGCACCCCCCATCTTGCGATAGCTCATATTAAAGCTTAAAAAACCGAATATAGAGGCGTGATGAAAATAGATTTCTGTCCATACGTTTTGAAAAAAAAAATAAGAAAATTTTGAAAACAATTTATGTCGAGCGAATAGAAGTTCCTTTCAATGAATCATAAAAACAAGTCGAAGTAGTTTTCGAGGCAAATGTTATAAACCATGTTAATAAAATTTGAAATATTAACCTCCTAATTAATAGTCTTACATTTCCCTTCACCGTTTCTGGTGGGGTATGTATGATATGTATGAGTATATACCAAAACTATTGCGCAGCGTTCATATAACACGAGGTGTGACATTTATTACCTCAAACTCCATTAAGCACGAAATGTATCTACAAAATTTTAATGATGCTTCATTACGAAATTATTCTGAACTTCTAAGTGTATCAGATCTACCACCCCACGCACGAAATTGTAGAATTTAATCAAACTAATTCAATGACCACTGCGAGTAAGCCCAGCCTGCACGACACACACGTGCCTTGCCGCATTTGCATGTAACGAAATTACAATTTTAAATTTCGCCGCTCCCCGATGGCGGCGTTTTTAATTGACCCAGCAATTTACACGCGACGTTAAAACACGGCTTTCCGAGACTTGCCGCCGAATTTTCAATTTGAATTTGGCAACCCCGCCTAGTACGCCTGGACAATTCGTCTGGAATAATCGCGCCAAGATTTTGTTGTAAACAATTTTTGTCTTCCACAATCGCAAAACAATAACAGTGTTATTCATAAAATATTAAGCCGCGGTTTAACGATGGTTTAATCTTAGTAACCTTGGTAACCCTTTGTAAAATACCGCTAAACCACGATTTAAATTTTTATGAATAACGCTGTAAGTTTTTTCTATAACAGTCGTCTTCCACTTATATCGTTTCAATACTTTAGTCCTTAATATATTGTCAACAGTCTGATCTAAGATATGTCATCAATAATCGCCTCCAGGTTTTGTTATCAACCATCTCATTTTAAATTTTGACTTCAGGAATTGCTTTCAAATATTGTTTTCAATAATCACTCAAAAGTTTGCCAACAAGCACCTCCAATTTGTATTGCTAACAACCTACTTCAAATTGTGTCTTCAACATCTACCTTCCAACTTTGAATCTAACAGCTTACTCCAATAAATTAAATTAATAACAATAACTATTTGGATTACAAGAGAGGAAAGTGAATAATTTCCTTCCGCGGATAATTTGATGCCCGACGCGAAGCTGAGGGCATCAAAATCTAAGGGAATGCTCGTACATACTATTGTATGTATTGCGTATGATTTTTTTCTACGACCTTTCACAGGGTTTTGCATAAATATATATTTTCTTGTGCATGAAAATTTAATAAACCAAATGTCAAAATATGATATTTTAAAATAAGTATATTGTTAAAAATCAAAGTATACAAGGAACGTATGGATTTCTCTTAGTAAAAAAATTGCAGATTTTTGTCGCACGTTGAACGGATTCGGCTACAGTTGTTTATCGGATGAATAAAATACGCAATGGATAGAATACGTTTATTAAACCGGGTGCGTAGTTCCTAGGACCTTATGTTAAACATTTTGAACTAATTATAATGAATGTGAATACAAGTTTTCGTCTTTCGGGGATCTTTTCGTAGTTCTCGCATGATGCACATACATATACTTAGCTGGGCTTCACTCCAGATAATGACCGTCGCAGGGAAACAGGAATGGTCAGGAATTAAGCAGCGGTGCGACACTAACAACTGCACAAACTAACCTTCAAAACGCCACAGAAAATGAAGTAATTATTTTAATTACAAGCCTTCAACAAAACTTTGAAATTTCTTAGAAAACGATAATTTCCTATTGTCTCAGAAGTTCACATATCTTCGTAGAATATGATATATTTTAATGACTGATGTTGATGAGCTCAACAAAATTTAAACAGGGTGAGTTTTTTTCCATTTTAAGCATTGGGATCTCGGAATCCATAAGACATAGAGATTCAGTTAAATGAGGAACGAGTTGTCGTTTTAATAGCTTATGCAAGATATGCTTTTGTTTCTTGAAAAAAAGACCACCGTTTTTCAGTTAGAATACAAACTTTATTTTTTTTAATTGGCAGTCATGGTTGGCTTAGATATTTTTAAAACGGACATTTTTTTCTTTTTATACCTTATGCAAGGTATGCTATACTTATTTTTATAAATAAAGACCATCTTTGAAAATTAACTTTATAACAATTATTATTTACTCTGACAAATAAACACCATACAGGACTATTTGTATTATAGAGAGTAGCAAAAACAGTGTTTGCCATGGAATTTTTTCTGCTCCTACTACGAGAATTCTATTAATTTTTTTATGCTAATTACACTAAATTCTATTTAAATTATACAACGAAAATTCCTGAATTTCATTTATTTATGAAAGTAAGTTTAGCAAACCTTACATCGTTATAAAGGGGAAAAAATGTTATAAAGAATTAAAAATCCTTTTTAAAAAATTCAAAGCCAACTATGACTGCCATTTAAAAAAATTAAGTTTGTATCATAACTCAAAAACTTTGTTTTATCATCAAAAAACAAAAGCATATTTTGCATAAACTCTTAAAATGACTCTTTCCTCATTTAACCTAATCTCCATGTTTTATGGTTTCCAAGGTCCCAATGCTTAAAATGAAAAAAAAAACTCACCCTGTATACATTCCATCCAATATTGACAATTCCCTATTTTCCTATCTAGTGACGAAATAATGCCAGGTCTCACTTGTATGGATATTTTTTAATTATTTTGTAATTAATAGGCGCTCTTTAAATAACTAAAGTTGAACATTATTAGATTAGTGGTTTTTCTGCAGATTCCCCATTTCTTTGCAACAAATGTTGGAAATGTGCCTCTACCATCTATAAGTCGTATGCAGGTGCACATGGGCAACAATAATAATGCCCCTCTTCTTTTAATGCCCGCATAACTAGTAATAGTTCAGGGGCCTATGGTAAAATTAAATGTAATTGGGTCATATTTTTCTGTCAAAAATTATGACTGTAACCAATTACGCCATAGGTGGAGGAGTAGAAGGAATTATTATTATTATTGTTATTATTATTATTATTATTAATTAAATCTTCTTGAAATGTATTGCATAACTAATAATGAAATGGATTTGTGATTCATCCTCTAATTAACAAATCATAAAATTTATTGCTACTAATCCACCTATGCGGGAGTATAATAATTTATTTAAAATTATTATTATTGATATTCGTTGCGATTTAACTATATTTGAAATGCATTTACTAATTTAAAAATGTATATGCTACTCAGTCTTGAAAAACACAAACTTTTCTCAGTTCATCCACAGGAGTAGAAATGCTAAAGTTATTGTTCTTAAAATTTCCTGAGTTTAATATGCACTTGATAGTTATCTCAACTATTAATTATACAGAGAGCGCATAAAGTATTAAGACCTGGCTTTATTTTTCCCCTGTATATTTTTTAACAGGTCAAAATGTTTTTTTTCAAACAAATATTTTGAGACCATATTCATCTATAAGCCTGTTTTCCTAATTTTGTTTTAACTGACATTGTTTTGAATGGTAACGAGATGCATTCTGCACATTGAAATAATAATTTAATAGTTTTACTTTAACGCACTTTTTCTCAATTTTTTTCAAATGTTACATATTGAAAATGTCATGTTGTTGTAAAAATAATTAAAAGTACAATCAATATCAATAATAAAAAATATAGGTTGTCATTTAAAAAACATGGATCTGACGTCATAACTTCAAAACGGAGAGAGATGGAAAATTGAAAAAGGTCTCAAAATAATTGTTTGAAAAAAAATCAATTTGACCTGTTGAAGCGTTTTTTGAAAATGTATACAGGGGAAAAAATAAAGCCAGGTCTTAATACTTTATGGGCTATCTGTATAATATTTACTGATCCCAGCTAAATTTTGTTGAAAATCATTACACGTTCACTAATTAATTCTTGTAATTTTTGTGAATCTTAAAATACTTATATTGGCTATTTAGTTATTTGAAATTTGCCATTCATACTTTCCGATTAGCTAAACTTGAAATTATATATTCTTCCTTTCCAATTAACTAACCTTGAACCTTGAACTACAATAATACTTAAGACTTCCAATGTTATTGGAATGTCCAATGTTCCAATGTCTTTCAATTAACCAAAACATGATGTTCTCATCCCGTTATCCCGTTTCTTAGTATGTAATTTTTATTCATTTCAACTGCCTCTTATTAACTGACCTTAAAATAACGCACGTCCAACTTCACACTGCGTCTACATTTCTCTGTGACAACGGTCTACATGGAGATATTTACGATGGAGGAATTGTTTGCATATTATAGCCCAGTTGCAGAATTTCTGAGGACCGCGCGTTAAATTTTATTACATAGTGGAGGCGGTCGCCATATGATGTGGTTAATAAGCACAGGGATGGTGTTGTTGGATTATGCCAGGAATTTCGTTCTGGTATGAGAAGTGTGCAATTTATTATGCTATTATAAATCGCAGAGGTAATATGGTGAGCAATGTTTATGTAGGACCGGTATGTGAGGACATTTATCACACTACAATGATGTTATGGTACAAGAAAATATTAAACAGATTAGAGAACGAACATTTATCTCAAGAAGAGCATAATTATGTGATAGTATATTGTTCTATTAGGAGATAAAGTTACACTTTGTGTGGTGAGTCTGTAAGTTTGACAGACGCAAGCTGCTATAGAAGGATTGCTGCCTATAAAATCGGCGAGAATTTATAAGATTGCTTACCGAAGATTCATTAAATGGTGCATGGAGAAGAACGTGGACAATTATTCGCAAAATGTGTTTATAGCTTATTTCTTATTTTACCGAACTGAAGCAGAAGAACAACATGAAATGTTCCTCTATGTGGTCACAATACTCTATGTTACGGACATTATTGAGTAATAAACATGAAGTTTAAATTAGTAAATATTTACATCTTCGTGCATTCTTGAAGAAACAAAATGAAGGCTACAATTTGCTGTCTAATGCTCCAGATGGAAAATATTTGGGGATAAAGGTATAATTACTGCATGCCTAAAAGTTTAAAATCATGCCTGTTTTTTTAGGTTATTTTAATATTTGGGATATCTCGTGCCCGTCGGTAAAACTCCCAAGAAACGATAATTTACTGTCATTGGCGATGTATACATAAATACATACAGAACATCTGCTTCACTTAGACCGGCTGGTATGGAAGAGCAGAGATTTTCCCTAAGATACCATAATGGAGTCTGCCATCGAATAGTAATGGGTCTTATTTAAAGTTACCAAATTGGTAGGAATACACTGCTCATTGCCAACGACGAACTTCGGCGACATTACTGGTAGACGAAGGCGCTGACATTATCTGTTTGAAACGCCATGGTAGATGGAAATCTAGTAATGTGGCGGAAGAATACATCGAGGAATCTTTAACAAATAAGAAATATATTGCAATGAAAATTCTGGAGCCTGACAACTTCATTGAAACTGTAAATGAACTTGAGATTCATCGTGAAACAGCAAATGGATCCAATATTAATAACACTAAATTTGTAGCAGATGTTGCTGGCAGTAATGGGTTTAATTTTCAGAGCGCCACTATAACTAACTGTGTATTTAGTGTAAATTTTTGTAATATAGAAAATCACAAATAAATGTATAGTTATGAGTATTTTTTACTTTAAATAGCTGTACATTTAGTGTTATTTTTTGTAATAAAGAAAATTACAAATAAAACTATAGATATGAGTATTTTTTACTTTTTCTACGCCGGCAGATAAAGTAAACACATTTTCTCCTAGGAGAAAAAGTGACTCTTTAAATTTGCGTATCCAAGGACACAAAGTGTTACGTTTGTGACGTTTGAAGAAAAAATCTGTTTATAATAATAATAATAATTAGTACCATATAAATGTTGTACGTTGATTACTGCGAATGATGAAAAGGTGCATCAATATTATTTTACGTGGTCCTAATGGAAGAAGTAAGTCATGACTAAATATAAATTACCATTAGTAAATTACCAGTTAGTTACATATTTCTTCATAGTAACTACATAAACAAGAATCAATTTTCTTACGTGTGGAACATGTAACTTTTTTGTGTACTTAAAGTACATTTAAATGGCGTACTATTATTATTATAATAATATTATATATTGCTACGTTATGATTGAAGTTTTATATTTGCCCCACGTTCGGGAGCCAAAATGCTATGTTATTGTTAGGATTTAATTATTTTAACATAATAATTTTGATTTACCCCACGTTGAGGGTGCCAAATGCTACGTTATAGACAATGCCCCACGTTCGGGTGTTTAAAATGTGCTATTATACTAAGTCTATTAACTGCGTAGATTTATTATTGGGTTGATAATTAAGAATCATAAAATTGTTTTACTTTTGTTGTTATGAATTTTATTATTTTGTTTTTCTCTTTTCTCAGGGTCAAAAAGTGGGATCAAAATAAATTAGATGGCAGGCAAGGAATATTAATATTAATTAATATTTTTTATAATATTAAATATTTAGATAATTGATCACAAAACAAACACTACACTAATTCAATATGAAAGAAAATGAACGCTTGACAACAGAAAGCAAGTCCTATCACTAATTAACAAACTAACACTATCAATATTTAATAACAATAATTCCCTAAATTCCTAATTTTCACAATTAACTCCCTAATTGAGTAGTAATTTTAGTAAATTCTACCTAGCATTCATATTCATATTCCTGGTGAATAGCGGCAACTCGCAGTGGTGATCGGAAATCCTGGTTGCAGATCTAGAATCAGTAAATTCGGCAACAATCTCTTCGATTCAAAGTCCTTCTGTCCTTGGTTGATCCCCTTCTATGTTTGACGTTCTCGCTGAATCGTTTTTGGGGTTGAAGTTCTCGTTGAATCCTCTTGGACTCCTTTCAGCTGTTCCGTGTTGATAATGATTCCGTAGTTCACGTCGAGTGTTTACAGATGCTCGAACGCAAATAATTACTGTTCCGAAATTGATTATATCCGCGTAAACAAAACGTAAATCAAACTGTTTTTGAATAACGCGTGAATGTAAATAACTATTATTCGACGATATTTGTTTCTGTACAACTGTTTTATTTTTCTCTGCTGACCGACGTGGATGCTCCGGGATCTAAAGCAAATCAGATTGTTTATCGGCGTTCAGCGTTTTTAAAACCTCGGTTAAACAAGTGATTTTCGCTTGTTAAAATCCGCCTACGTTGATCCAAATAAGCGTGTAAATTGTCGAGTTGCTGCCCGAATCCAATTTGTAACCACGGAAACGAATCAACAAACTATAATTATGATTATAATTATCCATATACCGGTGAAACCATAATTCCACTTGTGATTTGAATCTGATAATCGAGATCCTTATATTTTTGTGCTGCTATACGAATGTCGAATGTCTTTGTACGATGAGTTTGAATTTTCCATTGAATTTTATACAATTTTTTTACGTTAAATGTGCCCTGAATTAATTATAACTCTAGCTATACACATCCTATTTGACAATGTGTAGCGGAGGGTAATAAATTATATTTGTAAGACTGGCTTCCCGAAAAAGTATGCGATCATAATATCTTCGTCGATTCCTTCCTCATTTTGCTCCGTCGCCACTGGCAAAATGTCTCATACTGTTTCTCGTATGTCTCTTTGTGTTTCGTTGGCAATACAAATTTAGTTGCTGCTGCAACAGCTTTTAAAATGTTGGACTTGTCCATTTGTAAGTTTTTCGAAAATATTGTTTGTTTATTTGTCGTTGGCATGGTACGTTGCCGCGCAAACAACACTTCAATTTCAGAAGCTCCTTTAATAGTTATAATAATTCGAAGCACGCCATTTAAATGTACTTAAAGTACACGAAAAAGTTGCATGTTCCACACATAAGAAACGTGATTCTTCCAGGCTCGTGTAACGACTTCCAGCGAGTGTAAATTTGATCAAAAATGTACACTCGCTGGAAAACTACCACTTTTCTTCTCTTGTAGATCTACTATTATATTTACAGTAAGATAAAGTGTTCACTTCAGAAAATCGCCATGGTAATAGATGGCTCTATTGACGGTGGGCGATAAACAAATTTATCTATCTAATATATCTTGTAGAAATATTCTTAAAACTCTCAGAATGAATGCTCAAGAAACTCCAAAAGTGTTTCAATTCATTTACGATTTTACTGCTTGAACGAAATTCGCAGGTGTACATTTTTAAAACTATGGTAATGCTTTATCGTTAGTTTAATGGGCTATGGTAAGACGCTGAAAAGTTTTATTGAAACAATTACCGAAGATATGTTATTAGTATTTGGTGAAAATTGAACCCTCGAGTACTGATGAGCAAAACGTCAGAATTTACATTTGTATTAACGTAGACGTATACCAAGCCGGGGTGCGTTCGCCACGAGTGTAATTGAAACGAATTTTCAGCCCCCGTAAATATTTGCCTGGTGAGCGGAACGTGTGCACCCCCTGTGGGGGGTGGGGTCAAATATTTGAACAGGAGAATCCCGTTGTTTTAGGACGGCCCGGCCTAGGGGGGGCCTGGATAGATGTTCCCGGTTACATAATGTCTGTTAGCCTGGATGACGTAACGGAACGGTCCCACTGACGTCAAGGACTATCGATGGGGACGTGGGGGCGGCAGGGGAGGCCGGGAGGCAGCGTCGCGGCGCTTCCCGCAGTGCAGTATGCAACACGCGCCCGCGGTGTGGAGGACGCCGCCGCCTTACGCTCATCCCACCGACGCCACGCGACCCACATTCCTGAAACGGGTTTCAGGAGTTTCGTGGGAAACGTCCGCAAACAATCCGGGACAAGTGGGTCGTCTGGAAAACCGATTATGACTCGCCCCATTGAGGGCGATCTGATATAGCATGCCCCGTGGAGTTGGCGTCTGTCGAAGAATGTCCTTGGGGGCCGTTGGAAGTCGGTTGCTGAAAACGACTGGAGCCACCTAACGGTTTCAGGCGAAAGCGCGACGTTCTGCGGTGCGCCGAGACGCGGTCGTGTCGATAAGGACGCGTCCCACGAAAACGGCAGGATGTTCCTGGTGGATAGCCAGGAATTCGTTCGATAGAATTACACGTTTCTGTAGCTGCACGGCGGTTGGGTGTTTTATTGACAACCGAGGGCGCAATGTGAGCGAATAACCCGAAGGACGTTATACTATCATCCGAGATACGATACATCGAAGGAATAAAAAAGTCAGTCTGATATGACAATAGTACATTTTGAATAAGTGTATACTGTAGGCCATATCATACGAGATTTGTAATTATTCGAGTGTGATTGGCCCATTATACACGAATTACATACCATACTTTATCTACGACTGTATTATTTAAATATTGAATTTTATTGTATTAATTAATTTTCTTCTAAAACGCGTTGTTGAAGTAAACTGCCGTTTTTGTCGAGAAAATAAATTAATTTAGATCATAAATAATAATTAAAACGTCAAAAAGGTGAAGTGTTTTGTACGTAAGAGTTATTTACGCTTTAGGTATGCCGTAAGTTAGGCATTTTCGGCTGAGGGATTATTGAGGTTTATTCCCGAATTGCATATAAAATTTAGAAAAACAAATTGTAATTAATTGTTAATATAAAAATTATTTAGTTTTTTTACACTAACATACATATTTTATATACAGGATGTCCCGCGCTCATGGACCATTATAAGTTTATGGGGTTACCGATCAGATAAAAGTCAGAAAAAAAAAATCATCCTAACATTCCTGTACCAGCCCCTCTTTCTACTATTCTTCTTATTAGTAGAAGGGAGAGAGAGGGTGGTAAAATTCCGTTCTCTTCAGATGATATACTTTCAACCTTCTATCACATCCGATTCTATTGGAAGTAGCCATCAACTTTTGTTTTTCAAATAACCACCTTATATACTATTATGTTTTTGGCTTCCACGTTTAATTTGAAACATGTTTTGTAGAGTGTGCGTACACCTATATTTTTTACTTTCTGAGAAAAAAAGAATCCAAGATTTTGACCTCAGAAAGAAAAATGGTTTCAATTTCTCTTACGAATAAGATAAAAACGAAAGGCTGTTCTCTCACTGATATATTTTGCAGCAGAAAATTTTGACAATTGGTTATTCAGAAATGTCATTAGTTAAGTGCATACTTAAATTAAGCGTATTTTATTCTTTTAATGGAATTACATACTTTTTATCTCATACAGCAATTGGCAATTTATTACAAAAAAAGTATTTTACAACCATATTTTTGGAATACATAGTTTTGAAATATTTCGAAAATTCGAATTTCTGCATTATGTAATTTTGCATAATAGTTTGCGAATCATGCTTATCTTTCATAACTATAACTATAACTAATGTTTACAAAGAATTTTCACTTCTAAAAAGTTTCAAAACTATATATTTTATTCCGCCAAAAAGTCTAATTGACTGGAGTTACTGGATAATTTTGACGAGTAACGCTTGACAGCTCTACTTTGTGATACATTGTGAAATAGGTAAAAAACACACCCACAAGTTACTTTGTTACACAGGTTCCTATTCATTGTAAGTTTGATAATGACCCGTTAAGGTGTCGAAACTATAATCACTACTAAATAAACCTAAGTGATACTAACAAAGTAACCTGTGTGTGTGTTTTACCTGGATAATTTTACTTTCGGCCTCTATACCTTGCGAACTATTGCATTTGTGGCAAACCATGTAATATTCTTTTTAATACCTAGTTCAAAATTTTTTTCCATCAGCTTTACCCGATATAAAAAATTTTCAACGGTGCACCGTTAACGAGATAATTGCGAAAAATAACATAAGTTCACCGTTTGGGGGATGTTTTTTCAATATTAAGTGGCGAAGACCCCACCGGGGGAGGGGAAACTCGACGATATTCAATTCTAGAGTATTCTAAGGGTATGTATACTAAATTTCAAAACTATATAATTTTCGATGTCTATGATCACATCAGTAGCAACCTTAAATTATCAATAGAAATATGTTAAGTGCATAGTAACTTGCCGATAATACCTGCTATAATGGCACGAGAGCTTATTGCCGCGAACATTTTCATGGCAATGAGCTCGAATGCATCACTATGGCGGGTATTATCTAAGCAACTAACTATGCACGAAAAATACTTTGCATGACTATTGCACGTGTCGCATTGACTATTGCACGTGTCGCAATATTTAATAAAAATTATAAAAATGTCTTCCAACCGGTTTCTCATCAAAACTCTTACATATATAAAGCAAAAAATTGTTGGCTCCACGCCAGATAATACTAAAAAGTCCCAAGAATATATTTGTAGACAATTTGAAAAATTTTGCAATGAAAAAAAAAAAGTACTAAATGAACCTACGAGTACCAAATTGCATTGATTTTAACTGAATGGGCATACAATATGAGGAACCACTTGAAACCTAATCTTAACCTTCTAGAAAGTGATAAGTGTTCGACAGCAATTCTCACTTTAAGTGGATTCTAATTGGCCATCATTTTAATATGTGGGTTATTTCATTGGTCCGTCAGTGTGAAGTTTCATATGTAAATATGACAAGTGCAATACTCAAATGTATCCAGGAATCGTTGTCAAGTTTATTGGTAATTGCATTGAAAGGTTATGATTGTACTTAATGTCACAATTGAGATAAATCTGTTCAGTCAGGACTTCAAGAGTAATAATATATTATTTCACGAGGAGGAGAAGTGATACTTTACATAACGCGCCTGAGTTTGCGCGCCGAACGAAGTGGGGCGCGTAATAGAAGGCAATCCATGAAAAGTCACTTCACCTCCAAATGAAATTTGGCGGTGAAGTGGTGAAATACTATTTTTTCTTTAAACGTACTGCAAAATACGAAAACTCGTAATTTTGTAATATAATTTTTACAAATAAATTTAATATCAAAGAATGCATCGTATGGTTTTTTTTCTTATCATCTTAATCTTATCATTGTCATTAAATCTTATCATTGTCTTCCATTCCATGTCTTCCACATTTGCAAAGATCATAAATTCATTAAATGATACATTTAATATAGTTTACCTTGGCAGTGTTGATGAATTCAGCGATTTACTTTCGAACGTGAACAAACAACTTATAATCATATTTATTAGCAGGCTGAAGGACCTCGATAACTATAATAATGCGATTGAGATTTGACCAAATTCGAAACTAATGCACGTGTCACTATGTGTACTTCCTCTGTGGTGAACTTAAATAGTTCACAAAGCAGATATTCGGCATTCACAATGTATCCTTTTTTGATAATTCTTGCTGTTCTTCACGTATTTATACAAACAATTCAAAGTTACCAGTATACCCGCAAGGACTACACCATTTCAATTGACTACGCCAAAGTGGAATCGTATGATAGGACTTGCATGAAGAACGCATCAGTGGTGAATGTTAAAGTAAACAGAACGTAACGGTCCGGAAACGCCTTCGGCAGAAACTGCCTTTTAATAATTAATTGGCGCACAGACCTGCACTGTAGACGACCGTACTCGCACCCTTTTTTGTTGTGGTGACGTGTTTCCCATATGTGTGTGATTTTTAAAATCGCCGGCGAGACGCCGCCATAGAGAGAGAAATCAGTTGCCTTCCGTGTCGTACGGACGTGCCAGAGGAACCGTTTTAATTGGTATACCACCATCCGGTTTCCGGGATAATAAACGGGGACTCAGTTAACCACCCTTGAGGGGATTGAGGCACCAAGTACAAGGCAAGGTACTATACATACGCTCACAACATCCGAGTAAGTAATTAAGCCCGATATTTTTTCCTTTTCGTAAAGCCACGTGTCCGGCCATTGTTACTAAGGCCATGTGCTTTGCAGGCGTTTTTTTACGGGGTAAGGGCTAAGTAGCTCAGCCAACCAGTTCTTGGCTAGAGGCAGCGATCTTCCTGCTCTGAGGCCGGAATCGAGATAGAGACGCATACCGCCGCCGTCCAGGAGCCGAACCCAGCCCGCCAGCGAAGACAGACTAGGAACTCAGGCCAGATCTTGACTTTTTTTTTTGTTCTCAATTGAGCCAAACCTTTATGTTTAATTTTTGTTCTCAATTGAATTTAATTCCATATTGATATATCGTTTATTTCTTTTGTGTAAAATTTGCGTTACGTGTTTCGTGCCGTACGTGTTTTGCGCTTGCGTAAGAGAAAGGTCACTCCGACGGCCCTTTGAATCGCGCGATAAGGAGCTTGCGATATTCGGCCGAATATGGCGAACCCTGCGTGAAAGGGTTGCGTACGGAGGTATTTATTTTAGGAAGCGTAGGCACGGTGTCCTGTCGTTTTTGTGAATAAACGCCGATATTTTACACTACAAAATTCACACCTGTTATTTTTTGTTCCCCCCCACGTTTTCTCGATCGGGCATTTATTTCAGTTTTCAGTTCTTACTCTCACTGCGAGATTTAAATCTGGTGGTGTTGGCGCCATATGGTCAGCGTTGTGACAGTTCGTGATTTCTGAACTTCGCTGACTGTCTGCCGTCCACCCACGCAGGTAGGGTGGAGCCACCCTTTGCGACGAAGTAGAGACGAGGTTAAAATTACGTGGAGCCTTTTTTAACCCCCCCACTCTCTGACACCGAGAGCCTGGCCCTCGTCACTGCTTCGAAGGGACCCTCCACTCGCTCCACGGCCTAACGCGCTGATTGCCCTTCAGGTACGTCACACGTTTTCTTTTCAAAGCCCAAAAAAAAATGAAAGATAAACTTATCTTAACTTAACTTAACCGTAAAACCGGTTTCAGGCTATTTCGAACCGTACGAGATTAATAAAAATTGGCGGGTTAGTATATTTTATATTTTATAGCCGATTTATAGCAACAACTCATTTTCCCGATCCTCTAGTAATTATATGTCTCATGTTCCACGCTGTACATTTATTAACATTCCTACTTCAAAACGCAAGTTTGGCTGACAAATTCGAATGGTTAAACATGAAAACCTATTATTTTCAAATTTTGTTACAGTTTATAATGAAACCTTACAAATTCGTCAACAATCAGTACGTTTTATTTTCACCTATGATGGTAAAAATAAAGTTTTTACAGTTGTCGAAAAACATCTGCACGGCGTAGTTTTTTTAAATAACGATGGAAGCATTATAACCAAATGTCCTATCAATAAGGTAATCGATTATGCTGACACAATATCATGTACGATTGCACATTTGAATTTTTGTTGAACTTTCAGCCTTTAATGTTTAAAAATTTGATTATTGACACTGGAACCCTTCCAGCAAATTTGATTGAAGGTTCCTTTAGGGCGCAATTTATTTTTAACGATGGCAGAAAGGACTGTGCAATTGCTGCAATGTATATAAAAATCGAAAAACGAATCGAAATGGCGAGAAATGGAAAATAGAACACGGTGGAATCATGGAATGCTCTTTCTGATAAAATTTAAGGTTTAATAATTGTATGGATATGTACATTTCAAATAATTTTACCATTTATGGTTTCACATTTGTGAGTACAAATTGTTCTACCTGAGAGTGCATAAAGCGTTTTACATAAAAGAATTTTAGAGCGCAGCAGCGAGTTGAGGAACAAATGAGTGCTTGAAGGACCTTCTGCAACGAGTGTTTTATACTATTTTTACTATTTTTCCGCATCATATTATTTTATAAATTAAAAAATGAAAATTTTAAATCTGGGGGATTTTGTGGTGGTTGGTGACATTTATGTAGCGTAAATTTAGGCGGGTGTGAAAACAAATTAATTTGAAACGTCAGATTTTATTTTCGCAATTTTGCGTTGTTTGAAAATGAATACTGAAGAAAATTTATCACTAACGCCGCCGAAAATTAGGCAAACTGTTCTCTGTGAAATTTATTTTTTGACGTATATCAGTTGACAGTTGAGGTCAACCGTCAACGCTACCACTACCAACATCAATGCAGTAAATTTTACTAGCCTATTCCAGCACACCAACCGCTTATTCTAACACTCAAATGACATCATTTGGGTGCTAGAATCGACTTATTCTAAACGCAAAATAGAAAAAAATATCAACGATATTAACACATTTTAAGTGAATTTTTCAAAATTGAAATTTATTTTTTAAGATTTGTTATGACAGTCACGAAAAATACGCACATTTTGCAAACTATGATGCATGTGTAAATAGTATAGGCGAAATTACATGATGCTGAAATTCGAATTTTCTAAATATGTTAAAATCTACTTATTTTGGGAATATGATTGTATAATACTTATTTGTAGCAAATTTTTATGCCAATTGCTCAATGGGATACAAAATATATTTAAAAACATTTAAAAACAAATGAAATACGCTTACTTTAAGTGGCCACTTAACATTTTTGAATGACTAATTGTCAAAATTTTCAGCTGCAACATGTATTAGTCATAGAGATACCCATCAGGTACAATTCGAGGTAAATTTTCTGTTTTTATCTTATTTGTAAGAGAAAATGAAGATATTTCTTATGACGTCTTTTTGAGGTCAAAACTTTTTAATTTAATTTTTATCTCAGAAAGTAAAAAAAAAGATAGGTGTACACAAATCTTGACAAAAGATGTTTCAAATTAAACGGGGAAACTTACCTGGAACAAGATTATTGGAAACTTACAATACAAGAAAGAGGAAAAACATGGCAAGAAGCTGCAGTGATAGCCAAAGACAAGAAACAATGGAGGAAATTTATATATGAAGAAAGAAAGGAACAAACAATGAAATAAATAATAAGCTTGTATATTCACCCGACACCCTATGGGTACATGGGTCATTGATTATAAAAATTAAACGGGGAAACCATAAACATAAAAATATATAGGGAGTTCCGATTTAAAAAAAAAGTTGATGGCTACTTCCGGTAGAAACGGAAGTGATAGAAGTTGAAAGTATTGATCTGAGGAGAACGGACTCAGCTATGTTTGGATGATTTTTTTTCAAATTTTTATCGTATCGGGAACGCCATAAACTTTTTGAGCATGGGACACCCTGTATTTGTTTAAACTACTGTTGTCTTATTTTATTGTTATTAGAAAATAAATGCTATTCTGCTCTTTTTTGGCTTTATTCAAGCTTTTTTCCAGTGCTTTGTTGCTTATTTTTCTTAATTCGCCTGTTCTTAAGCTCTTATTTTAAAATTTGTAGTAGTTATTTATCATTTTAGTTTTAAGACATAATACTACATAATTGTTCACGATGGTTTCACTCGAACTGAATTAATTAACGATTTGTTACCTACAAAATGTGTAATTTTAGACTATCTTTTATCACTCACAAGTAATTCTCTAATAACTGCTGCTGCATTTTCATGCGTTAAACGTATAATTTTACATGCAATTAAACATAATTAAACATAATCATAAATGGACATTGGGCAAGTAGTAAACCTTCCCCTTTTCTTTAGGGTGGCAAACGTCTGTTATATGTTCTTGGGCGCGTGCCAAGCATTGTAAATAGGGAAAGGGCCCAGAGGTGGCACGGTGTTGATATAACATTTGCGAAGAGGGAATTTGGTGTGCTGGGACGCCGCTGGCGCGTTGAGAGCGCGAGAATGATTAAAAATTTAAAGCTTGGATCATATGTAAGATTTTTATGACCCCTCTGGCAACTGTTTCTGTTAGACGTTTAGATTTACATCAGGATACACACTTTTTATTGCGAATATTGTGATGTTATTTGATTAATTTTGGATGTCTGGGGCGCTTTCAGGTTAAACTTGTTATTATGTATTCATGAACCAGATTTCAGCGCGGGTGCCTATCATCAACAAGTTGAAATCAGTTTTATTAAAATTAAAATAATTTGGTGTTAGTTATTTTTTAAATAAAACAGATTTGAACGTCTTATGAAAAAAATCTTCTTATGACCCAAGTTGGGCTCCACATTCTCGTGTGACATTCCCAATGGGTAACGTACGGGTTTAGGTTGTGGAACTCAGGCTATCCCTTCGGAGGCTATCCCTCCGGTATCCCTCAGGGTATCCCTTATTTGCCGGAATAACCAGACGCAAGGGCGCCCTCCTAAGGACTCCTTTTACCAACCGACGTTTCGCTTCGTTCACCTACGCTAATTTGGCCAAATCACCGCACGCGTCCCGCAACAACGTAGCGATTCCAGGAAACAACCCTTTTACAAAGCGGCGTTTTCCAAGCGCTAGTTTACATACAGTAAAATTAACCTGTGTTACATTTTTAAATATTTAATGAATTTAATCTTATAAAGTTAAACTAAAGTAATTGAAATTGTAAAATTCCTTCGCGCCCGGCCGAAGGCGTTGTGGGTACCTTAAGCAAAGCTAAACGTTAAGAGATACTTTAGGACCGTTCCATAACGTTATCATTAATTATTTTAAATAACTTGCACTTCATTTGGTATGTCTTCAAGCCTGATCTAGAACCAGCACCATTTTTGTTTTCGAAGCTTATGGGCTGAACACGTGAAATTCTAACTGTGAAACGTAAGAAGTCAGTATACTTTGGAAACTGCACTTTTAGAAACGGCAAATAAGCGATACCAAAGGTGATAACGGAAAGGAATATCGAAGTAAAAGGAGGCTTGATAGGTAACAGTGGTTCTTCGGCGTACACGATGCAACGGCGGTCTGTCCAGGACAGTGTCGAATACTACAAAACGATCTCCAGTAAGTTACTGCCAGTAAGAAGAAGGCACTTTAAGAAGAAGAATGAAAACTACTGCTATATATTTCACTCTGTGGTTGCATATTTGACGCCTAGAGGTTGGGGGTGATATTGTTCACAATTACAAAGTTGATACTAAGTTGTTTAAAAAATCAAAATGCATAATAGAAGAGATAAGAACGAGTTCAATCTGTGACTTTTGATGATAGAATAAGTAAATTAGAAAATATTAACAAATAAATGCAATATATGAAACCAAAATTAACGAAGTGGATGTTTTTATGTAAAGTAATCCATGATAATTAAAATTGTCGCTAACTTTTCAAACGCCACAAGTGAACGCAGCTGGAATAAGAAATCACATCTTTTGCATTTACAAGAATTCCAGCATGTTAATCCCTTCTTACTCGCCTGTTATTCTTTGACGTGGACGCTGCGGGCTGATTTATTATTCGGGACGGAATAATTTGTTCGCCCCTACCGGTTTTTAGTTTTTACGTGCTCTTGCTTGACATGTTTTATTTATGCACCCGTCGAGTTTTTTTAAATTCTTGGGCGAATTTAATTAAGCGCTTAGTGATGAATAGCGCGCCACAATACTGTATTGTCGGCGTAAATTGCTCCCGCCTTTCTTAATTAAACGGCAAAAATCTGAAGTCGTCACTTCGGGAATTGAGTTGACATCTCGTTTCTGTCGCAAAATAATAAATAATTTCGTGGACAAATGGACGTTTAATTAATACGGTTGTATATAAAAATATTACTATGACTTCAAGTATTCGCGTCGTCTTGTTATTCACAGTTTGTTCGTGTCGCTTTGACTGGCTTCCAAAGCATCAAAAGAGTATCCAGAGACCCGACCGTCTAATGAATTATTAGCGAGGGCCACGAAAATTTCCGAGATGTACGACTAACTTTATTAGGCGCAAATTAATTTAATGAGCGAGTCAAAAGCGTGGCGAAGCAATTTTAATTGCGCAACAGCTTTCTATTAAAATGCGCTGCTTACAAAGCCAGATTACCAAATAACGATAATCACATGAATAACATATTTCTTCATTTACTGATTTACTTTTAATAATTTCGGACTTACTATGGATCTATTCGGGACTAACCAGTTGACAGTTTTGCATTTTTTTAAATTTTAAACTAGGATTGTCTGTGATACAATGCAGGATCGATTTTTGAGATTAATTCTATTTTGCTAGCATTTGTTTGAGAAGTCCTCTGTCCATAATGACAGGGTAAAGTACGTTAAAATGCACTGTTTAATATTCAATAATCAGATATATTAAATAATTGCATATTTTCCGATGCCACTTAATAATAAAATTACCACCCCACTGCACATTCATATTTTTTGCATAGTAATCGCGACTGGGTAGCACATAATTTAAGATCGGATTTTCAAAATGAATATCCATTTATGAAAATGAGATTTTCGTAAGTTAACAAGAAGCAAACAAGAAACATATCGTGTATATTATATATACAGGGTGAGTTTTTTTTTTCGTTTTAAGCATTGGGATCTCGGAAACCATAAAACATAAAGTTTCTGTTAAATGAGGAAATAATTGTCGTTTTAAGAGTTTATGCAAGATGTGCTTTTGTTAAAAAAAACACAGTTTTTGAGTTAGAGTACAAACTTTATTTTTTTAAATAGCAGTCAAAGTTGGCTTTGACATTTTTAAAAATAACTTCTTAATAACCATATAAGGTTTGCTACACTTACTTTCATAAATAAATGAGATACAGGAATTTTTGTGGTAATATTTGAATAGAGTTTAGTATAATTAGAATAGAAAAATTAATAGAATTCTCGTAGTAAGAGGGAAAAAAAGTTTTCCATGGCAAACTCTGTTATTGCCACTCTAAATAATACAAATAGTCCTGTATTATGTTTATTTGTCAAAGTAAGTAACAATTTTCATAAAGTTAATTTTCGAAGATGGCCTTTATTTATCATAGTAAGTATAGCAAACCTTGTATCGCCATAAAGAGGAAAATGTGTCCTTTTTAAAAATGTCAAGACCAACTATGACTGTCATTTAGAAAAATAAAGTTTCTATTATAACTGAAAACCTATGGTCTTTTTTCAAAAAACAAAAGCATATCTTGCATAAGCTCTTAAAACGACAACTTTTTCCTCATTTAACCCAATCTCTATGTCTTATGGTTTTCGAGATGCCAACGCTAAAAATGAAGAAAACTCAGCCTTTTTACCCATGCTGGGTAAAGTACTTTACCGTACTTTATTATTAGGCAGTAACGTACTTCTATCTAATAACATAACATGATAATATTTTATAATAATATGTTAAACTATTCTATTTTTAACTATTCTACTGTTTTATGAATTTCTTCCCGTCATTCTGTCTCTTGTCATTTTCATCGCTTCCTGTCTCGAGGTGTCCTTCTTTCTCAGTATGTTCTCTACCGCGTCTTCCCAAGTTTTAGCTGGTTGACCTCTTCTTCTTCTTCCATGCATTTTCGCCTCCCACACTTCTCTCGCTTGCGTAGTTACCTTCATTCTGTGCATGTGCCCCCACCATCCTAGCTGCCTTTCTTCTTTGTATTCCTCTATGCTCTTAATTTCAAGTACATTCCTGATTTTCTCGCTTCTGATTCTGTCTCTTAAGGTGACTCCATATCCTCTTTAAAGGTACTTTATTTCTACCACTCTTATCTTGCTTCTTTGTTTCTCATTGAGTACCCACGTCGCCCTTCCATATGTTAGGACTGGCCTGTAGATTGACTTATATACTTTAATTTTAGTATTTTTCTTTATTTCCTTATTCCCTGTTATGTATTTGTTTAATGTGTAGTATAGTTTATTTGCACTGCTAATTCGGTTATTAATGTCTGTTTCTTGTTATCCTTTATCATATATGATAACCCATAGGTACTTGCATTCTTTGACTTGCTCTATTGTTGTGTTTCTATCTTTATATCCATCTGTATAGGTTCTCTCGATATTGCCATAACTTTTGTTTTGTTCTAATTAATCTTCATTCCATATTTTTTCAACGTCCTTTTCCATATTTCAGTTCATCTTGTTTGTTTGCAATTATTGCTAAATGGTCGGCGAACGCGCATTGACGAATTTGCACTCTTCTTAGGTTTCTATATCCGATATTTGTTGGTTTCGTTTCCTTGCAGGCGTTTTTTATTATTTTGTCCATATAAACTATGACTAGCAAGAAGCTTAAACTACCTCCCTGCCTTACTCCCTGCTTTGTTATGAATTCGTTTGATTTTCTATTTCTTGTTATGACCACATTTCTTGTTTTCTTATGTATCCTCTGGCTCATTTTGATTAGTTTTTCAGGTACTTCCAGCTTTCGTAATCGCTCCCAAATCCTATCGCGGGGAACTCTATCAAAGGCCTTTTTGCATGTCTAAAAACGCAATGTGTATGCTATTCTGTTGGTGTAAAGTCCTATTAATTAATTGGCACAATCATTCACATTGACCGCTCTCTTGGTATTTGCTCTTCTCTCCATACTCTGTTAATGAACACATGTAATCTACTTCTTCCCTTTCCTCCTATGTTCTTAATCATTTCCCATATGATTCTGTCTGTGCCTGCAGCTTTCCCCGACTTAAATCCTATCGCGGGGAACTCTATCAAAGGCCTTTTCCATGTCTAAAAACACAATGTGTAAGTTCTTGGATAGCTTCCTCCACTTATCCTCTGATATTATATCCATAATTGATAATGTATTTCTGATAGATATTTACTCTATGTTTTTGTCTGGTTCATAATTCTGATTTAGTAGTTTATCAAAATACATTTTACATCTATCTATGATTTCTTCTTCTGACATTAATAACTTGTCTTTGTCGTTGCTTATTCTTAGGATCTCTTCCCGTTTGCCTTTCCTTACACTTTTCAGCATACTATAAAATACCTTCTGATTGCTTTTCGCATTTTCATCCATCTTTACACCGAAATCTTCCCACGCTTTCGGTTTTTCTTCCAGTATAATCTTTTTCACTTTTGTTCTTTGGGTGTTATTGCCCTCGTATCTGGCCACTCTTCTTGTGTGTAAGTATTTTTCCCATCTCTCTTTCTTGACTCTAATATGTTGTTTTATCTCTTCTGTCCACCATGGTGTTTGTTTCTTACAGTTGCTTTGTTTATATGTTCCGCATACTGTCTCTGGAATCGTTGTTTTTTATTTTGCTTCCCACTCTTCGTCCGATTTTGGTATTTTACTCATCGCCTTGTTGCTTTTTCTATATACACTTTTGCAACTTCTTTGCCTTTATGGAATGTGCTATTGTCCCTCTTCCTTTTATATCTTTACTGGGTTTAGGGTATTTCCTTTCTATTTCTGCCACTAGTAGGTAATGATCGCTCTCAATTTCAAACCTTCTTTTGACTCTGACGTATTTTACTTGGTTTTTATTTATCCTTTCTGTTATGATGTAGTTTATAATGGACTTTTCCGATCGGCTGTGCTGTTCTCTAGTGTACTTATAAATTTCCTACATAAACCTTGTTGCTCTTTTCTATATACACTTTTGCAACTTCTTCTGATTTAAGTTTGATTGCCTTTATGTGTTGTGTTATTGTTCCTCTTCCTTTTATATCTTTACTGGGTTTAGGGTATTTCCTTTCTATATCTGCCACTAGTAGGTAATGATCGCTGTCTATTTCAAACCTTCATTTGACTCTGACGTCTTTTACTTGGTTTTTATGTATCCTTTCTGTTATGATGTAGTTTATAATGAACTTTTCCGACCGGCTGTGATGTTCTCTAGTGTACTTATGAATTTCTTTTATAAGCCTTGTTGCTCTTTTCTATATACACTTTTGCAACTTCTTCTGATTTAAGTTTGATTGCCTTTATGGGTTGTGCTGTTGTTTCTCTTCCTTTTATATCTTTACTGGGTTTAGGCTATTTCCTTTCTATTTCTGCCACTAGTAGGTAATGATCGCTGTCAATTTCAAACCCTCTTTTGACTCTGACGTCTATTACTTGGTTTTTATTTATCCTTTCTGTTATGATGTAGTCTATAATGGACCGATCGGCTGTGCTGTTCCTTAGTGCACTTATGAATTTCTTTATACTCGAAGAATGTGTTCGTTATTACCAAATCCTGTTCTAGACAATAATCTATACTTAATCTATACAATAGATTATATACAATTTTAATCTATACAATAGTATTGGTAGGCGTAGAGTCTCCTGGCTGAAGAACTTGCGTGAGTGGTTCAGCTCTAGCAGCACGGAGCTATTTAGAGCAGCGCTGAATAAGATAAGAATAGCTATGATGGTGTCCAACCTTCGGTAGGAGAAGGACTTCAAGAAGAAGATCTTTCCTTTCTAGCTATGAGTTGTAGTCTCCACTCGAGATTAGTTATCCTGCCTTTCATTTCATTCCTCTCTTTATTCTATTTTCCTCTCATTTCTTAATATCTTCTATCAATTTCTGATTTTATTCATTGTTAATATCTATTTTGTCCTTCAGGGTTTCAATTAGCTTCTCTAGTTTTTCTACTCTTGTACCAATGTTAACCTGCTAAATTAATTATAAATAATAACAAGTAACTAGATGGGTGACACCCATGTTATTCTGGCAACAAATACATCTAGTGCAGGTTGACGCAAGTCCAATTCCTCTTGTCCTAGGCAGTACTTAGTCTCCGGCGGAATGCTAATTACCGCTGTTAATTATGAATCTGCGCCGGACGTGGCCAATACCGTTATTACCCAGCAGGAATTCACTTCAAATTGAACGCTGCTTTCGAAGCTCTTGGATAATTAGGTACAAAAACTGACAGCCTGACACGAAGACGTTGCCTTATAACACGTTTAATAAATTCTTAAATATTATAATACTTAAATAATAATACAAAAATTAAACAATAAACAATTCCCTTGTTTATGGAAGAGGAGTTATTATTATTAATAATAATTGTTATTGCAGCCTCTCGTTTTTTTTTTATTTTGTACTCGTGGGGGTGATTTGAACGGGTCCTCGGGGGAATTGCTGTCGTCATTGTGCGAGCCGAAGAAGTCATTGATCGCGCTGAAAGGGCCGCTTGTGAAAATCAATTTGTCGCCTTTCACGGCCGGCCTCCTCGGACCCTACGTCCAGGTACGTACGGGGGTGGGAAAGCGCCCCCCCACCCCCCCAAAATTATTATTCCCGGAACACACAATTCAATCATCTCCGTTGCCGCCGCCTGCACTAAGGAGGGAGATAAATCAGTGTGGGCGACGTGTCGGTCGCAGCCACCCCCATAAAAACTTGCTCTTGAATGCGCGCCAGCGCATCCCCCATTAATTCGAGACGGCATGAATAAATATTGCCACGCCGGTGATTAAAGCGCTTCCCCGAGAAGCGCCCCGAGAAGCGAAAAATTGTCCAAATCTTCAAGCAATTAAAAAGGAACGCAAATATGAAAGCAGCAGGAGTCAAATTTTAAGAATCTGTACTTTAGACAATTAATATTTATTTTATGGAAGATTATAATCTAACAATTTCATATACAGGGTGTTAAAGAAAAGAGTGTAAAATATTTACGGGGGTAGTAGTATGAACCACAATAAAAAAAAGTCTTGATAAACATCTGTCCTCATAATAACGGTTTCGGAGTCGGTTCGGTATAATTTAAAATGAAACGCATGACTACCCTTAATAATGATATGGATACTATTTGAATACACCTCATATCTTACAGCCATGTAAGCAACTTTCTATCATCCATACATAATTCAGTGTCTCTAAGAAATATTTCATATGGATGAAAGTACCTAAGCCTAAGCTAGGAGAGTTCCAACTTACCTCCAGTAGATATTTCGATTAAATTACTTCGCGGTTTTAATCCGCAGTTTAAATCGGCGGTCCAATAGAATTCCAATAGGATAATTTTTGCAATTGCAGGTACTTTAATTACAATTATAGGATAACAATAGGATAATTACAGGGTAATCGGCGATCCGCGGTTTAATAGGTGATCTCGCGGTTTTAATCGACAATCCTGCGGTTTAAATCAGAAATTCGCAGTTTTAATTGGCAGTCTAATCACCGCGGGCGATTATATTGGGATAATCACAGGTCGAATTGATACTATAAATCGCAGCACTTAGATCAATTACAACAATAGGGGCCGCCGGACAATAGTTCGCCGCGAGATCGCTGATTAAACTGAGGATCTCCGATTACCCTGTAACTATCCTATTGTAATCCTGTAATTGTAATTAAAGTACCTGCAATTGTAGTAATTATCCTATTGTAATTGCTCACTTTGATTAGACCTCCGATTAAAACCTCCGATTAAAACTCCGAATTAATTTAATGGTAATTCTATCATCGTCTTCGAGTGCAGCTGGAGAGGAATGGAAAGTAACTATCTAAGAATCTATTTCGTTTCATGCTTTAATGGGAGTTAGATTTAGAATTATACATTTGAGTTATAAGTCTGTTTCACGATTTTTTTCGTCTTTTGCCATTTTTTTAAAGAAATAATGTTAATACTTGTAAATACTTGTATGGTACTGTCCAAAAATAAAAATAAATTTAAGTGTTAAGTACAGTTTTATTTTAGTCTGACCTTGTAGCTAATTTATCAAAATCGGTTTTAATCAATGCTAAAACTAGGTATCTCACGTTTGAATATTTAATTATTAATAATAATATTTTTTTATATAAAATGTATGTTCCCAGATCTCCGTTTACATCTCTTCAACATGATTAAATTAAAAATTACGAGTGCGATTCACTAAATGTGTCGGTAATTGTAAATTATTGAAGCGTGAAAACTAATTTGTGTATTACTCAAAACTCTACTTTTTGAGTTACCTAATTATAATTCTGAACCCACGATATATAGTATTTGAGTGTCCTCATATTTTTTAAATTCGTGATTTTTTTCCTTTTTATTTTGAAAAATGGGTGACCGTAATTGCAACCAGAAAACAGTGGTGAAATTTTTGGGTGGATGGAGTAAGTTGTTCTAGGGGATGAGTTTTATGTATGATCCTGAGACAAAAAGACATGCACTGGGTGGATGATGGGGGTGAGCTACTAACAGAAGCCCGGATGTCCAATAAAAAATAAAATTTGAAAACCAATCATTTTCTATAGGTACAGTCATACACTAGATTTATGTGAGCATGACTGTACATACAAAAGATATTTTTCAAATTAAATACAAATTATTATTAATATTATTATGATTACCGATTATTGCCCGTTAAAGATGTCGTCTATAAATCCTTCTTCTTTATTTTGATCTCTGATCGTTTCTAATCAAAATCCTATTCTATTTCTTCGTTTTTGAAGCGAACGGTGATCATTTTTTACTGTTTAACTTCACGTGTCGAAACTACTTCTCCCATTCTACAAAATGACACCATCTGCTCCATTTCGACAAAAATTGACTCTGATCGTTTTCCCCCTAGCCTTTCATATGATTTCTACCAAAATTCTCGTTATTTATTTGCCACACCTCGTACACTGGCTTTTATTAAGTAACCTAACATTAGATAACATTACAAACCTAAGGTAGTATCACAGGCAAACAACATGATTGCCTAGACAACAACTGACCTATTAAGACTGATTTACACTCAGCATACAGTATAGATATATGTATGTTCTGTTTGTATTTGCTCATTGTGTTGATTCCACTGATTACAGAGCAAATGCAGAGGATGAATACGAATTTACCTATATCTTATTTGAACGCGTAACTGCCTGCTTAATATCGTTTAAAAATTATTACATTATTTATGGATTTCTATAAATATTTTGTAGTTCAATAAATATACTTATTTGTCTACCATTGTCTGGTGATAATTGAGGTTTTCTAATAATGTTAAGTATTACCCTAGCCGTTAGCCGCTTTCCGTCCACAACAATAGAACGATTAAGCAACAAGTAGTTAGGATGCCTAAGTACCGCACAGAATATTCCAATTTGCACTTCCATATCAATTTCTATTAATACCTGTATAGATTGCGATTATCTTACAAAAGACATTTTTGTTGTTACAATTTGAAATTTAAAAAAAAGTGTATGTATGTTGTATAATAATAATTGTAAATATGTGATAATAAATGTTATATCGAGGTTTACATGTTTAATAATAGTTTATTTTAAATTTATACTAGTACAATAAATAGCTCATATAAAAAACATTCCATATAATATCATTAACAATACTGTTTAATACTGTTTAATTAAATAATTCAATTAAACTTCTAATGGAAGTAAATAATTACTACAATGAAATAGGTAGCTACAATTCTTATTTCTGGCTTACACGTTTGTTTACATTATGCAAAAATTAGGTAACAACGGATAATCTCAAAGTATTATCGTGGACGCCTTCATGCGTAGTAAAATTAATCTTCGCCCACATGACAAACTACATCGCTTCAGACCACTTAAAATGAGGAACTAATTTCGCCGATTCAAGTCTGTCAGGTTAGACATGAAATTGATCAATCGTGAAATGAATTAACGCCTCTACCTAATTGTAATTCATGTGATACTTCTCACATCAATCACTTTAGCAATGCTATTGAATTCATAAATGCCACATATTCGATTACTTCTATCAAAAATGCAATAACGGTATTCATATGCTCGTCAACAGCCAGAAAACAGAATGTGATCAGCTAATTCCATCATCTTTATACGGTGTGATTATTTGATTTGGGGGTTATGGAAACCTGCAAACTAAAGCCAAATATGCCAATCAATGCCATCAAATAGCATATGATAAAACATATATTCATTTTTTTTTATAAGTTAATTATATTTGCTTGCGTCTTAATTCTCAGTAATAATATAACAAGAGAGTGAGAATAAATTGAAAATAATTTGACAGATTGTCGAAAACTTGTTGCCAGGCAATAGTCACGAGAGCCCGAAGGGCTCGAGTGACTATTGCCAAATGGCAACAAGTTTGAGACATAATCTGTCAAATTATTTTCTAATTTATCGAACTCTCGAGTTATATTTGATTAGATTATTTTTTGACGTTTTTTGCTTTCTAGTATTTCTTTATCAATTTCAGTATGCGAAAGGCAGCTAAAGCGACTTTTATTCATTTTGTATGACACTTTAATATGATTGATAAATTAATAATTTGACAAATATTTTGATTGACAAGAGTGAACCTAGCTACCGAGATTATTCCCACTATAATAATCTCTAGAGAATATTCCCAGTATAATAATGACGGGATTGGTCCAGAAGTATCAATATGACAAAAATCGAAATATATCATTGGTTTTGAGAAACGTCAAAAAATAATCAGATATATTTTTTTTAATTTGGAGATTAATATTGTATATTGTATTATTTGTATATTAACTCAATATAGTCAGGACCAAATTAAATTGGATGTGATTCGTAGCAATTATTTGATAGTAGTTAAAATGTGCGAAAATATGTATTGTAGTTGCACGGATTATGTTTTATCTTCTTAGTATACAAACAATAAATGAACATATTTTGATCTATTGGTATCAATAAATAGCATGGAAGAGCTAAGAAGAGAAAATATGAGAAGATGGAAAACTCCAAAGTTATATGGTCTCGACTATACTCGTTAGACTCACCATATACTGACTTAGGTGTTAATTGATAAAATTTGCTTGCGCCTCTATTCTCAGGTATTTGTTTTTGCATTTGGAGATAAGAAAATTTGTATTTGTATTTCATTGTATATTAACTCAATATAGTCAGGACCAAATTAAATTGGATGTGATTCGTAGCAATTATTTTATAGTAGTTAAGATGTGCGAACATATATATTGTAGTTGCAGGGATTAGGTTTTATCTTCTTAGTATACAAACAATAAATGAAAATACGTTGATTCAATAAATCCTTGTATCAATAAATAGCATGGAAGAGCTAGGAAGAGAAAAGATGAGAAAATATGTACTGTCGTTGCACGGATTATGTTTTATCTTCTTACTATACAAACAATAAATAAAAATATTATGATCCGTTGGTATCAATTAATAGCATGGAAGAGCTAGGAAGAGAAAATATGAGACGATGGAAAACTCCAAAGTTATATGGTCTGGACTATACTCGTTAGACTCACCATAAACTGACTTAGGTGTTAATTGATAAAATTTGCTTGCGCCTTAATTCTCAGGTATTTGTTGTTGCATTTAGAGATAAGAAAATGTGTATTTGTATTTCATTGTATATTAACTCAATATAGTCAGGACCAAATTAAACTGGATGTGATCCGTCGCAGTTATTTGATAGCAGTTAAGATGTGCGAAAATATGTATTGTAGTTGCACGGATTATGTTTTATCTTTTTAGTATACAAACAATAAATTATAATATTTTGATCCGTTCATATCAATGAATATACGAGGTTTGTCCGGAAAATCTGTATAAAAAATTCGTTGCGACGTGTCAAGGCATTGTCGGGGGGCGGCCAGGTGGTCCCCCCTCGCTATGCAATCCCCTCAACGCTCAGTTCGAGACAGAGTGCTCTGCGAGTAAGTAGGAGTTTACGTCTGCTTGTTGAAAGTAACCCTTTTTTACCTGCCGCCGGCATGGAACTCTCTCTCTCTGGTTGGGAACAGCGCATAAACATCAAGTTTCTTGCAAAGCTAGGCAAGAATGGCCGTGAGATTTTTGAATGTTTGAAACAAGTTTACAGAGACAATTCTCTGAAGGAACCTACCGTCAACAAGTGGTTAAAAAGGTTCCGAGAAGGCCGAGAAGACGCCAAAGATGACCTTCGCTCAGGACGCCTCTCCACATCGAGTTCTGATGGAAATGTTGAACGAATTCGTTGTATTCTTAAAGACCGTCGATTGACAATTAGAATGATAGCTGAGGATCTGTCAATCCCCAAAACAATCGTCCACGAAATTCTAACTGAAAAACTTGAAATGAAAAAAATGTGCGAGAAAATGTTCACACGTCTCTCGTTGTGCGTGACTTATTGGCCCGAAGCTCAATCACCGTGACAGAACACCCGCCTTATTCACCCGATTTAGCCCCTTGCAACTTCTTCCTATTCCCAAAATGCAAAATGGTGCTTCGGGGGCGGCACTTCGGGGATGTGGAAGCCATCAAGGCAGCAACGACACGGCAACTGAAGAGCCTCACAACTGAAGACTTTCAGCGATCGTATCAACAGTGGAAAAGGCGTTGGCAGAAGGGCATCTTGTCTCAGGGGGAGTACTTTGAAGGAGACCATATTGAAATACCTGAATAATTGTAAAATAAAATCATTATTCCACTTTTATACGTATTTTCCGGACAAACCTCGTATAAGAGCTAGGAAGAGAAAATATGAGAAGATGGAACACTCCAAAGTTATATGGTCGACTATACTCGTTAGACTCAACATATACTGACAAACTGAAGATTCCTATACCACATTTTGCATAGGAATCTTCAGTTTGCTTTATTTTTTTCAAATTTTAGGTTTACACTGGTAACTGGATCAGGCAGAAAATATGTAATAATAAAATAATATTAATAAATAACGATAAATGATTATATGTAAATATGCATGATAACACTAAACTGGATGAATATTTCAATTTCACAATGAAATTAATAAATATCTACATTAACCTAAAACTTGAAAAATATTGATCTACGTTCGTTTAGTTCTTGTATCTTCAATAGTGAGTTCAATAGTTTTTAAACATTTTAATTTTTTTCTGTATAAGGCAAACTATTTTAAAAACATGGCAGATATATTTGTTCTTCGCACTGCTTATTAAAGTTTTCTATAGAACATTTGAGTATTCGTTTTCTGCATATTGTGTTGTATTCTGCTAAGAGTGGTCTTCGTACTGCTTTTTAAAGTTTTGAAATATTTGTGTTCATCTAAACAGTTCAAGATATGTGTGCCAAATGATATCAAATGATGGGAAAGATGTTCTTCTTCTTGGAGATCTGTCGATCTGTTAATTATGAAGCTACCTTTGCATATTTTCTGGGAGGTGGATTGCAAATAATTAACTCTCCAATATTTGTGGTGGTATTGCGGGCCACTTTAGTATAAATCACATCTCTCCTAGTAAAAACTGATCAGAAATATAAAAAAATTAAAAAAATCATATAAATCATTTGTTCTGTCGATCTGTTAATTTTGAAGCTAATGCTTATTAAAGTTTTCTGTAGAACATTTGAGTATTCGTTTTCTGCATGTTGTGTTGTATTCTGCTAAGTGTGGTCTTTGTACTGATTTTTAAACTTTTGGTATATATGTGTTCATCTGAACAATTCAAGACATGTGTGCCAAATTATATCAAATGATGGAAAAGGTTTTCTTCTTCTTGAAGATCTGTCGATCTGTTAATTCTGAAGCTACCTTTGCGTTATTTTCTGGAAGGTGGATTGCCAATAATTAACTCTCCAATATTTGTGGTGGTATTGCGGGCCACCTTGGTATAAATCACATCTTCCCTAGCAAAAACTGATCAGAAATATAAAAAAGCCAAAAAATAAAATAAATAGTGATTTTAATTATTTGAAAACAAATCATTAATTTTTATTTTTTTGTTTTAAATCATAATTTATTCCAACCCTGATACAGAGTATTTTACCCTGTTTACAAGCGGACTCATTTCAATATTTTCTTGATTGTTCACGAATTGAAGTTAAATTTTCGGATCTTTCAGAGTTTGATGCATCTTTCGATGCCCTACAAATTATTTCAAGTTATTAGAGCCTGTCATAGTCGCCAGAAACTACAAACTAAATTCTATTATCTTTCGCAATATAATTACGATTGAAAGTTATTGAGAAAAGTTGTTTAGAATCATAGTTCCGAACCAAATTTTGGAAACCACTGCCCTAAAGCATTTCGGATATTTATATTCTTTGATTTTTATTGGAAGAAATAAATCATAAAAAATTACATTCTTTTAAGATTTTTGAACAGACTTTTGAACAGAATAAAAGTAGTGTAAAGTATAGTATTAAGGAGTACGAAACTTTATAAAAACTTACCTAACACCTTATCGACATCTAATTAAACACTCAACAATTACTAATCTACTACAAAAATTAACTGGCTGCACACTTACACTGATTGCAAGGCGTATTCATCCCGGTGATCGTCAGCCAGTAACAGCCTCTGTTCGGCCAATTCCTTCAGCTCACGTTCTCTTTCTCGTTCCGAGTGCCTCTGCTGTAGGAGGTCGTGGTCCAGCTGTCTGACCTCCCACTGCTCCCTTTGGGACCTTTGATGCTCCTGTACAGAGACCGTGATTCATATTCTTATTAGTGAATGGGCCGACAGCACAAGAGATATCTAAGATATAAGATTATATTAAACTGCCATTACATCAACATATATGTACATCTAAACAAAATAGCCCCGAGGGTAGTAGGTTACAAGTGCAAATCTTTCTTACCACTGATAAAATTTCGAATAGCTATCTGAAGATTTAAGACATCTACAAAGATATTATAAACGTATTATCCAGGTATTTTCTAAATCTATCTAATATGATTAATATGTATTTGGTCATTTCCCACTCAAATGTTTTCAAATTTGTAGCTATACAAATCAACCAGGCTCATTACTCTACTTGTTGGTAAGGAAAAATTGAACCGAAGGAGATTATAGCACTTAATGTTTATAAACCGTGTGTGCAAAGTTATATCGAGCGTTCAACAAAACCCGACAACGAAGTTGGCATTGGCAATCTCAAGTCTGGTCTGCACTAAGATCAAATCTGACATGTCAACATGACAGCCTGCAACATGACGCGTGCTCGTGTCATCATAGTTCAGACATGACTTGAAATTGCCATTGCCAAATTCGTCGTCGAATTGTGCTGAACGCTCGATATATGCAAAAATATGTTACAAAACTCTAAATATAAAATAAAAATCCGCTGGATGTGAGGATTTTTTAGAAGGCAGCAAATAACACTAACGATTTGCTACACATTTATGCAAAAATATTTCTGAAAAATCTAAAGACAAGAAAATTATGTGATATTAGCAGAAAAAATTCAAAACTTATTGTACGTTGTAATGTTTGGTAGAGAATTTGATTCTGTATCAAAAGATTTGATAGCCTAGTTTGATCGTTAGTGTTTCTAACTTTGCGCTGACTGGACGCACCTCTTATCGTTCCACATAAAAGTTGTCACCTAAAGTTCTTCCATCAACGCACGCACACACACACATACTCGCACACTTACGCAGTCACACACACACACACACACATACTAACGCGCGTGGGCGCACACATCACGGATATTATTCTACGTATATTTATATAAAGAAAGTAAAAATATAAATCTCAAAACTCAATTTAATTGGGCTAATAGATCGACCATTAACATTAGATTTACCTCTTATTACTTGTCACTGCATGTGCATAATGTTTAGATACCGAGGCGTCGCGACGCCCACCCACGCCCGAAACTTACATTTAAATTGTAAGCAGGTGGTGGGTATTATGGCGCTGCACCCCCGCGAGCTTAACGTGCACGATTCGGGCCGGGACTGGGTGAGTCCTGTGGGCGCGCCCCCCTCAGGACTCTGCTCTGGAACTGGAAGGCTTCCAGGTCGGGCGATCCATACAGTAAATATTTTGGGGGTGGAATTTATCGTCCCCCGACGATTGTGCGGTTCCAGACCGACGGGGCCCTTACCCCCAATTGACGCACGGACGATTTCGCTCTCTATTACGCACTGTGTTGGGGGTTGGCAAGGACCAAAATAGAGATATAGAAGACGGATGGTATTCCGATCTATAGAATTTTATGGACGCGTATTTTTTTTTGCTGTGGGTTGTTTTGAAAACGTGACCCCCTTTACATAATGTAACTATTGCTACCCCCCAAATTTTTCCTGTTCAAATGAAAATGTTCTCGTAATAAGTGTAATTAATTATTTTTATTTGTTTTACACGGGTAAATGTCCCTTTAACCAGCCTGTACACTACCAGGTAAGGTAACCATTACATGCACCGTGGATGTAATGGTTGACACGAGCCAGTGTAAAAAATTTACTTGTCCCGTGTCAAATTTATAGTTTTCCTTGTCATATTTATATTCTGACGTTTTAAACTGACGTTATCTTAGCAGACATCGTACATTTCATAGAATACCTTTAACTTCGTGGACACCAACTTTCCCATTGCTTCTGGGGCTTCATTGAGAAGCCCTTCTGGTACAAAAGCACTGCAATCGGCCTTGATGAAACGAAATGTGTAACTTCTAAACATTTTTTCCACAAAATTGAATAAAGTATTGTATAAAACACGTGAGTTGAGGATGTTTTTCACTCGAATAAATTAGCCCACTCGCCCGCATTGGCTCGTGGCCTAAGTCAAATGTGTAACTTGTAAACGTTTTTCGACAAAATTGAGTTAAGGCGGCAAGTGCCTCTTAAAAAAGGTAGCGTTTTTGACTATTTGCAAAAAAGTAATGGTCAAGTTAATAATGAAAGTATGGAAGAACACTCAAAGATGAAAGTACAATAAATGTTCCTATACCATTAGATTTAAGTAATCTGTTAATAACATTACAACAGTTGCAATAGAAAGTTGTTCATTTTACTGTTATAATATTGTTATCTTCGATGCATGAATTGGACATTTTAAAATTATAGGAACCTAGTTTCTAGTATTGTAAACAATATGCATCGATTTGCAAACAGCATCGATTTCATGGAATACCTTTAACGTCGTGTTAAATAAATTAGAATAGATGGAGAAGAACACTCGAATAAATTAACCCACTTGCCCTAACGGGCTCGAGGCCTAAATTTTATTCTCATGAAGAACATCCACAACTCACTTGTTATATAAATAACGAGTAATTTACTTAATTTTCAATAAATTATTATGTGGTATGTTTGTTTCAACTTTGTCGTAGGTCGATTTAAATATTAAAGTGCAATTATGATTGAAATTATGATATTGTGTTTACGAAATTTTGACACTGACAGATAATATATATTATACTGTCATGTTATTATATTGATTTAACTATTTACTCGTGTTTAACAAATTAAATATTGTACATTATACTCCGTGTAATGGTTTTTACTGGCACTACAAGGTGACAGACTCGCCTGCGGCTGTCAGTCATTCCCTTGTATCACCAGTAAAAACCCTCTTACAAGGCTAATAATGTAAAATACTATTATGATCCCCACAATTTTTCAAATTTTGATTATGAATAAGTAGGTACTTCTATGCAATACTTAATTCTAAATATTATCGAAGCATATCGAAATACTTACAATAGTAATACAAGATAATTATGACGACACACTGAGGCGTTTTCACCAATGGTTCAAGAACCATTGATATGGAGTACAGTCGGGACGAGATAAACTTCTAGCCTATAGCAAGTATTTATTGCGATAAATATTTTGTTTCGCTTCGTATTGTAGACTTATGCATTTTTCTATCTCTTTCATGCACAAAAAAATAATAATGAAACGTAACAAATTGCCTCATCCATACAATAGATAACTCAGATGAGTCGCACCCAAGTTTATTTCGTCTATACTGTGCAATTATAATCCCAAGAAATCATTTACGTTAAAATTATATTGTAGTCAAATATTTAGATATAGAGGAGAGAAGGCATAAAAGGGTCACGTATTGAAAGGGGCATTTCAAATTGCGCGATAATTACAAATCTCCCTGAAACAAAATAATTTATGTTAAGCTTCTGTCATTTCATAGACGTGGGGCAATATACATGTGATTTTATTCGTGCTCCAAAGTAAAATTTTTGTAATTATTTCCAAACGTTTTGTGAAATGTTGTAAATGGTTTATTGAACTGGTTGTCATTGTATATTATTAGTTATTATTAGTATATTCAATTATTGGAGAAGGAAAATCAGTACCTTTGAGATAATAAAGCAATTATAGCTTTAGAAGTTATGTTTTTAATTCGTGTGTGTTTCATGATTCATGAAAGGGACACAGCAAACGGTTATGAAAGGGACACTTATATCAAATACGGATTCAGACTTGATAAATGATAAATACTCGGAGACTCTGAATTCATTTCCTACTGAATCACTTACACATACAACATATATGCAAGTGTTAACTTTAATGAACTATCTTCTCTAGCAAAATGAATATAGGACTTATTTCAAATTAGTGTTAAAAATGTGATTTTAAAGTATAGATACCTAACAGCACTCGTACTTATCGTGTACGTGTACATATATTAGTTATATATTATTGTTTAGTATGTATAATGTAAAATACCAATAGGTCCAAGGTGATTTTTCATGTTATTACGCACTGTTCCTTTCATGAATATTATTGTGTCCCTTTCAATACAGTTTAGTGATGAAACGGACAAAATACACTCTTTTTTTAGATGAAAAAATATACAATTAAGAAAAAAATGTTTATTATTATATTTTCTTTCAGTAGTGAATAATTGAAGTTTTAAATTCTATTCGTAAATGTTCAAATTATTTCCCCATTTATTTACTACTCTTTAAAAGAGTCATCTTTACTTTTTTAACTTTAAGGCCGTTTTTATTAATTTTTTTCTTATGTAACCTATTCAAAATGTTGTATGGTTGAAAACAGATTAAAAAACTCTACCTAAATAAAAAATAAAAAATATAGGTTGTCAATTAATAAAAACATTAATGATGTCACAACTTTTTAAATTTTGTTTTTTAAATCTGAAAAACATATTTTCATATGCGTAGTAATTTATATCGCTATCTCCCTTTTAGATTTTTTCTCTCTCATACACATTAACGAAGTTATCGAATTTATCCGCTACTTAATTTATACACTGTATATGGTTTGTTGATGATTAAATAACAAATGAATTGGATTTTCTTTAATTATGTAGAATATATGGTTTAATAAGATAAGAATAGTAGTTTTTATTATGTTTGATGTTCACAAATAATAATTCAAATTTCAAGACATCAAGAAAACAAATTCCATTAAAAAAAATGTAGTTGCTACCCTACAGCTTAACCCTAGCTATATTTTATATAGCTGGCTATAATTTATTTGATTAAAAACTGTAAATTCGGATAATAAGATGCGTTTCTAAATTATCAATTAAAAACGATTTTCCGCGATTCCGACAATATCTGCTTATATGATGAGCAACTTATTTCTACACCTACTGATGTAACTGGTGAAAATTTATATTTGCTAATGGTTGATGGGCAGATTTCTACTTGTTCTTAGTTTAACTCATTACAAAATTTTGTTAGACACTCATATCGTGTATTTTTTTCAAAACTTCATGAATTTTGGTTTTATTGATTCTCCAATAGTATCGTTGACTTTCAAAGCTATCAATCAATTCAAATAGTTCCACAGCTTGTGCTTCAAGTTTTGTAATAGTTTCGCAAATAAAACTGTAATTAGATTAAAGCTAATAGACTAAGCTTTAATCAAACCTAAATATTGGCTTAATTAGCGGTTTCTTTAGTGAATTTTTGCAATTTCTAAATTCTTCTATATTCTAATTCTAAAAAGAAAGCACCACACATTTTATTGCTTCAAAATTTTGGCATAAAATAAAAACATCGTCTAATCAAGTTCCCCATCTGGTAATTGAATCGTTTATTTCAGAAACCTGCTAAGTGTACTTTTTCAAATTTTTTGAAAACTAAGAAAAACCACCATATCTTTAATATTTAATATATTGTAATTAAATATCCCATAAAACGTCAGTTGACGGAATAATGCAGGAAAATATGCTTTCTGATTACTGACATACTGATTTTTAAACTTCATTATTGAATTAGTTCTATGCAAATGAGTCCCAAATGCTGTATTATTTGAAATTTTGTGTCACTTAAAATATAAAATAATATACAACATTTAATGAAATATACTCAGAAACCTGAAAATATGCAAAACGTGCACAATAAAAGTTAAAATATACAATTGTCTTGTCCTAATTCGCGTAGATACGAAATTATATAAGTGGCACTTGCATATTATATGATATGTATTTCAGATATAATCCGAGCTCTATTCATTAAGGCATCGTTTCTCAACCTTTAAAGTGTGGCGACCCCCTAAAAAGCCCAAAAATGATGTTAATAACCTCACGACCCCCGTAATAATTAGGGGCTAACTATACACCGTGTCCCACGAAAACGGTCAGTTAAAAGTTCATGGGGAAACACAAACCCTAGTGTAGCATCTTAATATCAAACTAAATTATAATTTATTAGGAGTAATTAATAAAAGGGTTTTTTTTTCGTACATTTCTTCTGACTGCTTGCGACCCCCGAAGGGGTCGCAGCCCCCGGTTGAGAAACATTTGGGTACCAAAAATCGCGAATTTCGGGATCAAATAATCACTCGTTACATAAAGAGTATCAAAGGTAATACAATATTTTTTAATTATTTTTAAAGCTTCCTATACACCTCAAGACATTGTTTGGCGAGGATTGGTTTATACCTTAAGAAGCATAACCAAATTATCTATTTAACGGTGCTGTTAATTTTATTATAGTATGAATAGGGGAGCAGCAAACTAAGGAAAATCATTTTCCTAAGTTATTTCCCTATGTTCCGCGGCAAATCGATCACCCGGTATATGATTTATATGATTAGTGTCAATAATCTATGATTGTCACGTTTCATTACACAAATATTTATCATCATCGCATGAATTGTGTGCAAGGAAAAGTGTAATCTCCTTTTTCCACGTGATTGAAGAGCAGTTTAGGAAAAAGGAAATAAAACGAGGGCTCGCGATATCAGAACTAACGACCAAATACATTTCAAGCCCTAACTATACATCATTGGTAAAATTGGTGAACCACGAGTTTAACCGATTCACGAGAAGATACTGCTAGAGATTGGAAACCGTACCTACTGTCCCCCAGCAAAATCTACGATTAGATTATACATTTACCTTGACCGCTGCGTCGTAGTCGAGCTGCCTCTGCTCCCTGGACGTGCTCCTCTTCTCCTCCTCGATCTGGGACTGCTTTTCCTTATCCTTGGAACTCGTCGAGCTTCCCGCCCCCGGCGGCGGGTACGATATCCAAAATTGATGGGCCAGTTTGGCTCGGTGTTGCCCGTTAGCACGCCTAAAAGAGCAGACCCAATTATAACCGGAAGCTCGTGAAAGGGAAAGAGGAAGAGCATGCCGGGGCACGTACACTTCAAGACTCGGCAAACAAACAGGTAGGTAAGAAGCACGTGTGCACGCATACAAGTAGGAACGGAATCGACGAAAAGGGGGCGAGAAGTGGTGAACGCGCGGGGCGTCAGCGCGATATTTTCCCCCCTGTCTCCAGAATTTTCATTTCTGGGGACGTCAAGTTTGCCGAAATGAGTTTGGAGTGGACGTTAAGACCAGCGGACGCGTCATCGTTCCGGAGATTATGGGGGATGAGACAAGGATACTCGAGTTTTACGTGTTGAAGTGCGGATGTCGAAGAAGTCAGTTTATACAGAAGTAGTGTTACCTGAGCTTGTGACATGGTTCGGTAGCTGAAACTGGCCACGAATTAAATTTATGCCAAGTAAATAAAGATAGTTTTATTATATTTTAGTAACTACAAGACTATTAGCTACTAAAGAGCATAATATTAAAAATATTAAGAGCAATCATGTAATATTCATCACCATGCAGAATACATGCAGAAATAGTTGTTGGTCAAAAATCTTTCTGCTTCATTATTACTCTGACTCCAATACTACTACTACTAAACTTAGTAGCAATAAATAATTTTTCTCCCACTTTAACAGAAAGTACACACTTTAAAAGTAGGGGAGAAGTGACATGAAAGGGACACGTATTGAAAGGGATAATTCTAAATACGCGACAATTACATCTTCCCGAAACAAAAGTATTTATGTTGTGTCCACACCAATGGACACCCATTTCAATGTAACTACAAGCTTCTGTCATTTCATACACGGCGGCATTATGCTTGTGATTTTATTCATGCTATAAAGTAAAATTTTTCTAATTCTTTCCAAACGTTTTGTGAAATGTTGTAAATGGTTTATTGAACTGTTTGTGATTGTATATAATTAGTCGTATATTTAATTATTTGATAACGAAAAGTCAGTACCTTTTAGATAAAATTATAGCTTTAGAAGTTATGTTTTTAATTTGTCTGTGATATTTATGAAAGGGATACAACAAACGGTGAAAGGGACGGTTATATCAAATGCGGATTCTACCTTGGTAAGTGATAAAAACTCTGAGCTCTGAGAGAATTTGCGACTGAATCACTTACACTTACAAAATGTATGAAAATTTTAATTTTATTGAAATATCTTTAAGAAAAGATATATAACACGATTTCCAATAAGTTTTAAAATTTGATTTTAAAGTGTAGATACTTAACAGTACACATACTTATCATGTAACTGTACGTATACTAGTTATTTAGTATGTGTTATGTAAAATACCAGTAGGTACAAGGTGATTTTTCTTGTTATTATGCACTGTCCCTTTCATAAATTATTATGTATGTCCCTTTCAATACTGTCTATTTATGAAAAGGACGAAATACACTTTTTTTAAATGAAAAAATATACAACTAAGAATATAGAAAAATTATCTTTTATTTCAGTAGTGAAATAACTAATGTTTTCAATTCCATTCGTAACTGCTCAAATTATTTCCTCATTTATTAACTAGACACTTCAAAACAAAAATGTCCATTTTACGCCACCTCTCCCCTACACACTCATATGAGGGAGAAAAGTCTTACTTTTCCTCCCGAGGGAGGCAAACAAATAGAAACTTTGAATAAATAGCTATAATAGTAGTGTATGGTTCTCTTTGATTGATGAACAAACTTTAAAAAATATATTCATTTAAACAGATTCGTTATTAGTAGTTTATTTTTATTTATAAAAAATCGTACTTTCCTTGAATACTTTGATTTTTAACAATATGTAGTAATACGACCGGGGTCCAATGATTTAGTTAAAAATGCAAAACATCGATATACATTTGTAGGCTGGATATACACTAGCAGGTAGAAAATTAGATAAGAAAGGGACGAATGAGCCGATAAGTTTAACACCAAGGGAACTTATGCTATGCAAATTGCACCGCCTGAATATCTAGAACCAACTATAAAATGTAATAAACCACTTATTTATTGCATATTTGTACACAAATTTTATTTTGTGTTTGTACTAGAATTGAATTGGGGGATTCACTACGTTCAAAGTAATTCAATTAAAGAAAAGCAGAGGACATAACATACATGAAATAATGCTCACATTGGATGTATGAACCAAGGTGGTGATAAGATAAAGAAAATGCTAAAGGTGGACGAGGCTTGTGACACTTGTTTCCAGAAAAAGGAAGTATCGTCAAGTTGTTACTAAGTTCCAGAGTCGAGACACTATCATTGTGTCATGCTGTATGTGTGTGAGTTTAATAAAATAAGAAGCAAGTGATGAAATTCAAAATACTAAATGTTTAACAAAATACAGCATTTGATATCAAATAAAATAAAATAATGAGTTAATATAAACCACAAGTTAGTGATAAATTTGAAATTTTCCACTAAATCATAAAATATATTTAAATATATTAAAATAAAATAAAACAAAAGAAAAGAGAATAAAATTAATATCTCTCATATTTTATAAGAAATTTGAATGAAACCTTCTGGATGTGACTTCCGGCTGAATAGGGAAAATTCATATTTGAAAAATGGTATTGGAACCTTCCGGCTGAACTGGGGAGAACTGGGAAGATACCCTATAATTTTTAAAGATATATCATTGAAAAATAAATCCTTATTAAATCCTTATCCTTATTTTAATAAGGAAATCAGAATAAAGATAAATGAACCAAAACTTAATTAAATAGATTTCCTTCTGCCGAGATTATCATAAAGGTTGTCCAAGATAAGGATCAACAGAACGCTGTCTTGTAGAGCTAAAAAATGGCAACAAGAAAGTGCCTTTGGCTTTCTTATGCCTTTTCAAAGTACTTCAGAAAAAAACTTCAGATTTTGTCGAATATCTTCGGAAGTAATCGAAAGTTTCTGGTTTTCTCAGCAGAATATTTCTGACCTCCAAATTGCGCAGCTTTTTTTTGTAATTTTGCCCAATTTGTAAGTTTTGCGGTTTCCGTGATCCTTTTCTTGGACACCCTGTATATAATACAACTAGTGGAATCATTACTATCTATAATCGCTTGAGTTGGTACACGAAAGACGAGTGGAATTATTTGACATGTTGAGTGCATCAACCAATGCGAGTATCTATAGTCACGATTTCAAGAGTTTCATTCGTGATATTATATCGCGAATTTTGTCTAATTCTGACATTTCAGTTGACAGAATAGCACACCAGTTGTGCAGAAGATCATGTGTGATTATCACTTATTAGTCAATTCGAGTCCTGATTATCAGCTATTTGGCGGTCGCTAGTTTAGGCATTGGGCTAGAATAAAAGCAGTATGAGTGATATAATCGGTAGAATTGGGTTCCTTATATCAAATAATTAGTAAAAGAAATCATAAAAGATACACATATTTTGAATTATACTTTATTATAATTTGTATTAGTATTTATTATTTTTATTGTAATTTGTATTTTATATTTTGTATTAAAACTTTAACATGTCATATAGATTTATTTGCATTTCATATGATAGATAAAAACAAAATCTTTCTTTAATTCTAAATACATGTTTTATTTACCTATTCTCTCTCGTTTTCTGGAATAAATATATACACCAGGTGGCCTAGGTTACATAACAGTGAAGTAAATATATAAAATTCAGTTTCAGCTTTCTACAACTAATTTAGAGATATGTGTTCGAGATCCTACAAATATTTACTTATTCTGAATATTATGACATTTTGACATTTTTTTTAAATTGTCGTGCACAAGAAAATATACAATGTTATTCATAAAATTTTAAACCGTGGTTTAGCGGTGTTTTACAAAGGGTTACCTTGGTTACTAAGATTAACCACCGTTAAACCACGGCTTCAATTTTTATGAATAACACTATTAATGTTTATGCAAAACACTGGTCGTAGAAAAAAATTATATGAATTACTCAGGAACAAAGTGCCATATCTTCCCGTAGATTTTGATCGCGAAAACTATCCGCGGGAGGAAATGATGCACGTTCCTCCCTCGTAATACAAATAGCTTTATTATCCACAGCATGCAAGAGCCACGATAATCCGTTTCCCCGCAACAAAAAAACTTTCTAATCCCTCCGAATCCTTCGCGAGTTTTGCTGCTAATTAATAATCCAGACGACAATTCCTGAATCCAAAGTCATTAATTCTGTTATGCAAATGGCGATGGATCGCGCGCCTATTTTCGGCGCTTTTATTAATTTCGGTCGGATTACTGCGAATATTAAGACCGGCACGACGGCATCGGCTTAATCATTTGAGCCGTCCCAGGACCATCATTACAAATTCAAATGGCCCCCGGCTTCCGTACCCCCAGTCATGAATATTGACCGGCAACGGGCTGGGAAATCGGCGATGAGCACACCGGTCTGTACCGATTTGCGTCGCCAGTTTACCGCCGCAAACAAACGCCGAATTAGCATACATTTTAATTGCGTGAAAACTCAAATGGGCCGATTTTTGCGTGTGCTGACAATGTAAATAAATCATGAGTATCCGTTTCAGCACTGGTATCATGTATTACAATATTTATTTGCTGCCAAAACTAATAATTGGCACTGCCAAGAAAATCTACTCAGAATACTCTGAACACTGATTTCACTGATTGAGACCGGATTTCTTGGCTTTATGCTTTTTGTAAATATTTAAAGCAATAACAAATTGTTTAAATATTCTGACGATTTGAAAAAAAAGTGATCATTAAACAGTATTTGTATGTGTTTCTTTGCTATTTTTGCAGTTTTATTCTAATTTTACATTTATGTGCTTATTTAGTGCTTATTTTACATGTTTGTGCTTATTTAGATTTTTTAGCTGATTCTGAACTGAAACGAAGCCAGGCTTATTTAGATGAATTTATTTGTTATGTATCAATACTTGCGAATCCTGCACACTATTATATTCATTGTGAGTCATGCTTAATAAAAATAAACGATATTCAGAACATATTGCTGGGTTAGTACACGTACAGGTACATTCGAAATAAATCATCTCATTAGTTCATTAGTGTCGTTACAGAACGCACATAGTTTAGCCCTGTTCGTTACTCATAAAAATGTGTGGTAGATACAGTTAAACTGTTTCTTTCACAATGCCTAAAAGAAACTTACTGTAGAAGAGTGAATTAAGGATTACAAAAATTAAAATCGAAAATAGCAAAATATTTTGCCTAGTGTGCGCAAAGACAGTAAGTTATTTTGTTTCAAAATATTGTATAATAATTTATTCAGTATTTTCATTGTGTAGATTCAGAGCGATTAAAAATAAAATATAATTCAACATCTCAAAACAACACTTCTCAAGGAAAGGCTAGAAAAATTTAAAAATAAACCGAAAACACAACCGACCATAGCAGAATCTATGGAATCAACTTCTTGCAACAATGAAGAAAAATAATTTAATTTTGATTTATGTAAAACAATTATTGAATCAAACATTCCCCTACACAAATTAAAAAATAGTTCATTTCGTACATTTCTGGAAAAATATTGCAACAGACGTATACTAGTTGAAAGTACTCTCCGCAAAAATTATGTTGAATGTATAAGCAAACTAGTCTAGAAATTAAAAATATAATTAGCAACAATTGTATTTGGTTTAGCGTGGACGAAACAACCAACGCTTGTGGATGATATGTGGCCAATTTAATTATAGGAGTCCTCAGCGAGACATGTCAGACAAAGGGTTACTTAATCATCTAGACAGCAAAACTAATAGCAATATTTACTGGATGCAGTCACAACTTTGAAATTTTGCATATGCTTACTGATGCACCAGCATATATGATAAAAGCTGCATCTAAGATGAAAAATTTCTATCAAAATTTAATACATTGTACCTGCTTTGCCCACGGATTATATCGGATTGCAGAAACTATAAAACTCAACATTCCACTGGCAAACAAGCTGACAAAAAATGGAAAAAATATGTTTTCCAATGCAAACTCGGTTTTTCTACTCTCAATAATGCAAGTAATCCTATATCGTGTTTATTGGCCTAAATAGACTAAATAGACAGCAATGTAGAGGTTGAAAAGTGTCTTCAGAAAACTTGAATAAATACAGGGTGTTCCATTTAAAACAAATGAGAATTCTATTAATTTTTCAATTCTAATGATACTTAATTCTATTCAAATTATACAACGAAAATTCCTGCATCTCATTTATTTATTAAAGTAAGTGTAGCAAACCGTATTTCGTTATAAAGAGGAAAAATTGTCTTTTTTAAAATTGTCAAAGCCAACTTTGACCGCCATTTTAAAAAAAGTTTCTACTCAAAAACTATGCTTTTTTACAAAAAACAAAAGCATATCTTCTTATCTTGTATAAGCTCTTAAAATGACAACTGTAACGGTCCGGAAACGTCTTCGGCAGAAACTGCATTTTAATAATTAATTGGCGCATAGACCTGCACTGTAGACGACCGTACTCGTACCTTTTTTTGTTGTGGTGACGTGTTTCCCATATGTGTGCGATTTTTAAAATCGCCGGCGAGACGCCACCATAGAAACAGAAATCAGTTGCCTTGCGTGTCGTACGGACGTGCCAGAAGAACCGTTTTTATTGGCGTACCACCATCCGGTTTCCGGGATAATAAACGGGGACTCAGTTAACCACCCTTGAGGGGATTAAGGCACCAGGTACAGGGCAAGGAACTATCCATACGCTCATAACATCCGAGTAAGTAATTAAGCCCGATATTTTTTCCTTTTCGTAAAGCCACGTGTCCGGCCATTGTTACTAAGGCCATGTGCTTTGCAGGCGTTTTTTTTTCGGGGAAGGGCTAAGTAGCTCAGCCGGCCAGGTCTTGGCTAGGGGCAGCGATCATCCTGCCAGAGTTGCTCTGAGGTTTGGAATCCAGCGACGGCGTCCTCGACGATCGCGGCCGCGGTGTCCTGTCGTTTTTGTGAATAAACGCCGATATTTTACACTACAAAATTCACACCTGTTATTTTTTTGTTCCCCCCACGTTTTCTCGATCGGGCATTTATTTCAGTTTTCAGTTATTACTCTCACTGCGAGATTTAAATCTGGTGGAGTTGGCGCCATATGGTCAGCGTTGTGACAGTTCGTGATTTCTGAACTTCGCTGACTGTCTGCCGTCCACCCACGCAGGTAGGGTGGAGCCACCCTTTGCGACGAAGTAGAGACGAGGTTAAAATTACGTGGAGCCTTTTTTTAACCCCCCCACTCTCTGACACCGAGAGCCTGGCCCTCGTCACTGCTTCGAAGGGAGCAGGGTTAACCGAATCTCTATGTTTTATGGTTTCCGAGATCCCAATGCTTAAAATGGTAAAAAACTCACCCTGTATATAAAATATAGATTCTATTATGGCAAACATTATCGCTAACGTTGTTTTCATTATATGGAATTTGAAATTTCCATGGAATGGTAGACACATGAATTCTTTCATCATTATTGTGACGTCAATGTGCTTGCTTTCGAGTATGGAATTTAACGATAATGAATAATAACTCGTAATTTTCAGTAATTTTCACGTTCAGAAGTTGTTTTTCAAAAAATTAATGCGTTTGCAGGCACTTATTAAAAAAATCGCACGGCACTTAGTTTCTGGGATATCAAGTTGGGACTTTGCCTGAGCCTAAACAACTGACTGAGCGAATTGCAAAATCTAAACGGATTTATAAAGCTCATATAAGAGCAAATTCTAATATGTAAATTTATAGAGGGGGTGCCATTTAAAAAAAAACTAGGTCGAAGGCTGCTCTGCAAAAATGGAACACCCTGTATATGACAAAATAATTTTACAAACTGCACTTTGGCATCCCGGTTGTAGTGTATTTTGGTTCATTTCGATATCATTAACAGTGTAGGTGTAATCGAGCCTGCCCGTCCTATTGACTCACCCTGTATTATTATATTATTCATTAATTATTGTGACGTCAATGTGCTTGCTTTCGAGTATGGAATTTAACGATAATGAATAATAACTCGTAATTTTACGATACTCTGAACTTGACGAAACATGATTTCTGAGAAATACACACCATTCTCGCACCTTAAATACGTAATACCTTGAAAATTCAAGAAATGATAAACATGGCAATGAACCATTACCACGTGCATAATACGAGACCACTGCCATTACCATTACAACATGAATCGACTTCAGTTTCCAATTCATGTGCATGAGGTTATTATTTATTGATAGTTTATTGATTACTATGTGTTCATATTCTTAAAACGGAGTTTCTTCTTGAATGATAAATGTATAGCGATTTTAATATTTCGTGCACGCATGTTTCAATAATGTTTCATAGCTAAAGTGTTAATCATTTTCTTTTCTGAAAATGTAACTTGAAATATAAATAAAACAAAAGTGTGAGTTTCACAAAATATTTAATGTTGTACTGCAACAATTATTTTGCCATACAGTGGCTTCATCAGGCAGATGGAAAGCTGTCTTTCATCTGCCTGAAAACACATCACTGTGTGGCGAAACAATTGTTGCAGTACAACATTAAATATTTTGTAAAACTCACACCAATTGAGTTTTATTTATATATTAACATAGAGTTTCATCATGTATCAGCCCCATCAATCCGATATCTGACTTAAAATATTATTGTGTTGCAATTTCAATACCTTTTACACATGATGATCAATTATCGCCAATTTCTCATTCATTAAACGCAACTACAGACTGAATACGAAGACCACTCTGATTAGAATCAGAACTTCTTACTGTCTGAACGATTTAAGATTTTAAGCACGTGCCAATTATTCATCTTTAAGCGGCGTTATATTTTAAATATACAAAATGGAAGTTTACGGGAATTATGAATAAGTTTTATTTGAGACGTTTGAAAATGGGCAAAAACTTTATCAGCACTTAAAGCTATGCTCGGCTGAATAAAGTGCTGGTCATTAAGCTTCACAGCATTGTGCCGTAATTCGTGTTAAGGTCAGGGAATGTAATGCATTTGATGTGGGTCTGCAGTGAATATTAATATCCGAAACATAAGTCAACTAAAGCCTCCGGCAGATACTCTTTCACCCTTGTCGAGTTTACAATGACATATTTTCGTGTCTTAATATCAAAGAATGACTCGTCGTTTTAGAACATAACCGTCATATGCTATTATTTTACTATATCTTAAAGTATGTAAGACTACAAAATTGTAAACATAAAAATATCAGAAGAGAATTTAAGAAGAAGAGAGTTTCATTACGCATGATTGAGCCGTATATTTAAAAATTTGGAAAACATGGTCAGAATGCTATTTTTTTCTTTTATTTCATGCATTTTCTGCCTTTTTAAAATAAATTGTATCAAACGAACACTGAGGAATGTTTTCCAATATTTTTCGAATCTATAGTCCTAGTAACTGTATAATCCTTGCAAATAAATATTTATTCAAAATAACTTTATCCTAGCATCAATTGATCATGATTTATTCGTGGCATATGCTATACACACATATTGTGTCAATAAAATATATGGTGATTTCGTACTTGTTCCACATTGAGCATACACATGTAGTAATTCATTCAATTATTGGGATAACTGTGCCATTTACGTCAAGAACACAAAGGAAATCTGTGAATGCAATAATTTAATCACCGGAAACATGTTATGAGTGGCAAGCAGCATTAAAATCGATTGTAAACAGCGACACGTTTGATCTTTCAAATGTATCGTTTATAATCTAACGCCAAAATAATTGCTGAATTAATACCCTGAATTAATACCCTTTGATATTCCTCGCCCATTCAAATGCAATTTGAAAAAGGGCCAGTACGAACATATTTTTATATAATGAAATAGTATATTATACCCGAAGGTTGTGAAGACTGCATTATTGACAGACCACCAGTCTGTATAACGAGGCGCGTAGCGCCGAGGGATACTAGGCGGATGGTCAATAATAGTCTCCCAACTGAGGTGTATATACTATTTTTTCACTACTAGCAAAAAAGCTACCATATAAATAAACATCATTATAATTAAGTAAATTTAAGCCAGTATCTCAAAAGCTGCACTACGTACTGTATAACAAAATCGATTATTCTTGTTAGGTCGACTAAGTGGATAACGCATATGATAACACACAATGATATTAATGCAGGAAGTTCCGTAAAAATCCTCTCTTTCAAATCCTCGCATAAACTTGGCTCTAAATTCATTTGGGAGGTGGGGGACATGCACGCTATTTTTATCTTGGTGGTCGGGGGATGTGAAAAACCCGACATTATTCCAGTGAATCTTCCCTCCTTTGGTACGCTCCTTAAGTTCATTACTATAAGAATGTACGCCACAGCAAAGAAAACTCGAGAGCTGGATGTCGTAAAAGTTAATAGATTGTAAATTTAGCCCCAGCCTATGGGCGTTATTGCTCTGGTAACTCAAGGATGGCGAACAGTTGTGAAACATTCGCGTTCAACATTTTACTGTTTTCAGTGAGTTGTAATTCAAGATTTCTTAAAAGTAATTTGTGGATCATTTATTACTCCGCGTTAATTTTCTTTTGGAAATCAAACACAACGTAAAATACTATCACAAAATCACCGGCCAAATTATTATTACAAATTATCAGAAATTGTAACAATGTGAATTTATCACTATTGACTTTTAGTATACAGGGTGTCCCAGACAACCTGTATTAGGCCTGTTTCTTGGTAATTTGACGTTTTAGAGGTTTAGGAAAACAAGTAGCATGACATAAGGCTCCTTAAAGAATTTAATGGTGATAGTTTCGATCCTTGAAAATTAACGGAAGTAGGCGTAACTGCACTAGTTTCACATATTTTTGTAAATACAATATGTTTTCTCCGATTACTCTCCAAAATCCGATTACTCTCAAAGTGTCTGTTTTTTGGCGTTTTTCGCCGAAAACCGTCACTTTAAGAGAATTCGGAAAAAAGTACGGTATTTAGATAAATACTTGAAAGCTAAAGATGATATTATTTTTCTGAACCTGCAAAACTTCAAATTACCGAGAAAAAGGCCTCTGACATACATTTACCAGAAAGTAGAAGAAACTTTTAGTTGGCACACATTTTAATAGTGGTGCTATTTTAAGTTGTACTTAAGACTAAATATATTGTACTAATAATACCGTAACTTATCCGTACCGTATCGTAACTTGGTGTTTGGTATAATGGCATATACCTACTTGTTAATATTATATTGGTAGAACCGTTTTACTATCGATATTGTTTCTTCCAATGGACTCATATTGACAATAAAGACTTGACTGACATTTGTTAATAATTCCAACCCATAACAGTTTCAAATAGTAATTTTTCAAACATAAACGTTGCAACATTATTTCTTCCTGTTCATCACGTAATCATCGCCATATTGCCTTATTTTCGTCGCTAGGCGAGTGGTAGGAATCCTCTTAATGGTAGACAAAAATGTATGAAACAGGTTTGTAAGGAATTTCTTCAAAATTGTTCTCCCCAGGTTTCATCCAAAAACTGACTTTTTATTCATGAATAAAAGGTAGCTCTCTGTTACGACCATACAATAATTTCCATATTAAAATTTGATTTCATATTCCGAAACGTTGGTTTTAAAAACCAACGTATGGTTGGTTATGTATGTTAGTTCAATATTTTCCCAAGCAAAATATCCCGAGACCGGGCTCTTGTCATGGTTTGTCATGGTTTTTCATGCTGGTTGTCATGGATGGTATCCTGGAAGTAAATGTAAGTGAAGATTATATGCAGGTCATAAGCTTCCAAATTCTGTGGTAGAATGTTATAGTTATCAAAATCGTTAAATTACATTACACCCCTATCATCGCATCTATTTCATAATAATTATCTGTTTAGTTAAGTGCTCATGATCCTCTTCAGTATACATGTATTTTGATGTTATGTCATTTGAATGCGGTTGGCGATATTAGTACAACAAAAGTGAATGCAGGTAGGTATATGCCACTATACTAAGCACAAAACCCCAATGTGTGAACTCTAGCATATGTGTGTTAACAATAAAGCACGTAAAGTAAACATTTTCGCTTGCATGCAACGCTACCATGTAAATTTAGTAGCATTTTTGCATAATAATGCATAATATGCGAGCTTGCAGAAAATTCTCGGTTATCACCGGAATAAGCAATTCATGGCATACTTTCCTCCTCTACAATCGTACATTTTATTGCTTCACGTGAAGGAAGCTCCACGAGGCAATTTCATAACATTTTTTTAAATGTTGGATTGAGGTATGTGACTGGCAGTCCTTCGCTGGTCAGCGATTGATATTAATATTTTCAAATAAAGCATGCTTTTACACCTGGATTCATACTTCTTTTAAAAGCTCGTATTTGTTGCAAATATAATAATTTCAAATCCGTGCTCTGACAATATTTCTGTAGACGTTAAAGTACCTGATATAAATGAAGAAAAATTCATAAAGTGTTTCATGTTCCTTGGTGATGGCAATTAGTCTTAGCAGAAATAGACCTACGTTAAATGAACAAATAATAATAGCAATAATTTACAAATGTTATAAATTTATTGGAACTATGTTTATGCACTCTTAGGTGTAGGGTAATACAACCTTTTTGTTTTTATAAACTGGTTTCGGTTTACGAGCCATCATCAGCATTCAAATCTATGAATGATTATAATGTTATTATAATTATTTAATTATATTAATAATAATAATTATTATTATTATTAATAATATTATTATTATTATTATTATTATAATTAAAATTAAAAATTACATTAGTTACAGGAGACAAGTTTTGGCTTATTACTTACACTTATATATTCAAATCTGAAGGTGTGATACATCGTGTGTTGCCAGAGTACATATGATGATGATTGTGTGAAATGTAATTATTATGAGTTCAATAGTTTGTTGAAAAGGTTTGAAAGGTTTTATTACCCTACACCGGAGAGTGCATAAACATAGTTCCATTACATCATAACTCAGGATGGATCCACACACAGTCCAATGGTATTAATTTGTTTTAATAAGCTTATGATTTTCTGATTTTATTTTGAAAATTTATTTCAATTAATATTTTGAATACATTTTCAAAGAGCCTATCTAGTAAAACAATTGCGCAATTTAGTGGTCAGTTATATTCTGTTGAGAAAACTAGAAAATTCCGCTTACTTCCGGAGATATTCGACAAAATACGAAATTTCCCAATATCGTTTTTATGTTTTCCTGAAGTTATTTGAAATGGTATAAAAAACAAAGGACACTTTCTCATTGCCACTTTTTTTGCTCTACAAAATAGCGTTTATAAATTTTCAGTTCAACGTTTCGTTTTGAAGAAACCATCGTCAACTTTATATTTTTATATGGCCCGTAAATAAAGTACACCCTGTATTAAATAGCATTTCCTATTATGAATTCAACGATTTATATCACAGTATAGTTTCTCATGTTTTTATCAGAAAAAAAAAGCTTGTTAATACATTTCGAACATTTCGATGTAGTAGGCTGTTGAAATGAGCGACGAAGACAAAATGTATTACCTAATTTTGAGAAGTTAAGATAATTACATGAACAGAACAATTCTCATAATACCACAGTAATTAAATAATAAGTGTGGTTCTCAATAACTATAATGTTTCAATGTTTAATAACCGTGAAACTTTACAAAGTGTTTTCTTTATTAACCTAATCAAAATGTTTCACCAAGAAGTAAGCACTTGCTCATACAATTTAAGTTTAATAACCATTCGTGGTAAATTGTTTTAACTTACTATTTTGGTACCCATTCTGGGTTGAAATTAGGTAATAATTATTGTCTTGTCGTTACTAAATGAACACAACAATTCTCATAACACAGTAAAAAATAATAAGTAAGGTTCTAAATAACTATAATATTTCAATGTTTGTTGTTAACAAACTACTCTTGCTAAATTATTTTTTGTTACTATTTTCGTACATATTCTGGATTAAAATGATGTAATAATTTTTGTGTCTTCGTCGCCTTTAAGTGAACAGAACAATTCTCCTATCAGAGTAAAAAAATAATAAGTTTGGTTCTAAACAGCAATAACTATTCTTGTTATATTATTTTTAGTTACTATTTTGGTACCTATTCTGAGGTAAAATTAGATAATAATTTTGTTTTTCGTCGTCATCATTTCAACGCCTACTACAAGAAAATGTTCAAAATTAATTAACAAACTTTTTTCTGAATTAAACCGTGAGAAACCATACTGTGATATGATTTCTCACGTCTTCACGTGGAATTCTCACGAATTCAGAGTTGAAGTCATAATAGGAAATGGTATCTACAAGAAAATGTTCAAAATTTATTAACAAACTTTTTTCTGAATAAAACCGTGAGAAACCATACTGTGATATGATTTCTCACGTCTTCACGTGGAATTCTCACGAATTCAGAGTTGAAGTCATAATAGGAAATGGTATCTAATACAGGATGTACATTTTTTACGGGCCATATAAAAAATAAAGTTGATGAAGGTTTCTTCGAAACGAAACGTTGTACTAAAAACTGTAGACGCTGTCTTATAGAATTAAAAATGTGGCAACGAGAAAGTGCCTTTGATTTTCTTATATCTTTTCAAATAACTTAACGAAATCGCAAGATTTCTGATTTTGTCGAATATCTCCGGAAGTAACAGAAATTTCTGGTTTTCTCAACAGAATATTATTGACCACTAAATTGCCCAACTTTTTTTGTAATTGAACCGCCTTTAAAACTTTTACGGTTTCCGAGATCCCCATGCTGTTGATCCTTATCTTGGGCACCCTGTATATAAAAATCATTTTTCATAAATTCAATATAAAATACGTCATATATCGTCGTAATATCATCGTAGTTTGAATATTTTTGTAGCATTTAAATATGCAAAATTTATTATAAAGTGAATTCAATTATTGCTCTGGAAGTGGACGAAACTACAGATATCATGAAATTCATGTATTGGAGTTTGTACAAACAGCCTAAATGTATAATCCTTTTAAGCTCTTCTAAAAAATGCAACAGCTAACAATTTTCGATGACTGCATCTATAAAAGAATTAATAAAATTGGTGAAAGAGCAAAATCTAAATGTTGTATAAACATTCAACACATTGTTGTCAACATCGGGAAATGCTTTTACAATTGTTTTACCATCATATTTCATCTGTGCTTGGACTATCTGTTATTATTATTAGACGCCTAAAAGTAGGGCATTTAAAATAAAATAGCATATTCAAACAATAATTATGTATTGCTATGGAAACGAATCATCAGGGTTTAATTTTGCATACATAAGTTAAATGGTTCTCCAGAGAAAAAGTTTGATCCCGTCCATTTGCATGAAAGATTTTTTTACAAGAAAAAAGTCCTTTTTGTGAATGTTTTAAGCATTAAATGTGGTGTGTCAGAATAGCATATTTATCAGATACTTATATTTAATTTACTTAACTGGTTTTATGTAAAAAACGCACACAGTTGTTAGTATTACTTATCACTTATATTTAGTAGTGACTATATTCTAGTTAGTATCCAAGTGATAATAACACAGTAACTTGTGTGTGTTTTTTACCTATTTCACAATGTATCACAAAGTAGTGCTGTCAAGCGTTACTCATCTAACTGGTTTTAAGCAGTTTGGGGACCAAACGAAAATATTTTAACTTCCACTGACATATTGAAGGCGTTTCAAAACAAGCTGTTGTTTTCAAACAACAAAGTAAAAGAAGGAAATTTAGAAGAAGAAAAAAAATCTACAGAGCACCCCAGAACAAGTTTCTAACTTTTTTTTATGTATCTCGGCAGATGGCGCTTTGCATAAGGTAAAATTAAATGAAGAAAATATAAGAAATAAATTGATAATTTTTATTTCAGTTCAATATAATATCTTAACGGACCACATAAAATGGCTGCAATGTTAGTAGGTACAGCAAAATGTCATGCATTGTACAACCACGGTCACCCAAAAGTGAACAATATTTAGTGAAAATTTCCATATTTTTCATTAGATTAAATTAGGCTTTTTTCATTGAGATTCGTGCAGCATGGGTTACTATTCAAACTGTGACATTTTAGGAAGCAGTGACATTTTAGGACGCCTATGATTTAAGATAAAATCAATCTATCCAGAAAAAACGTTCTCTTTTGGATGACCGCGATTGTACGAGGAAGGCAATCACTAACTGAAAATTCCATTTTCCCTTTTCCCCTTAGGGAAACCATTTTCAATTTATTCTAAATCATGACTTTTAGCATGGATTTTTCTAATTTTATCAACAAACTTCTTCCATTCGTCTGGAATCTTTACAACTATCCTCTAATTTAAGAGATTGTAGGAGAAATTTGAATTTTATCCAATTTTATCAAAAATCTTTCTGAATTCCTCTTATATCGAAATATCGAAATTGGTGATATACAATGTATATCACCAATTTGAAAATGGTATTTCCAGTTATTAATCACCCGTTATAAATCACCCTCTATGTATGTATGTATACATACATACAGGGTGATTTATAACTGGTGTAAAAGACTTCGATAACTTTTGTGGACCGCAATTAAAAATAAAAATAAATAAATTAAATAAAATAAGAAATAATTTACCAGAAAGTAGAAATTAATACCTTAAAAAAAAGTTTGTTGCCGAATATGAAGTGGCGTATCTTCTAGCATTTCATTAGGTATTTTATTCAGGAAAGTAGAATTAAATTTATAATTTCGATTCCAAATAGATAATCAGGTGTATCAAAATAACCTTAACAGTGATGTGTACGTTGGTCGCAGCATCACATCATATGTTAAATGCTATTGTGTAATAATTGCATTTGATATTTGAATATGATGCTGCAACTAACGTACACGTTATTGTTAATGTTTTTTATATGTAGGTACCTTCATCTGGTTGTTTCTTCAACTGTAACTAGATATTAATCCTACCATTTACTACATACTTATTTAATAAACTTTAATCTCTTGCAGTTCTGTAACTAATCGATATAAGACCTATGTTCATATAACATTTTCTTCAACTGTAAGTTGATATTAAATCTACCATTTACTACATACTCATTTTATAAACTTAATCTACGACTAATTTATAATGTAAGTATTATACTTGAGGTTTTTGCAGTATAATGCTATATATTATTCCTTTAGGGAATAATGACTAGGGATTAATATTCTGTATTGCACTTCAATTACAAAGTTTCTCAAATTAAATAATACCATTGAAACAAAATACACAAACTATAAAGTGTCACTGTTAAACGCGTAGTGTTTGTGTATTTGTATTGAGATGGATAAAAATGAAGAGTCTTTTACTTGTACACCTCCAGAAATTGTACAACTAGCTACAGCAACAACATCTACCTTGATACCGGGAACATCGAAATATATTTACCATAACACGTACCCAACCTTCAACGAATGGCATCTTCGAAAGAACGCAAATTCATTTTCCGAAAATGTTTTACTAGCCTATTTAGTCGTAGATAAAGTAGAGTATACTACTCGCAATAATGGCTATTATTATCTCGGAATGTTACTCCCTCGACGCTTGCGCGGCTCGGTTCGTAAATATGTCTCTGGAATAATAGCTATCATTATTGACTCGTGTATAATCTATTAACTCCGCTGTGACCGGTCCCAAGCTCGGCTGTGAAAGGAGGAGGGTTGTTCGCAGGGCTAGCAACCCTGCAACGTAAAAGGGAGCGTGCTACGGAAACTTATACAAGCCTCGGAAGTCGGATAGAGAAGGATGGAAGAAGCTTGTAGAAGCCCTATGCTCCGATTGGAGTAAAGAGGATTAAAGTAAAGTAAAGTAAGTATAATCTACTATTAATCCCTTGAAGTTTTGTAACTAATCGATATAAGACCTATGTTCTGTTACGACGAAAAAAAATATATAAAAAGAGGTAAACCTGAATATCTGTGTATCGTTTGCTTGAAACCAGTGAAGAGGGTGTTCTATTTATAAAACTCAGGGCCACTGGTATGTAAACACTGGACCGCTCGCTTGGGCCCTACAGAGCGGCATTGAGTGAGTGTAAACGACGCTGGCAACGTCAAGTATTTTACAACTTGGAATAAGATTATATTGTTAGTGTCCGTTTGGATAAATTGAAGGTGAGTCATTGTATGGTTGTGGAGAGTTGAGATTGACCCATTGTTGTCCCATTGTCCCAGAAGATAACAAGGATGTTGGGTTGACCAATTATTACTCGGGTCAACAAATATACTGAGTCATTGTATGGTTGTGGAGAGTTGAACTCGGGTCAACAAGTATAGTGAGTCATTGTATGGTTGTGGAGAGTTGAGGTTGACCCATCGGTGTCCCATTGTCCCAGATGATAAGCAATTGACCAAGGATAATTGTTTCACCGTAATTAACCAAGGATATTGGGTTGACCAATTATTACTCGGGTCAACAAATACAATTGTCTCACTGAGTTGTAAACTCACGACCACTTTTCTTATTCTTGCAGAATCAGGGGCGTTAGGGAGTACGGAGAGAGAGAGGCGTACCTTGTTTTGTTTTCATTCAATTATAATTTCTTATATCTAGTACTTAATTAAATAAATAAGTTTCATTAATGCGAATCCCATTGTTTATTAATCGACGTCTTGACAATACAAATAATTACCTATCATAAGAATAAGACAGCAGAATTAATATTGAAACTGTTTTTTATGGATTAAAAATAGTCAGTATTAAACTAAAGGTAATTAGCCGGCCTAAAAATATCTGAATTGGGTTAACAATATCAGAAGTGGCAAAAGTTGAGCTAACAGTTCATATAACATTTTTTACTTAAAGTTGATTAAGTTTTTTTAAGTACTCTACAAACGGAATACTAAAAACTAATACGTTTTTCGTTTTCAAGAATTGGATAAATTTCAGGAATTCAGGAATTCTACATTTCCCAGGAAATGTAGAAAATCTAAATCTAATCTAAAATATAGAAATCTAATTTATCCAGATTCTTATTCAACATTAAACCTACCATCTGTCTCTTAAAATCCCCGAGAAAACCACCCTCTTACAGACAATTCTGTGGTAGTTTAATAAGAGTCCGGGTCCAGATTAAGGTCATCCCCATCCCCATCCGGGCATAGTCGCCACAAAACATAACTGCTGGATCATTAAGTTTTCAGCGCTTTTGTCGGTTCGGTTTTAATGCAGACCCTCTAATACAACCACCCCCAAGTTACCACCCCTGATTCCCACAGCAGAGCAACAGTCCCCGCCGGAGTTTATCACCTCCATAATTCAATAACGAACTCGAAATTAAGACAGGTGAACTTTAATGGGGCCGGGGGCGCCCTTTAACGTTCCGCCTGCATCCCCCCTCCAGCCCCATCACTCGAAGCCTACTGGTTTAATTGCCGCAGGCGATAAAGTTCGCGAAACTCCACTGTAAACATATCCCAGCGATATTTACGGCGTGCGTTTAGAATGTACGTTTAAAATCGATCCTGCGCCATCTCAGGCGAAGGAAGGAAGAAATGGAAGAGTTCTGGGGCATCAGGAGGATGCGGAGGGTCCAGGCAGCAATTAACGGCAGCTGGGAACTTCTAGGATCGCAGTTAATTTCCTGCTGCAAATTGTCTATCGATTCCGGTGTCCGGGCGGAGACGGACGATTTTATAATTAGGAGTTCCACCCTAACGGATTCACTCTTTTATTTCAGTTTTCTGCAATCTGAAAACCATTTCCGATCCCAATGTCGGGGTTGGAAAAGCACAGATTGATTTCGCGTTTGGGTAGATTTGCCTGTTTACGTCAAGCTTGATGGTGGTAAGTGAGCGATTACTTACCTCGGGCTTATTCATAATCTATTAATCACACCAAACTGGCCCTCTACTTTATGGAGTTACTATATGGAGTCAGTCGGTCGGCCATATTAATTTGATAGTTTAGATCTCTGTGCATTCCTTTTGCATTTGTTCTTCCATCCATATTTGGTCTATCAGTTTAGGCATTTGGGGGTTAGCTTCTCCTCCATGCTTAAACATTTCGCCCGTTATGCCGTCTCCCCCCAGGCTTTTGTTGTTCTTAAGAGTTGTGATGATGATCTTGATCTCTTCTCGTTTGGTGGTTGCTCTTCGTTGTGATATGTTTCCGTTATGATTAATTCCTCTTCCTGTTCGTTTATTTCGTTGTTCTCATTTAACAGTTGTTCGAAGTATTCCTTTCATCGCGCTAGTATCTCTTAGTCTCCCGCTATTATTCGGTGGTTGGGACACTTTGAAATAATGCAGGGTAGCATTACAGGATAGCAGGATAGCATATACCGGGATAGAGTGGAACATAAAGACATACTAACCAGGGCAATCGGAGGAAGAAGGAGACAAGGAAGACCGAGAGCAAGATGAAGGACAGAAGCAAAAGTAAAATGCCGCTCGTAGGCATCACAGAGTGGAAAACAAAACCAAGAAACAAAAATAGATGGCGATAGGTAATCAACCAAGCCATGGGCCTACTAGAACTGCAGTGCTACTATGTTATTATTATTATCATTATTATTAGTTTAGATCTCATCGCTCGCATGGATACTTTGCAGAAAGCTGATCTTACACAAATGTAAATTAAAACCATTTATAATTGATGCGCCATTGCAATATAGCTACACTAAGTAAGTAAGTATGATTATGAATGAAGAAAATTCCACCCAGAGAAAGCTCAAACTGTAAGTAATTAATGTGTGTTGTACAGTTGTACAGTTGTAGAGTTGTACAGTTGTACAGTTGTAAAGTTGTACAGTTGTACATGTATACAGTTGTACAGTTGTTGTACAGTTGTACAGTTGTTGCACAGTTGTACAATCTCTGATTATCATTATCTTTAATCATTGTTCAGAGAGATTACCCGTTCAGAGAGAGTTCAGATTCCACGGTGTGTTGCAGATAAAAGACAAGTTAACAATCGAAAGTTCAAACTATAAGTAATTAATTCGAGTTGTACAGTTTTACATTTGTACAGTTGTACCATTGTTGTACAGGTGTACAATTGTACAGTTGTTGTACAGTTGTACAGTTGTTGTACAGTTGTACAATCTCAGATTATTATTATCTTTAATCATTGTTCAGATTCTGTAAATACATTTGTACAGTTGTACCATTGTTGTACAGGTGTACAGTTGTACAGTTCTTGTACAGTTGTTGCGCAGTTGTACAATCTCAGATTATCATTATCTTTAATCATGAAAACGGGCATGTGGTAGGCTCGTATCTACAGTCCGTACTTGAGCATGAGTTAGACTCAAATCGCATATTTGGCTATATTTGCTTGCGTTTGTAGCATAAACGTTTATAGAAAATACACAACCAAATATACGACTTGAGTCGAAACCATGCTCAAGTACAGACTATAGATACGGGGCCTAGTTCCCAAAAAAATAGTTCGAGTGCCGCTTGGAAAAAATTACTGCAATATGTTAAAAAGAGGCAAGCATGAATCTAGCGAAATGAAGGGAAGTAGACAATTTTTGAAAATTGGAGTCAATATCCGATGAGATGCAATTTCCGCAGACTTACGAAATCGCAGGGACGTAAAATTGGAGCACAAGTCCAAGAAATTGTCACGGTGTGACTTGTCGTTAGCTCGGAGGTGGGTTCAAGTTGCTTTGCGAAGATACGCATCTTTGTTTCGATGCATATCTTTATGCTTCAGGACCTAATTTCACACTCTTAAGCGTGGTAGCTAAAGTATACGAACGCGTGTTGGATACACGCCTAAGGAATATCGTAGAAGTACATCTGAATGAACAACATCTGAGTGGCTTCAGGAAAGGACATAGTATCCAGGACCACATGTTTAGTATAATGCTAATTCTAGAAAAACAAAGGAATAGGAAAACAGATCTGTATATGACGTTCACTGACTTGGAAAAGGCGTCCGACAGGGTCCCATAAAATGTAGTATGGAACAGCCTCAGACGTAGAAATATAAGCAAAACACTAATAAAAACAATAAAAATCCTATATTACAGAAACCAGAACTACGTGATAAAAGACAACTTACAGTCAGAAACGTTTCAAATAAACAACGGCTTGAGACAAGGTGGAGTCCTGAGTTCGATCTTGTTCATAATAGTAATGGATGACATCATAAAGGCAGTATCTGACAAAACGAAAAAATATCACGTGGGCTACAACAAGCTGACTCCAGTGAAAATCGGAAAATGTGCTTATGCGGACGACATAATGATCTGCACTGGAAAAGAGAAAGATCTCCAGGAAAATCTAAATATGTGGTAAAAGGAACTAGAGGAAAGAAATATGAAAATAAACGCAGGAAAAACGAAAACAAAGATACTGAGTAAACAAGAAGAAAATACCACCAACTTAGAAATAAATAAACAAAGAATAGAGACAGTAGATAAATTCAAATACCTTGGGGTAACGATCGACAAAGAAGGAAATATGGAGATTGAGATAAACGAAAGAATAAGTAGTGCGACCAGATTATACCACACCCTAAGCAAACCGTTACTAGCTGATAAAGAGATAAACAGAAAAACAAAAAAGACAATATATAGAACTATTCTTAGACCTATACTAACTTTTGAAAGTGAAAGCTGGGTACTTCCAAATATAACCAAAAGCAAAATTCAAGCGATAGACGTGAAGTTTCTTAGAAAGGTGAAAGGAATAACGAAAATGGATAGAATAAGAAACGATATAGTCAGGAAAGAACTGGGAATAGAACCAATCTTCGATATAATAGAGAGACAACAACTGAAATGGTTTGGACACATGTGCAGGATGGACGAGAATCGACAAGTAAAACAAATATGGGAAGCAGGTGTGTGCGCGAGAAGACCAAAGGGAAGACCAAAGAAAACATTGAATACACAATTAGAGGAAATATTATCAAGAAGAGGAAAATCATGGGCGGAAGGCAAAACGATCGCCAGAAATAAAAAGAAGTGGACAAATTTCGTATACCGCAGCGACTAAGTGTGAATTAATTATTGTAAACTTAAATTGTACACCTTACACCTTACGGTAAAAGGTTATTGATTATATACAGGACTAAATTATTAATTTTCGAGTGACTGCCACAATTATGTTTAATTAGCCTTTTAGCTATAAAATGGTAAAAGCAAAGATTTAGAAACTAATCCTGCTTTGACATTTTTTCTATACTTTTTGAATTTATATCTAAAGAGTGCATGTACAAAAAATCGCATGCTTAGGTTATCGTAAAAGTGCAGTCATACGAATATATCTCCGAATCATGCATATGTGATCGTAAAGTATTGAGATGTTGATATTAAAAAAATGAGAAACAATCGTAAGGGTTCCATGTACTGATTATTTTTAGATTACTTTTTAATGTATTGGTATGATCAAATGATATATTTATTCACAGACCAATACTTGAAGTGGATATCTGAACTAAATATTTAGTCCCAACTCTGTAGAATTCTTCAAGCGAAGTTAAAGTTAGCTAACACAGATTTAGCAATCAAGTCTATACATATGATCTAAAGATCTACAGGTACCAAATCTGTTTTAGCTCCGAGAATTTCAAAAAAGTCTCGTTGGAGAGTAAAGTAAAGTAAAGTGGTAATAACCAGATTTAATATCTTTCTGTCGGACACTTAGTGTATTTTACTTGTAAGCCGACGATATTATAATAATCCAGGTGTTAATGATGAAAATAATGTATTGAAATTAAATAAGATATATGTTTTACAATTGCTAAAATAATGATAAAAGATTGTAATGTTTTCATTAATTAATCTTCCATTATTATTATCAATTTGTGTTGGTTGTCAGATGAATTAATAACAACGGTAGAAATTAATGTTTAGTCTCTTCGTCACGAACGATTGTTTGCGTTATGCTTTCAGTTTGTCTGTACTTTCGGTGTAAATATTTTCCAAACATGTTTGTTCTGTAGATAACGGACGGAAAATCAACACCACAACGTGCACTGGCGGCTGAAACTCCAAGAGTAACCGCTTTGAATAATGAGTCCAATAAACTCCCATGTGGGGTAGTGTCTATTCGCTGCGAAATAATCGTGGATTTGGTTCACAGCAGGAATATATCCCTAATAAAATTATTGTGCATAAATAAACTACAAATTATTTATTGCGAGTCAAACTAATACAAACATCTCTAAAAATATCTCCCATTACTAACTAGGAGTTAAAATACTACGCAAGTTGACTAAATTGCTCTAAAAATGAAAAAGGCTACCCTCATTTACTATGAGTTAAAAAACTACGCAAGATCTTGACTAAATTGTTCTAAAAACGAAAGGGTCTACCCAACTACAACTTGAAGCCGAATCCTTTTCTAGTGTTATCTTTTACCTTCTCCTCCATCAATCTTCAGAAAACCGTTCAATAGCCGTCTATATAAATTGACCCGTCTGACCATTCGTTCCCTCTCTGGGCTCAGTAGGCTTTCGTTTTCCTGGAATTAAACAGCAGCCACGCACAAACCCGTGTCGATTCTTTCTAAAATACAACGCATAATATAGTATCAATAAAAATTTAACACATTGCAGAAAAACCATAACCGATATCAAAACTGTAATAACTACAGATGCACGATGTTGGTAAGATAATAATATATAAAATTCAATCAAATATGCAAAACTAATATGCAAGAATACGTATTCATAATGTATTATAGAAGTGCGCTTTTTAATAGTTTGATAAAGTTAATTTTTAATCCAAGTATGGTGAGGTAATACTTTTGAAAGCTGGTAATATCTAAATTAAAGTATAACATTATAAGAAGTTGGTTGAGTGGGGAAAATTGCGCCCATATGCTAATTTTATTAGCTGCCAGAAACTTCTTAACAACACGCTAAGCGGTTTAATTATTCAGAATTAAATTTTACCAGAATTTAATTGCTACACAAATCTATTGCTTTTATAATTAAGCCCGTATATACTCGCGGAGTTTGTGTGAAAATTGTGTATCGCGAATTCGCCCCGGAGAACAAACGTAGACGTAGTTACGACTTGCGAATTTACCACATTAATTACCAGGCTTACGGCTTAACTTGGTGAGCAACTAAGATTCCATGTATCGATTTCCCGTACAAGAATCCTGCACGGATTCCCAATTATTCCCAATCTTAGCGCGTGAATAATTCACGGGACAATCGAAGAAAGGTGAGGCGAGGACAGTCCGTACATTACATGCCAATAATTAATGCGATATTCGAAGCGCTCCATGTATATGGGAATTTGCAATGCCATGGAGCTGAAGATACGTGCTTGCGGAAAACGGGGTTAAGGATTAATTTCGATCCATTCATTCGAGCACCATCCTGATAGTCCTACAATTGCAACTTACATTGATCCAGGCCTTGTCGCGGACTTAGCGGGCTCCGCTTTGTGTGCAACCTTCTGAATCCCTATTGTATTTGACAAGTTTTTGTGCACTTTTCCAATAGGAATTATCTACAAATTCCTTAAGTTTTACTGTACTTTTCCAGTGCATTTAATAGACCAGCCTTCGATTCTGAATAATTTCCAGTAATGAAGTAATGTCCAGCAATGAAATTGCTCGCCATTACCATGAAAAATACTGAAGAAATAAATTTGTCGTATAAATGAATAACTGATTTCAAATGTATTTACAGCGTTATTAAATAATATCTGTACCAGTAAAATACAATGCTTTTCACGTCTCACTTTCATACCCCTGTATATTTTTTTAATTATTAGACAATTATAAAATTTTGGTCTTATGTTACACTTTAAAAGCGCTTAAAAGGGTTATTTTCCCAATGTTTACAAAATTTTACTGCAAACACCTAGCAGATTACTAAAATATCTATTCAACTATATTTATACTATCCAACAATACAAAAATTACAAAATAGCAAGATTAGAAAAGGTTAATCACAAAATTCGAAATTGTTGTTCAAACATTTTTGGATAACCTGATTTTCTGATATTGACATTTTTTTATTCTTTTCTATTATTCTTTTTAAGAATAAAATTTTCATCAACTAAGTCGCAACATATTTATATGTCAAATATTTTTAATGTGAACATCACAAAATTTAAAAACAGAATTTATATGATTCTGTGCAACTTTTGTTAATAACTTTATTAATAACTTATTAATAAATAACATGAATTACTATTAAATTACATGATTTTTTTTTTTTAATGTCCTCAGTAATTATTTTATGCGGGGCGAAACTCAACACATCTACGGTGTATAGTTTCCTCATACGAAGCATTAAAAGAAAATTAAATTTGACGTTGATAGGTTTCTTTAATGAATGTAAGTACTTAACAAGAAAGCTAACGTTTGGAAGCCATGGGTTTAGTGTAACAAATCTTCTCATGAAACTTAAGGATTATTATCATGTCACAACCGACAGTCAAAATTTGAAATAAGAATGTGGATTGCTGTCATTTAATTTGAACAAAATTTCTTTCAGCATCTTTCAACACCATTTCACAAATGAAATAAGAATAGCTAAAGTAAATAAAAGTCAATATACTTTATTTTAAATGTATTTTCCATTGACAAAATCTGCGTTTTCTTAAAGTTTTTTCTGTGCAATTCGTTACAATTTGCTATCCATAGTTGCATAGTTGCATAACAACTTGGACCATAGAGTCCAGCAGGACTCAAAGATATGATCAAGGCGCGGATTTCTAGGTATTATGCTATACATCAGTTTTAATAGCAGACCAAAATGACCTCGTATCTGTACGAAGTTCAGCAAATGAAGTAACGTGACAATTTTTTTTTTGTGCTTTTATGCATATTTTCAGTTTTTAAGATTATAATTGCTTTAATGCATTTTTTGTGCATATTGCCTTATTTTTTGTGCGTATTTGTTTATTTCTCAATTTTATAGCATATTATTTATATTAGCTAGGAATATATTTTGTTGCACATTATTGTAATGAGAATTCAGTATTAATATTACTCCGTTACGTCTAGAGTGCTTGGTTATCCCAAAATCTTCAACAAAGCGAGCGTGCGTACGTAATATTTGGTAAACAAAGCTTGATTATTTCGGGGATTACCCTATTTTTACGTGCACAGAACGCATCTGGGGCAAGTGTGCTATCAATTCAGTCCAATTTATCTCAATCTTCAGTGCGTTGTGCTTGTGCCTTGTGTGTATTACGTGTTTATAAATTTTCTTGTATAAAATGCCGAAAGTTAAACCTTCCGTCGATGAATGGATACGTGGACATTCTGAATTAAAATATGAGAACGGCAAATTAATTTGCAGGGCTTGTATCAAACCGGTAAGTTTTATTTTGTGTTGCTACTGGCCTAGGTACAAGCATGTATTATGTTGTAGATTAACTTCAAGAAAAAATTTAACATAACACAACATATCAAAACAACAGTACACCTGGAAAATTAAAAAAAACACAAATCTGCAAGCAGTACCCTGAGTACCCAGCGAACTATTTCCGAGTCTTTTGCGAGTTCTTCTACACAGAATGAAAAGGAATTTTACTTTGATTTATGCAATACGATGGTATCTTCTAACATTCCGTTAAAAAAACTAGATAATAGTATATTTAAATCTTTTTTACAAAAATGCACAGGTAGACATATTCCTGCCAAATCAACCATTCGCAAAAACTATGTCGAGCAACTATATAAACACATATTGAGGAAATAAAAAAAAATAATTGACAACAATTACAAATGGTTCTGTGTAGATGAAACTACTGATTCGTGTGGTCGGTACTTCGCCCATTTAATGAGTGGAATATTAAACGAAGACTCCACCAATGCATTTTTAATTAGTTCCAAGCAGTTAGGAAAAACAAATGGCAATACCGTTGCCAAATTCGTTCACGATGGATTAACACATTTTTTTGCCAAACCCCGTACCAAATGATAAATTATAATTGATGCTTTCTGATGCCGCTGCATATATGTTGAAGGCATATTCTAATTTAAAAGTATTTTATGAGCAATTAATGCATTGCACCTGTTTGGCACATGGTTTTAATCGAGTTGCTGAAACGATTAGACTGCAATTTCCCCTAGTCAATGATTTGATTAAAACAGGGAAGAAAATTTAGCATTCCTAAAAACCAACTACAGTTTCGTAAGCAAAGTGATTGATAAACTCCAAGCAAATGACACAACTTTGGCAGATGCGGTTCAAATAGTTGAAGATTTTAGGAACGACATCTCAAACGTACGGGGATCTATAGGAGAGATTATAAAAAAAATGTGATGCAGTTTTGTCAAAAAATGAAGGGTTTGGCGAGTTACAATAAATATCAACAGTTTTAAAAGGAGATTTCGTGGAAGATTTGCTGATAAATATTACAATTGTTCCCAAATTTAAATATGCACCGATTACATTACACCGGTGAACACACCGGTGTTCATCTCTCATGGTAGAAAAGGGTTACCTACAGTTTTAGTAGCAATTTCGAGGCTGCATATGATCTATTTGTATGATTGTAATGCATGTTACTTGATATAGTAAGTGTCGTCTATATCATTATTTTATTTATAAAATCAAAAAATCACATTATATTGTGAAAATCGCATCATCTATTTTCCTGTAGCAACTGGTGATGCTGATGTTTGTTTAATTCATTTGAAGATGTTCCCTATATGTTTGTGTTTTTTTTTTTCACCCACATTAATATTCCCATTTAATCTTGTACTTATGTGTTTTATTGTTCATTTTAGCCTGAAGAGGAACTCATATTTATGATTAATAAAGAAAAAAACACGTTTTTCACAAAACACATTTATTTTATCTAAATGTACATTTCGATCGCTAGGCGACCATCTTCAGTAGAAATATTACTTACTAATACAGTAATATTTCTACTAAAGATGGTCGCCTAGCGATGGAAATGTACATTTAGATAAAATAAATATGTTTTGTGAAAAAGGTGTTTTTTTTCTTTATTAATAGGAACCTTTCACAAGCTCCAAGATACTACTCATATTTATGAGTCCGAAACCTTGCCGTGTCTGTCCGTGATTGAATGAAAGTCAACGTAATCAATTGAGGATTTACTTTTTTTGTCCGTTTGCATCCTGCGCACTCTTTCTACAATGTTTTTTAGTAGGGAAATATTTTTAAATAAACAAATAATCATCATAATAATGTAAATTGAAGGAACAATGTAGATTGCATTTTCTTTTTAATGCTATTATATAATCAGAAGCTTTCAAATATTTGATTTTAATGGCGTCAACTCAAACAGGAATCGGATAGTTTCATCAACACCTGCTCAGCTAGAGAACATTAATGCAATTAAGCTGATAAATCGAGTTATAAACCTCTAATTACCTCTCGACACTCGAAAATGCGTTTGTCGAGTTTCATACCTGCAGACAAAGCGTTGGCGTTGCTTTCATAATAATAGCATTACAGCGAATACATAGTCCCTATGAATCCTTTCATACATCTTATTAATCATATTGGAGTCAAATAACATATACATTCAGTGAACCAAGAGGAATGATAATCATGTAATAATTTTTGATATGATATTTAAAGTATCTGGTCTTACACAGTTGGTCTAAATATGACTCATGTTTAAAAAAATGTTCAAATCTAATTTTAGTTTTAAACTACTTGTAGTGTGGGCATATCTAGTATTATTTTTATTATTATAAAAATATTAGTAATCTAGAGAACTGGAGAGGTAACCAGGAGAACGGAATGTTTGAATAATAATATATAAATAAATAGATTTGAAGTTTATATAATATCCATCCTTTTTATATTATACAATAAACAATTTATACCCCATCAAACCACAACATACTCCTTGTAACTTCATCTTCCAAAAAATATGCGGCTGAATCTATCTTTCACCTATTTTAGCTATATTTTACCGACGGCTTTAAAATAGTTACACATTTTAATCTGTAATTATTTTAATTAATTTGATCGATCATAGAAAATCTTAATATTGACAGTAAAACAAAATAATTGCATTAAATATTTATTTAGAATTAGAAAAACTATTTTACAAATGAAAACTATTCAAAAATTGAACAGATTTTTGAAATTTGAAAGAAAATTCCGGATGTGTTTCTGCCATTTTGTATCTTATATTTTCCCATATCTTCTTAAAATAGGTGTATACGGCTTCTGAAGCTTGTTCTCTGAACTTCCCTAATCCATTACCCTCATGTTTGCAAAATTATAATAATATTCTTTATTTCGCCTATGCTATGGCAGCTACAAAAGTACTTGCGTGTACATACATAGCCATATTACAGCGACAACTACACTATTAATATAAAACTTAAGAATTTTTAATAGTTACACACATATAAATAAAACATATAAATATTTCACTATGAAAATGGGTGTGAAATACAAAATGTCAGAATTCTTATATAAAATAAAACTGGGAGTTATACAAATGGTTTTATATATATTATGTAGTCATTGATGAATTCCTCAACTCGTTTACAAATTGGTTTAAAGTGCGGTTTCCTTTAGCTTGACAAGAGAGGATATGGTATCTATCTTGTATGTTTAGATTGCAGAAGCGGCAGCAATTTGCAAAATTATTCAATATGGTAAAATATACAATGATTTTTTCGGTTACAGTTATGTCCAGTAGAATAAAATCATTCTTAATATGTTGGATAACATTTTCAAAATCACTCGGCACACTTTACCTAAACATGTCTTAATAACTATTTTTCCACTCCCTGCATGGTAAGTACACTGTTATGACATTGATTTAGTGGAAGTAAGTCCCACTTACTGATAAAGCTTTGGTTACTATGAGCAACGGGAAGTAAGTTCTTACTTCCCTCAGGGAAGTAAGTAAAATAATTTCAATAGCGTTCTTTCTCTGGCACCAGTCTTTAAAACACTTTTGATAACACCCCTTCGACTTCTCCGGCAGTAGGAAGGAACAGGTAGCATCTGCAGCTTCTTCAATTGCCATTTCTTGTTTATTTTCATTGGAATTCATTTTACAACTGAACGAATGCAATTTCTGACATTCACACTTTGTTTGAAAAATAGTCTTAGCAACCAAAGCCAAACTGACATTTTGTTCATGTTGCGAAAATAAATTAATCAAACACAAACAATTAAACCAACTTCAGGTGTGGAAAAACAGTTATAAGCAATTTGAGAGGTAAGTTTTGACCAGTCTCGGTCTTTATTGCTAGCCCTCGCTGTCGCTCGGGCGCAAACTCGACCTCGACTGGTAAAAGATACTTACCTCTCTTAATGCTTAAATAACTATTAAACGTACATAAACAATTAACATATTTTAAACAGTTAAGAGGACATATTGAATGTGAAACATCTGAACATCACATATCACGTCAATGAACTTCCATGGAAGGGTACTTTCAGCATATGGCAAATGCCTGCCCATTTTTCACAAACTTCTGAAAAGTTTTTGTTCGTAGCAGTATACATATTATTAGCATTACCAAAGAATATAAAATCCTCCAGAGGATGTGTCTTGTTTTTCAACACCCATCATTAAGTGTAATTGTGGAGATGGAATTATTTATAGAATTACTGCATTTTCAGGTGATTTTTCAGATTATTGCAGATGACTAAATGATGGGGTGGAAAATACAGTAGCCCAATTTCTTCAAATCATTTTTGGTTCCTCCACAACTGACCAATTTTTATAATTCGTTTAATATTGCTCCATAAAGATCTTAAAATACCTTTTTTGAGCAAATTATACTTTACACAATGTTACACAACGTATTACACAACGTTGTCAACTCTACATGAAGAAATCCAGGCTGAAAGGCTGCGGCTAAATGTTTCAATAAATTACATCTTATATACATGATACTTATCTATATTACACCATGGGCAAGCATATTCAAATATTTGATTCAAATATTTTTGTTCCAGCAGCTGTACGTAGCCTGATGCTAATTTTATCATTTTATTTATGCTAAAATCCAAAGACAGATTGTACTTTTGCAAGCTGGTCTATAAACAAATTTCTGTCTTTATCAACAGAAATTGGACAGATAGTCCTATATTTGTATATACTAAAATAATGTTTCGATTGTATGCTGGTGTTTTTGTATTAATATTGAAGAGGCATCTTTTTCGAAAGGTAATTTCGAAAATAATGAATAATAATAACAAATTTTAACTTGGAGAGAAAAATATAGCTATATATTTAGTTATAGATTAAAATATGTATTTGTTTGAAACTTCATCGGTTAAAAAATTTAAATATTACATTTATTTGAAAAAACAATAGCAAGAAATAGTTTAAACTCAAAATTGGGCTTGAACATATTTTGTATACATAAGTCATGGTTTGCCGAACTGTGCTTAAGTACTAAGACGTAACATTTTTACATCATGTATGGGTTAGTCGGAGCCTTAACTCAATCAAAATCAAGTTTTCAATTTAATTTCAATTTAATTCTTTATTTCACGTGGCCTTTGCAATAAATGGATGTGATTAGTCAAGTACAGTGTGTTTGTAAATGAGTGTAGATTGTATTTTAGGCAACCAAACATACACGTTGGTAACACAACAAAAATATCACTAAGGATTCATTGGTGTAACATAATGTTGTTTGTTTCTGAAAATTAACATTTCTTATTTTAACATAAGTAACTAATTGAATCAAGAAGCAACGGACGTTACTTTGTATCCAAGAAGGGAAACGGGTCAACGGGTTTTTTTTCGTCCAGTGTGGGTCAGTTAAGTTGTTATGATATACCTGATGAAATATCCACGAAACAACGACAATTAAATAGATACAAAAGAGAAAATTATCAGTACATAACAACTTAACTGACCCACACTGGACGAAAAAACCCTGTTGACCCGTTCCCCTTCATAAATAACTAACTTGAAATAACTTACCTTGATTAACTTTACAATGATTGCACGCTACTGGCGAAAATGACATTAAACTTTGACAAATTGCGGTGAAATACACTAAGCACCGACATGGAAAAACTTAACGGCAATTAAAATCCTAAATTTCATTTAAATTTTGCCGCCTTTTCTACAATCATTTACAAACACCCGTTATAATAAAATAGTAATACAGTATACAATATATAGAATACAAAATAAAGAATACAAAAAATATATTGCACGGATACAAAATACAGGAATAATAAATACAGCAGTTTTATTTGATGTAAACAAATGATCATACATACGTACCAAATAAAAGTACTGCAATAATTGAATCAATAGCTTAAACATCTTTGATTGAATAATAAACTTTCTCCAGTAGATGGAATAGTACAGTCACATAATGGTATCTATAGAAACAGAACCATGATCCCAGGTGGTATAACTGAGCCTAAAGCCTAATATCCAGTTATGCAATCGTGGATTATCCTTGACTACGGTTCATTTATCTAGAATACGATTAAAATCGTGGTTTATCCTTGAACATGGTTCAGTTATCTAGAATACGATCATTAACAGAACAGTATCTTTAGAAACTGGACCGCGATCAAAGATAATCCACGATTGTACTACATGGTCTAACGTCCAGTTGTACAAACGTTGATCATCTTGGCCACGGTTCTGTCATGTAGGATACCATTGTTGATATAATGGTATCCATAGAAACTGAACCACGTTCATAGATTATCTTTGACCATTGTTCAGTTACCAAGGATAAAATTGTTAATTCAAATATATCCATAGAAAGTGAACCACGATCAAAGATAATCCTCGATACTGTTGTACGATCAACAGTTGTACGATCTAGTTTTACTATCATGGATCATCCTTGACCATGGTTCAGTTACCAAGGATACAATTGTTAATATAATGTATAATGTATAAGGTATCTATAGAAACTGAACCACGATGAAAAAAAATCCACGATCGTACAACTGGGCCTTACTCTCATCTCTCCTCCAATATTGGTTTAACAACGGTTTAACTTTGGTCGAGTTTCAATAAATACCATTGGGTCAACTATTGATCCAAGATTTTACAACTGGGCGTTAGTAACACAAACGCTGTTATAAGCAGTCAATATCTATACTCATCATTATCATCATTCTGTAGCTGTACAAATCCGTGAAAAACTACTTAAAATCTTTATAATCAAATATAAATGATACTCATAACTGCACGACGCGAAGCAGAGTGCTTATAATGGCGTCCGTGCTTTAAAGGCTTTTATACACGTGAATTGTACGTTGTTTATTATTGAACCTGCACTATAATGTGGAAACTAGAGGAAACTTAGAAGTTTTGAGAGATTCATATTATAAGGTGCAAGGTACAAGGGTTAGAATTTTTTATATTAACGTTATCAGCTATAGACGTCAACGTGAGCAACGAAAATGGGAATGTTGAAACTGCTAGTTTCTAAATAACAAATAATGTCTTTGAAGCTTATGGTGTTTGAATTTCCAGCAACAATAATTGTACATTTAATATTTATAAATATTTTAATATTAGTAATTAATATACGAGTAGGTATTTACATTTCCAGTATTTTTTATGCGCATTTAATAAATCTGCGTTCCTAGTAATTTGCAAAATCGTCTAACAGTAACCGATACTCACTGATGATTGCTTTGTAGCACGAGACTGTGTGTTTATCAATTATTCTGGCAATGTCGAATTTTCTGAGGAATTTTATTTGTGCTGGGGAAACGTTGACAGCTAAGCGGTTTGCTTTACAGATCATCCTGGATTTCTAGTCCGCCATAAATTAATTACGTAGTCTAGAGGCGGGAGCAAAGAGTGATTCTGGAGAAAACCGATTTCTAAATTTATTACTGTACTCCGCTGCGCCGCAGTGGTGAGAAACTCAAACGGGTGATTTAAAGTTTGGAGATTAAAAAGTTGTGGGAAACTGATGTTTTGATCTGTGATTAATCGTGTAAGCTAGACTCCCAATATTTCAGATTATTTGATTTCAAGCAGAGAAATTATCTATTTGTATATAATTATAACTAAAGAGCTGATTATTATCTTAAAATACAGACAAATATGGGAAAATTCGACAATTATTATGCACCAAAAGACGTAAATATGACGTTTATTTATACAGCTACTGAAATAGGTAAAATAGGCACAAGTAAATACGGCTTAAAGTTTTGAAAAATTGACGAAACATAGTTCTGTACAACATAGTGTGTTGATGTCTATAAAACTGACTGCTAGGCATTTAGCCTACAATTCGCTCTTTAGTTATATGTAATCAATTTTCAATCACAGCATATACACCAATTTCGACTGGTTTTATTTTATTTGTTATATTTCAAACATTTTTTTATCATAGCAGTTTTCAATTTCTACGTGTATGGCAGCCAGAAGTGGCAGTCGTGTACAAACAGTTTCTAAATATTTTGAACCATTATATGGATTTATTCAAGGAAACTGGTTATATAACTAGAAAAGAAGGCAGTGGTCGACCCAGAATGTGAACCGCTGAAAATATTAACAATATTCAAAACATAATTACAAACACACAAGCTAACAAACAAATTTATAAAGATCTTAGATGCCAACAAAAACAAGTGTGCAGAAGAAAGAAAAAAGAAGACACGGAAGAGAGAATAGAACAAATAGAGGAGCATTACAGAAACAAAGAGATTCGAAACTGGTACCAAAAAGTAAAGAGAGAAAAAACGGGATACACGACAAAACCCATATACGTCAGAAATAAAGCCGGGGAACTGACGGGAGAGCTGGAAGAGAAATTAAAGATATGGGAAGAGTACTTTGTAGATTTATTGAATGTACAAATGAAACTTTCTAAAAATAACGACGATAGAAATACGGAAGCGACAAATGTAGTTGAAGTGCAAGAACCCACAGAACTGGAAGTTAGAAAAGTGCTAACTAACCTTAAAAACAACAAAAGTCCCGGAGACAATGAAATAACTGCAGAAATGCTAAAATACAGGGGCCCAAAACTTCCAGAACAAATTTATATTGATTCATAAATTTGTAAAACGGTGTGGAAGGAAGAAAAAATGCCGTCAGACTGGGGAAAAGCAGTAATACACCCAATATTCAAAAAAGGAGACCCAATGGAGTGCAAAAATTACCGAGGAATTGCTTTATTGGATGTGATATACAAGATATTTGCAACAATACTGAAAAATCGACTAACAGCTCACTCAGAAAAGATAACTGGCGAATACCAATGCGGATTTAGACCTAATAGATCTGTAACCGATAAAAATTTTACTCTTAAAGAAATACAGAGAAACTGCTACGAGTATAAGATTCCTCTATTTGTACTATTCATAGATTTCAAACAAGCATATGATTCTGTAAACCGTCCAGAAATGTACAGAGCATTGAGAATATTGAAAGTACCGGAAAAAATAGTGAAACTGGTGAAATGACTCTTAGAGACACAACAAACACAATTAAAGTGGAAGGCACGCAAACAAATACTTTCAGAATCAACAATGGGCTGAGACAAGGAGATCCATTATCATGTTCGCTGTTCAATTTAGTGCTGGAAATAGTTATAAGAAGAGGGGGCCTAAATAGAAATAAATTAATATACAGTGAAGAGCATCAGTGCATAGCTTATGCTGATGACTTAACAGTTATTGCAAAATCTAGAAAAGAGTTGATCAGAACAATCAGAAAACTACAAAAGGAAGCAAACATTTTAGGATTACATATAAATCAAGAGAAGACAAAGTACATGGAGTTAGGAAATACAGGAGAAACTGAAAGTGAACTAACAGTCGAATGTAATGGGAAAGTGTACAATTTTGACTACGTGAATAAGTTGACATTCCTTGATGTGACCATTAATGAAAAAGGAATAGAGGAAGAAGAGATGCGAGCCAGGATATCAAAATGGAATAAAGTTATTGGAATGCTCCACCATTTAATGCGATCTAAAAGTATGTCGAACGCTCTGAAGTTAAGGTTATATAAATCGGTGATGAGACCGGTTGTAAAGTACTCCTGTGAAACTTGGGTCCTGAACACCAAGGAAAAATCGATGCTGGAGAGATGGGAGCGGAAAGTGCTGAGGAAGATTTTCAGGACGGTACAGTATGGTGAAGTGTGGAGGCGGAGAACGAATAAAGAAATAAAACAGCTGTTCGATAGCCCTGGAATAACAAACTTGATAAAGGCCCAAAGAATCAGGTGGATAGGGCACTTGGAAAGAATGGATCGAGAAAGGGTACAAAAGATGGCATTGAGAAACTCACCGATGGGGAAGAAACGAAGAGGAAGACCCAGAATAAGATGGCTCGACTCTGTGGTGGAAGACCTAAAGCTTTTGGAAGTGGAAAATTGGAGAACTATGGCTCAAACACGGACTGTCTGGCGAAGAGTTGTGCAAGCCCAGGGCCTTCAAGGCCTGTAGTGCATTTATATATAATTACAAGCACACCTATGACATCTATCCGTAGGTCAAACAGATCTCTCCTATGGTACATGCCACAGCATTTAAAAAAGGATAAAAGGAAAGCAGCTAAATGATAAGCATGCATATGCAATGCATATCGTTTAACTGTAGTACAAGTGTTGAGGGCCCCAGATTTTGCAAAACGAGTCGAATTTTCCCGCTGGCTTTTCGCAAACATCAATACTAACGACATGCTGAATAAAAGCTTCTTTTCGAATGAAGCTTGGTTTACTCTTCAGATCATCAATTCCCAAAATGTTCATATATGGAGTATAGATAACCCCCATTATTATCGAGAAGCCCCAATGAAAACCCCAATGCACCCGCAAAAAGTGTGTGGCTAGATTTCAGTATTCGGAGATTAATTGGCCCAATTTTATTTTATGATACACTTACAGGTCAAAGATATCGCCAAGAAATCTTAGAGCCATTTTTAAATTCTTTCCATAAAGATGAGTTCCGAGAACGGTTTTTGCAATAAGATGGGGCCACAGCTCACACAGCATATGAAACTCATGTTCAAACATGAAGCTGGAATTGTAGCAGAATTATTTTGATGAGGGATTTATTAGTGCAGAAACCTAAATTATTTTCCGTCCGCGTTTTTGTGATTTAACAGTTTTGGACTTATTTATTTGGCCATATCTAAAAAATTGTGTATTTAGAACACCAGTAAATAACCGAGGAACTTAGATAACGGACTGTTTTAATAGTTGAAGAATTGCACCACAAATTCTAAATAATGTGTTTAGCAGATCGAGGAGAAGGCTTCAAATGTGTCTCCAAGATGGTGGCCACCACATTGAACATTTGTTATAAAATTTTAGCTGAGTTTTATGTTTGCATAGTTTTAGTTATTAATAATTCGTAATTTCCTTGATATTGAATCCTGAGACATCAAGAGACACAAAAACAGAAATAGTCAAAAGAGTCATTAGACCAATGCTAACTTACAGCAGCGAAACATAGACGATGACAGGAAAACAAATAAAAAGAATAAATGCCATGGAGATGAGATTCCTAAGAAAAATAGAAAACAAAACAGAAAGAGACAGGATAAGGAACGAAACGCACAGGAAAAACTTAAAAATAAAACCAATACAGAAAAAAATAACAGCAGGCCAAATGTGGTATGGACACATGAGACGAATGAGAGAAGAAAGAAACACTAAGAAAATATACGAGACAAGAGCAACAGGAAAACAACAAAGAGGAAGACCGAGAAAAGAGTGGAACAGCACAATAAAAGAAAAGGGAACACATGGGAAGATATAAAGGAATTTAAGATAAGAGGAAGTGGAGAGAATATCACAAAAATTAATAATGTATGCCTTACACCGAAAGGTAGAAAGGCAAATGAATAAATAAATAAATAAATAAATTTCCTTGAACTGTTCTGCAATCTAGAATAATTATATAGTTGCTTTTTGTTTAACACATTTTATTTAACATTACATTTAATAATTATTTTAGTGTTACCTAACCTAAAAAATATATCTTTATTTTTTCTGATCTTGCATCTTTTTCTTTGTAGAATTTGGGCGTGCAAATTTGAAGTTAAAATGCAAAACATTTGCTTTAATTTCCATGGATAACTAGAGCTGAAATTTAAATGATCACTCAATGAGGTGAAAAAGCAACAGGAACACAACAAAGAGGAAGACCGAGAAAAGAGTGGAACAGCGCAACAAAAGAAGAGGCAACAAGAAAAGGGAACACATGGGAAAAAAATAAAGCAATTAACAAAAGATAGGAGGAAAAACATGTCCTTAAATTTCCATGGATAACTAGAGCTGAAATTTAAATGATCACTCAATACTATTGTATATCATTAATAAACCATCACAACTATTTGAAACATTATTGCGCATATTAACTTGGTATTAATTAAAACAATTTTTGAATTACCTTCTCTCTTGAATTGTGGGATTCATATCCTTTCTTAGTTGCACTTTTACACGTACTTTCAAGCCCGAACTTCTCGGTTGAAACTCCGAATTACAACTGGTTTCAGCGTCCGAAACGCGTGCGATTTGCTTTGAATGAGACAGTGACATTACTTCCCAGAAATGCCATACGTCAATATCATTAATTATTGAGGCAGGTGACAAATTTATTGTTGCCAGACAGTGTAAGTAAACTTCAGAACACGCAATATTCAATTATTTACTGTTTTCATTGAATAATCGTACTTTTCATGTGTACAAAAAAGAGTTGTGCTTTGTTTGGTTGTATGATTTTACTACAAGTCTATTTGAATTAATACGGGCACTTCATAAAAGAGTAATTCAGTAGATTATACGATGTGATCGAATAATCGTATTGCTCACATGGCTGAGAGTTTATGTAATGCTCATTTTGAGCTAGAGATGGTCTAAATTTTGTAATCATAAAAATTACAATTATAATAATAATAAATTATTTTCCGACAGCGAAATAAGAAAAAATAAAAATAGTAATAGAAAATGAAGAGATCGAGCAGGTAGAACAATTTAAATACCTAGGAGTAGACATAACACAGGAAGAGAAAAACGACAAAGAACTAAGTACCGGAATCGACAAGACAATAAAAGTATACTATCAAATGAATAAGATACTAATAAACAAACACGATGTAACGAGAAAGACTAAATTAAACGTAAACAAAGCAATATAAGTATCTTAACTGTGAAACATGGATAATGACAAAAATAGATGTAAGCCGAATCCAAGCGGCTGAAATGAAGTATCTAAGGAAAGTAGCAGGGAAGACAATACTGGGCAGAGTAAGAAATGGGGAAATCAGGAAAGAATTGAAAATTGAAACTATACAGGAGTACATAGAAAAGAGGCAGATTAATTAGTGGGGTCACTTAATAAGAATGGATGAAAAGGCTCAACTAAAAAGAACGTGGGAAGCGAAAACGATAGATAAGAAGAAAAGAGGAAGACCCAGAATAGGGTGGAATGAAACGGTTATAAAAATACTAGAAAAGAAAGGAATGTCAGAAGGAGAAGTAAGGAAACTAGCAACAGATAGAGATGAATGGAAAAAAATTGTAAATAAACGTAAAAAGAAAAAGTAAAAAGTAGAATAGGAAAAATGTAATGTATATAAAATAACACTGTACACAAAATGCCAACACCGTAATATAAAATGGCAATTGATTATAGTATATTAGTTTTGAAGCATTTCCTTGCTTGCTTTTATAATGCGTCAGCTCTAGCTTATAGTTACTATTAGCAGCAAGTTCCATAATAATTAACTGGAAGTTGACGTTAAAATACTTATATGTGTTAGATTTCATAATATGTTTGAAGCAAGAATTAGAATATTTCTTGTTAGGTCACCTACCAACCTTTCAAACATACCTTCTAAAAATACCCCATTTTTGTAGATTATAGTATATTTCACTATTAGGTTGGTAAGTTATAACAGAATCGAGAAATAGTTTGAAAAATCAAGATGAAATCGAGATTTTTCAATTTTTGAGATTCTGTTAGGCACTTAACAACCGTGTAGAGCAGGGGTCTCCAAACTACGGCCCGAGGGCCACATCCGGCCCGCGTACAGATTTTGTCCGGCCCGCGGAGACCTAGCATACTTGAAAACTCCTTTTAGAGAACATATTTTTTATAGCAAATTATATTTAGTTTACTGAAGTATTCTAATTTTATGTTGAATAATTATTAATATGACATCTACATTGATATGGTTATGGGCTAACTACTCATAACATTGTTGTAAGCTTATTGTTATTGTTTTTGTGATAAGTTGGATAAAGAAACACAGAATTATAATGAGTAAAGAAATGTATAATATGCAGAAAATTTAACTTCAGTATATAATAACTAACAAATTATGTAAATTAATCCAACTAACATTTTATACATTTTAAATAAAAACATAACTTATAACAAGCATAATGACATATGAAATACTAATGAGATTTATGTAGTTGAGATTTTCCACTAACAATAGTTTCTAGTTGTGGACTAATTTTACTTGTACCAATTATTAAAAGAGATTTAAGATGCTCATCGGTTAATTTAGATCTGTAAACATTTTTTGTGTACTTCATTTTGGAGAAGGTCTTCTCACACAAATAAGTAGTACCAAAAACAGAAAACAGCCCACGAGCAAATTTATGCAAATTATCAAATTGTGTCAGTGGAAGACTCTTATAAAATTCCAACAAAGATGAGTTTTGATATTTGTTCTTAATTATATCACTGCACTGTAGATCAATCATTTCCATTTGAAGTTCCGGGGCTAGGGTTTCAATGTCAGTATCAAAAGGATTCTGAAAAATCTTAATTTGATTCGCAATGGCATGAAAGTCCGAGAAACGAGTATCAAAATTTATTTTCAAAGCACTCAAAGTTTCGATTGCAAAATCGATAGGAAACTCAGTCTCAGTGGTGTGGCTGAATATTTCACATGTTTTAAAATGTGAAAAACATTTACTTCGTAGTTGTGATTGAAACAGTATCAATTTCTTCCGGAATGATTTGATATTAGTGTATAAATCAGGAAGATGCTGGTTTTCTCCTTGCAATCTCAAATTCAGTTTGTTCACATGTTTTGTCAAATCAACATAGAATGCTAACTTCCACAGCCATGCGTTGTTTTGTAATTCAGTAAGAGGGCGATGCTTTTCATTCAAAAAAATTTCGATCACTGCTCGAAGTTCAAAAAAGCGCTGAAGGACTTTCCCACAACTAAGCCAACGTACGGCAGTATGATAAAGTAAGTCATTTTCTCCAATCTCTTCAATAAATTGTCGGAATTGTCGGTGATTCAGCCCAAAATATCTGATAAAGTTAACAGTTGGTTTCAGAACATCAGACATATCCAAACATTTTCCGCACAAAGACTGTTGATGAATGATACAATGTAAGACTAATGGTTTTGAACCACCGTCATTTTCTACAGCCTTTGACACAAGAGCGACCACTCCTTTATCTTTCCCACTCATGTTTTTGCCTCCATCAGTTGTAATACATTTCAAGTTTTTCCATCGAAGGTTCTTTTCATCAATGGCCATTTCAACTCCTTTAAAAATATCAGTACCAGTAGTTGTGCCATGAATACTATACATATCAAGAAGTTATTCATGCACTTCAGAGCTTTTATCTACTCCTCAAATATAAATAAACACCTGAGCAGTATCTGACACATCCGTTGACTCATCCAAGGCCAAAGAAAACCACTCAACATGTCCATTTTTGTCGAACAGTTGAGAGGATATATTTTCAGCGATGTTTTCTACCCTTCGAGCCACAGTGTTTGCTGACATACTGACAGTTTTTAATAAATTTACCTTTTCAGGGCACATTTCTTCGGCTGCTGCAATTATGCATTCTTTGATCATTTCTCCATCGGTGAATGGTTTTCCACGTTTTGCAATTTCAAGAGCCACACGAAAGCTTTTTTTGCTGGTAATTCAAAACTACAGTACGTTGATATGATGAGCTACCTAAGGCTTGGCCCTTGGGACTTAGTGGAGGAGTCAGTGTGGCCCTCGGGCTAAAAAGTTTGGAGACCCGTGGTGTCGTTTTTCGTACAATCGCCAAAACCAAATAAGATAACAAAATTTTTAGTTGTTTCCGATTTATCTTGACTTTTATGACAAAATGGTGTAAATACGTGTATCAAGAGTGTTTTGAATGCATTTCGTTAGAAACATTCTGTGGTTAGAATCCGAATAAACAATTTGAAGTTTCAGTATTAATTTTTCACAATGTCTAATAAAGAATATTTTCAAATAAATACAGACATTGAAGAATCGTATCAAATGGGTTGTGAATCCTTGGTTCCTAAAATATCAAAAGAAAGGTATGAAAAAGTATATGATATGTTCAGGAAATGGTAGGGCGAGAAGGAAGCGGATATATCTGAAAAGACTTTGCTAGCTTATTTTGTTCACAGAAGCTCAAGATAGCGCAGGAAGAAATATTACGTTTAATAATTGTACAAACTGTAATTTTCAATTTTCCAAATAAATTAAACATCTGTTGGTGAAAAACATTACTATTACTTACGGCATTGGAGCTGTTATAAACTGGAACAGAACTGTGTTTCCATGAAGACTAGCTACAGTATTGTTGTGTTCAACTTACAAGGTGTATCAGCAGAGACTGTAAATCGCTATAACAACACGATTTTGCGAAAAATAAAATAAAAAAATTCAATAGACCATACAGCCCAGTTGCAGGAAAACATAATTGAGTATATTAGTAAAGTATAAGTGTGTCTCAATGACTACCAGACATTGAGCAAAATTAGCAAAATTAACATTGAGAAATTATATAAGGAGCAACTGTTGTCATGAGTTACACCCTTTGTTTTTTTATTACACATAATTCTTTATTAAACATTACATTCCTATGTGTAACTTAAAAAAAAAAGTCTTCTCGTAGGTGCAGGCAACAAGTTATACACTGTATGTCTTATACAAGTGTTTGATTTAACCTAACCTTATACACTGTCGCTAGTATGGCCATTACATTTGACATAAACCACGAGAGGTTATGTTATAAACAATAACGAAATCGCAAAAATTAAGATTATTTTTAATGAGTTGTGGCACAATGAAGACAAAATATGCAAAACAAGCAAATCACAAGTGGTGTTATTAGGTATATTCCATTTTGAGAGATTCGTCTTCATACGAATACTTATAATTGGCATGTTATTATTTTAAATTATGCATTTGCCTTAATATCCGTGCTCTGTTCTTTATATAACTTAAGAATATTCGGTGTGTGTGAATTTTTACCGTACGTTTTGTAAGTTTTCCTCTAGGCTTTATTTTTGGGCACAGGTAACCCCAGGGAGCCTATTTCATGAGTTCTATTTTATCATAATTTTACTTTTAGAGCTGTAAAAGGGTTATAATAATAAAATAATTATGAATATTATAATGTTTTATATTATTATAATAATAAGCAAGAAGTAGGTTTTCAACGAAGTTAAATTGAGAATTGAGATGAGTTTTTTTTTAATTTGGGGCACACTTATACCCCGTATAATTTTTTTAATGGGTAACATTCGAGGGTCAACAAAGTTGTCAAATTTATGCGTTACTTTCTTGACTGTTTACGTTACACACTTTCCAAATGGTTATTAAAATTATAACGCACGTAAACATTACTGTAATGGAATGTTATATTCATTGTTTTCCATTTTAGTGCCACATGGGCAATAATTTCATTTATTCGTTGCATTTGCTTTCTGTCAGTATAATAATTCAAATATCGACCGTAATACAGAATGATGATAACTGCACTAAATATTGCTGGTCAAATCCGTGCCACAAGCATTACATTTTATTTGATTATATAAACACGTGACACGTGAGTACATAAAATTTTATGAATATTATGAATTTGTAATGCAAATAAGTAAAATATATATCATATTACAGTGGGAATATAACTCATTCGTAAAACAGTGACGTCATAACAATGCGGTTTCTATAGTTACGCATGTATTAATAACTCACAATGCTGATAATACAACGGTTGTATTTTCAGGATAATACCACGAACAAATGTCGGTCGCTGTCACAATATTTGGTTAAACACAAATCGCAGCGACGATCGTTGCGTTGGTGTTATTTCACAATCTAGTCGGCCGCTAGTAAAAACCTAACCCGAAATGTCAGTATGTTTCAAGTACAAGTAAAATAGTAAAATGTGGTAATAAATGTGGCTTGCTCTTTGAAAGATGAAGTGGTCTAAATAAATATAGGTATCAAACTGTATATTTAGCTTCTTGTTAATTCTGCTTTACTAGATGACTCAATCAATTCATTATATTCCCTTTCTAAATATAATTCGTGGTTTTCTCAAAAATCGATAATGATTTTCAAAATACAACTTATTTCAACCCCAAACTTGTGAAAATTTCGTCGTTGGGGCTGAAATTCGTTGTATTTATAAAATCATTATCGATAATGAGAACACCACTTGTTACCCCTGGGAATATAACTCATACCTAAATCAGTGACATTATAACAATGCGGTTTCTATAGTTACGTATGTATTAATATGTGACAATAATGATAATGCAACTAGTGGAATTATCGCGTAAATACTCTCCTAGACAAATAACTGACCCCAATTTTAAGTTCCACATAGCGATCGTAACGGCGATGACCGCATATGAAAGAATAATTATATATCACGACGACACCCGAACCATTGCGATTGTCTTATTTATCGGTTTGCGAACTTGCAAATAATAGCCGCTAAACCGCCACCCACATACAATTTCTAACAGAAGAGGTAATCTAATCAGGAGGATTTCCGTGTTTTACAAATCGTTTAAAAAAATAGCACGGCATATTAACAAAAACAAAAATATTTTAAGTTGAATTTGCAAACTTTCTACTTAACATGTTTCAAATTACTACGCAATAATTCTAGTGTTTCAATGAAGAGATGTCATTCTGATCAACAGATGATTGACGAAATGTGGCATTTTCCGACAGAAATGATAAATATCTGTACTGATCAAACCTCCATTTTTTTTTTAATTTTTTTTTTGTGAGTGTGTTCCTTTTTAAATTGCTATGTTCATGCCGATCATTTGGTTACATGTGCAAATTACAAGGGTAACATTTTATTATTAAAGTCGATGTGGATTCAGTCCCAGGATACGAGCCAATTAAGCCGCTTCGAATGAATAACGAGGGGCACCTTTCACCCAAACCAGCGGGGGTGCACAATAAAGCCAGTAAATCATGATTTTGCACGTTGCTATTAGCGTCTGTGCAGGTTATTCCGCCAATATTTCACGTGATAGACGCGCCAGTTCGATTCCAGGATTTTAATGGCGGGTATTAGGAAAGGGATTTAAAAGTTAAAATCACACAAAACTGTTGCAATTGTAACCACATTTGCTTTCAAAACTGATAAATACATAATGAGATATTTATACTATACCGCTAAAGCCAGAGATATTTACAGCCTTCGTAGATTATTGTTTTTAAATAATACACGCAATTAGGGCATTTAAATTTATAAAATTTAAACAGTTCTGTCACGAATAATTATGTATTAATATAAATGCAAATTGAAATAGCATTTATGAAATATGTGTTTCATTTTAAGTTGAAGTTTTACGTAATTTTATTTATTTCCACCTTCTTACTAAATGATATTCTATAGGGTGTTATTTTGTTGTTTATGGTAACCAAGTAAACGATAAATTATAGGAACTGACCGGTAATATTTTACGGGCTTGTATAAAAGACCTGTAATATATTACAGGCTTGTAGAAAAGCAGACAGATTGAAAACTAATTCAAATTTTATTACAAACACCTTAAAACTATAATGGATCGGGCTTATAATTATACACATATATTCTTTTTCGAAATTCATTTGTACATTTTCAGAAACCATTTTCTGATTGTTACTTTCAATTTCCTTATTCACGTTTTTGCTAGAACCACAGAAATGGTTGGAGAAAAGTCAATGGTGGTTCGTTTTCTCTATTAGAACCCTTCTGATTGCGAGATTGAATCAGTTTTGCAATTAAAAGTAATTAAAATAAAAGTTTGTACGTGACACGCTTTGCAATTATTCTTTACGAGGCTCACTGGATTATGGGGCTCGCTCCTGCGTCGCTCGCCCCACAAACTTCCAGCTTGCCCGTAAAGATTAATTTACAAAATTTGTCACGTAAATAACTATTATTATCGCCTAACTATAGTCCGTCTAATTTTAAGGCGAAGCTTGGATCTACCCTATCCCATCTACGCTTACTGCGATCGCTACACTCGTATTGAACATATGTTGTGTAGAATCGGCCCTGTAAATTGTCGCTGATCACATGAACACGTTTATATTAACTTCGTCTTGAAATTGGACAGACTGTAGTTAGCATAGTTTCGTCTTTGTGGACATATTCGGAGGCATAATTTTTGTTTGATTAAGCTCAATATTAAGTTATTATATTATATAATATTTAATTTAATTTATTTGATGTTTATAATTTGATAAAACCGTAATAGAAATTATTATTATTATTATTATTTGATTGCAATCGTGACGCTATCCTCAACTGAACGAGCAGTAATCGCATTAGGACATTATACATTAATTGCCGTAATAAGTTTGTAATTTAATTTATTACGTGCTCCACCTATTCGCCCTTTTCAGCCGTAACACAATGGCCCCGATAAAGGCACGTGTAATATAAAAGATTAGGAGGCTTAGTCGGCATAAAGTGAAACCGAATATGATTAAATTACGGAGGAGTGTTACTGTTATTTACCTGGATGTTTAGGGAGATTCATTAAAAGCTCAGCAGGGAAAATTGTGAGACAAAGACGTTGGCTAATAATGAACAGTATATGAAAATAAACTATAAACATGACAAATGAGCAGCCTAGTACCTAATCATTTGCTTTTTTATTTGTTCAATTGATTTATAGCTATTTATGGTATAAGTGAATATAGTCGAATTTAATCCACGAAAAAACAGTTTAGCGCAAGAGGCGAATTAACGAAGTGCGATCATGTTTTTGAGTGGATAAAATTGCTTTATTCACTCACGTGTTCATACAAGATTTTTTCCAATTCGTTATCAGAGTTGAAGAATTTGCGTGAAGTATCACATTGTTAGGTGACACCAAAATTTCAAGGATAGTGCGAATTTACCTATTTTTTTACATTATTCACGTTGTCAATGGTTTTAGTGAATAAGGTGAAAATGTAAACATTTTATTCACCCATTCGATTAAAGTATAGTTTTACCGATGAGATTCAATAATGAGCATTTTAATTATGCGAATTGGAAAATAGCTATTTATGGTATAAGTGAATAAAGTCGAATTTTATCCACGAAAAAACAGTTTAGCACAAGAGGCGAATCCGAGTACGATAATGTTTTTGTGTAGATAAAATAGCTTTATTCGCGTGTATCAATAAGATATTTTCCAATTCGTTATCAGAATTGAAGAATTTGCGTGAAGTGTCACATTGTCAGATGACACAAAAATATCAAGGATAGTGCGAATTTACCTGTTTTTTTTACATCATTCGCGTTGTCAATGGTTTTAGTGAATAAAATGAAAATGTAAACATTTTATTCACCCATTCGATTAAAGTGTAGTTTTAACGATGAGATTCAATATACATAATGAGCATTTTAATAATGCGAATTGGAAAAAATCATGATTTAAATTATGATTTAAATATTCAATTCCTCAATTCTGATAACGAATTGGAAATAGCTATTTATGGTATAAGTGAATATAGTCAAATTTTATCCACGAAAAAACAGTTTAGCGCAAGAGACGAATCCGAGTGCGTTAATGTTTTCGAGTAGATAAAATTGATTTATTCATGTGAATCATATAAGCTTTTTTCCAATTCGTTATCAGAATTGAAGAATTTGCGTGACGTGTCATATTGTCAGGTGACACCAAAATTTCAAGGATAGTACGAATCTACCTATTTTTTACATTATTCACGTTGTCAATGGTTTTAGTGAATAAAGTGAAAATGTAAACATTTTATTCACCCATTCGATTAAAGTGTAGTTTCAAAGATGAGATTTAATATACTTAATGAGCATTTTAATAATGCGAATTGGAAAAAATCATGATTTAAATTATGATTTAAAACAAACGATTTTTTTAAATAAATCATTGATATAAAACAAAATCGTTTTTTTTAAATTAATGATTTCTTTTGCACCCTTTGTATATTCATCCTCACATAAATCTAGTGCAAAAAACTAGCTTACAATAGCAATTTTATATGGCAATGTCAATATGTTTGTACTAGACATGACTATACATTCCAATTGGTGAAAGTTAAAAACATAATGTAACTATAGAGTTAGCATGGATAGCAAGCACAATAGTGGTAACTTGTTTTATGGGCATTTTGAGATATTCACAGTGTTTAATTTTCAAGATTTTCAGTCTGTAAATATTACATTTCAAGTCAATAACCGTTCAAATTTGAATTGAATCATAGAGGTAAAAGGTTATATTACTTGTTAATGTTATAAAATTATTAATTATCAGATAATTAAGTAGTAAAAGTTAAATTTTTTACACTGACCACTTTTAGATAAATAAAATAATGTTATTTTATTAACTGGGAAAAACATAGCAGATAGATTATTACAAATAAGAAATATACTTCATCCAAGGATCATAAACTTATTAATTCAAGATAAATTAACTTTGCAAGTTCGTAAAAATAAATTTTCAGTTATAAGTAAACGAAGCATGTAATTAAAAATATATATATTAATTTTCGTCGTCCAAGGCATTGTTATCATTAACTGTTCCAGAAATGGGTCTTGTAAAAATTTGAGTTAATTTTTTGGAAAAAACAATTCTTATGGTATACCATTCGTTTGTTTTAATTCTGGTCCCGTCATCCCTTCTTTAATGATTTTATTCTTCAAAAATTGAACTATCGTATATTCAGCATCTTCAAAAGTACTTTTATATTAATGACCATTATGGTCATAATTATTGACCATAATACCCAGCTGGTCATCAATGACCAGCTTTCTCATTCGGCTCTCACTTCACAAAAATATATTTAACGCATGGACGTTGAGAATTACATTTAGTATTATTCAATACGTATATGGAACTGAAATGTTGCCACTCAAATCTTCAACTTTAATTTCTAAAATATTTATTTTCTGACGCATTTGTCACGCCCTGTTTGGTTCTTTTTTCATTACTTTTTTCTTTACTTTAAGTTCTTTTTCTACCCTAAAGTGAAATGAATCAGCAAAAAACACATATCTCATGAAATATCAAGTTAAATCATCTAAAAGATTTTCATATTTGTGCAATCCAATTCATCTTCTAACTTAGAAATTTAACGTCTGTCACGATAAAACGAAAATTATTTAGAAATGTTATATTATTAATTATAGACAAAATGCTAAACATATCATAAGCCAAATAACATCGTATTACTTAACTTTATCTTTTGTTATCATAAAAGTAATTTAAAAAAATTGCAATACAAGATTTCACTAGATTGAATGCCTACAAACGGAATTTACAATTGTATTCCATTATTATTACCATGGATAATTGATGAAACGGATAGTTACTAAGGTAAAATAAGCCGTATCTAAATCTCGTAAATACTAAGATATTTAGCGTAACTTTTTGAGTTACAATTAAAATATCTTAATAATTGATAGATACGGCTAACTTTTGTAGTAATACACATCTTTAAAGAAGATACGGCAACTTTTATAAAATATTTTTATTGTGAAAAAATAAATTTAATTGTTTCATTTTATTATAAAATTGTTCATCAATTGATATTACCGCATCTAAAACTGATAACTAATTTTCGTAAAAAAAAGTGAGTTACTACCTCTGTGCTTAGCAGTAACTAACTAGAGCAGTGTAGTTAATTGTAAGTAAGTAAAACATTTTTCTTTTCTTCTATATTTGGTCCATCATAGATACAGATATACACCTGGCACATATACACAATTTTGTTCTTAAACATCAATTATTGTTCAGGGTATGCCAAAATATGTACCTTAAAGGTAATAAATACCTTAAAATACGATTATTTTTTTTGCACTATTACCTATTATCACAAACTTAACCATACAGCAACTAAACTTAACAGAGTGAATTCAATGATTTATTAAGAAAATCATATGATTTAAATCGTTGTGTAAATCAATTCATTTAAATCACATCTACCCTGGTAAACACTCATCATAAATATAAAACAAATCTAAAAAAACTAAAAAACTTGAGTTTTGTTTTTTTTTTAATCAAAAATTTTTAATTTTATTTTTTAATCCTGATTTATTCAAACCCTAACCTAACATTGCAAAATTGTGGTTTTGCACTATTGCAAGATAAGATAATTTTGTCAGATGTTAATAAACGTGGAACCTTCCCCTCCCCAACAGGTAATACTCCATAAGATTAAAATTCAAGTAACATCTCATAAGATTAATGTTCACCTTACTCCCATATGACAAACCTCTGCGTAACAACCCATGAGACAAACCTCCACGTAACATCTCATAATATTAACCTCCCGGTCAATTCCCATAAGATTGCCATTTATCCGAGTTTCGGGCGGCATTGTGCTGCCAGAGATTCAATATATTCATTAACCCCGACGTGATTTATTCGTGACTACTCAAAACTTCTCTGGCATTTGTCGGTGACAACGCTATCAGGCGGCTAAGTGATGAATAACCGCCACTTCATGAATTGCCGTGAGAGGAGTGTATATTTGCATTATTTATAGCATAGCCGTGCGTAAAAATAGTTCCAGATGTGAAAAATAAGTGGGTTATTTTAAGCGAGTGTACAACATACAAGGATGACATAAGTTACATCTCATTTAAGATCGCAGGTAAGTATCAACGAAACAGCGAAAAACCATATACGAATAATACAATCGGATTTAAAAAGAAGACAAAAGTTTTCTGGTCAATAAAGCACATTTAAAAAATGAAAGAATATACAGGGTGGTCAATTTATAAATGACTCAAAATTTTGTGTCCCGGATTTATGGTACACTCTGTATACTCGAAAATAATTTTAAAAAGTAGCACGTCAAGTGTCCAATAACTTGTTTTCCTCAATTTTCATTAGTCAATCAGCAATGGTCCTGGCGAGGATAGGTGGGCCACACTGTATATTAACAATTCGGTCGCAGTTGCCATGTATGAAGAATAAATTCATAATTTGTTGATACGTGTATGTATTTATTATTTTAAAATGTCTATTTCATGAAGTGCTCAACGATATAAACACTTTTGAAGTGAAGTTTTTAAAAGTAAAATTTCTTTGTTAACATTGGGTATCAGTTTCATTACAATTATTAATGATTATTAGAATTGCTTCATATTATTATTATATTACATCGCTTCGGTGAGTTTAGGCATATTATTGGAGATTTGTTTAAAATTAGAAATGATTCGATTGAATGTGAAATTTTATGATGAATAACTTATTATAATGTGGAAAATGTAAACACATGTGGTTTTGTAGTTTACATCTGCAGACACTTTGTGTACATCATGCGGAGGTTCGGTGTAATAATAAAAGAAATGTATTGGTCATAACTACGTGTGTTTTATAGCACACCTAAATTTTATCGTGCAAAGTGCAGTAAAAACTGAACGATGTTTCTTATAATACGTGGCGCCTTTATTGGCATGCTTGATTGGATGTTCTATGGAATTTGAAAAATTGTGAGTTGTTATAACTGCAACTTCATCAAGCATAACAAGATATAATATTATTGTAATGCAGAAATCCTCAATTGATTTATTTAAATATAATTATTATTATTTTGCTAAATGAGAGCGTAACAGGGATGCTATTTAAAAATCCAACATCTAGTATTAATTAATAATATTGTACATGTTAAGTACTGCTAAATATTTGGAACCTGTGAAATTAACGACAGGAAATACCCATCTACTTTTAGAACCGTGTAAATTTAATGGAATTCAAACTTCAGCTACACGCAGATATTAAAATTTTACAGCCTGTTTTCCTCAACGTTATTTATACGTCTAATTTACTTCTCAACTGTTGGGAAACGAAGTTATCACAAATATTAATCTACGTTTGTAAACTTCACTTTTCTGGCTCACTGAAGTTTTACAGATTATAAACTGATAATTAATTCCACACGAAACATCGCAGGTAAATAGTCGAACACAGGTTGTAACTATTGGCACGTATACAGGGTGATCACTTTTACGACGCCCACCATTAGGATCTATTAAACGGAAATATATACAGAGTTGGTCAAATGGGAGAAAACTTTCTTGTTTTCATTCCTTTTAATATTCTGAAAACAAATCCGGGATATCTTGCACAGTTCCTGAAATATCGCTGAATAACGAAAAAGTGCACTTTCCTTTTCCTTTTATAACTTTTCTATTTTTGAAGGAAATTTTTCGAAGCTTGGCACTCTTACATTTTCCGACGTGAGCCTCCTGATGACAGTGCCTAACATTTTCTGCGCCAACTAGATGCCCGAATTTTCATACTCAACTTTTATTTTTTTTATATATTTATATTTAAGGAACTGTGCAAGATATCGCGGATTTCTTTTCAGAATATTAAAAGGCATGAAAATAAAAAACTTTTCTCCCATTTGACCAACTCTGTATATATTTCCGTTTAATAGATCCTAATGGTGGGCGTCGTAAAAGTGACCAGCCTGTATAGGTATGACCATCCAGCACAAATTATTTTCCACTTTGGATTTATCAACAGCAATGTTTACAGTATATTCATTACATCGTTACAGTATTCGTACGTACCTATTCCAACCGTAAATCAGACATGATAAAATATAGTTGCAATTGTAACGAGAGATCGAATATACTGTAATACAGTAATGCTAGTTACTGTTAGTGTAGTAAGTGTAAATGTAAGCCACAATTATTGCAATGCAAAGTTAAAAAACAAGTCAGCTAATTACTACAAGTACTAATGATTCGGTACTTCATTTTATTTCGTTGGTTTTTCCCCGTATACTTACAAAGGAAAAACTGGTAGTAAAGCCTGAAGCTTGCTATTATGTAAAACTGCTCGTTTGTGTCGTTAATTACCCAACGAGCGTTAAGTGCCCTGTGGCTGAATTCAAAGGCGAAAGTATGAAATATTTCTCTATGGTCATTATAATACAGGGTGATTTTTTAGCTCAGCAACAAACTCTGAGAGATGAAAACTCATGTAATTTTAAGAAAAAAAAATCTGGTTTCTAAACATTTGTTTACTGTTGTACTTTTTTCATAAAATACTAGGACAGGTAGGAAAATGCATAAATGTAGGTTTACATGTTAAATTCCTATGTATACCAAGCCAATTCAACACCCACTATATACCCAGAGAGCACATAAAGTATTAAGACCTGGCTTTATTTTTTCCCCTGTATAAATTTTCGAAAAACGCTTCAACAGGTCAAAATGATTTTTTTTCAAACACATATTTTGCGACCATTTTCAATTTTCCACCTCTCTCCGTTTTGAAGTTATGACGTCAGAGCCATTTTTTTAAATAATAACCTATATTTATTATTATTGATTTTGCTAGTTCTTTTTATTATGTTTTCAACAACATGACATTTTCAATATGTAACATTTAAAAACAATTGAGAAAAAGTGCGTTAAAGTAAAACTATTAAATTATTATTTCAATGTGCAGAATTCATCTAGTTACCATTCAAAACAGCGTTAGTTAAAACACAATTAGGAAAAAAGGCTTGGATTTTAAATATTGTCATTTACACCCCAGACTTTGTATAAATATATCATTTTTTAATTATTCACATAATAGTGTAACAATAATTACTGACGAAATCTGTATTACTCTCTTGGTGAAACTATTTTAAACAAATACATGCAAGGACTGAATAACTGCAGCAGATGAGATGCAATATATCGTTTTACCAATTACAAAATCATAGTAAGATTCAATTATTTGCAATTGTTGTACAAATAACTTTTTGATTACGGCTCGTAGAAAAATTGCTGCTCTAGTTAATTGAGTCGCGATTTCAGTGTTCTGAATATAAAATTTGTGGCACGGTGTTGTGAATATTTTAAACATTAAGATCTAATTTATGATGTAGATTTCAGGATTAAAATAAACTTGGGAAATTATGAGGTATTAGCGATGACGGAATAATTACAGCAAGGAACTATCACTATTTCAGATCATGGTATACTTATATAGATAATCACCGTTTAACACCATTCTCATTAATCAAACCACATAGTAAATGGGTGCATGTGCATACAGTGGACCATCTAAAGAGACGAGTGAAAAGACACCGAAGTGACGTTAAAAATTGAGAAAAAACAAGTGTACCTGTACAAAAATAGACTAAAGTAGTACGTAGAATTAAGAAAAATGTAAATAGTGATTAGTGTTAGGAAAAAATTTAAATAGTAATTAGATACTTTGTTTCTTTTGCGGGGAACGTGTAAGGGAATAAAACACGCATGTTATTACACTGTCATTGTTTTTTACTAGGGTGAATTTTATTTAGGGGATCCTTTTTTGGACTTATTAAATTAAAAAACGAGGTAAAATTTTTCCAAAAGCATTGATTTTCCCGTGCTGCCCAAGCAAATTTGCCATTTAAACAATACGGATGAAAAGACTCATAAGACTCATCATTTTTGTCCAAATTTTCAAAGCTCTGTAGGGGCTGCAGATCATTCTTACACATCGTCATAAAAAAGGGGCATCAAAATCCTCTTCAACACTGTTGCAAAGGTTTGAATCCGATCTTTTGTTTCTTTGAATTTAATTTTCAAAAAAGCCTCTTATGCAATGAAGGATTCCATGGACATATATTTTTGCGTCAAGCTGCAGAGCATTCTTACACATCATCATAAAAAAGGGCATCAAAATCCTCTTCAACCTGTTGCAAAGGTTTGAATCCGATTTTTTGTTTCTTTGAATTTTATTTTCAAAACAGCTTTTATGCAATGAAGGATCCCATGGACAATATATTTTAGCGTCAACTGTTGTTTAAAAAAACCAGAATTCTCAATATTCTAGGACTATCCTGTAGTAACCAAAGAATCACAAAATTTTGCATTTCCACCATCACAGTTTTGTTTAGAAAAAGAAGAAGTTTTAGATATTATTATTAACATTGTCCTCTTTCAGTTACTGTTTTCATTCAATATTTTTATTTTGTACAATATTCAAAAATCGCAAACCGTTTACCCGACAAGCAATTAATTTCTGCATAAATCAGTCGGCAATAACATAAAATCAATGCTCAAACACGCTTTTACATTTAATATTGCCACTAGTCGCCCTTAAAAGCCAATCCATATGATTAAATCGGGCCATTCAAGTGGATCGTGCATTAATTTTACATTATTTACAAAGCGGCGCTCGCATAAATCACGGAAAAGGATGACGCGATTGCGGCTAATCAGAGGCATCGATTCGCAGCGTATCAATTTCATTCGAAATAACCCTATTTATCACCGTACAATTGACGAGTATTTAGTTTTAAATTGCCCGTTTTCAAACTCGAATGGAATTTCCTGAAAATATTACAATCGAAAAATGTTTAAATAATTAATAACCATCATAAAGTAATAAATGTAAATTTATTATTACGCACATCTCCACAAGAATAACAATACTATCGTGCATATTCGCCTCCAAACTTATAGAGTTTCGTTTATCTCATCCTTACACCCCACTAATAGAGTTTTCACTCTTACCGATACCGATAGTATTTTCACCAACGGAATTTTCAAATTTATTTTCCCAGCGGTATGGTTTTTTTTATTGTCAGTTACCAAAAGTACGTACATTCTTGATGTTAAAAAAAGCCTAAGTGGTGAAATAGTACGTGACACTGACAGATGAATTGACATACTGCAACAATATTCGACGTAACCTTATTTTGGTAATTTTTTGTTTCATTCAGATTACAGGTGATAGACAGAGATGATACTATTCCACCAGGGTATTTAAAATACTGTATGTCGTATGTCGTAATCTAATGAAAAATCCTGAAATTTTCACATAGTGTCCACTTTTGGATGGCCGCGATCGTAAACTAACTTTTGAAGATTTTTTTTGTAAGTTTATGCAATTTTCTGAAAAGTTGGGGTTTGTTCAGAACAGTTTCACAAAGGTAGTATGGACTCTTAAAAACCCTTAAATATTTAAGAATTTCAAAGTTTCTTTTGGGTAGACCTTCACGAATAATAAATATTTTAATGATGAATTAATACACAAATCAAGAAATTACTAAATTTTTCTACGTACAAGGCAAGGGGGACAGAATTATTCTTCGAACTTGCAAAATATGTAATGAAACTAATCCCCATTTATCGCATATGAACGAAATGAGATTCCGAAAATTTGAATCAAATTTTATCGACACTGGACATTAAATGGGAGAATAAATGTAAGAAAGCCGGTCACAGATAATGAGGAAGTGCAAGAAATTTTGTCGACCTACTTCCGAGTGCATCCAAACGCATATCCGTTATTGTCAAGAACATTTGGGAATTGCTAAATCTTTAGTGCAGAGAATATTGATATCTGAGCGGCATTTTGAGGAATACTTAATTGATAATTGGTACATAAAATAATAATTGATAATTACTTGAAAACTTGATAACTTGATAATAATTGATTCTTGCATCTTGGACGATACAAAATTTAAATTTGTACAACTTATGATTTTTTTTTTTTAATTCTCTGCACTGAAGATTTTGCAATGCCTAAATGTTCTTGATAACTACGGATAGATGCGACCCCCTTTTTCTCTCATTCTCTCCAATACTCCACCTTTTGTTGTCCTTGTTCGTCGATCAACCCTGTAGGTTCCCTGTACCCTGTTACCCTGTACCCTGTACCCTATTACCCTGTAGGTTTCCTTGGCCCTGGCCAGCTAAGTGAACATGGCGTGTGTAATCCTTTGGCCATATCTAGGTGGGGGTGTGGCTCCATGTAATTTAAATTACAAGACCGTAGGGTGAACTCGGGAAGCGCTTATTTAAATTACGATACAAAATGTCCCTCAACAAAACGTAACTTAATTGCCACAAAGAAGACAAAAATTATCGTACACAATAATTTTGACGTACGGGAGAGGTGGTATGAAAGGGACACGTATTGAAAAGGACAATTCAAATTGCGCGACAACACCTATTTACACCTCTCTATAAGCTTCTGTTATTTCATAGACGGCGGCATTATGCTTGTGATTTTATTCACGCTCCAAAGCAAATTATTCTGTAATTCTTTACACATATATGTAAGTATAAATAAAAAAGTTCTGTACTTCCTTAATTTTCTTTAAAAAATTATTTGCTACCGGTTTCGGTGATTAAACCATCAAAGATGGCAAAACTACAAAGATTTTAATATAAATATTACATGCTACTTTTCATAAAATGTACATTTTTTTATAAATTTAATTCACAGAAACTACATTTTGACTTATTCTAGCTATGAGTTTACATGATATAATTTTGTGTGTTTTTAAATGGTATTTCGTTAAGTGCGAGTATTGTATTTTAGCAATTTGTTATTTGTTAGGTGTTGACGATATTTTTTTTTAGTATCTATTGGTGAGGTTAGTGAGCTTCACATGTTTTCGAATGCTTCTTAATTCCCAGAATTTCTAATACTAATGTTTTAATTATAATTGTTTACTTACATGTCAAGGGGCTCACACTATATATTTGTTCATATTATTTTTCTGCATTTTCAATTGTATAATCAATAACTTATTATCTGTAATCTGTCACATAGCCAGAAATCTACAAATTCATAGTGTGAATAGCTCTTACATGTCAGACATGTCCACTCAATGTTCTGCAGTACAATATATTTAATTACTAATGTTTTAATTATAATTGTTTACTTACATGTCAAGGGGCTCACACTATATATTTGTTCATATTATTTTTCTGCATTTTCAATTGTATAATCAATAATTTATTATCTGTAATCTGTCACATAGCCAGAAATCTACAAATTCATAGTGTGAATAGCTCTTACATGTTCAGACATGTCCACTCAATGTTCTGCAGTACAATATTTCTTATCTTTCAGGAATATCTTTCTTATATATAAGTCACTTTGAAATTTTGTAAGATTTAATGTATTTTTTGAAAAGGCTATTTAAAAAAATCTCAAAATGATGACGTGATGGAGGAAATTTAAATGTAGTTTCAGAATCGGTATGAAGAACTACATAAACTACACACAATGGTGTATGAGAAAAACAAATTGTGCTGGCCAGGGTTATTAATCGCTTATATTAATACACTAGTGTGATAAATGACTATTGTAGCTTACCTAAACTAAATCCTACAATATATCGTGTGACCCCGGTAGAGTTACTAAAAGTGACAACTTTTTATTATTTCACAATTGTAAAAATAAACAAAAAGAGTTACAGAGCGGCGGTTTGCATCATTGAATTCGTAATGTGTTAAATGGCTATTTAGATGTAAACCCCGAATAATAAATTTTCGTAAGTTATTTTTCTATCAACCGCCGCATAAATAAAATTAAAAAATTAAAATTAAAAAGTTCCTCTTAGTAACTCAATCCGGGGACATACTACAGGGTATCCTACGGAAACCGTCCATTAAAATTTTATGGTATGACCGAAAAATAAAAGTAAAAAAAAATCATGCAAACATAGCTGATTCCGTTCTCCTTAAGTGAAACACTTTTAACCTTGGAACTGGAAGAAATTTCGACCGGAAGTAGCCATCAACTAATGATTTTTAAATAAAACATCCTATATATTATTATGATTTTGGCTTCGCAGTTTTTAACCGAATTTCGTTAGTAGTGAATGTCCAGTGGTTTTTTTGCCCTCTATTAACAAAAATCAGTCAGAGACTGGATAAAAGCAAACTAAAGTCAATAAACAGCCACTTCACAACCTTAGGTAAGATTAGGCCCTTTTTATCTCGCACGTGGTGCCCATACCACTCTCCACTCTCTATCGTCAGGGCTCTCAAGGTCCACGTAATACCGTATGCTTGTAAACCTTTTTTTTTACTGTTAGGTATCTATACTTTAAAATCACATTTTTAAATTATTTGAAAGAAAGTTCTACTTTTCGTCCCATGGGAGGCAAACAACTTTGGCTCCCTCGTATGCGGGAGGCTAACAACTTTGCCTCCCTAGAATAATACTTAGAATAGAAACATTGAATAGCTGTGATAATAGTGTATGGTTTTCTTTTATTGATAGCGCTGAGGGTTACATGACCCGAGGCTGTAATAGTGTGGTGTATATACTAATTTTTCAGTACTAGAAGAATTACAATAATTTAAAATTTAATATTAAAATACAACAAACATCTATCATTACCTCAATCAAAATTTGACATTGATGTATTCAACGAATATAGAGAAAATGTGGCCAGCTAAGGCCGGCTAATTGTGGTACATATGCTTAGCACGCGAGAACTACAAAAAGATTCCCCGAAAGACGAAAACTTGAACATCTACATATCACGTTGCAAAGTATGTATTCACATTTATTTTAGTCAGCTCAAAACGTTCAACATAATCTCCTATGACCACGCACCCGGTTTAATAACCGTATTCAATCCATTACGTATTTTATTCAACCGATCCACAATAGTACCCGTAATCCATTCAACGTGCGATATAAGCCTCATACTATTTTAGTTTATAAAAATTCGTACGTTCCTTGTATACTTTGATTTTTAACAAAATATATATATTCTAAATATTATATTTTGACATTTGGTTTTTAAATTGTCATGCACAAGAAAATATAACATTTATGTAATATATGCAATCATATGTATTACTGGGGAGCAAAGTGCCATTTCCTCCCTTAGATTTTGATGGGAACAAATGGACCACTCGTCTGATTACTACTTTTGCTGCACGGCAACTTCCGGGTTTTCCAACAAAAATAAGATCAAGATTAGTTATTCTAGTGAGTCTTCTGCTACTCGTCCAGTACCTCATTCGGAAGACCTAAAGATGTTTCGCGTGAAGAATATGCTATTACAGACACAGAAGAACAAATTGCCGAGTTATCGACCAGCAGGGATGAATATTTGCCATCTGAGGAGGATGGACCTTATCTATTAAATCAATCAGAATTAAATGACCTTATTCGAGTTTTGAATTTGTCAAAAACTCAAGTAGAACCACTAGGATCTAGACTGCAAGGATGGAAGCTGTTACCTACAGGCACACCTATTTCTCTGTATCGTAATTGTCAGAAAGAAATATCAAAGTATTTTTCAACCGAATAAGGTTTTTCAATTTTTCGATGGTTTGGTGGTAATATTAGGTCATCAACACAACCCAGAAGAATGGCGTATTTTTATCGATGCTTCGAAATGGTTTTAAAAGCTGTACTTCTTCACATAGGAAACGTTCATCCATCCATCCCGGTTGGCCACGCAGTTCATATGAAGGAAAACTATTACAATATCACTCGTCTTCTCGACAAAATTAATTCTCAAAGTGACCTCAAAGTTGTACCAATTTTACTCGGTTTATAACTGGGGTATACAAAGCACTGCTGTTACCTTTGTGAGTGGGACAGTCGAGCGAGAAATTCCCACTACATTGTTAAAGACTGGACAAATGAATATACTTCATAAGTTAGTAGTGGAACCTGATAAAATATTTCTACCGCCATTGCACATAAAATTAGGTTTGATAAAGAATTTCGTTAAAGCAATGGATAAGGATGATCGTGGATCCTAATACCTTAAACAAAAGTTTCCCAATATCTCAGATGCAAAACTTAAAGAGGTAATTTTTGTAGGATCCTAAATTAAACGTCTACAACAAGATGTACAATTTGTAGAGGCCTTAAATGACTTGGAACGTGGTGCTTGGAATGCTTTTAAGAGTGTGACCCAAAATTTACTAGTGAACACAAAATGTGACTGAATTAAATAAAACAATTTTACTTTGTTACTTCCACTAACGAGGCTGATGGTAACAAAGTAAAATTGTTTTATTTAATTCATTTACCATGTTCCACAATGTAACGGCTACCAGTATACAGTATACAAAATGTGACCTTTGTGAAGTTAACATGAATTGGGCTGTAACATGAGCCTGAAAATTCATTTTTTACCCTCGCACCCATGCCACAGAGGAAGGCCCCCCTTCGGGGGCGCAAACTCTGAAACAAACACGGCTCCGCCGCCGCCGCCCTCGCACCTGATTTTCTTTCCCTCGAACCTCGGTGACGTCAGTGATGAAACCGGCGAGAGATTCATTAAGACATTTATGTTATTGAAAAACGGTATCAGTGAAAGTGGAACAGTGAAATGTTGGCTGATAATTGATGGACATTGATATCAGAAAGTACCGCAGGACAGTGTAAGAGAAAAGTAAAAATAAATACATTTTAACACAGAACGATAGCATACAATGTAATTAATGTAAGCAAGCAATGTAATGTACATACCTAATCAATATTAGTTAATTTATAGTTCAATATTTTTTGTTCCAAAAACTAACATGCCAAAATAAATTTGTTTTTATTGTTATTATAACAACTATAATAGAAAGTAAACTTGTACCTAGTTACTAAAGAAAAAGAAAAAAAAGAAAATTTGTTGCCTGGTGTAATCGAGGCAATTGATTCTATTCTTCTTAATTAATCGAGTAAATTGGTGAGATTAACATTCTCTTTTTAATATACGTATTATTAATTATTAATAAAATTATTTAGAAGAAAATCTGGTATTTAATTCTTATTTAATTATTACATATTTGTTTATAAACATATACATTTAATATCCATTCAACATTATTAAAGTAGGCCGTAATATTTTTTTTATAACGGGAAATAATTTGGGGTTGATGTTGTCGACCACCCATCAAAAACTTTTCTGGATGGGGAACTGCTATGTAAGTTCCAGAAATCCAGAAATCCAGAAAATCCATAAATCCGGAAATAAACCAAATGCAGGATAACTTCCCTCCAGAGACTAAGGGTCTGAAGAGTGGTGTGTGCCGTGAACTCAAGAGTTCATCTCCTATTGCAACATCTTGTTCTGTGCTACTGAACAGTGAACTAATATAACCCTATTTATATGAAATATTTTTAAATTAAGACTCTAAAAGGGTTTTGATCTTGCTTTGAAATTAAAGAACGCATGCAGATTTGTCGACAACCTCAAGACCAGCGAAACCAAAGAACGCACGTACCGGTTCACATCAATCCCGGTCCCACCTCAGTTACGACCGAAATTTTAACGGCTCACTTTTACGCGCCGCTGGACCGCGAAGTTTCACCCCCATGGCCACCCCCGTAGTGAAATATTCAGAAGGCCTCCCACGCGACCGCGCTCGATATTGGCCCATTAATTAAACACCCGGAGACTGCTACAGGCTGAATACTCGTCACGTCTAAATTAATTACGACCGGCTCTTCCGGTTGCTTAAAGTCGTCGCGAAGACAATTTAACGCAAAGGTTGCTTGTCGTACGTTGATTGATGGCCCGTAAATTGTTTTTAAACGGCCGATTTGAATATCGAGGTTGCCTCGGAAGGGGATGAGCGGCGTGAGAAAAGTTTAAATTGGAAGTGTAGTCGTGTAAGCGGCGCTCCGTGGAAACTTGGCGTCAATTGAAAATAATTGATGTCAAATTAAAGCAAAATTTTTACAGTTTAGTGGATTCAATTTTCTTGCGAAAACAAAAAGTATGAGGGCTCAGCAATCACCACTATTCAGCTGGTAAAGTAGTGATACTCATCATGATGGCAGTGAAAAACAACATATCAATTAGCTTGAAACTAAAAAAAATCATTAAAATTAAAATATTTCTTATCGCCGAAATGCCACCCTAGCCGCAATTACTGCCTCTCTTATAGAACAAGCATACATATCATTATAATAACCTTTGCGTGCTTAAGACTTGTTTTGTTAATTCTCTATCTATTCTAGAGTTTATATCGTTTGTCTTCTTATGTGTCAAAGTTTCGCGTGTACCCTCTGTGGCCTGTGAGTCATGTATCGTGTTGCAAAAGTGGTGGACTACACCGAGGACCGCAATCACGCCGCCTCCATTCTAAGTGACTCCTCCACCCCCTGGGACACACTGAATACTTTTAACGATTAGAGATCGTGGAGTGTAAAATGCACCGTGGGGGTGGCAGTCGGCCGAACCGTATCAGCATAAAAATCGACCGGAATTTCCGATAACCGACGACTTGACCCACATTGCACCTTCTTTTCATTTAAGCGGAATCCGGTAATATCCCACAGTCACCCCAGATAATTTTAATGGGGCATATTTAAATCGTGAAATTCCAATATAGCGAGGTAGATTAATGTATATTAGAAATTAGTAGGTTTCATATGGGGGATTAACTTCATAAATGTGAATAGGCAATTAGTAGTGGGTGATTATCGTAATGACATGGTACGTAAATGTGGGTTTCAAAATAGTGACCAAGGGCGGGGAATAATGTGCTGTTGCTACTTGTTGGTTGAAGTTGCAGAGGGATGAAGAGATTTAGTGGTGTTGACTAAAGGAGTAGTGTAGGGTCTGCGTGGAGCTTTATCTTCACTGTTTAATTTTGTGTGAAAAAACAGGCGTAATTAACAAACTGATGGGATGGTAAGCTTTGCGACTACTCTTGTCGAGCATTCTACGTGATTAATTAATTAGTATTCCATATTATAGAAAGTGTACTTGTACGGCTGTGTGCCTGATTCACTTTTCTTGTAAACGATGACAAATACGATAACATAGACGAGTTAATCAATAATTAAGTAGTGCAAATTTTTGTAAAAATCAATATTTAAAAAAATAATGCACCTTGAAATTGATCTTAGAAAAAAACAACTGGAGATAATGTTAGTATCTTTTCTTGGTAAAATTTGGTCATCAAATGTTCAAGTTTGTTAATCGAGCTGCTCGAATTGAATAAAGTCCGTGAAATAACTTCCGTTCCATTTCGTAAAATTACCGTTCAAGTTCGTAAAAGTTTTTCTTAAAGATTCAGCTTACTGCTCACACACAGATTTACGGATTTTCGTTAGGCCACACGCTACTGTACGATAGGGGTGAAAAAAGCATAATGACCGTTGGGTTTCAAAATATTTTCCAATATTTCTGCAGTCATAAAAGAAACCATTTTTTCTAAATTAATTTCTTAAATTGAATACACACACAAAATTAAATACACAATGAATATATAAATAACGCATGTGAATATATCTCTAAATAAGAAAAAAGTCACAAACACAAACTAAAAGTACATAAGCTAATCAATATCTAAAAAAGTCCTCTAGAGAATAAGGTTCAATTCGACATAAATACACATATAGCTGTTTCTTGAATTCTATTCTGTTTTTAATTATTTTTATATGATGAGGTAGTTTGTTGAATATTCTAAGTGCCTGAACACAGGGACATTCGCTAGTCAGACTTAACCTACAGGTTGGTATCGCATAATTTACGTGGTGTCTTGTGTCATAGTTGTGTAGGTGCTTATATCTGCAGAAAGAATCTTTGTTGTTAAAATTATAAAGTAATGTTTCATACAGATAGATACCCGTTAGAGTCAATAAGTTGTTACCCCGCACAATATTTCTGCAGGACTCTCTGTATTTTAGTCTAAATAAAATTCGAACTGCTTGTTTCTGGCATTTAAAAATGTGTCTAAATGTGCCTAAAATGTGTTTTAGACACATCGAATGTGTCTAAAACGAACCAAACATTCAAAATTACCGTGATAAACAAGTTTTAAAACATCGTTGTCTTCTGTTTCATAGAAAAATTCTGTTTCAATTTCGTGCGAATTCTATAAATTTGCCACGGTCAGAGCCATTATCAATATTTTGAGGTTTTCTTGACAACTTATTACATCCAATGTAGTACACAATTAAACTAACGGTGGATTCATTCTGTGTAGAACTTCTGAATTTGATACTGGCACGAAATGCAAAATGGACGCAACAGCATAAATCTCAAAATGAGTTGCAATTCTGTCTAAAACGAAAACATCTATACACAAAAGAAACAAAGCGCTATTTTAGTCTGCTGGTCTATCTTAGCATAAGCTATGTTACTTTTGAGTACTCCCATTTCTCGGGGGTGCTTAAATACGTAACTGTGAGCATTAATTTATTCGCTATTACCTTTAAACTAACCCACCCAACCTAACTTAACCATTGACCACAATAATATACAGGGTGGCCCAATTTGGATATTTCTATAGGGGATCTCGCTAACTAGAAGAGATAGAGAAAATCGGATGGCGTATCCTCGATATTTTTTTCAGGACCAACTCAATGGTGAAAAAAAATGACTATCGTCTTTCGTTTTATCAATGTTCCATATATTTCTGATTTTGTGGGAGGGGCAAGTTTCCGGTAGCCCCTTGGCGGCAGAAGTATAAATCCGCCACTGCAATAAATATGAGAATAGATAGTGAACCTGGCAAGTGGTCGCGCAACAGTGGCGTGTCAAAGCCGTAGACAAGTTGCGCAGCCACGAAAGAAACGCTGCCGTTGCCAACGGTATATCATAAAATCCCCCATAAACTGCGCTACATATTCAGACACCCGCCATTTTTGACTCATCCAGTAAGGGTAAGGTAACTACGTTTAATTATGTTTTTGTTTCAAAGAAAAATTACAATGTTAGTGTTTGCACATTATACAAAAATGGGAGATTAATCCTGGCCAGATGGTGGGAGATATGGCCGACTGAGGGGGCCATTTATATGCTAAAAGAGTGGGATAATTTAAAAAGGAGGAAGCAATTAGTGTAAGTGGAATTTGCGAGGCGACGCGGTACCGTGGGAATTCATTTGTCTTGCTGCTTCCTTTTCTGTTCCTCTTCGGCATTTGTGTACGCTTCGGTGTTAATTAAAATATCGCAGAGTTTTAATCCCTCACTATTTTGCCCGACGCAATTGCCAGGACGTCCCACGACTTAATTTAAAATTGCTACTGCTGGATTTTATTTCCTACTTACAACAGACGATATTCGAAATAATTATGCCTGACTATTCGAGACATGCTGCCTTAATATCAGTTATCTACAGCAGCATGTCGAGGGAATCAAATTTATGAGGGTATATCTTTTCCCGTGGGGTATTTATTGAGATAATTTTACAAAAATATCATATTCCAATCAAGTAGGCAAATATTACAATATATTTTACTCACAATCAGTTGAAAATATGTGCATTTATGCCTTTTAAAGCGGGAAGTGACTCATTGTAAAATTTTACTTCCCGGCTAGCCGGGAATGCACTTTCCCAGCTAGCAAGTGTCACTGTCACTTTGATAAATCACAAAACTTTTAAAATAATCTAAGAACAGCATTAAACTATTTAGAACAATTAATATTGACGGTTACATTACTATTATGATTGATATTGACTGTTAACGTCAAGCCATGCTTTTCCTGTAAATTATATTGCCGAGTGCTAGAAGTCAAAAGATTTTTTTATTGACAAAATATTTGCATCAGTCAAAATGACAAATTTATTATTTTCCTTTGGCAACAATTTCATAGATCTTATTGATGAAATAATTTAATATTTTTTTATAAACTATGCTAGATTGTGAGTAAAATAGTATAGAAACCTCGCGGGAAAGATCATTCCAGCCTCCAGCTTATAGTGCTTATATTTTTCTCGCAGATTCCAATGGATGCACTCTCAAATATTCCACTAAATTGTTATCTTGCTCCTGCGTGGTAACTCTTACAAAGCCAGTTCCGCGTTTCCTATCTAAACTACCTTCATTTTCCCACCTTTTCTTTACATTCAATACCGTGGATTTATTTATATGCATTTCTTCTGACACGTGCCTGATGGTGTCTCCTTGTCTATAATGCGCATTTTTTCGATACTATAAGTTTTCTTGCCATACTACGTATATTTTGGAAATAATTCGAAAATGCTACCTGACGTATTGACAGATGTTAATTTGACTGAATCAGTATGAATCTAAGCACCTTGTCTAAGAGGTAGGTACAAATTACACCAAACAAATATGTCTGTACTAGATGTCTGTGAGCATACTGTACTTGTACATACCTGTAGTAATATGCAGATAGTCAACTTGAAGTTTTTAAAATGTGTAATGACAACTTCAAGTTTGCAAATTGGTATCAAAATCATGCATGCCTTGCATTTTGCATTTTTGCTATTGAGTGAAGTTATAGCTATTTATGTAATCATTTATGAAATGCATAAGTATGTGTAACGAGTGTGATATTTGCGGAAGATTACACGAGTTGCACAAAATGGCATTTCATAACGCGTTACATAAACATTGTTTTCTAATTTTTTCGAATCAATTTTCAATAAAAATAATGATCGAATTTGGTTGGTAATTCGATGATAATTTTTATTGAAAATTAAGTAGTATAAAGCTACATTCACAACCCCTCAATTAGTAATTAACGCAGCAATTAGTAATTTACGTAAGAATTTGGTATTTATATGGAAATACACAAAGTGCTAAATAACCCTTAAGTTAATTACTAATTGAGTGATTGTGAATGTAGCATATGACAAATAATTTTGCTTGGGCTACTTTGTCCATTCTGTATCTATACATTTTCACAAGGAAGCATACTTTTGTTTCCTTGTCTTATATTGAACTAACATCTAAATTCACTGTGGCAGGGATGCAATTACACCATCCCCCTTGAATCTTTGGTAAACCGTAACGGAAATCCATCCACTTCCCGTAACCTCATCGAACACATTCTTCGGAGTCGTAAAATCAGTTTACGCAGGAGCCTCAATCCTTTCATCAATTTACTCAACATTGTTGCTTAATCAAACTTGCCTAGATAAAGGCATACTCCGTTCTTATCCGGCATACTTATATTGAACTAACATCTAAATTCACTGTGGCAGGGATGCAATTACACCATCCCCCTTGAATCTTTGGTAAACCGTAACGGAAATCCATCCACTTCCCGTAACCTCATCGAACACATTCTTCGGAGTCGTAAAATCAGTTTACGCAGGAGCCTCAATCATTTCATCAATTTACTCAACATTGTTGCTTAATCAAACTTGCCTAGATAAAGGCATACTCCGTTCCTTAAACTTGTTACACGTTTACTTCCTATTAAATATATTTTAGAAGAAGGAGTAACTGGTAGACACAACTGAGCAGTGTATATGATCACCAGCTCCAGTCCACTCCAAATCATATTTTTTGATATTAGACAATTCATCTGTCACAAACTTGCAACCCTACGAAAGATAAAGTTATAATTTAATCATATGTTATCGAATCGTATACTTATTGATTTCTCACAGACATTACATACTTTCAAAAATATAAAAACCATTCAAAAAGTTGCTTTGGTCTACAGATATTATTACACATTTCTCAAAAATGTAATGTACATATCTACATATCTATAAAATGATATCTATAATCAGTCACTAAACGCATTAAAACATTTTTTTCAAATTATTTTTGTAAGAATTTAAAAGAAAATTGTATATCTTCGTGTTACATTTATGTTGATGATTTATGTGTATTACATAATGAAATTGTTATATACGTATACCATATGTTCATAAAAAAGTCCATCAGGGGTGGATGTGAAAATTCAACCGTATGTCCATGACTTGTTTCAGATTTACAATTTTCGGACAAGTTCAAAGTGATAAACTAACCTCTTGTCTAAATCGCCAGAATGAATTTGTTAGTTCGTTTAACAAGCGTTCTTGCACATCAGCAATGACTTGATGCTGCAATGACACATCAGCATCAGTAATGCGCAGTTTCTCTTTTTTCGATCTACGCTGCCAGTTTTCCGGAACAAGTCGACAGTTTTGCCATATTTTTGACATTGACAGACAGCTCAATGACAATTGATTTGAGTTTTATGAATGAGAATCAAGTCATGGACTAACGTTTAAGTTTCCACAGCCGCCCCTGATGAAAACATATTTTCACATCTAGAGTAAGAAAGTATCACTTTCATGTATAGTCAGCAGTGGAAAAATTGCTACTTTCACATATATGAGTAGAAAAAAGTGACTTTTGTCTCAATCAATTATGACTTTGTCATAATCAAGGAGATCACGACAAGCTATTAATTTATTTTCTTCGTATAACATATTATTTCCGAAAAATGGCAATATGGATAACACAGCGCTACTAACTTTTTTTGCTGACTTAGATCTGAAACTTGTTATTAACTAATTTTGGGGTGCTAATTTCAAAAATGATAACCGTTTTTGCCTATCGTCAAGTTTTTCTTCGAAATGTTAAAAAATATCCTGGAAATAAAATAACCAGAACATTATATTGAACTGGTTTAAACTTTAATCAAAATTTTCCAGCATCTGGGTTGTAATATCAGTATAAAATTTCATTTATTTCACAATCATCTTGGCAAGTTACCTGAAGATCTAAGAGATGTAAGTGATGAGCGTGGTGAACGTGTCCACCAAGATTTAAAAGATATGGAGGTGCGATATCAAGAAATGTGGGACAACTCACAATATGACTGACCAATGTCGAAAAATAAAAACAGAATTTTTGAGAGTGGCATACTCCAGAAAATCCAGAGTAGAACAATTTAATCTTTAAAAAATTATTTGATTTTCTCTCTTCGGGCAATATAAATATTGTTACATTTAGGTACTTTTAATAGCATAATTGACAATATTACATTAATACCACTCAATTTTTTTGATAATGCAAGCAATGTTTTCTGAATTATTTGGTTAGCAAAACTTAAAGTGTTGCACATATTTGAATTCAGAAAAAGGGCTCTACCAATTACAACAATAAAAAATATAGAGAGCCATTTGATAAATTAAAGTAGACTATCGTTTAACTTGAAGGTAATTTAAAAACAGAAAAATTAACCTGGGACTCATTTTATAGTATTTATAAGCTTAGGTCCATAAATAATGTACTTATTATGACTTGGGATTCAGTGACTTGTGTAGCAATGAAAATATGTTCTCGATTACACCGTCTGGAGCCGGCCTGTTCTGGAGCGATTAGTCTGATAGTAAGCGCTTAATTTTCCATGTACGATCCTACTCGTATGTGAGGCTAAGTGGCCCGGAGCTAGTCAATAATAATCACAGATAATATCCCTAGTGCATCAAATATTACCGATCATTTTCTTGAGCGCATTGTAAACGCAATTCTTGAGCGCATTTTCTTAAGCACATTTTTGCGTTCACAATCACGTTTCACATTTTTGCGTTTACAATCAACCCTCGCCTTCGACTCGGGCCGATTGTAAACGCAAAAATACACGATAGAAAATGATCCGGATAATATTTGATGCACGTGGGATATTCGGGAGTAGATCGCTAGATTTTAAAATAAAGTAACGGAAGTAATATTTATGACATTTATAAATTCAATAATAAAATAAGCTGTGTATCTATGACTACAACATATAGATAGCAAAGTCACAAATGAACGTCAAATATTTTTTTTACAATTCGTATTATTAAAATGCTCATTATGTATATTGAATCTCCTCGTTAAAACTACACTTGAATCGAATGGGTGAATAAAATGTTTACATTTTCACTTTAGTCGCTATAACCATTGAAAACGTGAATAAAGTAAAAAAATGGGTATATTCGCACCATCCTTGAAATTTTCGTTGTCACCTGACAATGTAACACCTCAGGCAAATTCTTAAATTCTGATAACGAAATGGAAAAAATCTTGTATGATACACGTGAATAAAGCAATTTTATTCACTTATACCATAAATAGCTTTGTAATTATAACAATGTCGCAACGTTTTCGTAAACAATCGCTGGCCAACATATCGGAAGCTGTTGAGAAAAGTACCCCGGAAAACACTAAAATGTCTAAATTTTCAATTTGGAACCGATTTACAAAATTCTGCCAAAAAAGAAAATATTACCTGGATGAATCAATAAGTGAACTTCGCAAAATTCTACAATATTCGGGATACAACATGTAGAAGTGTGATGGGACCGATTACAAAGAGAGAGTAATAAATCCCATGTGGAATTCAACGACAAAACAGTTACAAGAATTTTATTACAATTTGGAATAAAATTCGATCCTTTTCGTGATGCCGCTTTTAAACCGGCTAGAGATGCCAAAAATGCCAAAAGACGCGAACTACAAACTGATGAACGTAAAATAAAATCTAGTGCTGTAGCATTATCTAAGGAGCAACTGAAAAATATTGTAAATTTGTGGGACGAGGAGACGCCGAATGGCTTAAATCATTTTGTTTTCATATTTGCGTCTATGAACTGGCTTGGTGAGGAGGTGAAGCATCATCTTGTCTAATTCATTACTTCAAGGAAGAGAGGGAAAACTTAGGTTTAGCTATGGGAAGAATAGAGTACAGCCCGATTTTTATTATAATTGTGAACAACATTGAATTTTGGTTTATATAAATATGTATTAGGTATAATTTATGTCTGTAGAATTACTCAACATTTAACTTTCTTATTAAACCAAAGTCTTACTGTGTTAATTAATTATCTTGTTTTGACTTTGACAGAAGTAATAATTTATCACTAAATAGAAGCCTGATAGGATCAAACTTCAGAATTTTGACAACCATATTGGCTTATACATGTCACGTGGTGTAAGAGTGCGATATTCGAGAATAATACAACAAATGAATTAATGATTATCGAAATACATATAGCAAATATAGCAACATAAATATATTCCTGAAGAGGGATCATTTGCTTGAAATAAATAAAAAATAAATTTGCTCTGCGGCCATTCTAAAATCTTCAGGAATATCTTCATCGCAATTGCATATTGATTCCAATCGTTTCAAATTGTTTCAAACTATTTTCAGGGCCAGTTGAATATATGAATTGAACAAAAAATATTTTGGTTGATGACTTTTGTTTATATAACTGCCTCGCCAGTATTATTCGACTCGCTCTACGGGCTCGTCTCATAAACTGCTGGCTTGGCCGTAAAGGCTATCCTAACGGACTTCTACTGTAAATAGTTAGTAACGTCATTAGGCCGATATGCAGCAAATAAGGGACGCAGGTTGAAGTTTTTAAACCGAGGCGAAGCGGAGCGTAGAGTAGCGCAGCCGAGGTTTATAAACTTCAACCTAGTCTGTTATTTGCATATCGGCCGTGTGTCGTTCAAGATTTTTCGTAATACGAATATTTTAGTAATATTTAGTCCACATAGATGTAGGAGAATAAATTTCTGATTTTCCTTTTACGTAGGCTAGTAGTACATCTTCACTCACCAATTTAATCTGTTTAATTTTGCGCCACTGTAAAAAATCTTCATACTCTTTCTGGTATCGTTCCTTCGTGTTTTTTGGGCAGCAAGTCAATACTTGCAGCCGATGCTGCCTCCAATATCTCGCCAGGACTTTCTAACTTTTCTTTATCCATTTTGACGGACCGGCAACTCACTATGCAACTATTTACTATGGCCGACAGGCATCTGTCAGTCATGGCCTGAGCAATTTTAAGTTTGAATTGTTTAACCATGGTGGGCGTGCGTTCCCCTTAACGGCCGGCGTCCGTTAAGAATTCTTAACGGCCGCTGACCGTTTAGCATGACATTACAGCGCTTTTTTAGTTCTGATCAAACGGTTTAACAGTATAGTATTACGAAAATACTATAACAGTAACGTGTACGTTAATTGACAGCTTCACATTCGAATGTCAGATGCATGTATGACATAAATGCATCTAATATTTGAATGTGGTGCTGTCAAGTAACGTACACGTCGCTGCTAACATTTTTTTTATACGCAATACATCCGAGTGTCAATTATTTAGTCAATGAGTCACACTTGAATTTAAACCGTCAATATAATTGACAATATTATTGGCCGTCTCCGGGCTACTTACGAGCTATCAGTTATCAGTTAGTCATGGATCCTTCTACTGAATTTTTGTACTGCTTTCTATAGTCATGTCTTGCTGACACGACTATCGTTTATGAGTATTGTGAATTGTGTTGTAGAATCCGACGCAATTTCAACAGTTGATTGTCTCTGCTGGAATTTCAATAATATTAGTCTGCCCTTTGTTATATAAAAACATAAATAACATGGCTGTTTCCATATTATACATTAATTAAATTGAATTAATTTATTATTGCCCGGTTGCATCAACGCGAGTTAAATATTAACTCGCTGTTATAAATTTAACTCAGCGTTAACCTCAAAAATGACTTACACGAGATCTGAAATAAAACATAAAATGCGAGTTATACGAACGTGATTCATTCACAAGTGACCCGTTTTATTTGACACGAGGGGTTTTCTTGCTATACGTTACTCCACATCATCAAATTTTGATGCGACTGATTCGAAACGTCTGACATAAATATAACTCAGGGTTACATGACTCGAGTTAAAACAATGTTGATGCAACCGGGCATACAGGGTGGTCACTTTTACGACGCCCACCATTTGTATCTAGTAACCGGAAATACATACAGAGTTGGTCAATTGGGATAAAAGGTTCTTATTTGTGTGCCTTTCAATATACTGAAACGAAATCCACGATATCTTGGACAGTTCCTGAAATATCGCTGAAAAACTTGTTATTTGACGATATTTCAGGAACTGTGCAAGATATCCCGAATTTCGTTTCAGTATATTGAAAGGCACAAAAATGAGAAACTTTTATCCCATTTGACCAACTCTGTATATATTTCCGTTTAATAGATCCTAATGGTGGGCGTCGTAAAAGTGACTACCCTGTATATGTATTAAATTTATTTTGGTATTTTCCCTTATTATTTTTTTTTTATTTTCATTATTATTTTATTTACCGAGGATGTATTTATTATGCTGCGTTTTATTCTCAAAACCCTATATGCCCGGCTCCTCCACCAGAAACAGTAAAATAATTATTGCAAATAATTTTAAAATTCAGTGTTTTTACTATTTGCAAGAGGTTTCACATAGGTTGTTCATGCAAAATAATATTCCTATAATTCTTTTATTTTTCATATTAGTTTATTTTTGGAGTATGTTTAAAAAGAAGTTTATTGTATAAGGATGCGATTTATTTCAGTAGTAGGTACTCTTGTTTGCGTGTTTATACTGCTCGCTTGTTCGGTTGTAAGTTTATTTGTGAATAGACTTGGTTTGTTTAGCACTACGATTAAATATTTTATTACACAACTCATTTGTTTTGTGTAGTACGTTCATTTATTTTGTTATAGAACTCATTATTTAGTGGTACATTTATTTATTTCTACCTATATAAAACTCAATTAATTATAGTGATACGTCTATTTACAACGCCATTTTAACAGTTTTATCAGTTTATCCATTTAATTATCTAGATGAGATATTTATTTAGTGGTACCTGCGCTTATTTAATTTTCTCCATTTTTTAGTAGTACATTTATTTGCTTCTTTTTAGTACATACTTTTAAATGGTGCATTATTTTTTTTTTGTAGAACTGAACTTTTAGTGGTACCTTTATTTATTTATTTGTAGTAGTCCCACGTTTAATAAAACGAATAATTGTTTATCTGTAACATTTCTTATTTAAATAGTATGCTTATTTACTTTTTCTCATTTGTACCAGCTTGTTCATTTGATTATTTACTCATAGGGTCACAACAGGTGTTACATCATTCTGTAACAAGGAAACTAGCGCACGTAATTCATGTCACACGGAGGATAATGAATTTCAGTCTCAATAATGATACTGGGCATCATCATCTCTCCAGGCCTCACCACGTGTGCCGATTGGAAAAACTCGGCGGCTGTAGAAAATGTGTCGATATCTTCACAGAATTGATAGGTATCATTTATTAATAAAGCGTTAGTCTCAATCACACAGTTATGACAAAGTTTGCGAATTGGGACTTAAATGCGGTTTTGAAAGTTTGGATGTAGGTGGCATTGTGTGTACGTGTCTCGCGCGTGTGTGCATGGCGAGGGAAGATTAATGGGCCATCTGTTGACAAAACCGAACAATTTATGGTTTGGCCAGTGTTTTTTCGCAGCAGCATCTATCCAGGCGGGCTGCTTCAGGTGTAGCTTGTTCGCCGGAATGTAACAGCGCAGCTTTTTTTTGTAATTTAATATTACTTGTTGGTACACACAAAACAGGCAGAAATTATAAGTCCAAGAAAACAAAAAAACACATGATGTAGGTACACAGTATAGCAATAATCAAACGGTAGTATACATTTATTGTTAAGAAAACAGGATTTTCATGCTTGTTATCACAGTAATACAATAGCATTCAAATTAAAATTTTAAAACATGAAAATAGACAAACATCAACACTAGTCATGAAAATTACACTGAACATTCAGCTACCTTTTCTTCTATAAAAATATCCATTTTTTAGGTTAGTTAGAGATCACTAGGGTTCGAGATTCTCGTGAGGCATGAAACGAACAACACTCTCGACAGCCTCTCGATTCAAGTGCGTGGGGCACACGGTAAGAAGGACGCGCAGCAAGCCGTGTCCGATCTTAATCTCGTCATTTTTTAGTGGGTTGGGTATTTATGTTGTGCGGTGCGTGCCGCTTCGACAGGGGGTTCAAAAATAACTGAACGTCCGCCTCGCATCCTCCTGCTGGAGAATGGTCTCTCCTGCGGGACCGGGGGAGGGCGAAAGCAGCGCCGCGCGCGGATCCCGCTCGCAACCACCGCGAATTTTCCCCGCCGGGAAAGCGGCTGCAGTTTTCTGCTATCGATTATGCCCGCGAGGGGCGGCGCACAACGCCGCCTAATCATAACTTAATGACGCGTGATTAACAGAGCCTATTTAAGCACATTATCTTATCGCGCGGCATTTTTTCCCCCACTTAATCGACGGTTTTCTCAATGAGGCGCAATGAAAATTAGCCGGGAAACACATAGTTTACAACAGACATTTTAATTAACAAGAAATATTGAAACAAATTACAACCGTGTCAGAACGATAATTAATATTTCTGTATCCAAGTATATATCCAAGTTTGTAAGTAGATATCAATGAAATTTATTTTGCACTCGTTTCTATTGCAATACGTACAAACTTCGATGTTTACTTTCATTTACATTGTCAGTAACATTAAATTATTAACAATTTTACTGTAAAGATTTCCCTCAATTAAAAATGTTCCTTAAAATAAAGTACTGATTCTGGCTGAATGCATTAGAATGTAAATCATGAACCAGCCACTTATAATTTAGTAAAACTTTCGAACCGCACGCACTACAAATTGAATAATTTTAAATCAAGCTGACCAAATATAATATATGTTTTCAAACATAGATCCATTTACAAAATATCGATCAGAAAGAATTTGCAAAACACACACACATATATATACATATATATACAGGGTGTCCGGAAAATACGTGTACAACGTTTGACGACAGACTCCTGACGTCAAAATAGGTCGATCTAAGCCGACTTAGTTATATCCAAAATTGTCTCGTTTAGCCGGTAGAGGGCGTCAAAAATTAATATCAATGACGTTTAATAATTTGACAATTAATCAAGTATACGATCAACATTATTGAATTACAAGTTCATTTTACCATTAAAAATGGAAAATTATACAAACTCTCAGAAAGTTGACATGCTCCTGGTATACGGGTTTTGTCGAGGAAATGGGCGTCAGAGTGTTAGGGTTTACATGGAGAGGTTTCCTAACCGTCGAATACCAAACCACCAAACATTTGCCAATATTGAGCGTCATCTTCGGGAAACGGGCAGTTTTGAGAAAAAGTTTGAAGGCAGGGGTCGTATGCGAACAACTCGAACTGTGGAAACAGAAGAGATGATTCTGGAAAGAGTTGAAGAAGAACCAAGTACCAGTACCCGTCTCTTAGAACGTGAGTTAAATGTTCCTAAAACGATTGTCAATGAGGTTTTAAGAGAACAGTTGTTACATCCTTACCACATACAAAAAGTCCAGGAACTTTTACCGACTGATCCCCCCATGCGGCTTACATTTTGTCAATTTATTAGAAACAAAAGAATCCTTGTTCCAAATTTTTGTAGAAAAATTATGTTTACTGACGAGGCATGCTTTACAAGATCTGGGGTAACCAATCTGCACAACGAACATATTTATTCCGATGAAAATCCACATGCCATTAAAGTTGCACATCATCAGCATCAATTTAAAATTAATATTTGGGCAGGTATTATTGATCACTACCTTATTGGTCCCATTGTTATTCCAGACAGGTTAGATGGAAATATTTATTTAAATTTTTTGCAAGACACATTACCAATTCTTCTGGAGAATTTGCCCATTTTACTTCGGAGGGAAATGTGGTATATGCATGATGGTGCCCCGCCCCATTTTTCCGTTGCCGTTCGGCAATACTTACATCATCAGTATCCCAACCGATGGATTGGAAGAGGCAATGATGCACCAGTAAAATGGCCACCACGTTCTCCTGAGTTAAATATGTGTGACTTCTTTTTGTGGGGCGCTATTAAAACAGAAGTTTACAAGACTCCGGTAAACACACGCGATGATTTATTGCAGCGGATTTTAAATGCAGGCAACCATTTTAATAATCCCGAGACATTAGATAGGGTCCAATATCATTTTTTAAAGAGTGTTAATAAGTGTATTCAGCAAGATGGCGGTCATTTTACACATTTGCTTAAGTAATGTTTTTGTTTTACTTAGTTTCTTACAATAGATACTTTCAACTTTGTTATACTTTTGTTTTTTTTGACGCCCTCTACCGGCTAAACGAGACAATTTTGGATATAACTAAGTCGGCTTAGATCGACCTATTTTGACGTCAGGAGTCTGTCGTCAAACGTTGTACACGTATTTTCCGGACACCCTATATATATATATATATATATATATATATATATATATATATATATATATATATATATATATATATAATCAATTTACATCTCCTATACACTTTCGGGTGTCGAGATGATTCATGCCACCACTAATTTATGTTGTCTACGAAGTTTTTCCATTCCTTTCTATTTGTAGCTTTTTTTAGCTTCTTGTTGATCGAGGTAGTTTCTTCTTAGGATATCTTCAATTTTGTTTTCCCATCTTTTCCTTGGTCTTCCTCTTTCCTTCTTTTTCTTTTCGTCTTTTGATGTCCATACTATTTTTGTTTCTGTCTTCTGGCATTCTTATTAGGTACCCGAACCATCCTAGTTGTCGCTTCTGTATTATTTTTTGCACACTTTGTATTTCTAGGTTTTCACTGATCTGTTCGTTTCTTACTCTGTCTAATCTCGTGACTCCTTCAACTTTTCTTAAGTATCTCCTATGTATTTCAGCTGTTCAGATTTAATTTTATCGTGACCTGGAGGTTGTCCGTTCTTTAACTTCTTTACTGCGTTTTCTAACTCTTCTTCTATTATAGATTCTTCTTCTTCTGTTTCGTTAATATTTTCTTGTTCCTCTTCGTATTCATTTCCTTCATTGGTTGTCTCTTTTCCAGCTCTTGGAAGTGCTCTTTCCATCTGTATATGATTTCGTTATCCTCTTTCATTAGTACACCATGTTTATTTTTGAGTAGCTTTAGGTTTGTTTCTTCTTCCTTTCTGCAGCTTTTCAGTGTTCTCTAGAATAGTTTTTGATTTCCTTTAAAATGTTCCTCTAATTTGGTTCCGAAATCCTCCCATTTTCTGTCTTTTTCCTTCCTTATTATTGCTTTTACTCTCTTTCTGTGCTGCTTGTATATTTCGTAGTCTTCTTCGTTTTTTGTGATTAGGTATTTTTTCCATTTTTGTTTCTTTTTCCTAACTTCTTCCTTCACTTATTTGTTCCACAACTTGTTTGTTTTTTGTTTGGTGTACTTTTAGTTTTTTTTACAGGCGTGTTTTGTTGCCTCTCTTACTATATGTTTGAAATTGACCCATAAATCTTCTACTTTAGTTTTTCCGCTTTTTCGAGTGCTTCTTATTAGTTCTTCTATTGATTCCTAGTAGTTTTCCCTTACTTGTTTGTCACTTAGCCTCTAAATTTCTCTATTCTTACTTCCTTATCGACTGTTTTCTGTGTTTGTTTCTGTTCCCTTTTTGTTGTTTTTATTCGTGCTGTTAGAAGATAGTGGTAACTGTAAATTTTGCTACCTCGTTTGACTTTAATATCCATTACTTCCTTCACTTGTGCTTTGTTTGTTAAAAAGTAGTCTATTATGGACTCCTCGTTTCTGTTTCAAAACACATACCAAACACAAAAGAAAACCCAGATATATTTAACTTAATAGAACTCACAACAGAAACAATTTTTTGCATATTTAACAATAAATATTATAAAATGAATAAAGGACTTCTAATGGACTCACCTATTAGTGGAATACTATCAAATACATTTCTTGAACAACTAGAAAATAGTATTATTAATGACAATAACCCTTTAAATAAATATGTAACCATGTGGAAAAGGTATCTAGATGATATGTGTTATATATGGACAAACAACGATATATAGAAAATCACAGATCTACATTCCTATACAGGGTGACATAGAACAAACTGCAATGCATAGCACCACGCGATAGAGGTCCAACAAATAATTTTAAAAATTTCTTATACACTAATGTCCGATCGCTTTTTGTTTTCAAGTTGCAGGCTGCTAAGTTTTTTTAAATTAATTTTAATAAATTAAGAAATATTTTTTATTAAATACAGCAACATTTAAAAAAAAGTAAGGTATTTAGCTCTACTGAAGGTGTTTAATTTGGTGACCTTGTTCTTGGATACACATGTCTAATCTTTGTATTAATGATTGACGCCATCTTTGAAAAATGTTCGGATTATTACGAAATGTATACTCTACAATTATGTTCCATAATTGCTCTTCAGTATTTATCTCGACGGCATACACTACATTTTTCATAAACCCCCAAAATGAAAAATCGAGGGGATTAAGATCGAGACAACGAGCTGGCCATGGTACAGGTCCCCCACGACCAATCCACCAATTTCCAAATCTTCTTTGAAGAAATTCCCTTGCTCTTCGAGAATAGTGAACAGGCGCGCCATCATGCATGTAGTACATTCTTCTTTTAATATCCAATGGGGCATCTTCTAATAAAGTGTTCAGGCCATTTCCCAAAAAAAAAAAATCGATAGAGTTCGCCTGTCAATTGTCCAGGCAATCGAAATGGACCAATTAGATAATTATAAATTATGCCTGCCCACACATTAATAGAAATTGGTGATTCCGTATTAAGGTATGATGAGGGTTTTTATCCCTCCAATAATACATATTATGTACATATGTTCAAAACACCATCGCGACTAAAACCAGCTTCATCGGTAAACAAAATTAATGACAGGAAATGTTGCCCTTTATTTTGCTACCACTCGCAAAATTGTACACGCGGTAAAAAATCCTGTGCCAATAGGTGATGACTTTTTTGGAAATGAAATGGGTGAAGAAGTTGTTCTTTGAGGACTTGCCTAACTGAGTTTCATCGGTACAGCTGCACTTTTTCTTCTGGTGCTAGTTCTAGGATTATTTTGTACTATTCGCAATGTAGCTTCTTCGTTTGCAACAGTACGACGAGTTCTGTGGGCCCATATATCTACGTTTTTTTTAAGTAGCCATCTTCTCTCAAATGCCTATCATCATCATCATCAATCAGCTTGTAGCGTCCACTGCTGGACATAAGCCTCCCTTAGTTTCTTCCATTCTTCCCGTTGTTGCGCTGTTTGTATCCAGTTGGGTGTGATACGTTTTAAATCGTCGCTCCATCTCGTAGGAGGTCGTCCTCTACTTCTATAGGCCTCTTGTCTAGGCCTCCATTCGACAATTCGTTTTGTCCACCTGTCATCCGTCATTCGTGCTACGTGGCCTGCCCAGTTCCACTTCAGGCTGGCGATCCTCTCTACTGCATCTGCGACTCCAGTTCTCTGCCGTATTATAGTGTTTGGAATTTTGTCTCGTAGTTTTATTCCTAGCATGGACCGCTCCATAGCTCGCTGTGTGACCTTGATTTTGTATATGGATTTTTTTGTCAGTGTAAGCGTTTCAGCTCCGTACGTTAGGACAGGTAATACGCATTGGTCGTACACCTTTCTTTTTAAGCACATGGGTATATCAGCTTTAAGTACGTGTCGCAGCTTACCAAAAGCGGCCCAGGTTAGTCCCACTCGCCTGTAGAGTTCATTCGTTTGGTTATCTCTACCAATTCGAATCTCGTGTCCAAGATATTTGTATGAGACAGTCTGCTCTATTTTTACATTATCCACTGAAATGGTTTCACTCAACACCAGGTTTGTCATAATTTGTGTTTTAGCGTAGTTGATCTTTAGGCCAACCTGGTGTGAGGCAGAGTTTAATTTGTCGAGCATTCTTCTGGCTTCGTCAACACAGTCTGCTATAAGCACAATATCGTCGGCGAAGCGCAGATGGCTTAGTTTCTCTCCGTTGATGCTGATCCCCAGATGTTCGAAGTCTATCTTCTTAAACATGTATTCAAGCAGTGTAGTGAATAATTTGGGCGAGATATTGTCTCCCTGCCGTACCCCTCTTTCTATGCCGAATTTGTTGGTGTCTTCATGCAGTCTCACGCATGCAGTTGCATTTCTGTATATGTTATTGATTAGTGCGGAGTATCTGTGGTCTATACGGCATTCAGCTAGTGCTTCAATTAGTTTTCGTTGGTTTATGGAGTCGAACGCCTTTTCGTAGTCGACGAATATGAGGACTAGAGGCTTGTTGTACTCGACACATTTTTCAACTAGTGACTTGACTACCTGTAGGTGGTCGTTTGTGCCAAAGCCTGCTCTAAAACCTGCTTGCTCCTTGGGTTGGTAAAAGTCTAGCTTAGATGTTAGTCGCTTAGTTATGATCTTCATAAACAGCTTATAAATGTGTGAAAGGAGGCTGATAGGCCGGTAGTTTGCGAGGTCTGTTGGGTTTCCTTTTTTGTGCATGATGATAATCAACGCATTGTTCCATTTTGACGGGATATTCTCCTCGCTGAGGCACTTGTTGAACAGAGTGTGAAGTGCTTGGATAAGTTCTTCTCCGCCCTCTTTTATGGCTTCTATCACGATTTCATCTTCACCCGGGGCCTTATTATTTTTCATTTCCCTCAGTGACATTTTGATTTCCTCAATTGTGATGTCAGGAATATCCTCGGATCCTCGGTTTAAGACTTTGGGTATTTTAGGGTATACATGGTGGTTGTCTGTTAATTTATATAGTTCTCTGTAGAAGTTTTCAATTATGTCTATGATCTTGTATTTATTGGTTGTTATGTTTCCATTTGCATCTGCTAATTTATGGATGTCGTTTCTTCCAATAGCTAGTTCTCTGTTCATTACCTTCATACTTCTGTTCCTTTCTATAACTTCGGATATCTTTTCGGTGTTGAATTTACGTTTATATTTCCGCGTCTCTTTCGATATTTCTTTATTTAAGTTTCTATATTCCTGTGAGTCTTTATCTTTTAGGTCTCTTCGTTGTTTCATAAGCTGTTTTGTGTGTGTACTTAATTTTCCACTCTTCCTTTCCACTTTAGATTTGCATTTACTTACTGCCTCTTTTAGCGTAGTAACGATGGTATCATTTACTTCTTCAAGCCTCATGTTCGCTAGTCCTTGTAAGTTTGTTTGTATTACTTGCTTGTATGTATCTGGTTGTTCAATAGTTGTCCATTTGTTAGTTTCTTGTTTTTTGGTTAGGTTAGATCTTTCTTTTTTTATGTTTAGCACTACCTTTGCCCTGACCATACGGTGATCGCTGCCAACTGAACATTTGTTTAGTACTGTGACATCTTGTATTATGTCCTTCCTGTCGCTTATGATGTAGTCTAGTTCATTTTTTGTGACTCCATCTGTGCTCCTCCATGTCCACTTCCGCGTTATTCTTTTTTTGAAAAATGTGTTTATTGCGTAGAGGCCATGCTGTAGTAGGAATTCCAATAGTCGGTTTCCCCTTTCATTCCTTTGACCTAGTCCGTAGTTTCCAATGGAAATTTCTTCTTCTTGATGTTTTCCGCCAATTTTGGCATTAAAATCGCCAATTAGAAGTGTGTATTGGGCCTTGGAGTAGCTCATAGCTGTGGCAACGTCTTCATAGAAACTCTCGACTTCTTCGTCTGCGTGGCTGGTAGTGGGAGCGTATGCTTGCACGATTCTAAGATTATACCTTTGGTTTATTCTAAGTATTAAATAGGCGACTCTTGAGCTTATGCTTCCAATCTCAGTGATGTTCTTGGCATGTTTCTTGTGAATGATAAAACCAACTCCTCTTAGGGTGGACTCTACTTCTCCTCTGTAGTAGATGATGTTTCCTGATTTTAGTGTCATTTGGCCTTCACCCTTCCTCCTGAATTCACTAATACCTACTACGTCCCATTTAATGTGTAGAAGTTCTTCCTCTAGTTCTAGTACTTTTTCTTCGGTTGACAAGGTTCGGGTGTTGTATGTGGCGATTTGCAATTTTCTTCTTTTGTGGTAGCCTGATCCAATCCGGGTATTCTTCGCACCCTCCGTTCTCTGTCTGTGCCGATCGCTACCGTGATCGGAAGACTTCGAACTGCCGGACACTGAGGGCCTTCTACTGTTGTTGTCTCTCATAAGGGGATTTTAGCCGATGACCTACCACGCTGGCAAGTGCGGGTTGGTAGGTGGGTTCCTTTTACCCATTGTGTGTAATTACATTTCCTTAATTACTGATCGTACGGTTATTCCGCCGCGACACGGTCGACAGAGCCTCGTTCGTTATCTAGCAGTAGGTACCAACGTGCAGGTGAGGTTGTCATTTGAGATGGACTTACAGTGTTTTTGCTGCCAACTCCTTACCCACCTATGCACATCAATAAATGTTCTAACATTAGGAACTTGTCTTAATGGATATCTCTCTCGATAGATACGTTGAGCTTTGGAACTATTTGAAGAAGCTTCGTCGTAACACATAGTCATATCCCTGTATTCTGCAAAAGAATAACGAACCATTTTTGAAAGCAACTATTAAAACCACAAATAAGTGAACTAAATACGTAGGAAATCAGAAACACGATAAACTTTGAACAAACTATTGCAATTTTAGTTTGACATTTACCAACGTTTTGTTTCATAACATCATGGGCTGCCTTCTTAATTTATTAAAATTATTAAAAAAAAAAACTTAACAGCCTGTAACTTGAAAACAAAAAGCGATTGGACATTAGTGTATAGGATTTTTTAATTATTTGTAGGTCCTCTATCGCGTGGTGCATGCATTGCAGTTTGTTCTATGTTACCCTGTATAAACAAATTACACAAACAAATAAAATTTACACTTGAAACAGAAAATAATAATCAAAGTAACTTTCTAGATCTAACCATTTATAACAGAAATAACAAACTGAATTTCAAAATTTTCAGAAAACCTACACATAAAAATATAATAAATCCTGAAGCCTCTTTCCACCATAAAACACATAAATACGCTAATATACATTCAAACATCAACAGAATGTTACAATACCACTTAATAACTATGATAAAGGAAATTAAATATATATGATAAAACAAGTTGTAATTAACAACGGTTTTAATTAAATACAATAAATAAACTTAACATAATGAACAACACAAACTTCAACATACAACAAAACAACAACTCAAACTGATTAAAATACAGATCATTTACAACCAGGGAAATAAAGCGACAACATTAATAAAACACTCAAACAGTATAACATTATAGCATCTTTTAAAACAACTAATCAGAACTTTTCAACGCTAAAGCCAAAAGAAACTTTACAGATAAAAACGGAGTTTATGCATTAAGTTGTAATAACTGCGGCGCAAAATATATTGGGGAAACAGGAAGACCCATAAAATTAAGAATCAAAGAACACCATAGAGATATCACAATTTCCAATTTCGGCGGACACGTACACTTCAATAATCATACATTCAACATAAACACAAACACAAAACTTTTACACAACACAAATAAAGGTTTAAAACAAATTTTATTAGAAAATTATGAAATTAATAAAGTTATTAACAAAGAAAATAACATAACATGACTAAACGATCAAACACAATTAACTTTTAAACCTCTGTACAAATTTCTAAACAACCCATATAATATCAAACCAACTATAATACAAACTTCAAACTGACACGACACAAAAAGTCAAATACAATCTTCAAATATATATTTTTATTTACAAAGTAAATAGAAATTACAATATATTTATAAGTTATGATTTATGTTATAATATATATATATATATATATATATATATATATATATATATATTATATAATACATATTATAATTGAACAGGTGAGGTCAGCACTATCAGGTAGTCTAAAGTCAGTCTTTAGTTTACATAGTATAAAGACTGATTTTACACTACCTGGTTGTGCTGACCTCACCTGTTAAATTTACCTATAATTAGAATGGATCTAAACACTTTTCAAAAATTATAATCTAACACAACACAAAATAAAATAAAATAAAACCAACACAACACCTAATCGTAATATAATATATATATATATATATATATATATATATATATATATATATATATATATATATATATATATATATATATATATATATATATATATATATACAGGGTGTAACAGAAATACGTGTGTTAATTTTAAACATTGGTAGAACTCGTTAAATAAAACATTTTTTCTATATGTTTTTTTTTTCAAAAACCAACGTTAAACTGATTTAAAATATATTCTAGTTTATCTACTAAAACACGTACCCGCCTATGGTTAAAGGTGTGCAGCGATAAAATATTTTGTTGTGATGGCAACGGTGTCATAAAGGTACATCATTGCCTGTTAGGAAAAACACGTTCAGGATATTGTGCACTGTACAATCGACGAGCTTCTGCGGCATTTCCAAAAGCTCGGCCGTATACCAACACAATATCTGTTAATTCTGGATTAGAAAAATTTGGTATTTTGAAATAAACTTCACTTGACAATTATAGTGACAGTAACTGAGAACGGCTCGTTCGGTCTAAATTTGGGGACAACAAAATATTAAAAAAACCTGCAAATTTTGAAAAAAAACATATAGAAAAAATGTTTTAAATAACGAGTTCTACCAATGTTTAAAATTAACACACGTATTTCTGTTACACCCTGTATATATATATATAAACCATAAAACATACAGATTTGGTTAAATGAGAGAAGAGTCATTTTAAGAGTTTTTTTTTTCATTTTAAGCATTGGGATCTCGGAAACAATAAGACATAGAGTTTCGAAAAACCACAGTTTTTCAGTTATAATACAAACTTTAAGTTTTTTAAATGGCAGTCATAGTTGGCTTTGATATTTTTAAAAAGGGCAGATGTTTCTCTTTATAGCGTTACAAGGTTTGTTACTCAAGAACTATGTTTTTTTAGACATAGAGATTCGGTTAAATGGGGAAAGAGCTGTTGTTTTAAGAGCTTATGCAAGATATGCTTTTGTTTTTTGAAAAAAAACACAGTTTTTGAGTTATAATAAAACTTTTTTGTTTTTGTTTCATGAAAAGTTATGTAAAACAGGTTTTTGTTTTCTGCAAAGTAATGTCAAACTGTTGTTTGTTTCTTAAATAGTTACAACAAACAGTATTTTGTTTCTTGAGAAATTGACCAAAGTGCAATAAACCTATATGCACGAGTATTATACGCTATTTTTTTTAATGGTGGCATTATAAATTTGGAAATAACTAGAAGAAATAACATTAAATTCTGATTCGTCATTTTAAATAATATGACAAATTGTTTAGTAGCCATGGAAAATACAATTGATGTTTACAAAATATCCTAATGTCAGAAATGGAAGCGAGTATTTTTGAGATTGCTGCTGCGGCAGAATCTTCCTTATTACCTAAGAAATCGAGTGAAAGTTATTTGAAGAAGTATAACAAGTTCAACAGTTGGATGGTTGCTCATGATGTCACCAATATCGACGAAACTTCGATTTTGGCGTATATGTCGCAATTGGTATTATTTTTTCTTACCTTTTCGTTCAATTTCTATTAGTTTTTATTTTGCAGTCAGAAATTTATAAATCTTCATCGTTGTGGTGTATACACTCAAAGATTATGTCTGTTGTAAAAATCAAACATGGTATTGACATTTCAAAATTTGCAAAAGTACAGGCTTTTTTAAAGCAGAAAAAGAAGGGTGAAGTGACTAAAAAGTCATATGTGTTTTCAGAAGATGACTTGCGGAATTTTTTTACCGAGGCTGACGATGAAAGTTTCCTGTTATTGAAGGTATATTGCCTCTAAATTTTTATCATAAGCTGTTCATTTTTATTTTTCGCAAGTTTGCTGCAACTCTGGGAATATTTGGAGCTTGCAGGCGTTCTGAACTCTATAATTTATGTACTTCAGATGTAGTGGAGGAAGGTCCAAATTTAGTTGTTCATATTAGAGAAACAAAAACCGACAAACCAAGGAAATTTGCAATAATTCAATTCGCAGGAGACATTGCGTACGTGGACTAGATTAAAAAATACACGGCCATACGTCCGAAGACATCCTTGAATAAGCTATTACTAACATATCGAAATGGAAAGTGTATCAACGAACCAGTTGGTATCAACACTTGCGGTAACTTCCCTAAACTGATAGCAAAATATTTGAAATTGGAAGATCCTAGCAAGTATACTGGTCATTCATTCCGACGGTCTTCGGCAACAGTAATTGCTAATACTGGAGCAAATTTGACAACAGTGATGGACGCAGGAGGATGGAAATCTATGAGTGTTGCTGCCAGCTATGTCGAAGAGTCCACACATAGTAAAATTCAAATTGCGAAAAGGATTGTCAATGGCATTGCAGGAAGTAGCAGTGAAGAACCGTGTGTATCAAGTGCTACGGCAGAACATGGAATCATATTTTCAAACAACCAAAATTGTGAATTTCATATTACAATTAATAAATGATGGGGTTGACAGTTGTCAGTGTCAGTGTTAAATTTGACATTTCCATGGCAATGTTTATAGCACGTACGTGCCATAAACGCACGTTTATGCACGGTTTTGGTAACCATAACAAACTGTTTATAATGCCACCATTAAAAAAAAGTTTTTGTCATTCATTCGTCTCAATTTACAGATTTATACGTATTCATAAGCAAGGTCAATGTAAAATGAAAAACAAATTTAATGACTCATATTTTAATGAGTAAGTGGTAACTGATTAGCATTAGCAACAAAATGAAGCACATATTAAATTTTACTCAGTAAAATATGCATTAGACAGATTTCCAGCACCACCTCAAATTGCAGCACTTCCAGAATATTCCGAAAAGTGCTGCATGTTTAAGGTACTGTCTGTGAACCGAGGACCTAATTTACAATACAACTGAATTGGTGAACATTAAAATACCTCTTAGTATTCGTCTAAAGTTGCACTGTTGGTGTAAATAAAGCTGCCCAATTCACTGATGCCGTTATCTTTTTATTTTATACATAAGAGATCTCGCCTTCAGCCCTATTTTACTCATGTAACCTGAAAGAAAACATTCATTTGTTTGAATTAATAGTTTGATAACCACTTGGTGAAACATATTAAATAAAGGAACATAAGACACTTCATGTAAGTTTCACAATTTTTTTTTTTTGTTTGATACAAAACAATTGTTTTGGTTGTTACAACATTTTCAAGAGTTAAAGGAATACTCAGAGTATTTTTGTAACTCTTGACAATGGTGTAACAACCTAAACAATTGTGGAGTTTCAATTATAAAAAAATCTGTGAAACTTATACCAAGTGTCTTATTTTCCTCTATTTAATATAATTGTTGTCATTATTGTTGTATGGTTGTATATGATTGTTGTATTATAATTTATTGTTTCTTATAATTTTCTTATTGCCTTTTACACCTTTTATAAGCTTTTGTAAGTAGTCAGTTATGAATTATATTTTTATTTTGTATTTCGTGATCGAAATATACTGTATACTTTTACTTTTGTATAAATATAATTTGTTATTGGTTACATACAGTGTATCCATGACATACCTGCCATACGTAATCCTGAGGTCATTTTACGTCGATATATATTTTTTTAAATATACCTAACTTAAAAAAATAAATAAACAAAAAACCACAGAAAATTACCCTTAATAAACAACAGAATACCAAAGTTATGATATTTGCTAAATAATATTAATAAAACTTAAAATTTCATTTAAGAAAAGTGAACAACCTATACCTAAAATTACTTAAAATTCAAATACTTGTATTTCTGTAATTACGGAGTATTTGATATTAGTTCGCAAGCCATTTTTGACTTAAAATGACATACGGCAGGTATATCACGAGACACCCTGTATATATACAGCGTAGGAATGAAGTAACGCATAAATTCGATAACTTCGTTCAAATTAATTTTCCAAAAAAATCTGAAAGTGGTATAGCGATTTTAATTATAATGCGTAATTATATTTCATCTTTACGTTACGAAATTTGTTTTTAAAGTTATGACGAAACATTAAACTGTAATATTTGCCTCACAGACAATTACTTGTATGTTGCATTTTAAAAAGACACTTTGATACATTGCTGTCATCGTGCAGAAGTGAGTAACTATTGAAATGATTAACCCTATGTTGCACGATAAAATAAACTCCCTGTATGCTCACATATTTTTATCACGTTGTCACACTAATGTCAGTCATTGTAAATTTAAGATAATTAGGATGAAATTACAGTTGCGGAGGAGATTGTAAGCCAGCCATGAGATGCAATAGAATCACCTCTGTCTACTAAATCAATTTGTGTTGAACTTATTTGATGGTTTACCTGGTTAAAATTAAAAGCTGCTATTTCTGACATTGGCAGCCGTCCGTTTTACTTTTTCTTTATGTTACTAGTCCGAAATGTATCAATTGTCGTTACTTTATTTTACTAGTACTATAAAAAAGTACTTTATGGCCGCAAAACTATACCATAAAGCGAACTTTATCATTCAGTAGGACATAAACAAAGTTATCAGTGTTTTATTTACGAATTATACTCTGATTGATAACATTTAATGCAATGTTTATAACCACATGAATTTTATATCAAATTGGGACCAGATATAAACATTACTAGCGATTGAAGTAGGTCGTCATTTAAAACATTGCCCACTGGAAACGGCAATTAGCTTTAGCTGTCGATTAATATACATACCGAAACACTGAATAATATAAACCAGAAATTATTTTCTACGTTAAGTTCAGTAGAATGGTATTCTCTTTCACTTGACGAAAGTATAGATCAAGTGGACACTACACAGTTGTTTATTTTATTACATATATAAAAAAATTAAATCAATATATTTCAATCAAAAATGACCTAATAAGTTAATATTTAATATCGCTGGATGCGCAATAATTTTCTCGTTCCATTGATACCAATACATTTTCTGTGGGTTAAACTGGCAATCAAGAATTCGCAAAAATGTTAAAAACAATGTTAAATCCCTATTTTCACCCTTACTTCAAACATGTATTTTATATACATTTTTTTTTTTTTCTATTGTAACAATATTTAGATAACTCATTTTCGTCTTGATTAAATTATGAAAAAAAAAATTTTTGCGTGGCCTGCTTCTTCATATAAATTTATGTTAGTTTTTGAACCTCTGTTTTAGAGGTTCCGGAAAAATATAGCATCACATAATCCTACCTGAAGAATATAATAGAGATAGTTTCGATTTTCGGAAGTAACCGGAAGTAGGCGTAAATGCACTCACCTTCAGAATGTTTGTTCCAGAGAATATCGCATTTTACAGGCTCAAATTAGTTTTTACATTTTTTGCAAAAATTTCATAGGTATAACCCTACTAAAACTTTATACCGGTGAACAGCAAAATGCTCTACAAGAAAACACCAAAAAATATATACCGAGCTATTTAAAACCATTGTCGGTGACGTCACAACAAATAAATAAATGTGTTTAATTTTTTTTTTACCGACTACTAGCCACGACTGCCATTTAATAATATATATGATTTGTTGATGATTAAATAACAAATGAAGCCGCTGTATCTTAGGCACTATTCATCGAACAGACTATAAAATTTGGATCAGATTGGATGTATTTTATGGTCGTCTAATTACTTGATCTACAAATGTTTTTTTATGTGTCACTTTTGGCTGATTTGACCATTTAACCAATGCTACAATTTTACAATTGAGGGGTCTAGAAGGAAAAGGGTTTAAGTGCATGTTTTGTAGTTTTGAGATAAATGACTTTAAAGTTAACTTGAATTTCAAAATTCCAAGAATAAGTTTAGAAAACTGTATTAATATTTTAGTCTAAAATATTACCCTATAGTTTTCTAAACTTATTCCTGGAATTTTGAAATTCAAGTGAACGCCATTTATCACAGATCTACCAAATATGCACTTAAACCCTTTTACTTCTAAACCCCTCAATTATTTAATTTATCAAAAACTCTCTAGTCAAATGACGATTTCGAATTTTCAAAAACTATCTGTTAGTTTACATAGAATATCTGACTTCTCTTTCCATTTACCATATCAACTTATAAAGGGAAAAGCTTCTATACAACCCCCCTTGCGCTTATTTTCTTATTATTATTATTATTACTGAGTTTAAGGTTTTATCCATAAATTACCAGTAATATACAGTATGTCCCTGGATTGAGTTTAAAAGAGGGATTTTTTTAAATTTTTACTTTTAAGTAAAAATGTTATAGGAATTAAAATTCCTGCTTGGTCTGAAACTACCATTTCAGTTATTACATTGATTTATTTATACAGGGATTTATTTATACAGGGTGTCGGCTTATTTAAAAAAAATATCTAATTTTGACACTTCATGTCAAATAATTATAAAAAATAATATTATTTAAACATACCCCCACCATTTTCTTCACACAGTTCAAGCCTGGTATGGAACTCCTGAAGATTGTTTTAGATTTCTTCAATAGTTATTGATGCAAATGCGTCGTAGGCAACTTTTTCAATTTTCAGTATCATTTTCTTCATTTGGGAGATTGTTTGAAAGATTTTATTTTTCTTTAATGTTGTTAAATGTAATTTTAAATTCCATTGGCAAATAGTACATAAATAAGTTTCACAATAAGATTTAAAAAAAATTATTTTGCCAACACCCTGTATAAATAAATCAAAGTTTCATTAACTGAACTGGTAGTTTCAGACCAAGCAGGAATTATAATTCCTAAAACATTTTTACTTAAAACCAAAAATTAAAAAAATATCCCTCTTGTAAACTCAATCCTGGGACATACTGTATATTTAAGGTTGTTATATTTAGTATTTATTGGTAAGTAATATTTATTTTTGTTTGATTTTATGATTTCTTTCTTTCGCTTGACTAGTTTCGGTTATGAAAAACCATCTTTAGAGGCATATGTATTTAATGTTTATATATCCTGAACTTTTTTGAAATGTAATTTTAAATTTGATAGATGTCCAATTTAAAAAAAGTTATCAGCTTATTACGTGAAATCTTGGGATACCCGCATGGTGGTGTGATTCCAACAAGTTGTGATAAAACTGTAAAAGCTGGTAAATGAGAAACAAGTTTCTGGCATGATTATTTATTAAATTATATGTATATACATGGACGTAAAACTATATTACATAAAACTGATTCGTTTCCAATTAATTTTCAATATAATTGACAGACGTCCACGGAAGAACGGCACGAAATCAATCAGAACGGTTCTGTTTCCAAAGTGACACGTGTCGGCGGAGCAATGGGCATGTATATATAAAAATATAACCGTTTCTTTTGGCTACCGATCTCACTATAGATAGGCGGGTGGGCAAGGCCGTCCCGCAACGCAAGACATGATAATAAATACGATAACATCCTCACTAGTGTCCTCCCCTCATTGCGGGTCCATTACTGGGCGGTTATTTACAAAGCGCTTGGCTACAGATCTGGGAATGGCTTTAGACATGCTAGTATTTACAGTTCAGGACGCACAGCCTTAAGGCGTTCTCAATATGAGAAGCCACCCGATCAGCATCTGCGTTTATGATGTGTCGGCTCCTCGATTAATGATGAATGATGATTCGTAAAAGATACATGCACGCATGCGCTCGGCACGCATGTCCATACTTAATTTACAGGAAATAGTTACTAAGCTAATTAGTTTTGTCATTTCTTCTTCAATCTGCTCACAATCCATTCTAATCCTTGATACAGACTGAAACAAAAAGAAAATAATTAATAGAATATTCACATGATATACTACAATATCAAAATTACGTGTCAGAGATTTGCGCCTCTGAATTAATATTGATATTAAAATTAAATTCATTGACAAAATAAATTCATATCATTTTATTTTATAATTATAATTTGTAATAAAATAAATTTTATTATTTATCATTTATTTTATTTATCTTAGGGGGTTTTAATGATATTTCTTCTGCTATAAATACTTTCTATTAAATTAAATTGAAAGCACGATTTTACGTGAACTGACAATTACTAATCACATAATGCAGTCACCAATATTTTTATATTTGTTTGTATCATTTTTCTAAGTTCTATTGATTTTTATGGTGATTTGTGGATTTTTTAAGCATAACTTCCCTTATTAATTATGTAAACTGTAAATGCTACTCTAGAGGCAAACATGTAACTAACTAAATTGCTTAACGGTCTAATAACTCCACAACGCTGCGAAAATCACTTTCATTTCTTCCATTAGCAACACTTTCATTATTACATAACTTTGGTTTTAAGTGTGGAATGTTAGAATATTGTCTCTTTGCTGAGGAAAATTGAAATCTAAACGAGTTTAGTGACCTCAAAAGTTAGTCGGGCATAGGAAACAAATATTTATCCAGTTTGTAAACGCTGTGATAAACTGTAACCTCGCAAGTTATCAATGAATACACGGAGCTGGTTCGATATAGGCAGGTTGTTATTTTTTATAGATAATGAAGGAGATAATGTTTCAGGTGCAAACCAGAGCAAAATTTTCATTGAAACAAATTAAGCCGAAATTGATCATGCCAAGAATATAAAAATTGTTTTCAGAAGTGAGAATTTTAGTAAGAATGTAAAATACTTGTTTACACACACTGTAGGAATATAATATTGCAATCTTTAGAGTTTGAAATCTTGCCAGCACATGAATAAAATAATTGCAATCTTATGAATTATTAAAAAGTGGATGCTAATGACGTTTAACTGAAAGCTTAATTATGTATGCTCCTGTTTAATAAAGAGTTTTAAACCTATTGATAATGAAATTTAAATAAATAAATAATTTTAGAAATCTGATCAATGTAAAACTATCGGATTAGTGACGTAAGGAGTAAACATGACACAAAAATACGTGCATGCATATGATTTTTGTGGTGTAATCATATATAACCTTCAGAAGCTCAAAAACACATGTGCAAACGTTTTCATAACCATAAACAATGTGAAATAAATCTTTCAATAAAAACAAAAGAAACGAAAATATACCAAGTCACAAAATTGTGTGCGGTATAAAGCCCGTTTTTTTTTAAAGCACTTGTGTCTATTCTCAATAGTATCATTGTGAAGTTTGATTTTACTATTTTTGTTACTGACTTTGCAAAAAAGAGCGATACCGAAAGCTCTCTTCATAGAATATGAACATTTCTAGTAATCTTGGCACTAATAAAACAATGTAAACCTTATAATAGTCAATTACGTTTACCATTTTTCACAACTTTATTTATATATTTAGCTATATATATATATATATATATATATATATATATATATATATATATATATATATATATATATTTCAGGCGCTACACGCTCATGTAAACTTTATCATTGATATAAATTGATTGAATTAATGCATACACCTATTTACATTTCCCATATTATTCGAAAGAGAGCCAATCTGAGCATAAGTAATTACATTATTTTACTACGTAAATAAAAGTGCTCTATAATTTTCGCATAATCTTTACTGTGGCCCCTGAAGTCATGTGCGGTTGATAATTTGCAATTTGCTAGCAAGTGGATGTTACATTATGTGTTGACATGCATAAATGATTTTTTTGATTACGAGATAATTCCTCAAACATACCCTTCGCCTGTTAAAGCACAACACGACTGTATGTGCCACTGCTGCTGTTTAATGGACGTTAAATCTAACTGCCTGGAGATCTCGGATGCCGTCATCGACCCCTTCAAATCCTGCTTGTTAGCGTAGATCAACACGCCAGCTTTCGACAGCTCCTCATTCGAAAGCATCTTGTAAAGTTCCTCCCTGATCACCGTCAGCCTCTCCTTATCCGTGGAGTCGATTACCACAATAACGAACTGCAAATTATTCAAATCAAATATATACCCCACGGAACATTTTAATTTTTACTGCAGATATGAAATGCGAACCACAGAAATGGTTTGTGCAGATTTAGTCTGTCAAAGAGCAGATGTGCAGATTTAGTCAAAGTACCACTTTGAATTTAAGCAAGTGGCTACAAAAATGAACTTGCCCATCCTTGCAAATGGTGAGTGATGTATGGCCATATTCTTTATACATATATTAACAGCGATGTTAGTTAACAGCCAATCTGGCACACAACCTTTTGAAAACACAGTGCGTGATTAAGTGTAATTTTAACCGAGCTGTTACTATCAGAGCTGTTAAAATGTCTACAGAATAAGGGCATTAGTGGTCAAAATGTCATAGCTTTTACATACTAGGGGTGCGCAAATTTAAATAGGATATAATTTTAGAATGGATAGATAATATCAGTAAAATTAATCGTTAGCCTCCAGGTGAAATGCAGTTCAACATTTTCAATTTCATGTTTTAAATGATTCTTGAGTAATATTTTGTTCTCATACATGTAATGTCCAAATTTAGTCCGAACCGTTTCAGAAGACTTCAAAATCTTGGACTTGGCCAACAATATAATTTATCACAGTATTTGATTATCACTGCTTTCATCATCAATTCTCTGAAATGTGAGTGCGTAAATTGAGTGTCGTTGACTCGCACCTCAGTGTTTGTGTAGTATGTGCTCCAGGCAGCCCGCAACGACTGTTGCCCGCCTAGGTCCCACATGATGAAGTGAATATTGCGCCAGACGACCTCCTCGACATTCGAGCCGATCGTAGGACTGGTGTGCACGACCTCGTTCATCAGGAATTGGTAGAGGATGGTGGTCTTGCCAGCGTTGTCTAGCCCAACAATGACAATCTTGTGTTCTGCAACATATGGGAGAGTTACCGGGGGGTGTTCGGCAGGAGGGTTTGAGGCGCTCATATGCTTACCTTCGTTGCCGAAGAGGCTCCACAGCTTGGAAAACAGTAGCCCCATGGTTTGGCTGTAGGGTGGCAGCAAATATGTTACATTAAAGTCTGCCCTTGTTAGCAAACAGAACGAGACTGTGACACTTCCCTAGGCGATCTAGTTTCAGCTGCACTTCAATGTTCTTTGTGGCATTGTTCCCAGCGTACTCAATGTCACTGTCACGTCCCAGCGTGCTTATCACCCCGTTCAGCACGGCGCTGAGTCTTCCACGTTCGGAATCATTGTCAGGAGAAAGGCCCCACTTTTGATCGCGAATCATATGGATGACGCCATTGTGACGTCACCGGTTATACTTTCCAGGATAGTAAAGTAGTCCAGCCCAGCTGTGCGGCACTCTCTCAAGATCTCTCTTACGAGGGCACCAAGGAGAACTTTCCTTCAACCTTCAAAGTTCGAGATCATAACTGAGATTGCCACCAGATAGAAGCACGAGAGCTGTAAATTCAGAGTTAATGCGCGAATTTCACCACAGATGGATGGATCATGCCGCTTGCCAATTAATTCACTCAAAGATGTACGCAACCAAATACACACACAAATTAAATATTTCAGTGTTGTACATTCTGTTCCATTTTTATTTTTAACTACGTTGGCTCTGTTAGGGTGACAGTATTGTTGACCAATGTAAAAGTCACCAGACAAAAACGGTTACATTAAAAAAAAATTGTTATATTTTATGACAGTCGGCGTTGCCATCAAATTGAATATCTTGTGAGTACAGAATTTATTTGCTATTTTTATTTTACAAAAGTAAATCAGTCAAATTATAATATAAAATATAGTTGATGATGATTGGTTTACTTAAAAAAACAGTACACTTGAATGATTGAAGAAATAATTTAAATATTTTAATATATGAATTAGGCACGCTCTAGAAATCTGACATTTCATCATTTTTTCACTGTCAGTTCATTTTTGTTGGTGATCATATGTAAAACATTATAAAATGAAACCACAGCTTTCTTAGTTAAAAATAAAAATGGAACAGAGTTTAATTATGAGAATCAATTTGTTTATTATGGATTTGTTACGTATTGCATTTAGAATTATAATAATGGTTTGATTGCCCAAATGATAAAATTGACCATAAATGGTAAGTTTGATATAAAATTTGTTACAGAAAGTTTGACATAAATATTGGTATTCAACTTGCGCTCCCACGCGAAAAATAGTAAAAATAAAATGATTCTGAAACGAATCTATTTTTAATAGGTTAATAAGTTATTATAATTAATACTTCCACTACTACATTGTTGATGGAACTGGTAATTCGTTTTTTTACTTAAATTATAACAGTTGTTTATCCTATTATTAATCCTGACACGTGTTCTGGTGAACACAGAATAGTCCCGAATTAACTCTAGGTGAGGCAAAAATATTACTTTAATTCAAAAATATTGAATTTAATTCGATCTTCTATGTCATTGATAACAAAATAAATATTCCCTATGATGGTCCTTTAGGGAATGACTTCCTCAGGACACAGGGATCCGAAGTCTATTACGGAAATTCTACTATATCGATAAATGCACTGCCATTTATAATTCCACTGCTTCATAGTACTCAACATTCTAATCTGACTGTAACTATTAATTCACGCTCAGAGACGATTGTTCCAATCAGCGTGAAAAATCACTGAATCTCAATGAGGGTATTATCTATTGTAAATCAACTTATAATTCGACTATGATTTCTAACGCTATAATTAAAATGAAAACCGGTAACAATTCTTTAATTACCGTAAAAAAACGTTCAAATTCCAATCAAACGACTAGTATTCCTGAACTAGAATTATTTCAAATTCAAATCATACACATAGATATCTATAAATTAGAGCAGCATGAAAACAATAGTGATAATAATTGCTTATAAATACTACGTAAAAATATACGTAGCATTTAAATTAAAATCAGATGAAATTGAAATAAAATTGAGAGAATCATTATTTAATTTAAAAACAAATTTAAATAGATCTTTCTGGTCGTGACTTCCGGCTGAACTGGTGAACATACGATTTTTAAAGATATATAATTGTACAGAAGTATTTTTTCCAAGGCAATGATATTTTTATAGCAGGAATTCACTTGAATTAATCAAATGTATCATCAATCAAGTCATCAATGAAATAAATTGTATTACAAACATAATCCTTTGAAGTGTGCCTTTGAAAATGGCTGAATAAGCCTAAACACGTGACAGTAAACTGATATAATATATGAAACAAAACAAGTATAATAAGGCATAATATACATTTATAATAACAAGTATTTTTATTAATAATGAAATGGGAGTAAAGAGATAAAAATACTTATTAAATAGGTTTCCTTCTGTCGATAGAATCGGCAGAATTGGTTTTCTTATGTCAGACAATTCGAGGAAAATATAATAGGTTTTCAATTTTATTTCATGCAAGAAATTACATAGGACAACAAAGTGGACAAACAAGTATCCGAGATAAAAACAACTAATACATATTAATATTGATTCGCTGAACACAAAAATAATTGTTAAAATCATTAATTAGTTCACATTTCGAAGATCTACGGACTAGCACTTATCGGTAAACTAATGAAATATCCCCGATATACAGGGTGTCCAAGATAAGGATTAACAGCATGGGGTCTCGAAAACCGTAAAAGTTTAAAAGGCGGTTAAATTACAAAAAAGTTGCCAAATTTAGTTTTCAGTAATATTCTGTTGTGAAAACCAGAAATGTCGCCTTACTTCCGGAGATATTCGACAAAATCCGAAATCTTGCGGTTTCGGTTTTATTTTTTTCTGAAGTTATTTGAAAAGGTATAAGAAAACCAAAGGCATTTTCCCATTGCCACTTTTTTAGCTTTGCAAGACAGCGTTTACAAATTTTAAGTACAACGTTTCGTTTCGAAAAAACCATCATCAACTTAATTTTTTTTATATGGCCTTTAAAAAATGTACACCCTGTATTAGATAGCACTTCCTATTACGAATTCAACTCTTTATATCACATATATGGTTTCACGTATGGTTTGTTATGTTTTTATTCAGAAAAAGGCTTGTTAATACATTTCGAACATTTTCTTGTAGTAAGCGTTGATATGATGACGACAAAAAAAAATTATCTAATATTAACCCAAAATAGGTACCAAAATAGTGTTAAGCTAGTTCTTTTTCCAATCGTAGCCGTAACTTGACGGCATATTTAATATATAAATTTTCGCCATTTTACCTAGTAATAATAATTATCATTTACATAACATACTGTATATTCATTGGTCAGGATCCGCAGGCTATATATTGAACTCGATCTGAAGATGGCATTGGCTCCAAGTGATTTCCCCACATATAAAGAGTATTCTTTTAGTATTGTACATTAACTATAATTGGAAGGACTTACCGGGGGAGCATCTCCCCTTCCCCCGCCAATTGTTCTCTTGCTAACTGGATCTCTAGCAGTCACGACTTCAACCCTTATTCTCTACGAGTATGGTAATTCACCTTCATGTATAAAGCAAGGACACACACTTCTTAATACCCAGTACGAGTACCGTATTTTAAAAGGATGTACGTAAGGACACACTGCTCCTCTTTACACATCTACTATAGTCAAAAAGGTCGAAAGGACACACCCCTCCTTTTTGCACATTTAGTATAATCAAAAAGGTCGTAAGGACTCACCCCTACTTTTTGCACATTTACTATAATCAAAAAGATCGTAAGGACGCACCCCTCCTTTTTGCACATTTACTATAATCAAAAAGGTCGTAAGGACTCACCCCTCCTTTTTGCATATTTACTATAATCAAAAAGGTCGTAAGGACTCACCCCTCCTTTTTGCACATTTACTATAATCAAAAAGGTCGTAAGGACTCACCCCTCCTTTTTGCACATTTACTATAGTCAAAAAGGTCGAAAGGACTCACCCCTCCTTTTTACAATCACGAGGACACACCTCTTCTTTATACGATCACGAGGACACACCTCTTAATAATGTGAATATTACAATCTAATTGCATATGTCGGAACACCTCAATCTGATATACATATTGTAGTTTAAGTACTGACCTTTAATCCATTCCAACACCTAATCCATAATTATCCACTCACACAAAAAAAATGGGCCACATATCCCATTTTAATAACCAGCACCGAACTTGCATGTGCGCACCATAAGGGCTCAGTACTCAATGTTCTTTGGTTCCCGTAAGCCGAGGGCGTCGCGTCGGCTTATATATACAAATAAAAGAATATAAATCCCGCCTCTATTATTAATTAATCAATTATTAGCCAATAATATAATTTAATTCCTAACAATAGTAACTAAAAAGAATTTACCTAGAATAGTTGTTAAACATTGAAACATTATTGCTATTTAGGACCGCTGTTATTATTTGTTTACTGTGATATGAGAATTGTACAGTTCATTTAATGGCGACGACGACAAAAATTATTACATGATTTTAACCCAGAATATGTACCGAAATAGTAACAAAAAATAATTTAGCAAGAATAGTTGTTAAACATTGAAACATTATAGTTATTTAGAACTACACATGTTTTTGCTATGATATGAGAATTGTTCTGTTCATTTAATTAGGATAATCATAAAATTAGGTTGTCTTCGTCGCTCATTTCAACGCCTACTACACCAAAATGTTCGAAATGTATTAAAAAGCTTTGTTTTCCGAAGAAAAACATGAGAGATCATACTATAATATAAATCGTTGAATTCATAATAAGAAATGTCATTGAATACAGGGTGTACTTTATTTACGGGCTATATAAAAATTTGAAGTTGATGGTGATTTCTTCGAAACGAAACGTTGTACTGAAAATTCATAAACACTGTCTTGTAGAACTAAAAAAGTGGCAATGAGAAAGTGCCTTTTGTTTTTTATACCTTTTCAAATAACTTCAGCAAAGCATATCTCCGGAAGTAAGCGAAATTTTCTGGTGTTCTCGACAGAATATTACTGACCACTAAATTGCCCAACTTTTTTCTAATTTAACCGTCTTTGTAACTTTTACGGTTTACGAGATCCCCATGCTGTTAATCATTATCTTGCACACACTGTATAGTCCGTACTTGAGCGTGAGTTCAACTCAAGCCGTATATTTCTTTGCCTATTCTCTACACACGCTTATGCACCAAACGCAACCAAATATACGCACATAACGGGAAAATGGAGATGGCTGATTTTTGTTGGACACTTGTTAGAGATGCTCCAGATGTGTTGTATCATCGGGTAGCACAACGAAGACGTATTTAGTTTCGAAAAGCATTTTCAAATTATTTTATTAAAAATAAAAGCACATTATTATAAATACATTACAAAAAGGTATTTAAAATATTAATAAAAAACCGTAACTAACATTTGAATTTCATTGTTGTATTCATATTTAGCACCACAATTTACTTATAAAAACGTATTTTATGTCAAGGATACCGACAAAAAGTTCAAATTTGTTGTTCACTGTATCATTCATTATTGGATATTCATTAATATACAATTATATAATTATTCGTTCTGGATTTAATTTTTACTAGGTACTGATATTGTGGTCAATGGCATCCAGCTTTTACTAAGATTTTATATCAGAAGCAAAAACACATGCCTGGTAACCGAAAAAAGGCGAAGTTAAGCAACATTTTCAATATTTGCGTTGTTACCTAAAAAATATCAGCGTCGTAAAAACAGCTATATTTTCTTTTTACAATATTAGATAGTTTTATTTTATATTAAGTACCTAGTTGGTTTTATTGCATTAATTGTAGATATGATAATAAAAATGTATATTTTTTTAATACAATGAAATGGTCAGCGTCACAACAGTATTGCTTTTATATATATATATTTATGATTATTTGACAATAATAGTAAATGTGGTATTCAAAGCTTCATAAACGCAACTTCCACTTAATTTTGAGTTAATAGCATAATTTGTTGTTGTAGTTCTTTCATTATTTGACTAGAGAAAAAATGTATATTTTAATAAACACAAATAAATAGTTACTTACATTTTTTTTTCTTCAAAATAATCCTTGGATTTTTGTTGCACATTGTTGATAGTGTATTTGATGTAAAAATCTTCAAGGAATTTTCAATAATTACGTGTTTCTTGCTTTATTAATAAATAATCAATATAAAAAATCGTTTAATACTAATCCTTCAGGCATTCTCAATTATTTTTTTACAATCACTCAAAATAAAGTATAATATATTCTTATAAACCCTTAGCAGATTCAGATTTTATGGCATGTAAACTGTTTGTGGTGTCTTTAATTTGTTCTTGTGAGTGCCTCTTTTCCACCAAACATTCTCGACAGGCGACACCGTGTACACGTAATACTTATACTCGACGTAGGGGCCCAGATCTCTCTTGTGGCGTCTTGTCGGCTCTACTACAAATTCGAAACCTGAGAAGTTAGAAGGCCGGTTCGACGGAAGAGAAAGCAAACTCACCAGCCCAACGTCCATCGACTGGCCGGACAGTGATCACCAGGTGCACCAGCACGACGAGGAGAACCAAATAACTAGTTGCCATCTCGCACACGACGTACTGCCTCTGCACTACGCTCCCCAGGACGATGTGCTGCAGTGCACTGCTTTATTTATTTATTAATTTTTTTATGTATCATGGGCGTAAAGACACACACAGCCTTGTGATTATGACCGACGCCTCGGTGATACGACGTTCATTGTTGATTCAAATATGTATGCACTTTACTATGAATAATTAGATTATGCATACAAATAAAGCAATTATATAAGATAACTTGGTAATCACGTAAGTAATGATAAAGAATATATAGATATCGACTTGATATCAATTATATATATATATATTCAAAACTTCTCCATTCGACAACTGCTTCCTCTTGTTAATGGTCACTGTTGCATATTTTGGGTCATCTATTCTTGCCATATCCAAACCATTTGAGCAATCTAATGTTAAACGCAAACGCTTTGATGATAGAACCTTATCGATAGAATCCTTTATTCCTAATATTCGCTCTTTAATACTATCTCTTCATATTTCCGTTGTGGTTGCTAATTTTCTCTAACTCAACTGTTCTGATTTAATTTCCTGTTCTCTTGCTTTTCATCATTATTTTAAAATCCTAGTCTCTTATTTCCCCCATTTTCTCCTAAATCCTTAATACTTATTTCTTCGTTGTTTTCTTTGGTCTTCTCATCTTTTTCATTCTCATTTCATTCGTTAACCTTTATTCACATTTATCCTTTTTTTTACATCCTCTCTTTCTTTCGTCCTCTTATTTTCCTTATTTCTTTCTTCTTATTTCTCTTCATTTTGGCTCATCAGGAATGCACAACTACATTGCAGTAGAGTTGTTGAAAACTGTGAAGGACCTGTGACGTGGTCTGCGCACAAAACCCAGTTAGTGCAGACGAGTTAATTGACACTAAATAGGGAATGTTGGCTGTTAAGTTTGTTTAAGTTAAGTTTACATTTGAAAATGTCGTCGCATAAAACTTTTGATCGCACTGCATAATTTTACACAGTCAAGCTCGCGAAATTATTGCTAACGTTCTTGCGGTTATGAAACATTAATTTGGCTTATACATAGCTTTCAAGAAAGTGGTGTCAACGTTTCCAACTAATTAATAACAAATAATAACATTTGAAAAATTTGGTTAAATTATTAGCTTGTATTCTAGGAAACATTTCAGCAACAATACATATTAGATGTGGATCTTGAACAGTGTCGCCTATTAGTATACAGCGTAAAAGTTGAACGTTGAAGATTAGGAACAAAGCCTAGGCGACGAACTTGTGCAGTTATCTGATGGTAAAAAGTACTTAAAATGCTCTACAAGAATACACAAAAAAAAATTATACCGAGCCATTTAAAAAAAATGTCGGTGACGTCATAACAAATAAATAAGGTGTTTAAACAAGTTTTTTTCACCAACTTGTAGCTAAGGCTGTCCCATTTAAAAATATATATGTTTGTTATGGTTACAAAACATTTGAAGTCGCTATAGTTTTTACTTTTTATACCTTTTATACAGAACAGATTATATACGTGTGTTGTCGTTTAAAGTTAACTAAGTAACTAGTAACTACATGTGTTGTTACTACTGCAACTTTAAATACACCGTGCTAGACCGATTTTCGCGCGTATTAGTTCGGGATTCTAAACAATGTTCGTTCAAAATATTTGGGCATCAAATTTCTTAATTGGATCGTTTATTTCACAAACTGGTCAAGTGCACCTTTTCAAATTGTTGGGAAACAAAGAAAAGCATTATATCCTTGATTTTTAATCAGACTTTCGCCTGAAAAAATGTCTAGTATTTGTTAACATCTTCCCGAAGTTGATGATGCCTGTAATTTAATTATAATATTTCTCCCTTAAATGTAAAAAATATTTAAAATATTGCAGTTGACTCGTTTCTGCAATAAAATACAATTATAACGTTGAAACATATATTTTTAATGGTAATTTCCAAATTTTTTGTAGTATTATGATTTATAACAAACAAGACAGTATTATAAACTGATTTGTTAAATATACTAAACTACTAAGCACTGGTAAGTAATGGTAAACCAATGGTAATTGTAACCACGGTATTAGTATTATACAGAATACCACAGGACTTTTGCTGCAGATATTTTAATTTACTGCAGAAATACGCTATGTGATGTCGTTTGACAGGTTTCTGTACTAAACGAGATATTAATTGTAAATTGTACCCCGTAAAACTGAATGGCAGTTAAAGTTTTTTTGCAGAAAAATATGCCCTGACAATAGGAGATACTGATTTCGCAAAAAAAGAAAAATCCATAAAAATGTATGTTGACCAGTTTCTGAAATAAACGATTCAATTAGAAATATTACTCTATCTTTTTTGGTTTAAAATGATTCGTTCATTGTATAAGTATAAAGTAAAGCATTATATGAAATTCTACGAGATTTTAATTTCCAATGCAAGATGCACGGTGGCCCACTTATCTTCGCTCGAACCATTGCTGCTAGACTAATGAAAATTTAGGAAAACATTTGATTGGAAGTTATTGGACACTTGATGTGCTAACTTTTAAAATTATTTTTGAGTGTACAGAGTGTACCATAAATCCGCGACACAAAATTTGGTCTCTTTTAAATTGATCACCCTGTATATTATTTCATTTTTAGAATCTGCCTTATGTGGGCTTCACAAATCATTTTTATTTTTTTAGATCAGATGCAACGTTGCCAAGTTATTCACATTTTAATAAAATTTAACGAAACGTCATGGACGTGGAAAACAATTCAACTTTCAATCAGATGTTTTCCTAAATATTTGTTAGTCTAGCAGCAATAGTTCGAGCGATGATAGGTGGGCCACCCTGTATGTAATTTACAATGAGCTATCTATTTTGCTGGCATCTTTTTCGTTTCTCGCTTGCATCACCTTTCTGATTTACTCCGATAATAAATTTATTTTACGTTATTTAAGAATACTACATACGTATACAGATATTCAAATACTGAGAATTGCTCATACGTATTTTGTTATCTTTGAATATTTTGAAAATTTTAGTGCTTTTGAAATACATAGTATAATCATTATTTTACTACTAAATTATCAGCTATACGGTAAATGTTTGTATCTTTACCTAGAGAGCATAAAAATTTAATTTCTGACTAAACTATAAATGACCTTTGAACAGTCAAAATGAGGATGTGCAGTTATCCACGGAGCTAAAGTGTAGTTTGTAGTAAATTACTCTATAAAATACTGTGATTGGCTAGAACAGCAGAATTAGGAGGCTGTTTATAAACAAATAAATAAATTTAAAATGTATAAATATGTATAAATGTATATATTTTTTTTATACCTAGATCATGTGACAATTTGTGCCCAAAATGGGTTAGGCATAATTCGGCACATTACTTCTACAAATTGCTTAATTAAAATTTTTACAATAATTACTGTAGGTAGCATTATCATAATAGTTATTTACATGGCAAGACCGTTACCTAGAACTTTACGTGCGAACGTGGAGTTAACGAGCGAGCTTGTTACCATGCGAGCAAGCAAAGTTCAGTAACGGCCGTCGCCAAGGGCAGCGGCCGCGAAATTGAATTTCGTGTCCTGTTTTGCGTAAGCGAAATGGGCACTTAGTATCCGGTTGCACAAAAATAACACCTGTTACATAAGTTTCGGGATTTTTTTTTTTAATGCTTTATGTGCTTTACGGAGAAACATGTTGCTAGGGTCTTGTCAATTTGTTTGACATTTCACATTTTTGTCTGACCTATGCAAAATAGCGATTTATGTAGATATTAAAAAGGCCATCTACAACTTAGTTGGACAGCTGCCGAAACGAGATATAATGAACATTTTTTGTGGGCAAAATATTTTAAAACAACTCTGTATATCGAACAATTCGGGAATGTGAAGAGGGAATTCCATGTGTAAACCTACCTAAAACAGGCCCTCCTCGGAAGTTAATAGAACTTCAGGTCAATAGACTAACCGTGCAATCCAAATGGGTGTCAAAAGGTATCCCCACATTTTGTCTTTCAGTGTATTATCGATTGCCACCGATGGAGCTCCAGCAATGATAGGTTGCCACAGGGTGTTTCTTGCATAATAGGTGGTGCCGAATATATGCGCTGTACAATGTATCATCGTCAACACTTAGTACACTTAGTTGACGAAAATCTGAGTGGACTCCTACGTAAGTCATTAGTCGTGTTCTTGTATCGAATGGCTCACTTCCTTAGATAGCTGAGCAGATCTGATCTGAGTGAGTAATAAAAGAATGTTTATATTGGTAACCATTGAAACACACGTTTGGCAGCTTCTTCTCTGCTCACTTCCGAATTGATACCCCCGCAAAAACGTTCCAAATCGGGAAGGAGGGAGGTGAGTTTGCTAAGCTAAAGTGATCAGAGCAAAATAAAAGAGCGCATACATTTTTCAACTGATCTGAGATTAACTGAGGTTATCAGAGCTGAGCAAATTCGATTAAAGAACACGACTAATATATTAGTCGTGTTTGTGCATCGAATGGCTCACTTCCTTAGATAGTTGAGCAGATCTGAGCAGATCTGATCTGAGTGAGTAATAAAAGAACGACCAATCAAGACGCTCTGTTGTGTAGGTTAGGCCTAAACGTCTGTTTATAATGGGTACCATTGAAACACACATTTGACAGCTTCTTCTCTGCTCACTTCCGAACTGAACCCCCCGCAAAAACGCTTTGCATCGGAAAGGTGCGTTTGCTAAGCAAACGTGAACAGAGCAAAATAAAAGAGCGCATACATTTTTCAACTGATCTGAGATTAACTGAGGTTAGCTAAGCAAATGCGATTAAAGAACACGACTAATGTGTAATTAAAACAATCAACAAAATCAGAGGCAATTCATAGAATAATAGATTGTTTAAACAACTTTGAATTGTCAATGATGAAGAATTTCTTCGGTCACTGCTTTGTACGTCAACTATCGAAAGGTGCTCGTTTGAATGGATTTTATAAACTCTTTGATTCTGTCTTCCGAATTCTTCCGATTCCGAAGCAGTTTTCGAGGCAGATATTGAAAACCAGCCATTAGGTTTTTTAAGCTTTAAATTGAGATATCGCAAGGTTGGTTGTGCCATTTGAAATTTCAAAGTGGAGGTGGCTAGGCAGGAGGGGGTAACACATTTACATTATTTTTAAACTTCCCCCTCGAAATATTAATCGACGTATTTTATTTTTTAATCAAGATATCTTCAATTCAAAAGTTATTGAGACTGTCTGGTTTTGAAATGAACACCCGGTATATGGCAAACAGTAAGTATCAAATACAATTTGCAAATTAAAATTAAAATTTCTTCGTCAGGTTCAATCAATTTTTATGGGATTATAAATTACAATAATTAAACGTGTATCGATTTCCACCGACCTCATCAGGTATGCTCTCGGCCTAAATAATTCACGTCTCTAGGCTATGTGGTGATTTACATTGCGTACAGCTATTATGTCTGTGTAGTAATCTTGCATTATTGCAAAAATATGACACAGAAAAAATATTACAACGCCTACATCAGATTGCTCAGTTAAAAAAAATCACAAACAAGGTCACCTTCAACATATGGCCGACGACTGAATTTTGAAATGCAAATCGAAGTGCGATAGTGCGTTGCATTTTTTAATCGTATTCATGCGCGATTAGATTAAAGTATTTACATGTGTTTGACTCTAAAAACCATATGAACAACAAATATTTTATAATGACCAGCCATGTAAACACAATCCATGTATATTTTGTAATCCATAGGCTTGTTGTTAATTTATGTCCCCGTTCCGGAACAACAATGACGCAACTGCAAAATGAATATTGCAGGAGAGATGAAAAATGATTGTTAATTAGTGAGTTTTAAAAAGTGAATACAACTTATTGGTAGTATTATAACTACCATAGAATATATATATACCTGCACATTAAAATATATACCAATAAAATGTATTAATTTCTTTAATACCCAATAATTAACAATTGTTATTTCTCTCTCCTAAAAAATCATCATTTTGCAGATGCGTCGTTTTTGCTCCGAAACGGCATATTATGATTTCACATTTTTATTAAAGAAAACACAAAAAGAGCAAAAAAAATAGTCTCATGACTGTTTTTATAGCTTTCGTTCTACGTGTTTGCACGATGTTCTAAGAAACTGGTCATGACAAGACCAGTGGAGTTTTGCCTAGAACAAAAAAAAAACATAGAAGTTAATTCTTCAACTAATTAATAGTCAGAGGTTCTATTATCGCCTAGGACAGTATAACATAGGACGGCCGAAGCAAATAGAATTTTATAGTCTTTGGGACATATTAGATGTTGATTGCAATAACAAAAAAGATAACACCATTCGTTTCAAAATATTCTAATACCTAAATTGATCGTAATAAGACCAATTGTCCTAGGAATAGACACATTAACCCAAAATATTCAAGGAACTTGACTATTACATAAGACCAATGATCTCTGATAAAACAAAGAATATAAAAAAAAGTTTTATTTTACAAGTTTCGTACAAAATGAAAACATGTACAGTATTTGGTCATACCAAATGTATACCTTAATTGTTCCATGGTATGTAAATAATTTTCTGATCAAACTATCACGGCCTCACTGTTGCTACCACTGGATTGTTTACTCGGTTCTTCCACAAACCTCGCCACCACCAATGCATTATTGGATGCGAATACGAATTGTACTTATATTCGATGCTTGGTTCAGACCCCATCCTGTTATTAGTGTAAGTACCTATAACATAAATTTCGTTAACCATCATCACAACAAATTTAATTAGCCCAATTACCTTGCCCGTTTCCAATGCATAGGCTAAGAAATAATAACGAGTCCACCAGTAAAATAATACACGAAAACTTCATTGCACTTGAATTTACTCCTAACATAGAGATGTTCCGATGGGACTGATTATGGAACTCGAATGGTTATTAGCTACGCGGGCGAAAATTAGATAAGAGTAATTATTCAAGTATTTGCATGTTTTTTAAATACGTACTAGGCTTTTAAATAATTCATTTGATATGGATGAGTAATTGCTCTGCAAACACGCGATGACACAAGGGTGCTTCTAGTAAGGCTCTTGGTAACTACTTTAACTTGGTACTTTTATGAAAGTGGTTGTTTACTCTTATCATTTTTTTTAAACAGTACCTTTGAAGAATACAAATATTTTTGTTGTACATTACTGAATAAAAATAATTTAAAGAAATATTTTATGCCTGATTCTTCTTCCTGTGCTCTGTATGATTTAGTGTTGGTATTTGAAATAATACGCACAGATTTTTCAGCCGAAGCAGACCTCTCTATCCTTTATTTTACCTTCTATGAGGAAAGACATAACAAGTTTCATGTTTTATTTATCGTTACGAAATCTAGGTATGCACTTTCCTTTCCTTAACTTTTGTTAATGGCTCCAATTCATTAATCGTCTTCCTTGGTGCCTGTAGATTGGTTACTTTGTCAAATTCCATCTAGTAACGTAAATAATACGTAACATTTTGAAGTTCGCCATCGGGCACAAGAGGCATATGAAAAATGAAATAGAGGATGACATTAAAATCGATGAAAATACATTAATTGAAGTAACAAAAATTAACATATACTGCAATTAACAATGGTAAAAAGCTGAACAGAAAATTCAATCAAATTTGACGATAAATGAGGTAATATTTCTCACATTTGAATAAGAATTATTGAAGATGTCATAATAAAAAGGCTATAATTAACATTATCAATCCAAGGGATTCAAGTGCATTTATACTAGGGATTGAGAAATATCGATAGTCTGCGCCATCGATGTTGCCGATAGTTTGAGAGCTTACTATGGTTTACTATCGATATATCGGTAAAAAATATGTCGTAAGTAATTATTTATTTTTATGGATACAAAGATTGCAAAATATATGTTAAAAAATTTAATTTTTGTGTGTGTAAAAATGTTTTTATATTTTTATTTTCAACTTTAGGAGGAACACGTCTTCTGATACAAGTTGTTATGTTGCACTAAACGTTCTGAAGGTAGCTATTTGAAACTAATAGGGGCGGCAATGTTCAATCCATGTGTGAAAGAACAACAAAATCACACATCTACAAGATCTTCTTGTAGATCTACGATTAAAATAATTTTATGTAAATTACTTGTAGCTGAAAATGGACTTCCAAGGCTGGATACTAATATGATAAGATGTTGTGGTATCTCGAACCCACTGCTCTAAATTAGTTGTAGAAAACTGAAACTGAATTTTATATTTTTACTTCACTGTTGTGTAACCCAGGCCACCTGGTGAATATATTTATTCCTGAAAATGAGAGATAGTATCTAAATAGAACCTGTATTTAGAGTTAAAGAGAGATTTTGTTTTTATTCATCAAAAGAGATGCAAATAAATCTATATGATATGTTAAAATTTTAATACCAATCAACACAGAACAAACAACGATATAATTCAATATTAATGAATTTTCAATAATGAATGATAATTTTTGGCACTAAAGTATAATTGAAAATATGTGTATCTTTTATGATTTTTTTTACAACTTATATAACATAAGGAAACCCAGTCTACCTATAATCTCGACAGAAGGAAACCTATTTAATTAAGTTTTCATTCTTCTATCTTTCTTCTCATTTCTTTAATGAAATATTTGTTTTTAATGATATATTTTTAAATAAATAATAAATGCACGAAGAACTGGGTTCGAGCCCCAGTACAGGTAGTACATTTGTACTGAGAAACTAGTGCCATTCGCCGTTGGGAGCTCATTAACGGCGCTCTAGAGATCGGGGGCGAATTTCTAGATTAACAAGCCCTAACTCAATACACACATTTATCACAAAGCACACAGCAGAAGGACCCACGTTGGTCGATAGCCAGTTAGGGGTAATGTCCCTAACAAATACAGTCACTATTTTTAAACAAATATATGGTATCTTTCCCAATTCAGCCGGAAGTCACGACCAGAAGGTTCCAATACCATTTTTCAATTATGAATTTTCCCAGTTCAGCCGGAAGTCATGTTCCGGCATATATTTTTATTATTTTTTCATATATTTTTAATAAAAATACGGTATCTTCCTCAGTTCAGTCGGAAGTCATATATTTTTATTATTTTTTCATATATTTTTAATAACAATACGGTATTTTCCTCAGTTCAGTCGGAAGTCACGACCAGAAGGTTCCAATACCATCTTTCAAATATGAATTTTCCCAGTTCAGCCGGAAGTCACGACCAGATGGTTCGAATACCATTTTGCAAATATGAATTTTCCCAGTGCAGCCGAAAATCACGACCAGAAGTTCCATTAAAATTTGCTTTAAAATATGAGAGATATTTATTTTTATTCCCTTTTTCCTTTGTTTTATTTTATTTTAATATTTTTTAATCTATTTTCTGATTTAGTGGAAAATTTTAACTTGTGGTTTATGAGCACACATTCTGCCTCCTAGCCCCAGCGGTTCTCGAGATATCCGCCCTCAAAGTTGGGAAATTTAAAAAAATAACAAAAAAGGGCTGTTAAAATTAAACTTCTAAACGAACGGTCCAATCTCGATGCCGATAGTCTCATTCGATTCAGGGGAGTCATACGGTTCACACCAGACCACACTCGATATATATAATGTTCTGTTATGATCGTTAAAAAACATGGAAATAATTAAAATTTTGACAGAAATAATTGAAAATCTTACATGAACCATTGCAAATTTCATAATAATGGTTAAGTGTTGTCAGAATAATTGAAATTTGAACAAAATAACTGAAATTTTGATTTTCTTGATTCCCAAGACAACCTTAATATGCGAAATCTAAGAAAACTATAATCAAGTTATTTCTCTTGGTAACTCAATCTGAGGACATACTGTATATTAATTGATAGTTTACAGATATTTCTGAATAATTTGTTTGTTATGATCGTTTAAAAAAAACATAATGGAACTTGCAATAGATAGTATTTGGTGTGTATTTTTCTTTTGAGGTAAGCTACCACTTCTCAGATCGCTTAACCATTGTTTTCTGCGCAAATTTTACTTAGGTGAGTACTACTTCTATTGTTTCTGTCAGTACCAAAACTAAACTAAGTAATGCGACTTAGTGTGAGTACTACTTTTATTTTTGTTATTGTTTCATCCATTTTATTCACTACTTTTATCATTTGGACCAACACCAAAACTACAATAAGTAAAGCTATACGAATTGCAATCGTGCCTGCTAAAGCTTTACGCGCGCATGTTTCCACGCCGTATTTGCCTGGACTTATTTGCGCGCAAAACGTGCGTGCGCGGGACATTGCTCTAGTCAGTGCCCACCTTAACAGCATTTGAGATCACCTGCTTCAGGTTCGCCTTAAAAGGAAATATGCTTTTATATTTCATAATTTTTATCGCTCAAAAATTATTGCGCTCACAGGTTTCGAACCTACGACTCTTGGTGTGAAAGGGAATTGCGCCAACTTATCGGCCACCGTGGCGCCTTAAAATTGAATTTTCTGATTGAAACCAGCATCGTTTTCCTTCTAGAGTTTAGTGCGTTTACTATATTTTTACTTTCTCCGCGTGCATGTATGGAGAAAGTATAGTTTTTAATCTAACCGAATAAAATTTTGAAATAAAAATTTTCGGAACCAAATCTAGATTTGAAAAATGCAAAACAGAAATTCAATTGTTAGAATTTTATTGATATTAATATCACGAAAGTCATGTTTGATTCAAATCATTTTTCAAGCAAAAAAATCTAGGTAATTCAAAAAAACAAATTGATGAAAACAACCTTTTGTTAAGCTAAAATTGGCAATGAGCACACATTCAGCCTCCTAGCCCTACCGGTTCTCGAGATATCCGTCCTCAAAGTTAATTAATTTAAAAAAATAGCAAAAAAGGGCTGTTAAATTAAACTTCTATACGAACGGTCCAATCTCGATGCCGATAGTCTCATTCGATTCAGGAGACTCATACGGTTCATACCAGACCACACTTGATAACTTACGAAGACGCTTTAATTTTCCTGAAAAAATTGTTTGGCAAAAATTAATAACGCTCACAAATATTTTAAATTTACAAAGACCGAAAGAACGATCTCTAATACAATGTTGCATTTTCAAGAAGAAAAAAATTGGGAAAAATTAATTACGATCACAAAATTTTTAAATTTTCAAAAACGAAAATACCGATTTCTAAAACAATGTCTTGCATTTTCCTTAAAAAAAATTTTGGAAAATATTAATAACGCTCGCAAAAATTTTAAATTTTCAAAGACCGATTTAACGATCTCTAAAACAATGTCTGCATTTTCCTGGAAAAAAAAATTATGTGAAATAATAATTAAGCTCACAAAAATTTTAAATTTTCAAAAACGGAAATAACGATCTCTAAAACAATGTCTTGCATGTTCCTGGAAAAAAAAAATGTGAAAAATTAATAACGCTCACAAAAAATTTACATTTTCAATGACCAATTTAACAATTTAACGAAACATCCGAAAAATCGCGAGTTTTTGAGTTGCTCCAAATAACCTTAGAGACACTTGGCTTGACCAATTGGACCCTTCCGATTCCAATGAGCATACTTTCAGCCTCCTAGTCCTAGTCCCAGTCCTAGTCCCTGCGATAGTCTCATTCGATTCAGGGGAGTGATACGGTTCATTCCAGTCACACTTGATATAATTACGAAGTTTTAATTTTCGAAAATGTCGCGTTTATGCCATCTCGATGAAATTCCATTTCGAGAACGCCTCAACCGATTCGGTCGAAATTTGGGGGGGTCATAGAGGGCCCAATACAAGCACAATGAGAAATAGTGGGCCCGGTAGGGGATCGCGTTTGTACAGGGGGGGGGCTAAGAAGAGAGAAATATTTTTCAAAGAAACGTACGTTTTCCACGTAAAGCGAGATAACGCGGGGAGTTGTGGGAATACGAGAATGGACGATCGCTCAAAATATGCGCCATATACGGGGCTAAGTCCCCATATAGCCCCAGCTGTTCTCGAGATATCCGCCCTCAAAGTTGGTAAATTTAAGAAAATTGCAAAATCATGCGTATTATAATCCGAACCAGGATAACAGAAATCCGACCAGATCCAACCTGATGTAATTCTTGTAATATTGTGATTGTCAATTATGATGTTTAGAATCGCATGCAATAAGGTTTTCAATGTAATTTTGAGTATTTTATTTGAGTTCGCGCTCTCGGTTAGTGTAATAAAATGGTGCGACTATCTATCAGCAGCAACTTCACTGCGCAGTCACGTTACCTAACAAAATGTCCCTATATAGACTAACCAGAGTGATTAAGTGTCACGCTCAGTTCAATATCTTGACATTTAATGACTCTGGTTGGGCCAGAAACAGGCATGCAACTTAATTCTGGCGCAATTAATATCCCTAAACATTGTCTGTTTTTGAGCTTATTACCGCGCTTATAGTTAAAATATTTTAATAATTTACGCATACGGTGATTAGTGTTATCTATCTCCTTCGTTACTGACAGTAATTGAAGGGTGTTAGGACAATTCAAAGAATATACTAAAGAAAGAAAGGGCATGAGTGTGTTTATCGGATGAACCGTCTCAGATGCGAGCACTACACTAGCGTCCATAAACTAATTGGGTTCGGAACTTGGATAGGGGTAAATATCTGTACTACAAATTAGTAAATTGTTTAAAAAATTAAAAGACTATTTTTTTAAACAATTTACTAATTACGTAAACCACTTTTTTTTGTTTGGGTAAGATAGAAAGAGTGCAAGTGTATACACAATTAATTTATTTGCACAGAGTATACACAATAGAATAATAATACAAATTACATCTATTTACAAATCATAAACATATAAATCTAAGTTGACACAATAAATTAAAAAAATAATAATCAAATGTAAACAAACACACTGAACGTTGAATATGGCTAATTTAATAACAATATTATAATGGAAATGGAAGAACTTTATCTATTGCTACACAATTTAGATTATTAAAGAAATTATAAATGCATTTAATAATGTAACGGTCATCCTAGACACATGTTTTGAAAATGACAATTATCATTCATCCTAAACAATAAACAAACAGGAAAAACATTTAATACTAAGATAAATTTCTTTTACCATCCCTATATAATATAAATACACAATTGTACAAATCAGACTAACTAATTGCAATTTCAATACATGTGTCACCTCATAATAGATTTAATGATAACACCCAATTCTGATGCGGGACAAGTTGATTGAACAAAATAATATGCTACGGGTTGCTTCCATTCCCTGCCCCTAATTAACAAAACCCGAAATAGTTCCTGATGGGGAATGGAAGTCTAAATGTGGCATTATTGCCATCTCGTTAAAAATAAGAACATAATGTCGTTGTAACGATTTCATTTTATGGCTAATTGTCGACAAATGCTTCATCATAGGTTCATAGAATTACTAATACCTACATCAAACTGTAACTGTGCCAACGACCTTGTTAATGTTCATCGTGAGGGAAGGTCTAGAATATTGCAAAGAAATTTATACGCTTTGGAGGACTTTTTAAACAAAGCCAGAAACAAAGCTTTTTCTCTCAGTGACCAGTGTCTCTTACCATTTCTAAACTGTGACATTATAAATGTTTGTGCAACTTTTGAAACTGTCATATTTTCTAACAAAGGAATCAGATTTTTATCAGTAAGTAGCTATTTACTAGTGAGCAGGCGTTTTAACCTAGAAACCATTCTAGTTTTTTTAACAGACTACATACATAATTTTTTTCCGTGGGCTTAATAGAATTTGTCGATTCACACCAATTAGTTTCAAAATACCAGGTTGCGTTGAACGTCTTATTTTAACTGGGGGAATATCTGCAAAAGATGAAACAATAGAAGAGGGACAATTGATAACACATTGTTACTATTAAAGTTAAATTTTGCTGAATTCAATACCTGGTGTCCGGCGATGAGGCCGGAATTGTCTCAGGTGAGACAATTCCAAGTGCTGGTGTTGTATCGCGCAGTAGTGAATCAGGCTGTGGAGCTATGCTAGAAGAATTTTTCGCTTGCATATGGACATTGTGCAGTGGAAGATTAATCTTAAGTATCATATTATGATCGCACATTTTTTGTTAGTTGGGAATTGCGAATTCATCTGAAAAACATAAACATTTTAGATCGCAAGTTATTTATTAAAATATGTCCCAAATCAACCCCAGCGACGGACATTTACAAGCTGGCATATTTTTAGTAATCAAAATTGTCGATTATTTCAAAGGGCTGTAAATTATTTATTTGGGGTTTCTTATTGTTGTGTTTTCACACATGTATTATCTATTGCCGCCCCTATTAGATGCAATCGTAAAATTTTATTAGACACCCCAAATCAACCCCAGCGACGGTCATTTACAGTATTTTTAGTAAGCAAAATTGTCGACAATTTCAAAGGGGTACAAATGATTTATTTGTGGTGTCTTATTGTTGTGTTTTCACACAGGTATTATCTATTGCCACCCCTATTAGATGCAATTGTCAAATATTATTAGACACCGCAAATCAACACCAGCGACGGCCATTTACATACATGCTGGCATATTTTTAGTAAGCATAATTGTCGACAATTTCAAAGGGCTGTAAATGATTTATTTGGGGTGCCTTATTGTTGTGTTTTCACATATGTATTTTCTATTGCCGCCCCTATTAGATGCAATCGTCAAATTTTATTAGACACCCCAAATCAACCCTAGAATTGTCGATAATTTCAATGGGCTACAAATTATTTATCAATGGTGTCTTAATGTTGTTTTTCCACAAGCTACGTTGATTTTTTTCCCCTGAGACACATCACAATCGTATTTCACCATTTAGCACCTTATACTAATATGTATGTAATAATACTGTAAGTTGTTGGAGGTAATCGCTGTCATTATTAAGGGTTTTTGTTACACCAGTAAATTATTATCTTGTAAATTAGCGTGATATTTCATGAGACACCCGAATTAAATTGGAAACAAAACCGTTATGAATATGATTTTAGGGGACAAAACGTACGTCGAATTCCAATGGACAAAGGTTTTATAGGACTGACTATGCTATCGCTATAGGCATTTTAAACAGCGTATTGACGCTATTGAAAATGCCCATAGCAAAGAAAGAAATAGCAAGAAATCTATGAATGGGCCGTTAGCCTAACAACAGAGCTTATTTAGGGATATCGCAATTGCACCAGAATTAGGTTGAATGCCTGTTTCTAGACCAACCAAAGGCTAAAGTGTCAAGCTATTAACAGGAACTTGACATTCCCTAATTCCCTATAATTATTTGTGCATATAGGGTTGCCTAGTTTTAGAGCAAACAAATAATCTGTTGAATTTATCATTATATTTAATAATCCTCCCGTAGTAATATGTAATAAATTAAAGGTAAGTTTAGTTAAGGTATTTAAGGTATGTAAGATAAGGTATAAGGTGAACAATATTAACTAAATATCTAAATACAGTCTACTTCCAGCAGCAGCTTTGTATCCATCTCTCTCCATTTATTATTGAATTTTGAAGAGAGAAACTAATCATTCCACAAAGAAAATCCAGTTTTCCACAAATAATTTCACTAGGATGTGTGGTAAGTATGCGTGTTTACTCTATTCATTATTTAAACGGGACACCAATTTTTGGTTATGTTGTATCAATAAACACAGATATTTTATGCTCTACTTTCTTGTAATAAACGCATGAAATTTGTCCAGACCTGCTTAACCGTTTCATCACTTATTGGAAGAAAGTAGGCGCCATAAGCTGCGTTACTAATACTCGTCGCGATTGACGCAACTGGTTACCCGTTACGATAATTGTGTATTACAGTAACGAATTTTGTTCAGGTTCCTTTTAACGCGCAATGTTAAATATGATACACTCGCAGCTAGAGGCGGCGCTGCTGGGCCACAGCTCCGGTGCTGGTCCTGCAGCCGTCCTCGACGACGATGATCGCGAGGAGCATGACGAGGAGTGCTACGATGCCGATGAGTACTTAGACGAGGTTCTTGCACACTTTCTGACCTTTGACCTGACGGGATTAATAACTGCAATTGGCGATGATTGGTTCATCTCATAAATGTACTTTGCACTCTTGAATGGTGCTTTAGAGAAGGTAACAAGATTTTCGGTACAAAGTCTGTTATATCACTGCTACGATTAATGATACATATTATGTAAATATGGTAATGGTGTATATCATTGGTTCTCACACTGTGATCCGAGGACCCCATGGTCCAATGACAGCTTATCAAGCCTAACTGACCCCCAGCATGTAAATAAAACAGAGATAATAGAAAAATATTCAGCTGCCATTGATTAACAGTCTTGCTGAACTCAATACCAGGGCTTCGAACTGTTATTGTTTTCGTTACGGTTTTCGATCCAGTTCAGTTCCGGTTCAAAGCCCTGATAAATACACCTGACCGATTTTGAATGGCAGAGCTGAAGTACACTAAATGCTATAATTATGGCATAGTGTATGCGCAGACACATTTTCAGTGGCCCTTTTCAGCTGTTTAGTCACGTCATAAGTTTTTGGGGGACATAATTAGTGTCCCTGGTAGTTGTTATTAAATAAACTCAAAACTAAACATTTCACTTGACTTCCCCACTGTTTAGGGTTCACATATATTTGTAGTCTCTAAACAGTAGATCCCTTGCATTTGTGGAATAATCAACACTCCAGACCACTGACATAAATGGGGAAGTCACCTAATTTTGGACTTTATCTAGCATGTCACATTAAGAAGATTGTCACCAGAACAGACGAGTGGTTTGTATATCACCAAAGTTTAAGCACCACTGATATACATTATATTGATAATTTATATTTATGTAATTAAAATCAATAATTGTAAGCGCTAATGTTCATCGTAGACAATTCATTGTAATAATTAAACATCGACTTTTTATTTATATCGTGGGTTTGAGATTGATTATTTCTGGGTAATTTAAAATTTACTTTGTTCTTGGTGTTCCTTTATTATAAGGGATTTTAAAATTATTGGATAAAATAGATACCCAGTTTAGTTTCACAGTAGACTATGAACGATGCCGTATTTGTTCACATTTGGCCATCTTCTAAATTCGGGCAGTGATCAATTTAAAAGTATGAATTGAATAGTGTACAGGCAGTTCCCCTCTGTAAGAAATTAATTCAAATCCGAATTCATTAAGTGAGAACTCGTTTCCCAAACAAACACTGTAATTTATCTACAATACTAAATAAAAATAGTGAAGTGGGAACTACCTTTGCATGTAAAACGGTTGAATAGGTGTAGGCAACAAACAAAATTTTACAGGAACTGTTTGGTCAAAGATTTTCTTTTAATTACTTACTTTCCAATTTTCACTAAAAACCAACAAATTAAAAAAAAATATATTTTTCATTCTTAAGGTTGTCTATTATATATGGCGTTAATAATGATTATTTCACGGATTACATTTAATTGTATTCCAATCATTAGAAAGTTCTGCTGTAGATAATGCTAATCATGTAAACTTAGAACATCAAATATTAGTGGACTCATTACAAACATGTATTACCTGCAATTGATTTTCATAAAATTTGAAGTGTATTTATGAGATGATGACTGGAAATTTGCTCTAGATTTAGACATTGTAGATTAATTAGAATTAGAAGTCATCCAAATCCAAATTCTAATAACAATTTAGAAGTAATTTATAAAGTTTTTAATCCCTATGTCTCTTAGTGTGAGTTGTATGTTTTGCACAAATCGCTTACTAGAAAGTGTCAATTAAAGATATTGTTAATTGGAAGTCTACAGATAGTAGCACCCATATTTCAAAATTTCATGTACTTGTTAACCTGCCAAGTATAAATTCATCTTACCACTTGGCTATTTGATGATAATTTTTTTACTCACGTTGCTATCACCACTTAGTTTCAAATATGGTGGCCGAATGTTATAAAAGGGTGGATCTTTCTTTCTATTGTTAAAGTTAACGATTAGTTATCTGCCAAATAGATATATTCACATAAAGGTTGTAAACAAATACATTTTGAATTTCTTAGTCCGTCTTTCTAGAGTTGAATATATATAATTTGCCGGTTGCATTTCCATGTACCCACATGAAGGTTAGAAACTACTTCATTGCATTTCGAATCTTGTGGATATTTTAAACTCTCAGATAACTATGCAACTTTTTCAGTAGATGGAAAGATCTGGATCTTGCTGGATATCTTAACCAGCCCAAAGTATTAAACATCTATTAATTTTTTTTAATTATCTTGACTTACAATTTTAATTGCCACTTTATCAGCTTACGTGAGCTTAGTTTAGAATTGCATTACTGCTTCCTCCATTTGCATCCTCCATTTGCATCCTACACTAAACTGCTTATCCATCCTGACATGCTTCATACTAACCGATTACTTCAGGAGTACGACGGCGATCCGGGCTTCCGGTCCGGGAGGCTCGTGCCCTGCGGCAGGTCAGTCACCCTGCAGATGCTGCTGGCGGCAAATGTTTTGCAGCCCGGCAGGGGGGCAATGTCCATCGAGTACCTGGTAGGTGTGGGGACTGCGCCCGCCACCCGGGTTACAGTGTCTCTTTGCAGGGGCAAAGGTTCGTTGGAGACCTGCTCGAAGACGGCAAAATCCGGAGCCAGGAGACAGACATCGTATTCGCCTCACCCAGCGCCTGGGCCATTGCATGCAAACGGTTCATTAATCCTGACAAGAAGTCCGGCTGTGGCTGGGGCTCTATTAAGTACAGGGGCAGGAAGCTAGATGCTTACAAGAACGTATGGTTTAAGAAGCGAAAGGATCAGTTTATTAGGGCACAGAGGGAGGAGAGAATGGAAGGTATTTTACGAGGGTTAAACCACTAAATAATTTTGTTTTTCCAATGATATACCTCATTTTATTAAATTGGCACAAAAATGAAAATAAATAGTACTAAAAAATGTTAAATTCGTTTAACTCTCGGTATTTTATGTGTGTGAGTGAGCATTTAATCACCTTCAATATTGAAGAACAAAATAAAACACTTCTCGGGGCAATGTATGAGTTCCAGTTTGGTAGCACACCATTATGAGGCGACCATAAACAAGTGTTTTATTTTATCTTTGAATACGTATAAAATATATATATAAAAGGTGAAACCACCAAACACCGTAAATCTTGTTACCATCTTGTTCTTTTGTTGAAGCAAAATAGTTTAAAACGGGTATTGAGGTCAAAGAATTTTCATTTAAACATTCACTTTCTTTCACTTAAGTTATTAAATAACAGAATTGTACTTGTAAAACGCAATAAAGATTCACCTCCTTTTCGTAGAGTTGTAACTCGCTGGAACGCAAAAAAAAGAGAGTGCGATCCAAGAACATAATACAAAAAAGAAAATAAATTCTTTATTAGATATAACATATTATAACAAATCATTTATAAAGATAATACACACGTATAAAAGTAACTAAAAAGTGTTGCAATTTAAAATTTCGTGAAAAAATTCCTTGAGAGAAGAGAATAATTTAAATTTAATAAACAATAAACAAACCAGATTAATATACATTGTAATATACACTTGTTTCATAATTTGTTTTGTGTGTTCACTAATTGTTTCTTCAGTTGCGTTAATAAATTTAATTCTGTAATTGGCAACAGAAGAAATGCAATCCGAGGATAAGTACATGAGCATGGTGGCGCCGCACTACATGCAGAGACTCGTCGTTAAGCACAACACAATTGCTAACAGGACATTCACACAGTGAGTAACTTGCTATAATAATAATATACAAGTCTCAAAGGACTAAATCATCTTCTTTGTAAATCAATGACATAATTTACAAATATATCAAATTATTAAGGCAAGTACAGAGCCTCCAAAATGAGTAATGTCCTAGTTTAACTAGTGATTGGCTAATTCCAATTATAATAATTATAATTTGATTATTGGTAACATTCGGAATTATTCCATTATTAAAATTAATAGGATTATTATTCGTGAATATAGATCATTCTGATTATCATTCTTATTAACATTCGGTAAAATCAATCGGATTATAATTCGTGGAAATCAATCGGATTGTCATTCATGAAAATCATTCGGATTTATCATAGTGAAAATCGCATTATGAATGATTTTAAATAGAATGATTCATAATTCGAATTATAATTTGATTATTGCAATAATTTATATTCGCCTAATTCGATTATTGAAATCATTCGAATATGCCCATCACTAGGTAAAACCAATAAGAATGGTCACCTTACAATACAGACATTAAAAATCAATCTAGGTAGTATGATGAAATAATTTTAACAAATAATTTTTAGTGATTCAAACACTCTCATAGAATGTGTCCCATTTTCGAACCTCGGGAAGATCCAGCCATTTCTGCTTTCATTGTCCACAAATGCCGCCTTGGTTATGGATTTTCATTGCCATTTAACAAGAGTCGAGGTTTCCGGTTATCTGGCTGGACAGTGGGATGTCAACAGTCACAGTAAGTAATTCATAAATGATGATTTTTTAAATTTTAATACCTTTTAATGTACTCTCTGCATTTGAATTCTCTAACTTATACAATAGCAAAGACATTAAATTTAGGCAACGGTTTGACGGTCGACATTTATCTTGCAGACATTAATAGTTTCGTTGATGCTTTTAAACCATCCACTCATTGAACGGCTATTTTAAAATGATTTTTTTAATTAATATTTGACATATGAAATTTTCTGTTGTTTTTATAGGTCTTCAGATAACGCACGCTTTCCCATGTCGCAATACGAAAGCAGATAGAGAAAACGGCCCACAGGTAGAGACCGAGATTTCAAAAGCCATTGAAAAGCAGAAATTACTTCTCGTAGGTTGGTACCATTCACATCCGTTTACAGCGGCAGCCCCCACATTACGTGACATCGATGCTCAGTTGGACTATCAAATCCGTATGAAGGGCGTAAATGACAGCAATTATACCCCCTGTGTGGGTATTATAATATGTAAGTATTTGATACAGATTTCTCACTCAGAATTAAAAATGTGAGAGTTATATTTAATTTTAATATTTCCACACTCTATTAGGAAATGTTTTGTTTCTTGACCGGATCAAATTTATAACTATTTCTGTTGATGCAATTGTTTTTCGTAAATTATCTCCTACTTTAAATATTTTGATTGGCTCATTTCAACAATAATCTTGCTCTAGCGTTTTTAATAACTTACTATCATTTTTTAGCACCATACAACTATGAGAATACAACACTAGAATCAAGCATAATAGCTTATTGGGTGATTCCGCCTCCTGAAAACAAGCCTAACGAGTACGGCCGACCAATGCTGATGTCCTACAGCGTTGTCCAAGATGGTTCCCTTGCGCCTACCATCAAAGAAGACATGCTCAAATGCGTGGACTACTACAAAGTGCAGAATGAGTTAATCACCTTCACTGATAAATACATGAGCTCAACGTCCTACATAGAAAAATTGAAATCAACGCTTCTCTCGAAATTCCCGCAAGATCAAAGCGATATGACTTTGTGGAGCTACATAAGAGACCTAGTGGGCTGCTCGGTGGACGAGGACAGCCTGCTCACGATCCCAACGGTCACGAAGAGCTCACAGATCCTGCCTACGTTGAACACCCCAGTTAGCCTTAACAGCAATCTCATGCTTACATCAGATATTGCGAACGTCCTATTCAACTCCGGGAAGTTTCCAAGTGCCTCGAGCCTTCTGGGCCTACCGGACCCCATGGCGCACAGCACGCTGGCAGCTAACAACATGTTCCTGTCCACAAACTTGTTTAAGATGCAAGATCTGCTGAAGCCGATGTCAACGAGCAGCCCGATACCAAAATCTAAGAGCGAGACGAAAACCTCGACGACCACATCCAACACACCGCTGAAAATACCGACAGATATTAAAAAAATTGACTTTTCTGATCTAAATATGTTGTCTTATAAAAATAAGCTGGACTATGCAAGTGGTGATTTGAATATGAGCAGTCTTGCCGATGCAAGCAAGAAATTGAAGACAGATTTTTCGGCCTCTGATTTAAGTATATCAAGCAGCGCTACAGATAAACGTGATTATTCTGTTTCAGATTTGAGCATGTCTGCTAATAAGAGCTCGTATAAGCCCGACTATTCTCTTTCGGATCTGAATATGTCGAGCATGCACAGCTCTGGCGAATACAGCCTCGATTTGTCGCGGAAGGATTCGGATACTGTAGAAAAATGCAGTAGCATTCCAAAAACTGATTACTCGGTCGATCTGAGTAATTTCTCTATTAAAAATTTGTCTGAATACACCAGTCTGTCAAAAAGTCTGTCACTTTTGAGCGGCAACCAAGTGAGTGGTGATCAACCTATGAATTTAACATCAAATTAAAAGTGACATAGATAAACATGTTATTTTTTAAGGTATCTGTGTGTATGTTTCATAAGAAATTTAAGGCTTGTTTGTTTTTCATATCTTAATTTACAGCTACGGCTTATTACCCATAGATTAGTGTATCAAATTTTAGGCCAAGTATTGATGTCTTTTGCATATGGTTGTTATTTCATTACAAAAAGATCTCATTTCTTGCAATTTCTATAATGCAGATTCCCTGTAAAAACTTCCTTTTTTATTTCTACATATTGTGTAGACGTTGATTTCATTGTCACTTGTCCATTTGTCAGTGAAAACTTGAATTTCTGGTCTCTCCTTTAAAGTTCATGGGACCCCTGTATTACATGGAATACACTAGAACCGGGGTCGGCAAGGCAGTGCCCGTGAAGCAATTTTAAAGTGCTCACCGTTCAAATTTTTTTATTATACATTCTAAATTTTAGATATTGCAACAACAAACACTTTTAATGAATAATTTTAGTAATAATTCATATTTTATCTTCCTTTAAATATTACCTATCCCTCCTCTTCATCCCATGGTGCCCACCGAACTCCCGCATTTGTGAAATGGGCCCTCCTAGTAAAAAAAGGTTGCCCACCCCTGCACTAGGTCACACACTAGGTGCCACAGACTAGATCTCTTTACCGACGCTAAAGGAAGCTTCCGTCCCACACTTGGAAAAGCTTACTTAAATGAAGCATTTATTTCAGAAGTCCAGTTTTTCAAATTTTCGGGACAATGAAAAACACTATCTTTTCATATTTTATATATTGTAATAAAGTATCCCATAAAAAGGAAGGTCAGTTAAGGGGATAATGACGAAAAATATACGTTCTGATTACTGATATATTACCGTATTCTGTAAATAAAAAATTACTATTGACAAGTTGCTGAAATAAATGAGTCAAATGATGTGTCTAGTTAATATTACTTTAGCTTTTGTGTCAGAAGTAAGCTTCCACAGTTTAATTTATTCTTCATATTTACAATTAGTTTTAATAAACTCGACACTGGCAAATGCCAGTAATGATTATGTCATTAATTAATTTATTCTTTACATTTACTTTTAATAAACTTTACAACCGGACATATTAGATATTGTTAGTACTACACTAGTTATTGTAATTACAAATTGATCTCTTACAGTTAATTTTAAAGTGTAATGATGACATTTACTTTTTGTTACTGTTAGAAATTGGTTACGTGCATCATGCGTGACTACATGTGAAACTAAACCTCGTTAATCTTACGAATTACAAACTTTCCATTTCACACAAATACCTGCACTCGGCATAAATGCATAAGTTGAGTACTCAACTCCTAGTGTTGATCTCAACACAAAGTAAAATTATGTTCACTTCTGATCTCACACTAAACAATATTAAAACATTTTAATTTGAGCTACTTTCAAGGTACTTTGTAAGAAATTCTATGGGGTTTAAAGGATGTCAATAAAAAATTAACAAAATAGAAATACCACTAGGAAAACGTAGTCGGTTGTTAAATTATACAACACCTCGACTAAAAGAGTAAAACTTTATTTCTTCATGTACAAAGGAACATTTAATGAACAAGATTGTGCTCTGCGAGTAATAAAATCCAAATGAAAAGGACATGACCACTCTTCTTATGAGAATCTCATCGTTTTATTATTAAAATAACATTTTACACATCCATAAATATTTTAACAATATGGAATTCGCTAATAAATACCCTTAAATTGATAATTAATTGTAAATTAAAAAGGTACTGTAAAATACTTACATCACAATCGTAATTAAGATTCGTAAAATTAGAAGTTTAGCATTAAAAGTGCCCATTAAGGGCCCGTTTTACTAATAACGTTGCTTGCCTGCACCATCATATTGGCATACAGCTTGCTGAAATACTGAAAACAAGCAAGTTTGGATTCCATAAAATCATTTTAAAAGCATTACTTACCAAATCTTCGTTTAAACTATCTTCCTTTTCAACATTTTCATCCTCCGAACTCCCATTTTCTTTATTATCTGCAAAACAAATATATAAAGTTTATACAGTAAGTTCGGGACTGTAAGCAAAAATTACATCCAAAGGAAATTCTTGTAAAAGTGACATGTGAGCTGTATAAAATTACAGATGGTACAGATTTGAAATAATCATGCTACGAGTTACGTAAGTAATGTGTTCCATAAACTTTTACATAACTTGAATTTGTAAATTGGACTGTAAACACATCTTACATACAAAGGTAATTCTTGTAAAAGTGACATGTGAGCTGTTTAAATTACAGACGGTACAGATTTGAAATAGTCATGCTACAAGTTTCGTAACTAATGTGTTCCATAAACTTTTACATTAAATGATAACTTGATTAAATAAATAATAGTAAATTGATTAACTGCAACTTCATAGGAATATATGCAATATTTATAAAAAGATATAAAAACAAACAAATATTGACTATTTAAATGAAAACATGCCTTGTGGCAGCTAATTTGGCTCTGTAGTGTGGAGAGTTAGCGTTTTTATTATGTAAATCAGGGGATGCCAATGTACGTTAGCAAAGTAATATAAATGAGAGTAGCAAGTAAGTGAGCAGGCGTAACATCACAAACTCTGTCCATCTCGTGAATGTAATTAGAAGCCACAGCTTTGTCCAAAAGTATGCGATTATCCCCTTAATAATAACACGCACCCTGGTTTAAAGCTATATGCAATATGAAGGCTTGCAACTGCCAAAACCGTTACATTTAGTATTCATTGTGAATGTAACATACTTGAAAACAACTCGTCGTCAGGTTCAGACTTGACCGCATCAGTCTCCAGTTTAAACTTGAACTTGGGCATTGGCATATCTCCATTCTCCCCTATGTAGTCGGTTTCTCTGAAATCCCTAATGGGCTCGTCCTTGACCTCCGCTTTAATCGTTGGCTTATGGTTGCTCTCGCTTTCGGAGGACACATTTGTGGCCGTTTCCACTTCGGAACCCTCATCAGAGCTCTCCGGTTCCTGCTTCACGGAAAGCACTCTGGCGCTCTTGTCAGCATCCTTGCTGACGTTGGTAGTGGCTGTCTGCTCACTCTCTTCGGTATCTTTGCCATCGTCTGTGGTGGGTGTATGTTCGCCCAGCTCAATGACAGCAGTCTCATCTGTGGCACAGGAATCCTTGTTCTTCGGTGGGTTTTGGGGCTTTGACTCGCCAGGCATGCCTACAGTGCCGTGCAGCCGTCTAAACCTGACTATCAGGCTTTTCGAGTACATTTGGGTACTGTGCGTCATCTTGAAGGCTTCTACGGAGTCTGTTACGCTCTTGAACGTTACGAAGGCGTACCTAGAGAGACAAGATATATTTATTGGAACTAGTCTTAATTGTTCGAGGATATTTCGGCAAGTTTATGTTTTACGATATTTAGATGTAATGTTGAAACTAATAATTATGACATTGATGATGTATAATCATACCATCCTTGATGGTATCCATCGTGTTACATTCTGAGAGGCTTACCTAGTGTACTTCATTTTCTTGGCGTAGCCTATGTCAATTCGTTTGCATTTAGGGTACGTCTTCACCATGTCTTCTTTCGTGATCTCTTGAGCTAAGTTACCGACGTACAAGGTGTGAGGGTCTATGTCCTCAGGACCTATGTTTTGATCTTCCTCCCTATCTTTTTTGTACTCAGCTGTTAAAAATCCATCGCCAAACTTCGTTTCATTAAGAGCACTTATTACTGAGTTGGCATCTACATTTTCCTGCAACAAAAAAGATTCAGAATCTGGAGGGACGGTGGTTTACCTAACGGACCTCTAAAGTGACGAAACAGAATCGGGCGGTGGAGGGCTGCTGGAAGTGGACGTTCTCTATTGAGTTGTGAAATTTTGAGACGATGTCCTTGTTCAACTCGAGGTCGGGGAACTTGATGATCAGGGACTGGTTCTTATGGCGCTTGTTATACTCCTTCTCACAGTTCAGCGCCTTCTCTGCGTCGTCCATCGTCCAGTCTTTCTTGCTAGGCACATTCTGTGACAGCGGTTTCTTTTTCTTCTTTGAGCTTTTGCTCTTCGGCTCTGAGTTGTCCTCGGAATCCAGCCTGGGTCTCTTGTAGTTGGAGCTTCTGTTCCAGCTTGGCTGGCTTGAGCTGTACTGATGCGACCCATTATTGTATCTATCAAAATTTCATAACATGGAAATTTTATTACAATGTACAAACTTTTATAACGCAAAAGTTTTTTATGAACGCCTATGATTCTTAATTCTATAATTAATGCTTGTAAATTATTAGCACTATATTGCGGTTACCTTCGGGGTACATGAAAACTTCTGCTGTTGCTTTGCGGGGAGTTGTGGTAACTGTAATAGTGAGCTCTTGGTGGAATGTGTGTGCTTGCATGGGTGGCATGAGCGGCGTGGGTTACAGGGGATGTGTCATAACTTGGAGTTCTAATGAAATTCGCGTTGTTGTACTGCTGCTGCTCGATGCTCCACTCGGACCATTGCTTTTCCTAATAACAACAAAACAACATAACCTTCAGATTGTGTATAATTGGTGTTAACAGTTAATTACCGGATAACTGCTAGTGGCCTGCGGGTAATAATACCCATAGTTGTTTCCACTCATCCTGCTAAGCAATCACCCTAAAATAAACGTCCCAATGTAATTGCAGCTCTGAATTTATAATAATAACAGTGGAGAAGGTTCCATGAACTGAAAACTAACTAACCAAACCCAGCACCCGTGCTATCTGTCAAGTTCACGACTGAATACTAAACACTCGAATTTCAATTTTCCAAATCTCTCGTATACGTCTCGCCACGCCTATGCACCCTATCACAACCTTGTAACACTATCGGGGAGTGTTTCGGGATGTTTTATGAGCGTTCCACTGGTTCTTTCTTCATGCACTTTTACTCTATTTTCAGACGCATTTCCAATTTCCATTCTATTCCACGAAATATATTATTTGTGGAGTCAAACAAACGCGCACCTGCCTTTAAACGAGTGAACTACGAAGTCATATATCATTCTTGAGTCCCTAGATGGCACTTACATCGCATGTTCATGAAGAAAGTCCATCCGGGGCGGCTGTGAAAATTCAAACGTATGTCTGTGACTAGTTCAGATTTTCATTTTTCTGACAAGTGACAAATGATAAACTAACTTTTTGTCTAAGATGATATTGTTGGATCGTTTAACAAGCGTTCTTGCTCATCAGCAATGACTTCCTGCGTACGCGCTGAGGGCCTGCCGCTTCCCTTTTTTTTAATCTACGCTGACAGTTTCCCAGAACAAGTCCACAGTTTTGTTATATTTTTGACATTGACAGACAGCTCAAAGACATTCGATTTGAATTTTATGAATTTGAATCGAATCACGAACATACGTTTAGGTTTGCACAGCCGCTCCAGATGGACTTATTTTTATCAACATACGGTAGTACCCCGGTGTCTTTTAAATTAAAAATGCCCAAAAATAAATAATTTACATAATCACTGATCTACAATACAGGTTTTGGCTGGTTTTAATAAGCCCATTTCTGTATAAAACTCTCTTCCAAGTGAAATGTAGGTCTTTTCAGACATGAAATTTTGGTTGCATAACCATTGAATTTTAGCAATGCATTTGATACTGTCTTTTAAAACTGAGCATAGCCTATAGTCAGGGATAAGAAAAACGCGGGGTATATATAAAATTGAGAGACGATGTAAAATAATACCTACACTCTCGGAATCTGTGATTTCCGGATTAACATTTTCATCCCGAACCCTGTGATCAGAACTAAAAGACTCATAGTTTCTAGAGTCACAAATGTGCCTGTCGCGTGTTTTTATCTCTGACATAGGCAATATTCAATTTTATAACGACAGATCAATTCACTGCTAAAATTCAATGGTTATGCAGTCAAAATGAAAGCGCGTGAAACTCGATCATTTCAAATGTCAAAACTGTCACTAGAAAATGAATTCAACGGAAGACAGTATTCAAATAAGGCAATGGTATTAAATTTTGCGATTATGTTAATAATAATAATAATAAGTTTATTCATGCGTATGCCAAGGCTTACACAGGTCAGTAGGTTAAAAATATGTAAAAATGTAATGATCCTTCCTGAGCGAATGGATTAAGCAATGAGCTCAGGTATAGCAATTTAAATTTTCACAAATGTGAACTATAAATCGCAAAGTGCTTTGGGAATTATTTCCTCGGAAAATTGGAGACCGGTTTCTATCTTGTTAGATCTCGTCAGTCCAATATAGTCCAATTCGTAATTCCCAAATGGACATTTGTATTCATGAATTGGAGTTATAATAATAATGTGTGACTAAAGCATCTTCTCTCGTTAGAAAATTGTTCCAGGAAATAAATCCCAAATACACAATTAAAATATGCGATATGTGATTAATAGTTCACATTTCGAGCAAACATAGAAGAAATGAAAAATATGTTACTAGTTACAATTATTTACTGTAATGCATGCTAACTCTATAGTTACATTATATTTTTAATTCATCACATATCGGAATGCACAAACAGTGCAAAAGCAGTGATTAATTTGATTTTTAGGCAATTAATTAAAAAATATTAATAAATTTGATATAAATCAATGATTTATTTAAAAAGATCATTTAATATAATTCATTATTTAAATCAATTGATTTAAATCTCACCAACCCTGCTATAGACACATGACGTAAATTACTACAATAATGAACTCTAAGAAATAAAATATAAATAGTACAGCAATATAATGTACATACGTGTACTATGATGGCATGATTAAATATTTTGTTTTGTTTTTGTCCGTAATCAATTATATTTCTTTTTAGAATTTTTAATGATTAGAATAATAAATAAAAACGTAATCGCATAGTTGTAATGCGTAATTAGCTTACCTCACTATGCACTTAAATGATAAACAAATGACACTGGATAAAATTGAACCTTGGTTTATTAAATTGACGTCTGTGTGAAATGAGAAGGAAACACTAAAAAAAATACCTTTTCCAATTCGCATTAATAAAATGCTCATTATGTATATTGAATCTCATCGTTAAAACTACACTTTAATCGAATGGGTGAATATAATGTTTACATTTTCACTTTATTCACTATAACCATTGACAACCTGAATAAAGTAAAAAATAGGCAAATTCGCACTATCGTTGATATTTTGGTTGTCACCTGACAATGACACTTCACGCAAGTTCTTCAATTCTGATAACGAATTGGAAAAAATCTTGTATGATACACGTGAATGAAGCAATTTTATTCACTCATTACTACTTTATTCACTTATTAATAGCTATTAATTTATTTCATATTATGTTCTTTTTAAATGATAAACAAATGGCACTGGATAAAATTCAATCTTGGTTTATTAAATTGACGTGTTTGTAAATTGACAAGGATAACACTAAAAAAATACCTTTAATTTATTTTGATATTATAACGTCTCTTATGTGTATTACTAGGTCTGAGAAAATAAATTGTTGGTTATATTAAGCTAATTTTTTATATTGAATACTAGAAACATCACGTACAATTGTTATATACCATATATTTTTAAAAAAGGAGTCCTTTTTTGTAATTTCCATTATTAGCAACTTTGGATTTAGTACAATTTAGTACATTTTCGTGGTTTTTTTAGTACATTGTAAAATCTATGTGCGGCAGCATTGCTTGAAATATACTCATTCAGAGTTTGGATGAAGGAAAATTTACCTCCATAAAGGTAAAATTCTCAAGTCAGAAGTATTGCTCCTTGGCGAGAGTATTTAGTTACACAAGTAATATTGGGTCCTAGTTAAATAAACAAATAATACTACACAAATTATAATAATAAAAAAATTAAAAAAATAAAGAAAATGCGCTAAACAAATTGTCGGAGATTCGCTTGTGACTCAAAATCAGACAGTCTTATGACTCTCAAACTTATGACCAGATTACTGAAAATTACGGCCCGCGTGCTCCATAATTTTAATTCGGAAGTATTTCCACAAATCACCAATAACATTTTAAGCGGTGCATGGAACAACTTTTTTTTAATTATCCCAATTGGGGGCAGTTTGGGGAGCTTTCATAAAAAAAATAAGAATAATTAATACTGTATAATTTTTTTATAAATAAATATAAATCTACCAATATTCCAAACCTATTAACTTTATTACTCTTTTCAATAATAAGGTAGTTTTTCTCCGGAACCAGGTCAGAATCCGGATGTAATATCCAATTAATAGTGTTCTCCACAGCCAAGACAAGTAAATACACAATATCTGAAGCGCACATCACTTACATAAGATATTTAATCACTTAATATTTACCTTCAGACCGCACTAAAGTTAAAAATGTTGGACACATTTACGTCACAAGTTGTTCTTCATTGCATGGCATATGAAAACGAGTTCTTAACCTTATGTAAATTTACACGAGTTAAAAGCGCACATAGAACTTGAAAAATATGATTAAACAATATGTTTTCTTGGCATTTATTTAATAATCACTACAAATGTTTTGTAAATGAGGAAATATTTATCAAAAATATGTAGATTAGGAATAACCTTCTTTATTTTAATTATTATATAAATTAAGTTTAAGGTTTTATCCATAATTACCAGATACATTTATTTATTTATATCTATAAAAGTTTCCAAAGATTCTATTTGTAGTTCTTCCCTAATTTCAGTATTTCTTATCTTATCCATATTTGTTACTCCTCTTGCTCTTCTCAAAAACTTCATTTCCATTGCCTGTAGTTTGCTTTTCTCATTTCTTGATAGGACCCAGGTTTCACAACCGAACGTTAGGATAGCTCTGTATATAGCTTTAAATACGTCAATTTTAGTTTTTCTTGACACTTCCTTCTTACTTATTGGTATTTTGTTCATTGCATGATATACTTTGTGTGTTTTCTCGATTCTACTGTTTATTTCCTTTTCCTGCTTACCACCCTTTCAATTTCTACTCCTAGATATTTGTAAGCTTCTACTTGTTTTATTTTTATGTCATAGATCGTTATATCCATCGTAGTTTGTTCATTCATCATTAGTACTTTTGTTTTGTCTTTGTCAATCCTCATTCCATAGTCGTAGAGTTTCGCTCCATATACATACCTCTCTTTCTGTTATTAATACCACATCGTCTGCCCAAGCTCCTTCTGATATTGTCACTTTGTTCATGTTTCTATGTCCGACTACTAGTTTCTTTGTCTTTTTGGTGCACTCTTTTATTATTTCGTCCATATAGGTTATAAACAGTAATGGACTCAGGCCTCCTCCCGGTCTTAGTCTTCCATACGTTTTGAATGGCTGTGAGCGTTACTTCCGATATATCACCGTGTTTGTATTTGTTTCATATATTTGCTGTATTACTTTTATTGTCTTGTCTTTACTTCTTTGTCCCCTAGAATTTCCCATAATTTTTCCCTTTTAACACTGTCGAAAGCTTTCTCTAAATCGATGAATCCCAAACATATCTTTTTTCTGTACTCTGGTTTTCTCTATTATCTATTGCATTGAGAAGATATGGTCTTGTATGCTTCGTCCTTTGCTGAACCCGATTTACGATTCCTTTAGTCTTTTTAGTCTATAATGCACTCAACTATTTTCATCACCGTCTTCGTTAGTGTTGTCCCTCGATAGTTCGTGCATTCCTTTCTGTCTCCCTTTTTGTAAATAGATACTATGAGTGCTTCTTGCCATTCTTTTGGAATTGTTTCGTCATTCTATGCTTTGTTGTATATTTCTAGCAGTAGTTCTGTTGCCTTTGATCATATCTTTTTCATCATTTCTGCGGTGATTTTGTCCCGCCTCTGTGATTTGACGATTTTTTTGTTTCTTAGTACTTCAGTTAGTTCTTCTATCGTTATTTGTTCTTCCGTTTCCTCCTGTTTTGTTGGGTTTTGTTGTGTGATTTCTGTCGTTATTTCTGTTCTTTCCAAGACCTCTTCAAAATATTCCCTCCATCTCTCCATAATTTTTCTTCCATCTATCAACTGTTCTCTTTTCTTGTGTTTATCTGGTTTGAGCTGTATACCTTTTCTTTTCTGTGTGCTTTGAGTACTTTGTAGAAGAGTTTTTGGTTTTCTTCACTGTCAGTCTCCATTTTTTCTCCAAATTCCGTCCATGCCTTTCGTTTTGCTTCTATTATTAGTTCTTTTACTCTCTTCCTATTTTCTTTGTATATTTTGTATTTGTTTTCTGTTTTTTGCATTAGGTATCGTGCCCAGGCTTCTTTCTTCATTTTTGTTGCGTCTCCGATTTCTCTAGTCCACCATGCTGTTTGTTACTTTTCCACATTCCTCTTTTTGATCACGCCACATATTGTTCTTGTTGTTTGTAGTATGATATGTTAAAGTACCTAAATGTCCCACATTTCTTCCATGCTGCTGTTTTTTGAGTTTTTGTTCTTTTTTTCTTCTATTTGTTCCTTGATCATTTCTTCGTATTCCTTGCTTATTCCTTTGTTTCTTAGTTTATATGCTTTTATCTGATCATACTTTATGTTGTCTTCTGGGTTTGTTTTAGTTATAATTTCTTCATCTTCTGCGTGCTTTATTGTTGCTGTGACCAGGTAGTGGTCACTCCCAATTTCTGGGCCTCTTCTTACTTTGGTATCTGTTATTGATTTTCTTCTTTGTTCTTTGACTAATATATAATCAATGATTGATCTTTCATTTCCGCTCTTTACCTCCCTTGTATATTTATATGTCCTTATATTTGAAGAAGAGTTCGTTATAATCATGTTTTATGTTATACGAAATTCGAGTAGCCTTTCTCCTTTACCGTTTCTTTTTACCTCTCCTTTTTACTAATGTACTAATGTAATTTAAAATTAGACTTCTATCAAATTTCAAATTACATTTCATATAAGTTCAGGATATATAAAGATTAAATACATATGCCTCTGAAGATGGTTTTTCGAACCGAAACCGTTCGAAACGTTAACCGAAACTAGTCAGGCGATAAAAATAAATAATAAAATAAATAAACATATACCAGTAAGTTCCTGGGCTGCTGAAAAATATTGGTGCAGGAGGGCTTTGGACACATTCTAGATATCTACAAAATTCTTCAGAATAGTGACACAGTATTTTTTTTTGCTTTTTTTTAGTTTCCGGGCACCATTTTTAGTTTGCTTAAATTAATTAGCTAAAAAATGGAGGTGTGATCAATACACGACAATAGATTATAACTTTATAAAGATTGTTTACAACTTTCTTGGGCTGCTGAAAAATATTGCTGCTGGAGGACTTTGGACACATTCTAGATATCTACACAATTGTTTAGAATAGTGTCAAAGTGTTTTTTAGCTATTTTTTAGTTTCCGGGCACAATTTTAGTTTGCATAAATTAATTAGCTAAAAAATGGAGGTGTGATCAATACACGACAATAGATTATAACTTTATAAAGAATGTTTACAACTTTCTTGGGCTGCTGAATAATATTGCTGCTGGAGGACTTTGGACACATTCTAGATATCTACAAAATTGTTTAGAATAGTGTCAAAGTGTTTTTTAGCTTTTTTTTAGTTTCCGGGCACCATTTTTAGTTTTCTTAAATTAATTAGCCCAGCGATTAGCCCAATAGCTGCGGAATTTGGTAAAATAATGAATCAATCAAATGAACAAAAAAAATGTTAAATTCAAAATCATAATTTTCTACAATATTTGAAGTGTTGAACACATTATAGTACCTAATAAAACGATAAAAGGAAATAAAAGTTATTTTTAAGTTTTTATGACGTTAATAATTCAAAAAGTTTAAATTCATTGTTGGCGAATTTTTATTCATAATCTTTTTAAATGATTAATATGAAACAATCAGGTGTTTTGCGTTATTTGCGTATCAAAAACGTTAGCACCTGAATGTTAATCGAAAATACTGACTGTTAAAAATACGATGACCTACTACCTACGTACTTTTTAGATTAAGGTTCTGTACAAAAAGCAATATATACAGTATATAAAACACTCCGATCATGAAATCTGAAAATCCAATGTATATTTTATTGCAACCTATTTCTACAGTCATTAAAGCAATAAACAGTTACAAAATAATTTCTTTTCCAAGACTTGATTAATGAGCTATTTATTTCTTAGGCAATAATAGACAATCAATACGCACGCAATACTGAATCAGGAGCAGACCCAATTCCCAATTACACGCATTGCGCATTTATTCTGAGCCCCAATTTTCGACCGCTGAATAATGAATTTCTAATTTGGCGCATCAAACTGCTCACTCTATTAAAGTAAATAAGCGACTTTAATGTAATCAACTCATACGACGGTGTTCCTGTAATCCGGATTACTCGAATCAAACGGTTTGCTATCTTAACAGTTTGTAATTCAATCGAGCCAATGCCTAATCCAACCATGCACGCAATAATCGAATTGATTCGATAATTTATTCTAACGGGTTTTCCAATAAGAGGTGTTATTTTGAATAGCCCGCTATTTCGGTAGATGTCACTTTTGAAGCTGTCATTTCTTGGCATTTGACAAGTAGAAACTACGCCATTAATAAAAATGGTACGATACACGCTTCAACAACGCATTGAAATTATTAAAATTCACTATAAAAATGGTGAAAATTTGGCAGAGACGGTTCGTAAAACTCGAACATTTTTGGGTCGTCGTGAAGCACCTTGTCGGACCGCAATACAGAAATTGGTGGAAAAATTCGAGCTGTTGGGACAAGTTAGTGATGAGAAGAATAAAACCCGTGCACGTCGCTCAAGAACAGCCGAGAATATTGCTGTTTGGTGCGGTTTATGGTCCGGCGGAGTCATTGGACCTTACTTTTTCGAAAATGAGGCTGGCGCAACAGTTACGGTGAATGGATTGCGCTATCAAGAGATGATTAACGATTTTTTATGGCCGGAATTGGATGGTATTGATCTGGACAACGTTCACTTTCAACAAGACGGCGCTACGTGCCACACAAGCAACGAAACCATTGATCTTTTAAGGGAAAAGTTTCCGGACCGTGTTATCTCTCGAAGAGGTGATCACAATTGGCCACCGAGATCTTGTGATTTAACACCTTGCGACTTCTTTCTTTGGGGCCACGTGAAGGAGAAGGTCTACGCCAACAGCCCAGTATCGATTCAAGACCTCAAAGATGGAATTCGTGAGGCTATCGAGGACATACAGCAGCCACTTTGCGATTTAGTTATGGAAAATTTCATGAAAAGGATTTTGTCCTGTAAGCGTGGCCGTGGTGGTCATTTGCTTGATGTTATTTTCCACTATTAACGGCATACCTTCCTCTTTGTAATGAAATAAACATCTGATGATTTATAATAAAAAATGGCATTTTTCTTTGAATATCAAAATAACACCTCTTATTGGAAAACCCTTTATTTGTTTGCGCCCACCAGTATCGGTTAACCAACAGAGCATTGTGTTAAATGTGGATACTTCTTTTTATAATCCGTAAGTGTCGGTAGTACGGGTCTTGTTGAAATTCAATGAATCATTGTCTCATTGTTTGTTGACGATTGCATGTAACAAAAGAGCTAATTATTTGCATTAGGCATTATATTTCATAAAATGTATCCTTTATATCTATTTAGGGTCCATAAACATTTGTTTTCCTTAAATTTCAACGTAGTTTTTTTAGCATAGCAAAAGTAGGTAAATGTTGTGTACTGTAGGCAATTTTTTCAATTTTTTTAACTTTAAATGTCATTTTTGAATTAAAATTCTTGCTTGTACTACCATTAGCTAACTACCATTACAGTTATTAAAACTTTGATTTATTTATACTGGGTGTTTGCAAACTAATTTTTTTTTAAATCTTATATTACACATATTTATTTTCTATTTGCAAAATAATTTAAAATTGCATTTAACAACATTAAACAAAGATAATATCCAAACAATCCACCAAATGCAGAAAATATAATTTATAAATACATATAATATAAATACGACACTAGTGTCAACGAATAAAAAGTTTCGCTAATAACTATGCACAAAGAGTTGCCGAAAGAATTGAAGCAACCTAGGGCAACCTATCATATATTATAAAATAGTATTAATTCTATCAATGTGTTACGTTTGTAATATTTCAATAAGATATATGTCACTATGACAACTTGAGGATGTACATTTTAGACCATAGAAAATTTAAATGTGTGCGACTTATGGTTTTTCAAAACTCTCTGCACTTCTGGCAGAGCCGGAAGTGATAGAATCATGTACGTATTTTCTTTTGGGAGACCACGATGAATCATGTTTGTGTGAATTGTTTCAAAGTTTTATTTCATCAGGAACCCCATAAACTTTTAACCAACGAGTTGCGTGGGAGGGACACCCTGTATATATTTTTTTTTTCCTAATTTGGCCTTAGTTTAATGTTTTGTGTTTACTACTATTTATCACATTAAAATGTGATGGAAAAATAACTGCGAGCATACCAGTTCGCTTATATTCCTTCACTTTTGACCTTGCTTATTGTGAGTAAAATTATTAAAATGTAAGCCCGATCGTATGATCGCAAATTATGAGAAAATATGAATTATTTATGAATATTTACACTTTTGCCTGTGCTCAGCAGAGCAAACTTCAATATAATCAATTGTCCACATGCGCGAACCTTGAAGTAAACAATGCTTCAATTGATAATAGGTATATGTTGAATGTGTTACATGAATGCACATTTATATCTCCAATGTCTATCCAAATTTACATCCACAAGCTTTAGTAATGATCTTTTTGATGTTGGATTAATTTAAGGCGCTGATTATTGAGGTCATCAGCCTTATCATGGCAAATGAACAAAAATGAAAAAAAAAACAAGATATATACGGAGAAACAGACGAGTATTGACGATAATTAAACTCACGTTTTCAAATTTTTCCGCAGACCTCAGCAGGCAGTGCAGAATTTTTTTAATTTTGTAACATATTTTGCACAGATGAGTGACAAACATAAGTGCCGTTTACTGCCTTTGAAAAAATAGATCATATTCAACATATTTTTGCATAACTCAGTGACAAATCATTAGTACCGTTTACTGCCTTTAAAAAATCACCCCAACAAAGAGCATTGTACCATTATCGGTCAATATTGAATAAATTGGGATAATCTCGTGTCTTCGTGACCCACTATTTCTAACCAAAATCGTCACCTCTGAAATGTTAATTCTTAACACCCGAATAATTATAAATTTATAAGCAAACGTAACAATCGCCATTGTTTACTTCGGCATACATTTTATCACTGTTGTGATTACATTATTTTTGGACTGTATAAATTACTCCGCCAACACCATTGCAATGTTGCGAATTATTATCTGATAGTTTAAGATGCTCACAAGGAGGCCATAGTAATCATTTCGCCTAAGTTGTTGATACGTAGGCTCATATCTATGAGTCCAGTCCAGCTTCAGTTGGCCCATCCGATAAAATTTTAGTTATTGGCGTGTATTGAAGATCATTGAAACTAATAGAGGTATAATGATCCATTTTTATTTTGAAAATAACATGTTGAACAAAAATAACGGTACTACTCTACCTTTCCCTTTCGGGCTTTCGCTGGTTTAAGTTTGTATGATTACCACTGGACAGGACAATAGTGGCGAAGGAAGGGTAAAAGGCGCCGGGGGATGATATTTTTTTATAATATGATATTTGCCAAACATGCAAATTGCACATTTGTACCCCGGTAAAATTGTGGTACAATTATATAACAATGAAAAGTACAGGAAAATGATACGAGTCTAGAACATCGTTACTGAGATGTATGTATGCCACACAGATATTCACTATAATGTAAAAAATATAGGTAAGTGCATAATTATGGCAACATATATTTATTAATCCTGCCACATGACAGATTATAGTTTGTGTACCGATATGTTACCAATGACCTAACCTAATCCAAATAACAGATTTTATAATAATCATTCAATGAGGATAATTAATAATTCATTTTTATTATACAATCGGCATATACATATATAAATATAACATAAATTTACAATAAGCGTGAATCAATGTTTTTATAATGGCATATACATATTAATAAAATAAAATTCCGCATTGCATCGGAAGTTGCTACCGGGACATGTTTATTATTATTACCATAATGAAATGCATTTCCTGTTCTGTGAATTAATTCAAGTGCTCCTCCACAAAACTTCTTTATTTGCAAGCTTGTTGACCTGAATCAAATAAACAGCGAACGGCGGGCACTACATAAATTTATTAAAGTAAAAACGTTTCAAATTATGAAAAGATATTTTAACATACAGAGTGAAGAGATTCGAGGTCGGTTAAATTAGACAGAAGTTACTCAAATTCTGTTTTTTTTAAGATTACAAAATTTTTGGGAACGATACTCAACTTTGCTATTTCTTATGTTTGCTATTTGGGTGGTCAATCATAATCTAATATTTACTAGAGGGACAAGAATGTTATTTTCTGGTATCTGTTTTGTTTGTAAGGAACTGTATTCTTTGTTTTAAGAAAATACTGATTCTAATTTGACTTATTGGAGAAATTATTATATTATTATTATTATTATATTTATTCGCATAGAAAATATTTTTTCTCAAATAATAAATAGGGCCAAATTATCCCTAATTCAATTGTTGGAACTAATCTACTAAGGAAAAATCCTTAAAATTGAAGTATATACTATAAAGTAAAAACTATATCTAAATAACTATTCCCACTGTGGAGGAGTATTATCACCACCATCTAAAATCCTGACGTGATAGACAAAAATGGATATACAATTTGAATTCAGCATCCCTAAATTATTAAGAAACAAGTTTCAGCTGCAAGTCTACAAAAATCCTATTGGCAACTGTTATGAGTATTTAAAAATATATTTTTGTTTAACTGTTCATTATGCACGGTCGCGGCCATAAAAAAATTTGACAGGTTTTTTGCCTAGTGTGAAATTGGTTTAGCTGCAGATGTTAAAAAATTGTGCAACTTGCCTGATAGGCCACCCATTTTCAATTTCTCTATTATTCTTGCTTTATTAAAAGCACTTGAAGGGCCATTCTAAAATGTATGTAGCTTTTTATTAAGTAACTTGTAGATATTTATATCAAAATGACAATGACATGTTACATGTGTTTCTTTGCAGAGACGATTGACTTGATTCAATTGTACAATCTGAGACTGTTGTACAACTTGAGATGTGTACAATTTTAGACAAATTCACTATAAGTCTTATCCCATTTTTTTTCCGCAACCGTACATGTAATGTACCTAAAAATTATCTAAGTTCACGTTTTTAGTGCAACTACAAGAAATACACCTAAACATGATCAAAGTTTACAATTTTGTCACTTATGTCATTGTTATTCGTGAAAATTTTCCATTTCCAGATTTCAACAAAAGCAATTTGTCAAAAACATAATTTTAATTAATAATTGTTTTAAATAAAGATTTGTAGATTTGTAAGTAAAAAATCAGAAAGTGGGTATTTACTCTTGTCATATTTTTTATCGATTTCTAAAATATTATAAATATTTAAAAAATCTTTTAGTAAATGCCACACCTGCTTTGTGGACAAAACTACATTGAAAATTATTTATTATCATTCATATTAATATGGAGAAAATCATGTGCTTTCAGAATTTTTACAACATAATACACAATCCAGATTTATTTGTAAAAATTATATAATTATCCAAATAGTATCACCAAAGTAAAATAAATCATCTCTTCATTTATGTTTAGATAAAGTTAATACCTATAAGTTTTATAGAATTAATCAACAGGTAGTAAGTTATTTGCATGGCTTTACTACTTCTCAGTTGTCAGTCTAAGTAGGATTATGAAACCCCACGGATGGCACGAGTTGCATGAATGAATTGTATGCCTCACTACGAGATTACAGCGTTTATAAATTGAGATATAATGGTCAGCTCTTTGACATCATTAATCTGTATTAAGGGCGAAACCGTTTAGCAATTGGAAGTAAATTGCTTTTTTAAACGGTAGTAATCGCATCTGTGAAGACAATTTGAATGTTTGCAAATATTATTTTATTATACAATAGTCTAGAATCAAAATTTAAAAAAGTAATCTTTTGAAGAAATAATTGTTACTTTTGCAGTTTATTAATTACTTATAGATATATTTTGTGGATGATTCAAGAACAGAAAAAATATACACCAATACCACAAATTCGCAAATTTGCGAATATATTTACGTATAAAAATATGAATTGTAATTCATATTTATAAATGTCAAGTTTTGTAATGTACAATATAGCGGTTATATTTACACAAAAAGGCATGTGGAACACTGAAACACATACATACCGTGAATGAATACCATGCAAATGAATATGGTTTTCTGCGATGAAAATTTACAAAAACTATACAGTTAAAGGGTAAATAAAACACTTGGTTATAGTTCCTAAATGGTCCAATTGCCAATTGCTTAACGATCTTAATGATCTATTATAGTCAATAGTATTTGTTTTAGTATTTAAGGCACATTTTTGTGATTTTAACGTTCGTCAAATTTGTACTCTTCGCAATGGTGGAGATACTGAAACAATTGTAGAGTTTATCTATCAATTCGTGAAACTTTAACCAACGGTTAAAGTCTATATCTAAATAATACTAACATCTATATAATTTAACTATACAGTTTATTATCTTTAATTTTTATTAAAATATCTTTTAAATATTCACGTTTTCAGTCATGTTTTCGAATTACACACTCAACCTGGTCATTGATTGTTTTCCAAAACCATTTCAAATCTAGATTTTGTTGGTATTACTATAATTAATACACACATTATTAGAATGAATTAATTCTCATTTTCTGCACTTTTATTTTACTTCCATTAACTATTTGTTCTAATTAATGTATTTTTGGCAAAATTGATTGTGTAGGTTCTGTATTATAATATGAATTATTTAACTTAATTTATTTATTTATTTATTTATTCCTTTGCCTACCTACCTACCTACCTTTCGGTGTAAGGCATACATTATTAATTTTTTATAATATTCACTCCACTTCCTCGTATCTTTTGTTAATTCCTTTATTTCTTCCCATGTGTTCCCTATTCTTGTTGCCTCTTCTTTTATTGCGCTGTGCCACTCTTTTCTCGGTCTTCCTCTGTGTTGTTTAGCTGTTGGGTTTGTCTCGTATATTTTCTTAGCGTTTCTTTCTTCTCTCATTCGTCTCATGTGTCCATATCACCTCATTTGGCCTTGTGTTATTTTTTCCTGTATTGGTTTTATTTGTAAGTTTTTCCTGTGCGTCTCGTTCTCCTTTGTGTCTCTTCTTGTATTGTTTTCTAAATTTCTTAGGAATTTCATCTCCATGGCATTTATTCTTTTTATTTGGTTTCCTGTCTTCGTCCATGTTTCGCTGCTGTAAGTTAGCGTTGGTCTAATTACTTATTTGACTATTTCTGTTTTGTCTCTTGATATCTCAGGATGCAATATGAAGGAACTTACGAATTATTATTAACTGGGCGGAAAGACCCCTTCTGGGGTCGATAGCCTTAATAAAGATCGTTATATATATATATATATATATATATATATATATATATATATATATATATATATATATATATATATATATATATATATATATATATATATATATATATATATATATATATATATATATTATTAACTAAAACTTTGCAAACACAAAACTAAAATTTTATAACAAATGTTCAATCCTGGAGACAAATTTGAAGTTTTCACCTCGATCTGCTAAAACAGGTGTTTTTTAACATGTTATATAGTTTTGTTGTTTTTCCTATTTTATCTTCTATTTCATTATCTAATTTACCATTGTTCCTAAATATCTTGTTCTACATTTTCGATTTTTTTTTCTTGTATTTTTATTTCGTGTTTCTTTTTCAGTTTTGCAATTATCATGGTTTTTGTCTTTTCGTAATTTATTTCCATGTTTATTTTCCTAATCTATTTCTCAATTATTTCCATGTTGTGTTGCAGTTCTTCCTCTGTTTCTACAATTATTGCGATGTCATCCGCGAATAGTAGTTCTGCTAGTTTTGTTATCTCCATTTTCCAGTATCCATTTTCATTTTTTGCTTTGCTTTCTTCGTCGCCTTATCCAATACAATTGTGAAAAGCAAAGCGATAAGCACGCATTCTTGTTTTACTCCTGTCTTCGTTTCGAATTCTTGTCATTTCTCAATGTTTGTTCTCACAACATTTCTGTTTTCTCTGTACATGTATTTTATTACATTTATTATTTCCTCCTCTATTCCCCTTTCTGCTAGTTCGATCCATATGTCCTCTCTCTTTGTCATGTCGAATGCATTTTCGAGATCTACGAAGTATACGCGCATTTCTCTGTTCGTCTTAATTAGTTCCTCGCTTAGCTGTCTGAGTATGAAGATTTGGTCTTGCGCACTTCTCCCTCTTCTGAATCCGCACTCTATTGTCTAGTTTGTCTCGCATCCTTTTTTCTAATACTCTGGTCATTATCTTACTTGGTATACTTGTTAGTGTAATTCCTCTGTAATTTTCGCATATTCTTTTATCCCATTTTTTATGTATTGGTAGAATTATTCCTTTATGTGTATCTTCTAACTCTATCCTACTCTTCTCTCATGTGTTTGATCATCTCCGAGGTTATATCGTCTGTTCCTGGTACTTTCCCGTTTTGTTAGTTTTTTATTGCTTCTTGTACTTTTCTTTTTTGATTTGTTCAATTTTTTCCCTTGCTTTTCTTGCGACTTCCCCCCCCCCCCCCCCCCAATTCTTGTATTACGTTATCTTCTTCATCTTGTTCGGTTAATTCTTTGAAATATTGTCTTTTTTTTTGTTTTAGTTGTTTTAGTTTTCCGTAGAATAGTTTTTGGTTCTGCCCAAAATTCTCATTCATTCTTTCACCAAATTTCGTCTATGACTTTTGTTTTGCTTCTTTTATTGTTAAATTCGTTTTGTTTCTCTTTTCTTTGTATTTTTTATAATCTTCAATTTTTTTTGTATGTAAGTATCTTTTCCATTTCTCTTTTTTTGTCTTTTATCTCCTTTTTGACTTCCTTTATCCACCAGTTTGTCTTTTTCATTTCCCTGTTTCCAATTTTTGTTGTTCCGCAGGTCTCCTTTGCCGTTTCTAGTATATTTCTTTTGTATGTTTCCCATTTTTCTTCTATGTTTCGCTTCATTTCGCTCTTTCTGAATTTATTTTGTAGTATCTCTGTGTATTTCTCTTGTGTTTGTGTTTCTCTTAATCTGTAGGCTTTTATCTTTTCATTAACTTTTATGCTCCTCTATGGTATTTTCCATGTCCAGTTTTAGTAGGTGGTGGTCACTTCCTATTTCAGCTTGCCTTGTAACTCTTACATTCATTATTTTGTTCCACCTGTTTCTATTAATTAGGTGGTAGTCTAATATCGAGATTTCATTTCTGATTGGCTGTTCCTCCTGTACTTGTGTATGTTTTTGTGTTGGAATTTTGTATTTATTATCACAAGGTTGTTTTCAATGCATAATTGTATTATTCTTTCTCTTTCCCTCTAATTTAATTAATGTCCCATAATGCACATGCAAAACTAATTATATGAAATGGTATAGGTAATTCAATTGTTATCAAAATTGGAAATTACTCTCATTCTACGTACGATTTTCATCATCGTTGAATTTGATATACAAGGTGTTTACTTTCAAAACGGAACATAGGGAAATAGCACGTATTCAAAATAGGTATAAAAGTGGTATCAATCGAATGATACTATTATTGGGAATTTTTTGATACCAAATACTTGCCTATTGATACCTTTTTTAAATTGAAAATAAAAATTTGATTTATTCTCATGAAGAACGAGTAGGTATATATTCTAAAGACCTTAAAAGATTTATTTGATGTTCAATTTATTACCATCTTTCAGTACTATACAATTATTACCCGTAATGATTAATTACATCAATAATCAATCAATAATTAGTCCCATAATGATTAATAACTTGGGGTCATTAAGTATTTCTCACGGCTTCAATTATAACAATACTTATTAAATGACACAAGTATGAGACCATCCTTACGTAAAAAACTAGAGTTCTTTATGTAAATTTATACGAGAAATGTGATATTTTATTAATGGTTTTGAAACCGCCATAGCGGACATACATCGTCAAACCTTGCACGCAAACTACTCAATATAAAATGAAAATGATATTAATTTGAAGAAAACAAATTTACAGTTGCATAAAGTATCGAGGTGAACGTGAAGCTCTTGTGGTGATGCATTTTTAATGCTGCATCGATTTTGAAGGCTTGGCGTCCTTCTCTTTGTTTAAAATCGCGTATTCTCCTCGAGGACCTTTTAAATTTCATCTCGACACAATCAATTCAATTCCAGATGAAATTGTTATTTTTAGAGGTTGGTATAATCGATGTGTATAAGTCAAGGTGAACGCCAATTTTGGGACGATCAAAGACAATAATCTGTGTTTCACTGATACCAAAACATTGTCTGTGGGTTAAAGTGGCGAGCAGGATATCGCATAAATGTTAAAAACAATGTCAAATCTCTACGTTCGCCTCTTATCTCAAAAACACGGTATAAAAGTCTGATGTTTGTAGAACATGATTTTCTCCATATTAATTTGAATAAAATGATACAAATTAAATATTGAAAGATAAAAAACAATCTGTATTGAAATAATTAAAAGATTAGAGAAATCAGTCTGCATTGGAATACCCGAAGGCACATAACATTTGATATGAGTAGCACATACAATTAATGGAGAAAATAATGTTGAGCACAAGTTAATATAAGTTGGGTAGAATAGTAGTTGAATAAATAATGTTTATACTAGTTTATTTGTTCATGACAAAATGATCTGAAATAAAAATGTCTAGATATAAAATATATATTTAGTGATAATTACAAGTAGTTTACAAGTAACTAACTTTTAATGGTATCCAAACCATTACAAGCTGTCAAATAATTGAAGAGTTGTACATTGTGGAAATAGAAAACTTTTCATAACGTCCAAGCCATATAAGCTTCCCTGTAATTTATGAGTTGCACCACGAGGAAATAGAAAACTTTTTAATAACATCCAAGCCAAGCATTTCCCCATAATTTCCGCTATACTCGCTTTGTTGTTATTACAATAATTCCATGTGCTCACGATCGATGGCTTCGCCTTCCCTGGACGTTGACGACACTTTCGCCCGCTTTCCTCACATACTTTCTATCGCCTAATCGGTAGTAAACGTTTTGTTTGTTACGAACATTAAAGTATTACTTGAAATATTAATCGCCCAGTCCGCAATCACCCGACAATAATTAAATCATGTGTGGTAGGTCAAGTTTGTGCGAAGCAAAACAAAGTAGTAATCAAATATTAAACTTTCTTAGAGGTGGTCTTTCTATCCACTGATTGTGTATAGTCATCTGAGGGTGTGATACCATTACGAGGGCATATCACCTGGGCATATTCACCAGGGGCCCCTGAAAAAATGGATGTATATAAATTGGAAATATAATATAATTTCTTATTTAAAACATATTTTCATTTAGGGGGGTGGGGGCAAAAACATGTGTTCTTAGGGTCCCCGCAGTACTTAAATCCGGCCCTGCATATCACACTCCTTGATATCCTCAACCGAGAAATATTGTCAATTTCACATATTTGATACGAAAATAGGTAGTTCATCTAGGTGGTATTGAGGTAAAAATTATTAACTAACATTATATATTTCTGAAATATGTAACATCTATTAATAATAACTTCCTATAAAAAATGGAATTACTCAACAAGTTCTTTCTTCATGAACATTATAAATATAATTGTTACTTACACCTGTATGTATAACTTTATTATCAAAAAGAGAACAAATTAAAACATTTCAACATATTTATCTACTATCAAAATATACTTTCAAACTTTATGTTAACTTTTATAAACTATTTTTATTGTGAAAAATAAATTTAATTGTTTCATTATATTTGTATATTGTTACCAATTGATATTACAACATCTAAAACTGATCTCATTTTCGAAAAGTCAAAAAAGTGAGTTACCATCTCTGTGCATAGTACGGCAGTATAGTAGCATGGTAAAGTGACACTTTTCCGTTCTAGTTTAAGCTACAACATGTGTCAAATTTATGGTACTCTTTCTCGTACTTCTGTCACGATTTAATTGACACCAGTATCGCAAAAGCAGCATTTGCTGCTGGTTATGCATCAGAATCAGTTCGAAGAAATTGAAAATGATTTAGTAATTATTATTCGTATTATACCTATAGTATCTATAGAATAATCGCTATAATCGATCAATTACTTCATACATATTTATCGACCTTTCTGGCAATAACGTGTTTTTACAAGTGATCTGCGGATGCTCATTGTAGACTGTTCTGTGAAGTGTCGTTTTTTTTTAAAGGTGCCGAGGATGTGCATAACGAAATTGCATTTAATTGCCGCAATAGCATTAAAAATTAACGGTAATTTAAATAAATATCGCAATTTTTATGCACACAAATTATATCTTGAATTAGGTATATTATATTATATAGATATATACAGAGAGTTTTTTTAACGTGCAGCATAGGGTTAATCATTTTTAGTTACACACTTCTGTCACAATGACAGAAGCGTCTTTTTTAAACTGCAACAAACAAGTAAAATTAATTCTCTGTGAGGCAAATATTACGGATTACGAAGTGAACAATGTTAAGCTGAGGTTTACTGCATTATCGATTTGAATAACTAAGGTCTTTCTTCAGTTACATTGTACATACATTGTTCACTTCGTAAACTGTAATATTTGCCTCTCAGAAAATTACTTGTATGTTGCTTGTTAAAAAATACGCTTTGATACATTGCTGTCATTGTCACAAGGGTGTATAACTATATTAAAATGATTAACCCTATGTTGCACGATGAAAAAATTCTCTGTATATTATATTTTTATATTTATAGTAATATTACCAATGAATCAATTATGCAACGAAAGCCTATTCTTATTATTAGCTACCTTTGATTAAATGAATAGTTCTATTAGTAGTTGTAAACTACAAAATTGTAGTATATGTGAATCCGTAGCAATTTATACAGGTACATCTACATCCTGTACATATAATTATTTTGCAATATTTCTACAAAAAATGCAGAGGAATGTCTCAAGTGACGAATTCAAATTTCCGGAGATCCTGGAAATGAATACTAGTACCGATTTTGTACTTGTGTTTCCAGTCGGCAATAGAATTTAAAATAATGACCACAATCAGTAATCACATATTTATACATAATCCAGACATAACAACGGCAATATTTGAATTCTGTAGGGCACCTAATTTCATGATTGAAATAATAGACCACTTCCTTCCATTGCATGTTTGCTGGTGTATTCTATGTCTACACATACGTAAATCCTCACCGTCACATTTATCCACGTCCACACAGCACCCACTTACACATTCGCGTAGAGCAGCATTAAGTAATTCAAAAGAAAAATGCTAATGAAGTAATTTATTGCCATTACGCCGTTGACCATACAACGATCAGGAGGTTTTAACAACCATATGTAGGTATGCGGATAGTCAATAATTGCTTAATTGGAATATTGCACCATGCAAATACGAAATAGAGGATTGTAAAACTTAAGTAAAGATGTTTACTTATCAGAAATTGAAGGAAACCACGAGAAAATTGTTTAAATACCAACCTTGAAAACCTGATTATCTTAAAAATATATAAAATGTATGTTTAAAGATATGTATACAAAATCTTTCATTATTGTATCAATAGATCAATTTATATTTGATGAATAGTATTTTGTATTATTCAACAAATTTAACTAATTCTCCACTAAATCACCATATAATGATAAATATTGTGGTCTATAAGTTCAGTTCGCCCATAGCATGTTGGAACATAATGTATAGTCAATTTTATAATATTTCTGAAGTCTTAGTCAGCCATAAACTGATCTTACTGACACTTAGCATCGGTGATCTAAAATTATTTATCTTTAGAATGGAAGCAAAGCCGAAATAGAGAATGTACTTTCCAAATGACGTGGGGCCTGGGGTATCTAAAATTATTTTCCAAATTTACAAATGACCAAGGGCGAATCGAGGTTATAGTATATTAAGGGCGACATATTATTCGGTAAACCAATTCCTGAAAAACACAATTGGATTTAGCAGCGACTCGAAATAACGTAACTCAAAAAGATCAGTGATCAGTTATTGTACAATACTATTGAATTGTGTCATCTACAGGAGAAGGAATGTTCAATCTCATTTCAGACTTCGTTAAAAGCAGCGGATTGAATATTATGAATTGTATAGAGAATTCAACGGATGGAGCTGCTAAATTGAGAGGGCAGGCATATGTGGCGTTATGCCTATGTGTTGAATCTTATTATAGCAGATATTTCAAGCTGGAAGGTACATCCAGCTATTATTTTAGTTACTGAGTTCGTGTGCTGTTTTCGTGGGAGTTCTATAAATGGCTGGATGTATGAATAAATAGAAGTGATTAAACACGATTTAAGTGCCTGATTGTTATAGGGTAGACAATATGGACAGCGAAATAATCAGTACGCAAAAAAATATTCAGTGGGTTTGAAAAATAAAACTGATTATCGTAGATTTGCTCCTGTGTGTAAGCACGATGGTATCTACGTAGTAACAACTTTAATGGACAAATTAGAAAAACCACGAATAACTTGGCAACGTTGCATCTGATTTCAAAAATGAAAAAGATTTGAGAAGTCCACTTAAAGCAGATTCTAAAAATGAAATAATATACATGGTGTTCAATTTAAAAATGAGATCAAATGTTGTGTCCCGGATTTATGGTACACTCTGTATACTCGAAAATTATTTTAATAAGTAGCCTATAAAGTGTCCAATAACTTCCAATCAGATGTTTTCCTCAATTTTCGAAGACTTTTCGAGCGAAGACAGGTGGGCCACCCTGTATAATCTACACAAACGACATAATGAAAATAAATCTGAATGGAAAAATAATTATGTACTCTGACGATATTAGCATAATACATGCCAACAATAATATAATTGAACAACAAAAAATAATAAATAAAAACCTAAAAAAAATCGAAACCTGGTGCACCGAAAACTCACTAATTATGAATGAAAACAAAACTGAGTTTATGAGTTTTGGTCCAACCACCACCATAAACAACATACAACTAATACTAAAAGAAAATAAGTAAAACAAACTAATGAAACAAAATATCTAGGACACGTTATAACAAATAAGTTGAATTATGACGATCACATAAACAACCAGCAAAACAAAAACGTCATAGCTATACACATGATCTAGAAATTTAAAAAAATCCTAACTGAACCGCTACGAAAAATCATTTACCACAACATTTTTAACCCAAATAACATATACCTAATAAACATTTGGGGGAACACCGCTCAAAAAAACATTTAAAAAATACAAACACAACAAAACACTAAAGATACTATATAACTTACCAAGACTCACTCCAACCAAGGAAGTATTACCTACAAATCACAAAAGAAAAGAGTATCACACAAATGATAAGAATACAAAATCTCATTCTGCTAAATAAAACCAAAAATCACCTCATAGAAACCAATATTCAACTAACAACTGGAAACAGCATACGCAAACCCTACACCAGAAGCCACACATACATAAGAACAGACAAACATATAAAAAAGAAACATAAAATGGACCTTATAAGCCAGACAATAAAAGAGTATAACAACCTGCCGGAAAACATAAAAAACGCAAGTCTAACGAAAGTCACCACAACCATCAAAACAATGACATGTCCGGCTAGACATTAGTACGAGATGACGAGAGCCCTCTGTAACGAAGAAGAAGCTAGTCCTAGGAAAAACCTGCCTTAACGACATAAATTTGTTTGTTATTATTATATATTACTTTACGATGTAAATAAGTCAAATAAACAGAAAAAAAAAACAAAAGCAAATGGTAAATGAAATAATTGTAGATTCTGTTTTCAATTATCAGATTAAAATATATAAAATATTAAAATTACAAAATAAATGCAGTATTTATTGTGATTATAGAGACTACAATAAGTTCCATAAAAAGCCGTCTTTAAATCAATATGCATACGCAGATTTTTTTCATTTTGGATCAAAATTTTTTTAAGGTCAATGTTATTCATGAAAATTATTTGGAAAACGTAAGCAGGATGTTATTAGAATTTTGTGAAACAGCAACTTCATCAATGTTAAGGGAGGAATAATGTTCATTGAGCAAATGGGCTGCTATACTTTAAATGTATTTTTCGTTGAAAAAGATATAGTTTTTATGGTGTTTCGTTTTTTTTTAGCTTAACCGTTGACTGTTGATGGTAAATTTTATACCTTATAGAAACTAATCTCGAAATAAAATATTGTAGTATTGGAGAGAAATATATGTTAATTATGTAATATTTTGTTAATAATAACTAAATAAACAGTTATGTGTTATGGATTTTTTACGACGCAGTATGCTAAGGATTTCCCGGGCCGGTTTAGATTGCCAGTCCACTGCTGGACTGATATGTTCGGGAATTCGTTTACCTTCACGATGCATAAATCGTTGTAGCGAATGACAACATAATCAAATATTTATGGGTGGTTAAATTGATGTGTGCAGTAATCGATTCACAAATTGGATTGTTTTCGACGATATCAATAAGTCAGCCGTAATATCTCACATTATCACCTAAACTATGCAGCCAGGTATGTATTTACTACCTCTAATAGCACCAAAACTGATTATGTACAAGATTATATCACAAATATTTTCCTGAATGTGGTATCTTATAGAAACCTAATAGGTAAAACATAAAAATCGCAACCATTTTGTACCCATATTTATACAAAAAAACATACAGGATTGTAATTATATGTTATGCATTTTACGCATAAAATAAATAAAAACATAAATTCTATTTTTTATGAGTGGTTTTGGAATACTAATCCAATCAATTCGAATTTAAATTTAAATATATGCATTGATTTGAATATTTAAATAGCCAAATATGACCTTTCTAATTCAAATGTAATATAATATCAAACAACATATTAAGGCAATGATAATTCTCTAGTATTAATTATGTTGTAATGAAATACGTGAACGATTTTATTTTCCGCGGAAATAAGGTTTACAATGATTTATTAAAATGATATTAAATGATCATAAATACGTTTTAGTTTATGAATTGCTATTTATAAATGCTTACTTACTCATAATACTCATATAATTATATTTTAATGACACCAATTAATTTATATTGTTTAAATTGTAGTCATAAATTAAATTAACTAGAAGAGTTTAAAAATGCACTTCTAATAAAATTGATTTATCGTTTGGATATATTTGATGAGAACAATTGCATTTACTAGCTAAACGACCGAAATAATAACATAAAAATTAATGTATTCTTCATTAATTCTGGCATCTAGTTTGTTCGATATTAAAAAAAATTCTGAACATTTAAAAAAAACAATATTCATAATTTGCACGTTAAATATTTATATACACTATTTTTTAAAACAACTCGTCGTCGTGACTTTTATGTGGAAATATATATATATATATATATATATATATATATATATATATATATTTCAACTTTAAAAGCTACGATTATTGGAGGGAAAAAAGGTATAAGTCGACGCTTCCTTAAAATGCTAATTCTTGACTTATACTGTTTTTCCCACGAATCACAGATATAATATAATATCAAGGATATGGAATTAGGGAGTCCGTTTTGGGGTCTCAACTAGTAAGCATCAAGTAACAACATGAACGCCACAATCTTCCTATGCTAATACCATTATCTGGACTTTTATCGCGAAACACATGATGTGCATGAAAAACCATTTGCAGCACTAATCTGATGGAAATTCACAGCAAAGGTCACAGCGGTAGTAATAATTAATAATACATCAATGCATATTATCTGATGCTCTCATGCGAGGAGAGTGAATCATACCATGCACTCGCGTGATTCTCCAATTGGAAAAGATAACAGTAAAAATGTTATAATTTGCAATTAGGCAATGACCTAATGTGAGAGTTGGTTAGTCTATCTGAAAATATCTAATTGGGTATAATATTACATCAGTTTGTTTATAATCGATATAATGCTTTGAATTAATTGTACCATACAAAAACGTAGTGTAGTAAATACTGGAAATATCCATAATTACTAAAATACAAATTTAAATTACGTCCACGATCTATTCTCGCCGAAATTGGTTGTAATAGTTTTTGTCAAATTGCATACACGTATTTTAAACTACGGGTTTTTAAAATATCTAATTGGGTATAATATTACATCAGTTTGTTTATAATCGATATAATGCGTTGAATTGATTGTACCATACAAAAACGTAGTGTAGTAAATACTGGAAATATACATAATTACTAAAATACAAATTTAAACTACTTTCACGATCTATTCTCGTGATAGTTTTTGTCAAATTGCATGCACGTATTTAAAACAATGAATAAAAACTTGGAAACTTCTGACAGTTGTGACAACGTTATGACAGTTGTATTGAGTGTTGCCGAATGAATTTTGTAATAAATTAAAATAAGTTTAAGTTTGATAATGACCAGAACGTGATCGAACCTCATTTTATAATAAATAGTGTAGATTAGATAGTGTAGTGTTATAATAAATAGTGTACAAAGGAATCACTTGTTTTATTTTATTTTATTACATTATGTATCACGAAGTAGATGCCTCCAAATCGACGAAAAAAATGACTGAAATGAATGTTTCTGCCATCGTCCTGGTGACTTTACTTTGAAGAATCTATCGCTTAAAAAATATGACACTTTAGGCACTTAGACACTTTAGACACATATTTTCAAGAATAATCGTTCGAAATTCGTTTTTGGCCAACTTTTTATAAGCTTGGGACCACTGTGCACTAGTACAATCATCTCTAAATTACGATGACATGGAAGAAGTTACAGAAACACTTCGTGGAGCAGAAATGACAGAAATAAGTCCTGGAAAAGAATTGAGCATTCAAGAAACAATTAAAACTGTAATTGTAGATGCTCAAAATGATTTTAATAATTCTAAAAAGGTCAAGATTGTTGACAATTGATTGACTGACTGTTTATATAAACTTTATTTTATTTTATATTAAATTATTATCACGACCAACATAACTTTTAGACATCAAATCTTGCCTTTTTGACTGCATTTCCTATAAATATCGATTGTGAAATTCTATTCAATGTAGGTACAATGAAAAGAAGGGATATTGTTATAAAATAAACACTTTTCAAAGAGAAATTGCGCACCAGTTATTTAAGAAGACCGTTATCGAGTCCCCGTAATAATTCGCTTTTAATGATGTAGAAATCGAGTCTTCATTGCAATGGTGATGACCAAAACACATATCGTCGCATATCAATTTGGGACGTTTGTGGGCTGGGCTGGCTTTCTTTTTCATCATTGTTTTGACGGAAATCGCAGAGTACCCAAACATATGTTTGTTTTGTATGTAAATGTATGCAAATGAAATTTAATTTTATTATATTATTTACGGAATATCTACTACGTTAGCTTACAACTGATTACACATGTTAATGGCAAAAAGAAAAATGTTATTTCAATTGTTCTGTTCAAAGCAACGTCTAGTGTACATGTTTCTTATTTTTCTTCCTATTACTTCTCCAAGTTGTTCCATGGACCTCAATTAGGCATAAGTAAATGAAAAATTCAACTTTATCAATTATTATTATCGTCCTGTTCCTGCCTGAGAGGGTGCTCAAGCACCCACCTCAACCAAGCATTCAGAAAGTAGTACATATAGCCTATAGTTTATAATAATAATTATGCGATGAAGCATTTTTAAAATTTTAGTAATCCACAACGTTTTTCTTACAAAAGAACATATTTATATTAATGAATTTTATTATTGCTTTTTCCATATACAACGTAGCCCACCTATCCTCGCTCGGACCGTTGCTGCTAGACTAATGAAAATTTAGGAAAACATCTGATTGGAAGTTATTAGACACGTGATGTACTACCTTTTAAAATTATTTTCGAATATAGAGAGTGTACCATAAATCCTGGACACAAAATTTGGTCTCTTTTTTAAATGGATCACCCTGTATATTATTTCATTTTTAGAATCTGCTTCATGTGGGCTTCACAAATCATTTTATTTTTTGAGATCAGATGCAACGTTGCCAAGAAAACGACATTTTAATATAATTTATGGACGTGGAAAAAAATTCAACAAAACCTTATTATAAGAGACCAATAAAAGAATCTGCGTATGCAAGTACCTAAGCAATGTGCAAAAACATACACAATATTCTGAGTCATGTAGTATACACAGGGTGTTCTAAAACAACGATACTATTTTGCTATTTTGAAATGGCTAAAACTCTTTTTTTTTAATGGAACACCCTATATGTAGCATTATTATCTGAGTGCTCATCTAATGAGCTATTCAATGGTAGCATACAGACTATAATCTAATAATACTTTTTAATAGGTAAATAACGATCAATTTCGATATGTTTTAGCCATTTGAAAATAGCAAAATTCGATCGTTGTTTCAGAACACCCCGTGTATTCAACGTGACTCCAAATATTGTGGATGTTTTGATACATTGATTGGGTACTTGCATACCTAGATTCTTTCATTGATCTCTTATAGTAAGGTTTTGTTGAATTTTTATCCAGGTACATGATTTTTCTTTAAATTTGATTAAAATGTGAATAACTTGGCAACGTTGCATCTGATAACTAAAAAGTAAACTGATTTTTGAAGCCCACGTGACGCAGATTCCAAAAATAAAAGAATATACAGGGTGTTCTATTTAAAAATCAGATCAAATGTTGTGTCCCGGATTTATGGTACACTCTGTATATTCTTTCATTTTTCAAATCTGCTTCATGTGGGCTTCACAAATCATCTTTATATTCAGGGATCAGATGCATCGTTTCCAAGTTACTCACATTTTTATAAACTTTAACGAAAAATCATGGACCTGGAAAAGAATTCAACAAAACCTTATTATAAGAGATCAACGAAAGAATCTGGGTATACAAGTACCCATGCAATGTGCCAAAACATATACAATATTTGGAGTCAAGTTCAATACATCGGGTGTTCTGAAACAACGATCGAATTTTGCTATTTTCAAATGGCTAAAACTTATTGAGATTGATCGTTATTTACCTATTAAAAACTATTATTAGAGTACAGTCCATATGCTACCATTCTATATCTCATTAGATGAGCACTCAGAATATTATGCTATATATAGGAGCTCCATTTGAAAAAAAAAATTGTAGCATTTTGAAAATAGCAAAATTGTATCGTTGTTTCAGAACACCCTGTGTATTCTACGTGACTCATAATATTGTGTATGTTTTGGCACATTGCGTGGGTACTTGTATATGCAGATTCTTTTATTGATATCTTATAATAAGGTTTTGTTGAATTTTTTCCACGCCCATGATTTTTCGTTTAATTTCATTAAAATGTGAATAACTTGGCAACGTTGCATCTAATCTCAAAAAATAATAATAATTTGTGAAACGCACATAAAGCAGACTATAAAAATGAAAGAATATACAGGGTGATCCGTTTAAAAAAAATGGTGTCCCGGATTTATGGTACACTCTGTATACTCGAAAATAATTTTAAAAAGAACCACATCGAGTGTCCAATAACTTTCAATCGGATGTTTTCCTCAATTTTCATTAGTCTAGCAGCAATACTCCGAGTGAGGATAAGTGGGCCACCCTGTATGTAATATGACTATTGACTAGATCAGTTATGATTTCATTAAATATGATTCTGAATTATGAATGTAACGTAATATTCATTGTAACGGATCCAACTACAATAAAGACATTATTAGTATTATTATAAATATGGGAAATTATATTGTTTTCCTGGAAATTCTAGATTTCAACTGAAATATCCGTTTTGGGTTCCCAGAGTCCATTCAAAGCATTTGCGGGTGTGTATGGTTGTGCGTCAATGTGATAACTTTTTATAAATAATTTTCAAAATATGACAGATAAGTATTTAAATAAAAGTTAATGATTATTTAAAACTGCACATTTTTTGGTAGAAAAAACTTTCTTCTTGGACAAAAACTTTCTTCTTGGTTTTGCTTCTTGGACAAAACTGTTGAAAATTATTTTTTATCATTTTATCTAAAATTATTGTTTTTATATTTCATTATTCAATGAATCAATCATTAAAACAATTGACAGTATTGGCAGTGGCGCGTTATCCTTTAGGGCAAATTGGGCATATGCCCAGGGACCCCAATTATTTAATGCAATAAAAAATACACTTTACATGGGGGCCCCCAAATCCAAATATGCCCAGGGCCCCATGAATCCCTGGGTATTGGGTATTGGTTGCAATACCCTATTGGGTATTGGGAGACCCCTTAACTACACTTATCTTCTTTATCTTCTCTTGATCGTGATAAAATCATCAAATCTGTACTCCTGATGTTTACTGAAACATTAATCTATATTAAAACGTATAGAAAAATGTATTGGCTGGGAGAGAGACCCCCCCCCCTATAAACATCGGGATCCTTGGCACGTGTACATTGCCTTAATGGGTAATCCGCCACTGCTCCTGGCATTTATATGATTATTTTATTACTATTTTGTCACCAATGGTGCATTGTTGTATAAATTGAATCAATTTTTTAATTGGGCCATTTTATTAATAAAAAAATTATAATCAAGTATGAACTTAATAATATGCATACCCTTGTAGATTATTAAAATAAACATATTCTATATATTGAATCTAATGATTATTATACCTTAATTCGATTCAAATCCCGACACCAACACAATAATATGTATACCCTTATAGATTATTATTAAAATAAACATATTCTATATATTGAATCTAATCATTATTATACCTTAATTCGATTCAAATCCCGACACCAAAAGTTAGAAGGAAAAATAATCATATAAATAAATAATTTAGATTCAATTGTTGCAAGTTTAGCAATTTTTTTTTCACACAGTGAAACTATTTTCTGCTACAACTGCGCACTTAATACTTTTAATTAGATGTTAATTACCACGAATTGCACTTTCAATCTGTGATATCTCATTTAATACATTCTCCCAGGCGTATAAAATTGTTTCCCACACAACAGGCACAATTCATTTGTACTAAGTTACACACGTTATGTTTATGTGTGTACCTAACTAAATAAGTTCATTCACGAATTTGCTATACTTGTACACATGATACAGATAGTGCCTTGGTGACGGTGATATGCCATAGAAATTAATGACATAGTACAAGGTCACCCCTTCGAAGGCGAAACTGTAAAACAAACACGGGAGTGGTGGATGCCATAAAAGCGGAATATGCTGAAATTGATAACCAATATACACACATTGTAGAATTGTCCTGAAGTGACAGCCAATTTCACAGGTCAAAATTCCAAATCGTACGATCAGAGCAGGTATTAATGCCGCTTGCACTTATACCTGATTGGCTCGCAGACTTTTTATGTAATTTGGGCCATAAACGTCCTCGAGGCGTAATGCTTCAAACACTCTTGGAGAAGTGGAACAGTTTCTATTTTCATTTAAATTCAGCATGAATAGACAAATAATAGACATATTTACAAAATAATCAAGTTAACCCACAAGTACAATGTAAGTAAATACTTCTGGGTTCATTATAATATTAGGCTTGCCATTTAAAAAAAAAATGCCGATGACGTCATAACTTAAAAACAAATGACAAAATTTTTAGATTTATACCATAATGTGTATTTTTTTAAACTAAAATTGAAGTGTTTATTTTAATAAAGTTTTTTTTAACATTTTTAATTTCTGAAATAATTAATGCATTCCAGACTGTTTTGACACCCTGTATGTGAGGGAGGGATAACATTTCTTTCGAATCCTCCAGACATTAAATGTTTTTGAGTAAAACTAAAGATAACAACTCAAAACTTGTACGTTATTAGTTTTGCAGTTTTTGGATTCATTCTAAAAACTGATAAATGTTCGCTTGTTTTGTTAAATAAGAAGGAATCTCATTTAACAAAAATAAATAAAACATGCAAAATGGACAAATTCTAAAAACTGCAAAACTAATAACGTACAAGTTTTCAGTTCTTCTCTTTAGTTTTACTTTAACTTAACAGCCTAGTTATAAATAGGTTTTAGCATTTTTTCATAAAATTTCCTATTATACTTTGAAAACGCAATACACAAGTTTATGTACAAACATAATCCTGTATCATTTTTTTAGAAATTAGTTGTATATGTGTATATGTGGACAATTTGCATTCTTTACTGAAAGAATTGTTTGGATTCATAATTAATTACCTAACTATTGTTTGCTGAACGACTTTAGGAATGTTCGAGAAGTATGTAAAAGGAACAAGTGATGCAAGTATTAATAATTGGTATTTACACACTCTTGGAGGTGATGGCTAGTCGCGTGATCCAATGATCTAATGTCACCCGCATTGACCGCCGTAGATAATCCCACGATTATTATTAATCAAACGCTGCCCCACAACAAAACCTGCATTCCTATGCACTCGTGACCCAAATAATCTTTGCTCTTTAGAATTTCACCATCATCGGGTGTTTCCGTTTGACTGCCGGTTGGGCGGTGTGGGATCGCACCATCCTCCACAGCGGATTTGGACCTCCCCGTGGTCAAGGCCGTGAGGAGACGAGTAAGTTCAAGGACACTCCGAGGTTAATTTTAGGCGAATCCATACTTCCTCGCCGCCCCCTCCCATCCAGCAAGTTACTTGCGGACGTCTGCGATCTGCAAGGATGCTGCAAGAGGAATATGGTTTGTTATCTGATGCCTTGATATATCAAAGAAAGTGGAAAGTTATCCATGTCCAACATCACTAGATTAAGTGTCTGGAACTGAAATCTGAGCAAACACGTTTATTTACAGCATGTTTGAAATTTCACGTGCAACGCGTAACACTCAAGATTCTAGTTCTCCAAGAAAACGAATCAAGTACAAGTACGAGTAACCGAAATCAGGAGCACTTAAATACTACTACTCAACTAGCTTTAGTTTTAGAGCTTTTCATACATCTACGACTCGGTATAATTATGTCCTTGCATCCTTAAAAAATGATGTTACATTTCATCTTTATATCTGCAGCTAAGGAATTGCAATTAATTAATTGATGTACAACAATTCGAATCTAATTTAGCATTGGTATTGCAAATTGTAATAATGACCTGGATAGTACCATGTGTGGAGCGTGCCGAAGCATTGCAAGGAGGTTAGTAAGTGGGGAGCGTAGGTCAGGTATAGAGGTAAATGCTTTTTTCGGTTTGCTGCTTGGTATAGAAACGGTCTATGTGGAATTCCAAGCGAATCACGCACTCGTCAAATGAATTGAAAGCAGGTAATGCTCAATAGTAATAATAGAATGAATACTGTCGCTCAATAACCGCCGCATAAAAATTTGTCACTTCTAGTTCGGGTTGAATATTTAATGGAGTGTATAATTTTCAACACTCTAAATAAATAATAACACAAACCAATTCATAATTAATAATATGTTTATCAAAATCTTCAAGAAATTCAAACATTTTATTTTGAAAAAGGTTTTTATATTCATAGTTAACTATGTCTCTTAACACAATGAAAACTTTGAGGAATTTTGAGGAACAATAGTATATTACATTACAAGGGAAGGAAGCGGGATTTACTCTACCGAGCCAAGTTTGCAGCCCGAGCGTAGCGAGGGCTGTAACAGGCGAGGCAATTAGTGATTTGGTATTGCTTTGAATAAAGCATGTAACATATCAAATATTTCATAATTTTCGTACGGCATTGTTATACACTTCGAAATATTAAGATCACGTCAAATGTGTTAGCTTGACAGTCAAACAATTTAAACAAAAAAGCCTACTACGATCAATAAGAGAACATATGACGTTTTAGATAGAATAGAATTTTTATAGATTTCAACAAAAAATCAATTATAACATTCACATGTGATATATCATTGAAAAGAGAAAAAAATAACCTATTTATTAAGGCTAAATCCAACTACGACTTGTATTTAAAAAAACTTTGTATTGTATCTTGTTTATTAACGAATATATTAAAATTATGTAAAACTTATTCAATTCACCATAAAAAAGTGCCTCAAGAACGTGTAACTCATATTTTAATAAAATGAGAAATAATTGAAATATTGATAAAAATCGAATATGGAAAATAATGAGTTTTTGGCTGTAACTTCAAAACGAAAGACGACAGCCAATTTTAGTTTGGTTTCAATTGTTCACCATTGTGTTGGTCTTGAAAAAAGAGATCGAGGATACGCCATCCGATTTTCTCTATATCTTCTAGTTACCGAGATCCCGTATAGAAACATCCAAATTAGGCCACCCTGTACATTGGGATTTTCACTACCTAGGTATCTATATAAATTATTATTAAAATATTAGTTCTTTAGATTTATTAGAATTTGACAATTTTCTTTTTGTGATTAAATTCATTAAAAATCCGAATCGTTTCTGCGTTGCTAAGACTCAGTTTGTTATTTATATATCAGTATATACCTACCTATTTGTGAATTTAAAAAGAATTGAATTTGAAAAAATGAATACAAGTTATAATGTGGAGGAGGCAGCAAATTTGACGTGTCTTCAACTATATCCGGAGAAGTGAAAAGCAAGATATGAAGCAACATATAAAACACTCGGGGTAAAGTACCAGAGAAGTAAGTAAATTTACTTCGCTGATGATCTGAGAACCACAAATCATGTTGTAAAATCAACCTAATTCGTTAAAAGGTGACATCGAAAGTGGTTGTTACTAGGTTGGTAGTGAAAAAAATAATTTTATATTGAGAAATTCAAGGATATACTAGATTGGTGATATTATTTCTCTAAAAAAAAACTGAGCCTTAAAGATTTTTTTTTAAATCCTCAACTCAAATTATTGTAAAAAATTATTACATTTAAAAAAAAGGGTTATTAGAATATTTGATAGGAAATAATTATAAAATCGGGAGAATTCATCAAAAATCAAATAATGGCTACATATTATTTCTCAAAAAAAAAAAAAAACTGAGCCTTACAGATTATTTTTTAAATCCTCAACTCAATTAATTGTAAAAATTTATTACATTTTTCAAAAAAGGTTATTAGAATATTTGATAGGAAATAATATAAAATCGGGAGAATTCATCTAAAATCAAATAATGGCTACATAAATATTTGTTCAATGATAAAAACGATACTACAACAATATTCTGTATCGATTTTTTGGCAAAAAGTTGCAGTTAGTTAGTCTGCATGTGTGCATGTACGTTAAAGCACGAAATTAAGAATATATGAAGTAGCCTAGCTTTCTATAGTGCAATTTGTGATCATTTAGAATTTTTTTAATGTTTTGGCTCCAATGATGATGATCGTGAGTGTATATGCATTTCTAAATGCGAATATGCGAACTTATAAACTCTCAATTAGCATTAATTACATTACTTTTTAGAACCGATGACATCAATCGTGTGCGTATGTCCTGTTAAAATAATAAATATCTGCTTGAATCTTGTTAATTCTTTATATTTTTATTAATACTAACTATAAATAAATATGAAAGTTCGTAGTAAAGTTGTTATTATTCAATAATTTAATCAAACTTGATGGGTCGTATACGTTCGTCACAAACTACATTAAAAAAGTATTTAATTTCTAACACGGTAGTAACACTTAATACTTTAATCACCAAAATACGCATGTGGAGTAAATAGCAAGGATAAAACTTAATATACATATATGTGTGGACACATTGGACGAGGTCATTCTCATCACATATTTATTTCAGTAGGTGTGTTATGAATTTTGATATTTAGTTACTGTAGTATAATATTTATGTTTCTACTCCTACACTTCAATTGATATATTAAACATTCGCTACCTGTACCTAAATGATAGTCATTTACATACAAATTTTCATGAAGATACAAGTTTATCTAAAAACGTCATTAAAACGTCACGGCGCGAGCGGATGGAAATCCACGGCAGTACGGCAGTAGCCGAAAATTACATTGATGAATTAATTCAAAATAAATTTAACATAGGCAATCAAATTTTGAATTCAATTGAATTCAACCAAACCAACAGTTCAATAAATATTGCAGCTCCATCAACATTAACATTGCCATCGACATCCACCAATATTGCACCGGCGCAATTACCTTTTCATAGCTGTACTATCCAGAATATAATTATACAACAACAACAACAAAATATTTAAAAAAAATGTTGTATTTCAATATATTATATTTTAAATTATAGAATTTTGACAGTTGCCAATTTTTATTCTTAATTTTTATGCTGTGTCGTAGAAAACATATTGTTAAATATATTAAAATTATTGTGCTGTATATTTACTTTAAATAAATTTTGACAGTTACCACTTTTCATGCTTTGTCGTAGAAAAAATAGTGTACACAACTCGCATTTAATGGTTATTAAGACACGAATATGATAATTACGAAACGAGCCTTGGCGAGTTTCGTAATTCTCGTGCTCGCGTCTTAATAACCATCATTAAATGCTCGTTGCATAATATACTATTGTTCATTTTTACGATATTACAACAATATTCTTCTCCAGGACATGAACCCAGCCTCTCGGGACTATACACCTAATAGGTACATACTTTGATTGCTTATCTTTTAATCGATAAAATTTGTTCAATTCTTTCAGTAAAACTAGAACACAATTTAACATTCTTAAGAGAAAGTGTTGTAATCGTGCAAGATATGGATATTGTGATTTAATAACAAATTTTGTATTAACGCGGCACTATAACTTTTGACATAAAACCGAACTCCTCCTCTGTATTGGCGGACTGGTCACGAGAAATGCAAATGAATCTCTTGGAGCATCCTAATCTATTGAGGTACGATAGTGAGCTCCAAGTCCCTGAGTAATGCGGTTGCTTTAAAAGTCATTGCTAAAAAATTACACCATTCCAGTAACACTGATAAAATAGTAGGTACAAGACCTCAAGAGCAAAGGATATAAAGCCATTGAAGGTGCAAACTAAAACTTAAACTTAAATGGAAAACAAATCAACTAATAAATATGTTCATGCTAGTATTTAGTCATGATGAGGAAGTTAATATTTTTTTTAGTATTACTCATATAATGGATATCTATTATCTAGGCCCTCAGGCCTCCTTCGTCAGGCTTTATACATTCCCCCGAGACATAATTTCCTGATTATGCCCTTAAGACATGAATAACTATTATATTATTAAAAATTTACTTGTTCGCTGATAGATACGAGGGCTGTATGACGGAAGAGTGAGTTTTCAAAGGTTGGTAACACTTTCGCTATAATGATTGTGTTGCTAGCTCCTGAGGTCTTTCGGAGGTCTACTGTCAAAATTTGGCACCAATCTAACAGATAGTTTATGTTTTATACTTATTTGAACAAAACTGTTTTCGTTGTTGTGTAAATATGGAGAAAAAATAATTTCGAGTGTTGATTAAACATTATTTTCTACGTGAAGAAACAATTAAAGAAACCGAGGAAAAGTTACGTAAATATTATCCAGAATCTGCTCCGTCCCATGGAATGATTTGTAAGTGGTTTCTGCTTTTAAAAGTGGCCATATGAGCACGGTTGATGCAGATCGTCCGAAACCATCATTTACTGTAACTACTCCAGAAATGGTTAATAAACTCTATGGCCTTGTAATTGGCAATCGTCGAATAAAAGTTCGTGAGATAACTAATGAAGTAAACATCTCAACCGAACAGGTATACAATATTTTGCATGAACATTTCAATAAGAAAAAGCTATCCGCGAAATGGTTGCCGCGTTTGCTTAATGGTGATCAAATGCGCGGTCGCATTAAGAATTCAGAAGAGTGTTTGGCCGTCTTCAACGTAATTCAAAGGATTGTTTTCGTCGATATGTCACAGTAGATGAAACTTGGATACATCATTATACTCCAGAAACAAGAATACAGTCTAAATATTGGTTTTCTCCATGCGAACATGCTCCCAAAAAGGCAAAAACACTTTTTTCGGACAATAAGGTCATGGCCACAGTTTTTTTGGGATTCTAAAGTTGTAATCTTTATTAATTGTTTACGAAAAGGAAAAACGATAACTGGCCAGTATTATGTTGATTATGCAGACACGTTTTGATGCCGAACTTGAAAAACAACGACCGCATTTGATGAAGAAAAAAGTGTTGTTCCATCACGATAATGCGCCCTCACATTCGTCTGCAATTACTACAACTAAATTGGCTGAATTGCATTACGAATTACTGCTTTATCCACCATACTCGCCAGATCTGGCTCCCGGTGATTTCTTCTTATTTCCAAATTTTAAAATATGGCTGGGTGGAAAAAGATTTTAGGCAAATGAAGAGGTGATAACCGAGACAAATGCATATTTTGAAGACTTTCCGAAAGATTACTTTTTGGAAGGTTTAAAAAAACTGTAAACTCGATGGGCTAAGTGTGTACAGTTAAAAGGGTGTTATGTTGAAAAATAAAATATTTTTTTAACAGAAAAATAACGTTTTTATTAAAAAGTCACTCTTCCGTCAAACAGCCCTCGTATACACGGTGTCCCAAATTGAGAAGGCTACCTTGGGTATATTTCTTATTATTAACGATAGAGATTCGGTTAAATTCGAAATGTTGTGCAGTTTTGAGCGTTGGAACATCTGCCGTTGCAAAAGTTTCGAAAATCTGAATAATTTGGATATTATTATAAAAAAAACTGAAAATCGCAATTTTATCAAATGTCAAATATTTTGAAAATTATAAGTTTTGCAGTCATGTTTCAGACAAACGATACTCAAGTGACACACTTAATAATGATGCCAAAATAAGTTTCAATACGGCGCACAGTGGCTAATTATTAATCAATAGCGGGGCAAAAGTCCAAATTTAAATATTAATTTGTTGATATTTTTTTGACATTCTGTTAATTTCTGATGTCAGAAGTATTGACAGGAGTGTTAATAACATTCATATCTTCGCTGACGAAACGCTATTTAACTACAAGATAACGTAAAGTTATTTTTCCAATTTGTTGCGCTGTATTACAGCAGTGAAAGAAGAGTGGTTATTTTTTTTTTTTTTTGGGGAGCGTTTTGAATACTTGAAATATGAACATGGCCTCCATGGATTGCAATAGTGAAAGTAAGTTTTGACGTTTGTTTTATTATTAATAAAATTAAATTAAATTAACTGAACAATTTCGTCACTTTTATAGCGATTAAAAAAAAGTTTCAATTTGTTTCACTCCTTTACTTTGTAAGATATATAGATTAGTATAGTGTCTATATATATACCTATGTTTCATTGTCTCCTTGAGTCTCTTTTGAACATTGTTGATTTTTTAAGATCTCCAGCCCGATCCTAACCGTATGGATTTGTTCGAATTAATGCGATCTGAAAATTTGTTAGGACATGGGGCTTCAAACAAAGTTATTGATCGTTTAAAGATGTACATAATAGACCATATTAAGCCCTTACATGTCGAGTTTAACGATGCCATTATATCGGAAGATATTAAACTATTTGTGTGCAATCTTCTGAAACGCTCGAAAAAATACAATAGTAAATACGATGTTTTTATTGTAAAACAACGCAAGTGGTTAGAGGAAACAATTAAAGTATCAAAATACATAAAATCATGTACAACACCTACTAAAAAAAAACTAAATCAGACGGCGAAAATTGGACGGCCATCTAAACCGTTTTACGGAATGTACACCAAAAGCTAAACAGAGAAAAAATTAATCACTGCTAGATAATCAATCTCCAGAAGAACTAGCATTTGCCGCACATGCAGCTTATACATCCAAAGGTAGAAAAAATGTGGAATGCGTTAAAATACGTAAATCATCATTAATGTGAAGCTTTTGCCAGAACAGTCATATACATGCGATGAAGCGCTGGCTCTTATAATGAATTGCAAATTAACAAAAGCGCAGTACATCTTACTTCGGCACAGTGCACTTGTAAAAGGAGTCAATCTTTATCCGCCTTATTTTCGTGTTATGGAATCGAAGCAAAAGTGCTATACACCTAAAGAAAAAATTGATATAACCGAAACATCAGTTAATATTGATCTACAGAGTTTATTAAACCTAACGGTCAATCGTTTAGCTAACGTCCAAAAAGAGGTTATTGTTGAAGTTTTGAAGAGATCAGAAAGCAATGGCATATTTAAATTGATCCACAAATTGGGAACCGATGGTAGCTCTGGCCACTCCCTATATAGCCAGAAGTTCTCCGATCCTTCTTACACGGATTCCGATATCCTACAGACCTCAGTTGTGCCACTTCGTTTACAATATGAAACTTGCAGTGGTGATAACATTATAGTGTGGCAAAATCCAAGATCAAGTTCCACCCGTTTTTGTAGACCAATTCGATTTACATTTTGTAAAGAAACTAAAGAGAAACTTACAAATGAAATGGAGATTATTGAACAACAAATAAATCGTCTTGAACCTTCAATTCTTGCAGTAGACAATTCGTCTCTAAATAATGTTCTCGTAATCCACGAATTGCACAAAACAATGATCGATGGCAAAGTGTGCATTTTTTTAGTACGTAACCGATCTGCACAAGTATGTTATATATGTGGTGTATCCCCCAAAGATATGAATAATATGGATGAAGTTCTCAAACGTCCATGCAAAACAGAGTGTTTTTCGTATGGTCTGTCTACACTCCACGCTCGCATTCGGTTTCTCGAGTGCGTAATTCATATATCATATAGACTAATATTAAGGCAATGGAGAGTACCGAAAGGATCCATAGATGGAAGAAAGAGAATTGTTATTAACAATTTGCGAGACGAAATGGGTATATTAATAGACGTCGTAAACTCTAAAGTACTGGAGGACTGAAGAAATGCCTACGGGTCTTCAGTGCGATGAAAGGAAAATCCCTATCTGCAACCTCCCCGCGGTAGAGTATGGAAACACCAGAAAGGTGGCTAATGCAGAGGGGGACCGAATCGTTACCGGGATAAGTAACAAACTTTTTCCTTCGGGAAAAAGATGGGCACCCTCTTGTCCAGGGGGCGGGAAAAAAGCCCCCAAAGGCGGATGAACCGGAAGACAGGTCAACGGCATAGGATGTAGAAGGCAATGGGAAACCACTACATTAAAGATCCGTTTGGATATCCTCAGGAAAAATCATCATGATGACTTCATTTAATTCTAATTTAATATCCGGAGTATCAATTCCCCCAGTCGGATCTCCGGGGGGGAAAGTCTTGAATGACGAAATCAAAAAAATCAAAGAAGGTTCCAAGAGAATAGGAACATGGAATGTAAGAAGTTTATACCAACCCGGTAAAATACACAATGTTATAGCGGAAATGAAACGAATGGACATAGAGATCTTAGGTATTAGTGACGTACAATGGCCAGATTGTGGAGAATACTCTATCAACAACTATCACATGTATTACTCAGGAGGAATCGATGCGCAGCATAGATACGGAGTGGCCATAATAGTGTCACAAAATATCAGGAGGACTGTCTTGAATGTTGTGAACCTATCAAACAGAGTGATAATGGTACAACTCAGAGCACATACAGGCAAAATCAAAATCAACATCATCCAAGTGTATGCACCCACAGCAGATAAAAACGAACAAGAAATCGAAGAATTCTACAGCCAACTAAACGAAATTATGAAAATGGTCAAAAGCTCAGATGTTACCATTGTTTTAGGGGACTTTAACGCAAAAGTCGGGGAAGAAAGTGTAGATGAATGCGTGGGCCCATATGGGCTGGGGGAGAGAAATGAGAGAGGCGAAAAACTCATTGAGTTCTCTCAGATTAGAAACATGATCATTACAAACACCTGGTTTAAACTACCAAAACGAAGATTATACACTTGGACATCACCAGCTCACACAACAGATAAAATAGTACGGAATCAAATAGATTACATCCTAATCAACAAAAGATATAAAAATGCTATTAGCTCAGTAAAAGCGTATCCAGGGGCAGATGTATATTCCGATCATAACCCTATTATAGCCATCCTAAAAGTTAAGCTAAAGAAGTTCCAAAGAAAGTATCCAAAACTTAATCCAACTATGCTCCGAGAAGATCAAATCAGACAAAGTGTAAAGACAAATATTAACGAAAATCTCAGCCGACTCATACAGGGAGACGTAGAGGACAGTGACGTAAATGAGACATGGAAAAACCTAAAAGGTGCCTTGCTGAATGGAAGTAAGAATGAACTAAAAAGCAGTACTCGGTTTCCCAAAGAGCAATGGATGACTGATGAAATCTTAATACTAATGGAAAATAGAAGAAAATACAAAGGACAGGATAGGACTACATATAAACATATTCAACAACATATAAGACGAAAAATTAGAGTGGCCAAAGGGACTTTCATTAGAAAAAAGTGTGAAGAGATAGAAGCATTAGAACAGAGATATGACTCATTTAATCTACATAAAAAGGTCAAAGAGTTTACAGGCATAGGAAGGAAAAAACAAAATGGTCTAATAAAAGATTTGAACGGAAACATTATAGTGGACATAGAGAAAAAAATCAAAAGGTGGGAGGAATACGTACAACAACTATTTGATGACACTAGAAATGAAATAAATATAGAAGAAACTACGACAGGACCTTTAATAACTGCCGAAGAGGTAAGCCACGCTATTAAAAACTCAAAAGATAGGAAGGCGATAGGTCCAGATGAGATACCAGTAGACCTCCTCAAACTTATTGATGAAGACAAGTTGAATATCCTAGTAAGTCTATATAATACCATTTACAAGACCGGAATTATACCACAAGAATGGCTGAAGTCAACCTTCATTCCGATACCAAAAAAGCAAAACGCAAGAGAGTGCTCCGACTTTAGAACTGTTAGCCTGATGAGCCATACCTTAAAAGTGTTTTTAAAAGTTATTCATAGTCGCATATACAAGAAACTAGAAGCGGATATCAGCGAGACACAGTTTGGATTTCGTAAGAACTTAGGTACAAGAGAGGCGCTATTTAGCATGAATGTCATAATACAACGATGCCTAGACATGAACGTCGACCTTTACATCGGATTTATCGACTACGCGAAAGCCTTCGATAAAGTGAGACACGAACAGTTAATGGAAATAGCACAACAGAAAGGCCTTGACTACAATGACATCAGAATAATAAAAAACTTGTACTGGAATCAGAAAGCCCAAATAAATGTTGAGGGACAGGACTCTGGGGAATTAGAAATCTGTCGAGGAGTTCGACAAGGCTGCATACTATCACCAACTCTATTCAATATGTACTCCGAATGCATATTTAAGGAAGCCATCAACGAGGACTCCGGGGGAATAGTTATAAATGGGCAAACTATCAATAACATTCGATACGCAGACGATACCGCGATAATAACAACAAACATCCAAGATCTTCAGAGAATGCTTCTAGATATAAATACTGTTAGCCAATCCTACGGACTAAGTATGAATTTAAATAAAACTAAAATTATGGTATTTAGAAAGAACAACGACAATAATATCCCAGCCGTCACAATAGATAATACCATAATAGAAAGAGTGAGAAGCTATCAGTACTTGGGAACACGAATAGGGGACAATAACGATCAAACCATCGAGATCAGTAAGAGGATAGAAATAGCAAGAGCAACATTCGTGAAAATGAAGAAATTGTTCGTAGATAGAAACATCGACCTAGCCCTGCGAATGCGAATGGTGCGATGCTATATCTTCTCAACTTTGCTGTATGGTATGGAGGCATGGACGCTCAATAAAAACAATATTAAAAAGATCGAGTCATTCGAAATGTGGCTTTACCGTCGCATGCTCAAGATATCCTGGACAGACCATATAACCAATGAAGATGTACTGCGAAGAATGCACAAAGAAAGAGAACTTTTACTTACCATCAAAACAAGGAAACTCCAGTATTTGGGGCATATTTCCCGGGGAGAGAGATACTCAACTCTCCAACTAATTATGCAAGGAAAGATACAGGGAAATAGATCCGTAGGGCGCCGCAGAACATCGTGGTTGAAAAACCTCCGGGAATGGTACGGGAAAACTTCGGTAGAACTGTTTAGAGCTGCAGTTTCAAAAATTAGGATCGCTATGATGATTGCTAACCTCCGTTAGGAGATGGCACCATAAGAAGAAGAAGTAAAGCAGGGCAAAGGTACGTCAAACGATGGAAATACGTCAAGGCGTTTCTTTTCTAATCCAACCAAAGCATCACAGATAACTGGAATTAATGAAGAGCTCATTCGCCGCTTTTCAGTTGTTCTTGATACAATATGCTCAGGATACGATGTAAATATTCAGAAATTTAATGAATACACCTACGAAACTGCAAGACTGTACAGCCGATGCCCGCTTATATTCACAAGATTTTAATTCACGGCGCGGATGTAATGAAACATATATTGTGTCCTATTGGTATATTAAGTGAAGAAGCTCTTGAATCCAGGCACAAAGAATATAGAACATTCAGAAGACATAATATGCGAAAAATGTCCAGAATAAAAACTAATGAAGATTTAATTCACGTTTTGTTTATTTCGTCGTATCCTATTGTCAGTAGCCTAAGACCTCTTCCAAAAAGGAAATTGTCTACTTTATCAAAAGATGTTGTATCTTTGTTAAAATAAAATTAACATGAATTGACATATTTTCAAATATTTCTTTATTTTACGTATTAAATAGTTATAATTTATACTAATAATATAGTGTATGCGCATGCGGAAAAACTTTGGAGTGACGTAAACTACTGATTTTCACGGATGTTGAGGGTCTTCACTCAGTTGCGTGGGCGTACACGCTTAACTTTTATACCAGTAGCACTTCCGGAGTTTTTGGAAAAAAAACATGTTTTCATCCCTTTATAAAAACCACCCCTTAGTGCTTAAATATATTAAAATATATTTCTCCCCCCCCCCCCTAAAAATCACCCCTTAGTGGTAAGATTTTTTTCAGTATTTTTCTCATTATCTAACAAATATTTTGGGTTGATTTCGTGGTTTATAGATTTTTGTCCACCTAAAATTTGAATCTGGACCACTGTGCGGCGGTTTCCGGCGTAGTTATAGCATCTTCCTCATTTTAAATGGATGTCATGTAGCATTTTTACCTAGTTAAATAGAATATATTTTTTTAACGATGTAAGAAAATATAACTTTAAATTAAAAACTATTGTAAATATTAATAGTTTTTATTTAATATTTGTTTATGTTCATGTACAGTCATGCTCACATACATCTAGTACAAAAAAATTGACATTGACATAAAATTGCTATTGTAACCTAATTTTTTGTACTAGATTTATGTGAGCATGACTGTAGATAAGTGCAGTATTTTGCACTTTATAAAATACAATGAAATTGATTTTACTTTTACAAAAAAAAAATGTTACGAGATTACTTGTTGTATACATGAGAAACTTACAGAGTGTAACCTTCGGCTTAGAAAATACTTATTTGATTAAACTATTGCAAAAAATGTAATAGAATAACCATAATTATATCATACTTTAGACCTTTAGTTTAATATTATACCTATTAGTATATACCTATAAGTAATTGTTTTGTAAAAAAATAATACAATATATGCAGAATTAATGAATTCATCCTTTATAAATTTTCACTATATTTTTATAAAGGGCCTTAGTGACCACATCAGGCAAATATTGTCGACGAGGAACAATCCTTATCACTGAGGTAATTGAGTGCAGACCGACGCCAACGTGCCAACGCTATACATTTGTCACGAATTACCATTTCACTTAGATAGATAGACGTAATAAAATATAACGACCCATCTGAATCGTAGTAATGACACATTACAGTATTGTGTAGAACGTGATTAGTAATTTCGTGGGTTATGAGGGTCATCCGTAAAATCGATTTACGATGAGTGCGATAACTTCCTGTTTACGGACTACTAATAAAATTATATTGTAGAAGCGTTGTGCATATTAAGCTTAGCACAACTAATGAATTAGTGTTGGGCTCCAGACCACTAAAATTGTTGCATATTCCTATAAATAGTAATGTAGCAAATTCTGAGAAATTCGCCTAATAGTTTCACGATTCAATTTACATCGACGTTGAAATAAGACAAATTTACGGTTGCCGTTGGACTGGGTGAATAAAATACGCAATGGATTGAATATGTTTATTAAACCAGGTGCGTGGTTCGTAGTACCTTATGTTGCACGGTTTGAGCTGATTAAAATGAATGTGAATAGACACACAGCCGCGTGTGTAGCTGGTCAAGTTCTCGTCTATCTGGGAGTATCTCTGTAGTTCTCTCGTGATACACGTACACTTCGCCGGTATACGCAGCCTTAGCCGGATGATACTGACGGTCATAGGGAAAGGAATGGTCAGGAATTGCGCATATACCTTTCATCACATACCTTTTGTACTATGTCTCGCATGTCAGGTGTGTACAACTCATTTCTTGTTCAACACTCATTTTCACTATAATCGTTAACATGTTAATGTCATATTCATATTTGATTGATGCAATGACAGATGTTTGTTTAATTTTAAAGATTGTAATTGTTCTAGTACTAGAGATATAGTATATACACCACGGTTGTGAATACTATTACGGCAACGGGTCATGTAACCCTCGTCGCTATCAATTGAAAAAAAAAACATACACTATTATTATAGATATTTAATTTTTTTATTGGTATGCCTTTTAAAAGTAGGACTTTCCACCCTCGTATGAGGGAGGTAAGTATGTTCTTTCTATTTATGGAGGAGAAAAAAATATTTATCCAATTTAAAAGTACTTCGATATGGTTTTTCAAAAGTTGAGGATAATGTATCTACCGGATAGACGTACTTACAAGACTAGAAATTACCTGCCCAACGCTTTCAAAATCTTATTAATCCTAGTCCCTATAGGGGTAAAAAGCTGGACCCTCGATAATTTTTGCAGAAACTTCTTCAAAACAGTGATTAATTTAATAATTTTACTCAAATTTATATTCTTAGAATTCACGTATTATTATTATTTATTTTTTTTAATCACTCTTTCTTTGTGGATATTATGGAATAGCAGCTAGGTATAGCAAACTAGAATGACGCTATTGAAGAATATTATTAGGACGTCGAACTGGTATGACCACTTTTTTATTGCCAAGCTGTGATCCGCACAAGTGAATCGCCAGAAAGTGAAATATCTAGGAGATTAAATGTTTACGCTATGAAGGATTTTAATAGCAACGTCACGAACATGTATATGCTTTTATAAGGATAATTTTGTAATTAATTAATAGTAGATTATTTTGTTAGTATTAAAAATGTCACTTCTTTGACGAGCAAATATTGCATTTGCGATAGTAGCTTGGCCGAGTGGCTTAAAATTGGGAGAAATAAATAACTTGTAATCCGAATAAAACATACTACATATATTTTCTGCAACCGAAAGAACCGGATTCAACATAATAAAATCGACTCTTCTTGACTTTTGTTTTCAATTATATTTATTCCGCCAAACCGACAAGTAAACGAATCGGAGCGTATTTACAGTAATTTAAAGGAGCATTTCCATCGAAAATATTTGAATACCAAGTAATGGTTCTTTAAGAAACTTATTTCGTTACTTCATTAATTCAAGCAATAGGGCTTTCGTGAAATTGTCATTTGACGAAATAGGCTTTGGAGGAACTTTCCATTCAAGAAACAATTTTTCAAGCAATTTATTTGGAGCAATTGTTTTCGAGCAATTTGCCGCAACCCATTTAAACGTGTCATAAATAAAATTGATTGTTAGGTATTACTCAACTCATTAAAGTTTAAATGGAAACAGTAACATAAAAATAAACCATAAAATTGATTATTTGTGTCGGTTATTACTGCACTCATTAATAATAATCCTACTCCTCCTCCACCTGTAGCGTAGAAAGTGTACAGCGTTTACTACGTATTTCATCCATGCATTTTCAACATTACTATATATTGGAAAAAAAATTGGGCTGTAAGATATGATATAAAGCGTCCTAGCATAATATCTTGTGGCACGTCCATTGAAATTGGCGAAAAGGTCCCCATAATGCCATAGCATAGAAAATTTCTTAATATTTAACTGCACAGTTCTACAATTAAAAGGAATATACGGCTTACGGTTGTTATCCGTAAGCCGTAACTATCTGTGATTCCCATTTATTATCAAAACAGAGTGAGCACTATCTCACCAAGCATAGAACTATTTTTTATTAATACATTTTTCTATCAAATTAATAGCAAATTTATATTGCCATGCATAGGATACGCACTGGGGTATATTGTGTAAACAATTGTTTGATCATAATTTAATTTTGATAAAACAATCAAAATAATAATAATGTAATTAACATTCTACTACTATGGCCAATTAGGCCATAGTAGTAGAAATCTATTTTTTAAATTGTATATACTCTGATTTTTCTAAACTGGCGTGCACGTCATCAAAATAATAATCATAATAATGATGGCACAATTTTACAAGGTTGCCAGCTGTCCTGGGTATTTAAAAATGGCTGCAATCAGCTGTTCCGCCCGTGCAATCTTGTGCGACACTGCGCGGTTCGTATCAAATTCGTCGACTTCTCTGCCGTTTTTCGTACAGATATCAATCCTGTGGTTATGGATTAACATCTACAATGGCAAAATATGCATTGTATTAATCGATCAAATGTAACAAGTTAGACGTCAAAGAAGTTTGGTTATACACAAATGTATGAGCATGTGTTAGTGACAAAGATGTGGCATCGTCGCCGAAAAAATATCATGCCTGCCAACATAACTTGATTTATTACATGATTGGCAGGCGAAAATTGTGTCCGCGGTTAATACACCGATTACCTATTTATAACCACCGGTGATCAGTGTTATGTAACAAATGATCCTCTGATTAATTTCGATTCCTAAACTATTGTTATGCATATTCTCGAAAACAATCACGTTGGTACGAAAAAACCTCATCACACAGCTGTTTGATGACGTGCACGCCAGTTTAGAAAAATCAGAGTATATTTATCTTTATCGAATTTATAATTTTCCTTTTTATGTACATGTTAAAAGCTTAAAATTCACTCTAAATTGACTGAAAAATATAAACTAATCATACAGCCTTTTACTTTTTTTAAAACTACATTACATAGAGTTATTGTCAAACACTGCGATAACAGTTTGAAATAAATCTGTGTAAACTTATGTAAGGGTTACAATGGAGTTACACCAAGTATGGGTATCATCGGTTCATTTTTGTTGCTATGTTAAAAGGTTAAAAAATTCAGCTGATGTAATTAGAAACATATTAGAAATGTGCTTAAATAATTGGAATACCATTCTTTACCATTTTTATGGAACACTTAAATTTTCTACTCGATCTCTGGTTCTAAGCGTTCACATAAATAATAATCACCATTAATCACACAAACTTGCATCCTTTTGCCATTATAAAATTCCAAAAGCCAAACAACGATTCATGTAACAATTGATAATCTGTATCAGCAGAAATGGGATTTTTTTAAATCGTAATGCCTCTTTTTTAGCAGTTTTTATATTTCTAATTTTCATCTGCATGTGGCGTAAAACTTGAAAATTCTCATCACTACATGCCCAACGTTAAATGGCCATTGAAAAATAAATCTGCTACTATTAAGTAATGTAATAACCAACCAAGCAATTAGTGCTCATTACTATGATGAATTAGTGAACAGATGAGACGAAATAAAAATTAATATTTATCATTCGTGCTTCACTTAAATGCCTTATGAAGCGAAATCTATAGAGGTAAACTTGACTAGTGTGGAGGCTGTAATTGGCCGTAGAAGCAGAAATAGGTCATCGTTGAATGAACAAATTAAAAAAATCGTACTTTTTTAATGATCCGTACTTGTACTTTATTTTTTTATATGAGAAGTGCTAAGAATTGGTGTCAGTGGCAGTGTTCGATTTATATATTACCCAACGTTTGTAACACGCATATTCTAGCAGTTGGTTGGCGTGATAATAAACGAGGATGACTCATCACACGACATTCACTATTCAGTTATGGGTCGTGAATCACACAGGTACACTTAGAATTATCGTATCTGGCAGACTATGCCCAATTAATTATATCTTAAACAAACTGGCTTATCTTAAAAACAATATCATTCAAGAGTCAGAAAGAGGATTTGTAGACATGCCTGCGATTTGATTATTAGTAAGCATTTGACATCTAAAAATTTTTTTTAACCAACTAATACTGTTATTTATCAAACATTGTAACATTTCAAATTTATGATTTGAAAACAAATATTTGTTTTTGATAAATTATTTCTAAAATACGATGAATAATTGAAACATGTATATTTTGCATTTTTCATTCAGCATTGGTGGAGAAAATTTCGTTCAAATGTAATACATATTTACAGCTTTTGCTTGTTTGCTTCGTCTTCTTCTTCACCATATTCAGATTTTTAAGGAAGGTAATTTGTTTACAAAGTTACTGGATGTTGCAAATTATTGATTGTTTATTTTAATTCTGGACACCTTGGAATTTCTCTGTTCGAGAAATTTCGAAAATTAATCATTTTTGTTAGTGTTTTATCCATTTTACCAGATATTTTTGATTATTATTTGTTATTTGTTAAAGTGCTTTCTGGCATCTTCTAGTATTTATTTGTTTTTTTATTTTTATTTTCCCTATCAGTTTCGGCTTAATAATATTAGCCATCATCACGGGTTTTACAAATTTTCAAAAAAAACCCTGATGATGGCTGAATATTAGACCGAAACTAGTAGGTAAAAATAAATAAATAAATACTAGAAATATTTACTAGATACCAGAAAGTACTTTAACAAATAACAAATAATAATTAATAATTTTGTAATTGAAAAATTGATAACCTACAGAACATAAGGACGGAAATTCAAAGACTTGCAAGACATTTCAGATGCTTGACATACAGAGGGAGAGTGATATCCATTAACAGGGCAACAAAAATCTACAAGTCTATCTGCAGGCCCATCATTGACTACAACCAGATCATTCTAAATAATGCAAGAGATAACTGCAAACGAATTACGGACGTAACAGAACGGAAGACACTAAGACTAATTACTAAACTTAGAGACAAGGACGATCATCTTCATAACATATCAAACAGAACTTATACAAAATCAACATCGCACTCATTGAAGAAAAACTAGAAAAACTACGTAATAAATTCCAACAAAGACAGGGCAATAGGACAATACTCGACGACTTATGCATTAAAAAAAATACAAACGAAGTACAAAAATGCACCTGACAAAAACGCTCCATGAATCATACACCTCATAACACTCGCTCATCAAATCATCCATCCATCCATTCATTCATAGATCACAGAAAAAATAATATATTGTAACAGAAAAAACTGTAAAGTTAGGCAAAGCGGAACGACCCCTCATGGGGCTGATAGCCCAATAAAGATTGTTATATATACATATGTATAATAATTTTGTTTTAATCTCTTCCTCTGAAGCAACCAGAACTCAAGAATTTTGTTGTGATTTTGACACTCTTAATAAATCCCGAGAGAATCATAATATTGTTGTGATCATCTCAAAAAATCTCGAGAATGAAAGAATTTTGTTGTCATCTTGAAATTCTCGTGAAATCCACATAAAAGATCACAGGACAAATATATTCATTTTTTAGATTCGGAATTTGGCAAGCATTGGAAAATCTGATCCCGGGGGGAATCAAATACTAACTTTCCATGAGGAATAAAGTAAATCCCGTCTAGTATATTTAACTATTTTGTAATAGTAACAGTAACATTAGATAAATCCACAATATTTTCTTACAGACAATCATCTGATATCTTGGCGGTTCGATGTTACTTCAGGTAATGGGTGCGAGGCGTGGGATGTGCCTGGTCGTGGGCTGATACTTAGCTTTTGAATACAGCACATATGAATTTATTTGTCATTAAAAATTGTTAAGATGACAGCTGTGGCTATGATAATTTTCAACGATCGTTTCAATTACCAAATTAAAAATCGAAATAAATATGCAAACTTAACGGCCAGGAGAAAATTTTTGTGTGCATTCTGGAATAAACTTTAATAATCCCTCAGCCAAAAATGACTACACTAAATAACTTACAGCTTGGGGATTAAAACCATCGTTTATTCCCTGAACGTAATTTCGAATTATTCTTTGAAAGCGCCAACAATATTGAGAATTGAATTGTATTCTTTTTTCATTTTGTGTCTTTGCACATTTCGATTATGAAAAACAAAAATTTCATTTATTTTTGGCAACGGCGATTGACCCATAATTTTGTATATGTCCCACTACACATACAGGGTGTCCCACGTTCATGGACCATTCAAAGTTTATGAGATTCCCGGTAAGATAAAAAAATGAAAAAAATGATTCAAATATGGCTGATTCCGTTCTACTCTGGTGAAAATCTTTACGCTCATGGACCATTAAAAGTTTATAAAGTTCCCGGTAAGGTAAAAAATTGAAGAAAAAAAAAACATTTAAATATGGCTGATTCCGTTTTACTCAGGTGAAATACTCCACGCTCATGGACCATTAAAAGTTTATGAGGTTCCCGGTAAGGTAAAAAATTGAAAAAAAATCATTCAAATATGGCTGATTCCGTTCTACTCAGGTGAAATACTTTCAGCCTTCTGTCACTTCCAGTTCTACAGGAAGTAGGCATCAACTTTTGTTTCTTAAATGGAACACCCTATATATTATTATGTTCATGGCTTCCCCGTTTAATTTAAAACATTTTTTGTAGAGATGTGTGTACACCTACCATTTTTACTTTCTGAGGTAAAACTGAAATTCCAAGAATTTTACCTCAAAAGACCTTATGAAAAATAGCTCGAATTTCTCTTACAAATGAGATAAACACGGAAAATTTATCTCAAATTGTACCTGAAAGGTACCTCTATGACTGTTAAGTGTCATTAGTTAAGTGCCCACTTAAAATAAGCGTATTTCAATTTTTTAAATGGAATGACATTTTTATCCCATAGAGCAATTGGCGTGGCAATTTACTACAAAATAGTATTTTTCAACCACATTCTTCAAATACGTAGTTTTTGAAATATTTCGAAAATTCGAATTTCCGCATTATGTAATTTCGCCTATGCTGTTTACACATGCATAATAGTTTGTTATAACTAATGTTAACAAATGAATTTTACTTCTAAAAAGTTATTATACTATTTAATTTATTCCGCCAAAAAGTCTAATTGACTGGATTGATGGCTGAAACTGAAACCGTGTAATATAATTTTTGTTCAAAATTTTATTTCAAACTTTGCCCGATATGAAAAAAAAAATACAAGTTCGCCGTTTAAGGGATGTTTTTTTTCATTATTAAGGGGAGGGGAAACTTGACGATATTCGATTCTAGGGTACTCAAGACTAAGTATACCAAGTTTCAAAACTATATAATTTATATCCGCCAAAAAAGCTGTTTGGAGATAATATGACTGGACTATCAACAATATTAACACATTTAAAGTGAACTTTTTAAAATTGAAATTTCTTTGTTAACATTGGTTATCACAGTGACGAAAAATAGGCATATTTCCCAAACTATGAGGTATGTGTAAATAGCATAGGCTAAATTACATGATGCATAAATTCGAATTTTCGAAATATTTCAAAAAATACTTATTTAGGGAATATGGTTGCATAATACTTTTTTGTAGAAAAAATTAACATTCCAATTGCTCTATGAGATAAAAAAATCCATTCAAATAATGGAATAATCCGTGATTCCATTAAAAAGAAATGAAATACACATAATTTAAGTGAGCACTTAACTAATGACATTTTTGAATGAGTAATTGTAAAAAAAATCAGCTACCATATATCGTCGGCTTACAAGTAAAATCACTTAAGTCAAAAACTATAAAATGTGAGAAACTGCAATTAAAGTTTTATATTCTGCTATTACCTTTCCTACTCAGTCATTTAATGAGTTAAGAATTTGGAAGTTCGGCTACAGGACCCTTTACTATATCCCCACTGAGTCTGAGATTTGTTACAATTTGGTAAACCATCAAAATAAAACTTTACTAAAAACAGCCAAAAATTGACTTGGCGTATTTTACTTGTAAGCCGACGAAATATAAGTTAAAGAGGTAGGGGAGAGGTGTCATGAAAGGGACACTTTTGTATTAAAGAGTCTAGTAAATAAATGAGTAAATAATTTGATCAGTTACGAATATTAATGAAAACTTCAATTAGTTAACTACTGAAGGAAAATATAATAATGACCCTTTTTTTATACTTAGTGGTATATTTTTTCATTTAAAAAAGTGTATTTTGTCCTTTTCATCACTAGCTTGTATTGAAAGGCACATAATAATTTATGAAAGGGACAGTGCGTAATAACAAGGAATATCATCTTTTATCTACTGGTATTTTACATTACACATACTAAATAACTAGTATACGAACACGTTACAGGATAAGTATGTGTACTGTTATGTATATATACTTATAATTACATTTTTTAAACTAATTGTAAATCGGTCCTATATTTCTTTTCTTAAAGATCATTCAATGAAATTAACACTTCCACATACATTGTATGTATAAGGGATTCACTAGGAATTTCACTCAGTCTCAGAATTTTTATTATTTATCAAGTCAAAATCCGTATTTGATATAAGCGTCCCTTTCATAACCGTTTGCGTCCCTTTCATAAATATCACACACAACTTAAAAACATAAATTCTAAAGCTGTAATTATATCTAAAATGTACTGATTTTACATTGTCCAATAATTGAATATACGACTAATTATATACAATGATAAACCGTTCAGTAAACCATTTACAAAATTTCAAAAAACGTTTGGAAAGAATTACAAAAAATTTACTTTGGATCACGAATAAAATCACAAGCATAATTCCGCCGTCTTTGAAATAACAGAAGTTTGTAATTAGGTGCGAATGGGTATGAATTGGTGTAGCCACACAACATAAATACTATGTTTCGGGGAGATTTGTAATTGTCTCGTAATTTGAATTATTCAATACATGTCAATTCAGGTACAAATCGAGATAAATTTTCCGTTTTTATCTTATTTATAGGAGAAATTGAAGCTATTTTTCATAACGTCTTTTTCAGCTCAAAATCTTGGAATTTAATTGTTATCTCAGTAAGTGAAAAAAGCTAGGTGTACACACATCTCTACAAAAGATGTTTTAAATTAGAAACCTGAAGTGATAGAAGGTTGAAAGTATTTCACCTGAGGAGAACGCAATCAGCCATATTTGGATGAATTTATTTAAAATTTTATCTTATCGGGGACCCCATAAACTTTTAAGAGTCCATGAGCGTGGGACACCCTGTATATTAATCATTAGGCTAATCTCGGATATTCATTGGTGAGTCATAAATCTCTATATTAAGAATATCAACAATATTGAGAATTTAATTATGAGCATTGTATATTTTTTTAATTTATGTCATTGCACGTTTCCATTATAAAAAATAATAATATTATTGTATTAATTTTATATAAAAAAATATACAGGGTGAGTTTTTTCGGATGTTTAGTATGGGGATCTCGGAAACTAGCGGAGATAGAGGGACGATTAAATAGGGAAAGAATTGCAGTTTTACGAGCTCAATTTCATGAGTTTTTTGTTTTTTGGAAAAGTTGCATGGCTAACTAGATATCTCGAAAAAATATATTTTCTTCGGTGCATATGGATCTGTTATTATTGACTTTAGAAAAAATGTGTAAAGGAAAAAGTTGTACGTAATTATGTGCTTAATACTACAGTCTAGCCGATTATTTTATTTAAGCTATAATTTTTGAGTTATGACAAAAATGTTTTTTCTAATGGAAACCATAGTTGGCCATGACTTTATAAAAGAGGCCGTTCTTCAACTATTCTAATGATATACCACTTGATATAGTTATTTTTATAAATAATTACATTATGGTTATTTTTTACTTTTCATTTTCGAAACAATTGATAGATGCGCAAAGCGTTAAATAATAAAATTCAAGTTGATTATTAAATTTTTTCTTTTCATTTCGGAATTATAAACGTTATTATTTTGGTGTAAAATGTGTATTCCGTTGGAGTTACAATTTTATATAAAAATAATTTCTGATAAAACAAAACTACATAAGTACAAAACTACTAAACAGGGAATGACAAACGATAAAGTGAGAAACAATACAAGCATATTAGAACGTAACTAAAGTAGTATCAAAACAACGTAATTAAAGTTAGGAACGTATTTAAGACTAAATATGTTCAAAAGGTTCACCATCATGATTAATGCACACCTTTTTAAAACAGAATTTGTTGCTTTTCTAACGGAGCATCCGTCAATATTTGCAAAAACTTGACGTACAGCTGCTCTAAGGTGATCTACTGTGACATACGATGTTTGATACACCCTATCTTTTACCATTCCCCATAAATAAAAATCTAAAACAGACAGATCGGGAGATCGGCCACCTCGATATTTGTCGTTTTTATCTATCAACTCATTCTATAGCTTACTACTTGTAAGCTATAGAAGCTTTGAAAAAAAATGGCCATAATTTAATTATTTATAAAAATAACTATGTAATATGGTAAATCATTAGAATCGTTGAAAAGAGGTCTTTTTTATAAATTCATGGCCAACTATGGTTTCCATTAGAAAAAACTCAACTTTGTCATAACTCAAAAATTAGAGCTTAAATAAAATAATCAGTTAGAGTGTATTATTAAGCACTTAGTTACCTACAACTTTTTCCTTTACACATTTTTTTCTATAGTGAATAATTACAGAGCCATATGCACCGAAAATAACAAAAAAAATATTTTTTCGAGATATCTAGTTGGCCATCCATTATTTCCAAAAAACAAAAAGCTCATGAAATTGAGTTCATAAAACTGCAGTTCTTTCCCCATTTAATCGTCCCTCTATCTCCGCTAGTTTCCGAGATCCCCATACTAAACATCCGAAAGAACTCACCCTGTATATATATATAGAATACAACATTTTGTTTGTATATGGATAATTGTTGATTTCAAATAATCAATGTGAACCGCATTGATATTATTAAATATAATTATGGTACCGCAAAGCACGTTGTAGTTTGTTGTATAAATTATCGGCATCAAGAGATTTACATTGCTAGAAAAATATTTCTTCATGATTTTTAATATTTTTTATTTACTAAAAAAAATTATTTTAGCTGAACCCTTTAGAAATATATCGATAATTTATATCGATATATCGATATATCGATATACATATTATAATATATCATTATCAAAAACAGATTTATTTACAATAAAAGATCGAGAAGGAAGAAACTTATATCGTCAATCTTTACGACAGTTTTACGAGCATGTAACCGTGAACTCGACATTACACATGCAAATACACAAAAAAACAACACCTAATAAACACTTACATGAAAGCTAGGTCATTTCCACGACTCGTAGTAACGCAGTTATTGATGAAATTCCGTGCAAACTCCCTAAAATAGACTTAGCGTGATCGGGTCGCAATTAAACAACAAACTGAAGCAAACATGTTTTTTTTTTTAATAATATTGTCAAAAACAATATCGTACACGTACTCAAACGGTATTACAAAAAAAAACAAATGCACACAAAAATATCTTGTAACAAGATTTTACAATAAAATTCGCACAGTTAATGGTAATAAATTATGCAAAAATATCTCACAGTATGTCAAATATTTTAAATTACTATACAGTTTATTTGTCTTACTACGTTATTAATTACCTATAAAATGACTAGCCTTCTGTATAAATGTAAAGTGAACCCAACACAATAGAAAAATATTTCGAAAAATATACTCCACCGGACTTGTAACCACAAAACGCCCCAGTCGATCGGCTCCTGTTGCGATCGACGGCCCCTCCCCCCTCGAAACAACAGCAAAATTGAAAGAGAGACCCTCTTGTAGAAAATAACAACTAATAGACACCAACAAAAAATTTAGGAATACTCTAGCTTCATAAAGCGACTTGGTGATCTGCAGTCAGGAAAATTAGCACATCACAACCACTACCAAAAAAATTCTCAACGATTGGAATGTTGGTTAACTCTTTAAACTCGTTACTAATGTACTTTGGATTTGAGTAAGGGGTACTCTGCCGTGACCGGCGGGCTTCGTTGTTTGCGCTTGTCCCCTGAGAGGTAGGCTTTGTAGAAGAACCTCGCGAAGAGGACGAAGTAACTGAAGTACATTGCTATCGACAGCTTCACGTTCATATCCGAGATGTGGCACTCGGCCCCGCTCTGGAGGAGCTGCCTGGCCCAGAAGTTGATGGCACACCCCACGACCATCTGCAGGAGCTGCAGCGAGGTGATGACCATCGCGATCTGTCTCGGTGGGCTGTAACCCATGGCCCTTAGTGCGTAGTAAGAGTACATCACAGAGTGCACGCAGTAGTTCATCACGATGAACCACCTGGCGCTAGCCGTGTACTCCGTGTAGCTGAACCACGAGTACAGGAGTACCGTTATGTGATGGTACCAGTGGAGGAAGATTAGGGGCTGCTTCCGCAGCACTATGAAGATGGTGTCACCGAGCTCTGGCAACTTGCTGAGGACGAACATCCACGTCCAGAAGCCGGATACCTTGTCCAGCTCGATGAATGATGGTATGCAGACGGAGTGATAGAGTCCGTGGTGGGTGAGCGTGGTGATAATCTCTGGGACGGTACGCATTGCACCCATTATGCTGAACGAGGCCAGCAGTGTGTTCCACACGCTGAGCACACCCCTCAGCTCGAACCTGGCGCGGTTCTGCATCAGGTACTGACCCCCGAAGATAAGTATCATGTAGGCGCCGACATAGTAGAACGCCAGCGTCCAGTTCTCAGTCATCCACGTGCGGGTGTTCTGGTGGATGAACTCCGACTCGAAGTTGAACACATAGGAGTAATTAGGCAGCGTCACCTGAGCGTACTGCATCGTGAACGCACAAAACGGCACACACTTTTATTGACTTCACACACTCTCCCGCACACCTGCTAGGTATTCCTTCTCTCGGTCTATTGCTGAATGGGCGCGGGTCTGGCCCCCGGCGGAAATTTATATAGCCACTGGGGTGCACACCACGTTCAAGGCATTCAGAACATATTCAGAATGTTCGTTCGCCGGCTAACCGCACGCCCTAACCGCCATTCCCACCAGGCACTGATCGCATGCGCACGCACCAACTGATGCGCTCCGACGACGAGTTCTTGGGGCCCCACACGCCGACGTGTAGCACCAGCGCGCACCGAACACGCGGGACCCCCTACCAATCCTCGACCAGCGAGGTCCACGCAAATTCGCACTTCCGTGGAGCAGAGAGCAGAGGTATACAACCAACAGTCTTCGTCAATGAACCTCCTAATCGATATGAGAGTCCACCGAACAGATTAGCATTAGCACCCTTCTTGGTAACGGTATATTTTTATCAAACGACCCACTCTGCCTGGTTCCATTATATGGGGTTCTGTAAACACATATATGTGAACTTGTCAAATATATAGAACATCTAATATAGAAACCATCGTTTAGACCAGTGGTTCTCAATGGGGGTATGGCCCCCTAGGGGGCATGCCATATTTCTTGGGGGCCACTGATATAAACGCAACTTTGGGGGGCCACGGCAAGTTCTGCATAGGCTGCAACATTTCCGAGAGATACCCTTCAAAATTATACGAGGGGGGTCCAATATTAAAGGTCGTCATATGTATGCCTAGTCAGGTTGACGCGTGGTAGTACTCTGGAGCGTTTTTGTGTGTACGACTGAATTTAGTAGCGTACAAGAAGCAAACAAACATCTCGTGTGTAATCGCAGAGTATTCCAAGTGTGAAGTGCGTGCGGTTATCCGATTTTTGCAAGCCGAAGGAGTTAACCAGAGCAAAATGCATCGCAGATTAGAGGGCGTTTATGGCCCGAATGTCCTAAGCCGAAAAGAAGTCAGCGTTTGGTGCAATACATTTAAAGATGGACGAACGTTGATTGATGATCCGGAGGATGAAAACTGCACTTTGTGACCAGCAAATTTCCATTTTAGCTTTGCAGCTTCCTCTCTTACATCTTTAATTTTAGTGTTTTCTCGGATCGATACGTTTCTTTTCCTATCTGATAGTCGTATGTGGAGTATCTGTCTTTCCATAGCTCTCTGAGCTGCAGCAGTTTTCTCCATATTGGCCTTTGTGAATGTCCATACTTGTGCCCCGTATGTAAAGACAGGAAGTATGCACTGATTAAAAATTCTTGTTTTTAGGTACTGTGGGTACTTCTTGCTTTTTAGGATAAAACTCAGCTTTCCGAAAGCTACCCATGCAAGCCTAACTCTTCTTTTTGTTTCGCTGGTTTGATTATCGTTGTTGAGTTTTATTAGTTGTCCCAGGTATACGAGGTGTGGCTATTAAATAACGAGACTTGTGATTACAGACGAACTGTGCATGTCAAAAGGTTGTACGGCACACCATTCTTTAGTGTAAAACCCCCTTTATCGGCTGCCGTAAACTGCATCCCAGTAAATAGATTTGTCTGCACGTGGCATTTATTTTCATAACTTATGTTTTTCTAATTTTCCGGAAAAATGTTAACTAATATTATTGAACAGAGAGTTGTCATAAAATGCCATATGAAACTTGGACAAAAGGCTAAAGAAATTTATGAAATATTAAATAAAGTGTATGGCAACGAATGTTTATCCCGTTCACGTGTTTTTGAGTGGTATAAACGTTTTAAAGACGGCCGAGAGGACGTTGAAGATGATGCCCGCCCAGGTCGTCCTGCTACATCAAAAACAGACAAAAACGTAAAAAAAAAATACTTCACTGGGTTCCAGAAGGTCAAAATATTAATCAGGTATACTACCTTGAAATCCTTGCTCACTCAGATGCGAGAAAGAATTCGTAAAAAAATACCCGAATTATGGAAAAATAAATCATGGGTGCATCAAGACAATGCACCAGCTCACACTGCATTGTCAGTTAAATCATTTCTCGCGAAGCACATCATCCCGGTGTTGGACCACCCGCCTTATTCACCTGACCTGGCTTCGTGTGACTTTTACCTGTTCCCCAGGATCAAATCCGCGTTAAAAGGGACACGTTTCGACAGCGTTGAAGAAGTTAAAAGGAAGCGGCAAACGTCATGAAAGAGCAGACGAATGAAGATTTCCAGCACTGTTTCGATCAGTGGAAAATTCGTATGGAGAAGTGTAGGGGTCGTGTAGGGGTGTATATTGAAGGGGATAACTAATTTATATAAATATATTTGTACTGATGTTGTAGCATTTTGATAGATGTTTGACAGTAAGCTAGTGTCTCTATAATCGATCCGGCTGTTTATTAGGGAGTTCTTTATTGCCCAATGTTCTACCCAATCGAAAGCTTTTTCGAAATCTACATATGTTACGAATAATGGTATTTTGTATTCGTTTACTCTCTCTATTAAGATCTTCATTGTCAGCAGATAGTCTTGTGCGCTGAATCTCTTCCTGAAGCCTGCTTGTTCTCTGAGTTGGTAACATCGAATTTTCTGGTAAGTCAGTTTGTTAGTATTTTGGTTAGGAGCTTATACATGATACTTAGGAGGGTTATTGGACGATAGTTTTGTAATTCTCTCTTGTCTTCTTTTTTGAATAGAAGTAATGTAATAGCTTCGTTCCAATTATCTGGAATTTTCTTTTCTGTTAAAATTTGATTTAGGAGAAGGTGCAGACAATCAATAACAGGTTTTCCTCCAATTTTTACCATTTCGGCAGTTACTCCGTCCTTGCCCGCTGCCTTATTGTTCTTTAATTGTTTCAGTGACGCTCTTATTTCTGATTTGGATATTTCGGATTGAAGTTCCGAATTTATGTTCACTATCTTTGATGTAAGTCGATTTTTTAGGTCTTCTTGTGGGTCTTTCTTTGATCCGAGTAGTAATTTTCAATTATTCTAATAATTTCTGTTTTAGTATTTGCTTCATTGCCCTTTTCATCTTTGAGTTTATTTATTTATGATTTGCCCAGTCTGTGTCTTAGACATTTCATGTTTTTGTTATTTTCGATGATGGATTGTACTCTGTCTTCTTGTATTCGCATTATTTCTTCTTTTATTATTTTCTTAATGGTTCCATTCAGCTCTGTATATTCTATGATTGTCTCATCCCCCGTTCATTTAGTATTCTTCTATGTTCGATTAGTTTTCTTGTTGGTTCGTTAATGTAATTATCTTTTTGCCCTCTGTTTTTGCTACTTCTTTTGCTATGGTAACTAGTGTTTTTGTTAGTTCTTTTCTATTCGGTTTATATCCTTCTCCTCCTGATTTATTTTTTCTACTAGACAAGCTCTTATTTGTTCTATATATAAACTTTTGTGTTGTTGCAGTTTATTCATATCAAGTTTTCCATTTCTGGCCTTTATATTTCGTATCGTGCCATGGTTAATATCTACGCTTAATTTTGATCTAACCAGCCTATGGTCGCTGCCGGTGCTAAATCTTTTAAGAACTGTTACATCTTTAACAGCGGATTTGTTAGTAGAGAGAATAAAATCGATTTCATTTTTTGTTGTCGAGTTTGGACTAATCCAGGTCCATTTCCTTTGAGGCCTTTTATTAAAAAAATGAATTCATGGCATATAGTTCTCTTTCTTCCATAAAGTTTATTAGCCTAGCACCTCGCTCATTTCGATATCCGTACCCAAAGTTTCCCATTTTGCTCTCATCTGTGTCTAGTTTTTTGCCTAGTTTCGCATTGAAATCACCCATGATGATAGTCAGGCGAGTCTTATGTTGATCCATGGCTTTGGTGATACCTTCATAGAAAATTTACACGTCTTCGTCTTCGTATATACTTGTTGGAGCATACACCTGGATGATTTTTAGTGTTACTCTCTTTGATTTGATTATGAGGTAGGGCACACGGTTTGATAATCCCTTAAAGGCCTGTATGTTTTTGGACAGTTTCTTATCTACAATGAACCCGACGTAACCGTTGGTATCATTTTTGTTACTTTTCCAATAGAGTGTGTTACCTGAGTTTAGTATCATTCGTTGTTCGTCTTTGCGTCTCGTTTCTGCTAACCCTATTTGTCCCACTCTATGTTTGTGAGCTCTTCTTCTAGCTCGTGGATTTTGTCGTCGTGATTCTTTGAACGGATATTATATGTTCCGATTGTCAAGTTAAGTTTACGTTTACGCAGGTGTTTGTTTAGAGTCATAAGCGATTTTTTGCCTCCCCCAGATTCCGTGACGCAGACCTTAGAGGTGTGGAATTTGACTTTACCCACCTGGGGACTCAATTCCTTTATTTTATAAATCGCCATAATATTTGGGGGGATTTTAGCCGTAAAACACCACGCTGGCCAGACGGGTTGGTAGGTTGGAGTGTTGAAGAAAAGTTTTAATAAAATAGAGACCCCTAGCCCTCGAATGCTCTAATAGCGTCGGGGTCGGAAACGAGCAAGAGTTGATCAAGAGAGATCTCATAGGAAAGCTGAAAGATAGAAGGGATCTCACCCAAGACATGTTGAAATAAAGTGAGAATCCAGCTAAGGTACCTCGGGATTGCCACCCCCGTATTCACAGGAAGTGAACCCCCGAGTGTGAAAGCATCATTACCGGAGATGAAACCTGGGATTATGAGTTCACCCCAGAGTTGAAACCACAATCCATGATGTGGAAACATCCAGATTCCGCAGTTCAAAAAAAAAATCGAAACTCAACCAACTGGCCGCAAAACCATGGTCACCGTGTTCTGGGATAGTGAAGGCCTATTGCTTTGCGAATATCTTCAACCGCGCGTGAAACTCGCTCTGCAAATCAACAGGCAGTTCAAGACACCGTTGTGGACTACTTTAATCGACTTGCAGGCAACACTAGTAGTATAACTGGCGGGCTGACGTGACACTTATCATCCGTCCCTCGTATATTTTCACTCCGGATGGCATGTCCATCAGGAGCGACCATGATTCCCCTCGTATATTTGCTTCTTCGGCCCAAGAAGTGTGTCGACAATGACCAGAAGCTGAAGAAGTGTGACGACAATGACCAGAAGCTGAAGAAAGGTCATTGACCCTTATATTGGGTTACCGTGAAGGGATGTTCCAACTACTGTCGTGCTGGGATAAATGTCTCATTTTTTTCTCTCCTTGGGTAGGTTCCCTAAAGCCCCTCTGCACGTTGGCCTCTTCAATGTTTATAGAGAATCTGTCGATAAATGAACAAAAGTAGATAGTTTTTTTGTAGAATGTATTAAATTCTTGATTTTGTAATCTAGAGGAGATTACAATACAATTTTGGAGATTTGTAATTGTCGCGTAAATTGAATTGTCCCTTTCAATACGTGTCCCTTTCATGCCACCTCTCCCCTAGATAGCTAACAAAACGTAAAATTGAAGAATATCCGATTAAAAACATAAGTTTAGGCAAACTTTTAAGTTGCTTCTGGGAGTTCTAGGGATTAAGGCACATTACCTGTTACGTTACTAATTGGACCTTCCTGACTCCAAAACGTTCACTCTCGGCGGTTCACGAGAAATGCACTCTCTAAGTATGAAATAAAAAAATTGGAAAAAAGTCGAACAAAATTCTCTTTTGAGAACCGTCGTTCCAATCTCTTGTTAATACTGTTAGTCCCATTCGGTTCAGGAGGCTTTTACGGGTTAAACGAGAACAGGGTTGATATATTTTCAATGATTTTAAATTTGCGAAATATTCAGTTTTTTTCACAATGTCGACGAATTTCCAGATCGAGAACGCCTCTACCCAAATTCGCGATTTACAATTATTAGACGGGATTCTTGAAAATAAAAAAATCGCGGAAACCTTACTAAAGGATTGGGCATCCTTTTAACCTAGTTAAGTTGCTAAAATTATAGGTGAGTAATTTTTTTCCGAAACTTTTAAATTATTATTAATTAATTTTGATTATTTGTCAATGGTGGAGGCGCCGTGTTATTATTTAAAGTGATTCTTAAAAAAAAAAATAATTCGCGGAAAACTGAATGAGCGTCCATTTGATCGTATTCATTTGCTAAAATTATTAATGAGTAAGTTTTTTTTCTTTGAACCTCACGGACCACAAAATTGAAAATATTAATCCCGTGGACTACTAATATCTTTTATATTCTAATGGTAAAAAAAATGCTTAGAGAACTCCCATTTTATTAATATAAAATACACCTATTTACAAAATTACAATGCTTATTTAATCATAACAAAATCTTTAAAGGAACAGCCCACTAAAACAAATTGTAATATTTTTTTTTATGTCTTACCAATTTATTATTTAACAACTATTACCCTATTTGAAGGTATCTTACATACAAAATAACGACCCTAGGGCAATAATTTATTTATAAGAACTCTACAGCCCGTATCTATAGTCCGTACTTGAACTTGAGTACGACTCAAGTCGTATATTTGGTTGCGTTTGGAGCATAAACGTATATAGAGAATACGCAACCAAATATATGACTTGAGTCGAACTCATGCTAAGTACGGACTATAGATACGGCCCTAAAGTCATTATGAGGAAATATGCAGTATTTGTTTTCACGGATACAACTTTTATTTCAATAACCATTAATGATATAACCACTATTCGGTGACATAACTAATGACATATAACGAAAAGTCAATTTGACATGTTAAATTTACAAATAAAATAACCCGAAATGACATAAAAAGTTGAAGGCACCACAGGCATTACGCCTACGCCTACGATCAACGCCTAAACTAACACACCTTTCAAATGTTTGTGGTATGCTTATCGAAGCTCCCCCACAGATTTTGCAATTTTTATTTGGTTCTGCAGAGAATTTTCCACCCAAGTGCGTCAATGTTCTTGTGCCACTGCCACTTTCAGCTAATATGGTAATTAGTAATTTAAGAATTTCAGCAATCATTGCAGGCATTTTCCCAAAGGTTATACATCATTGACGTAATAATTGAATCAAACATCAGCAAGCAATCTTAGAAATAGTCGACTTAACATGAAAATTACCTACCTTGAGCTTGGAAATTATATCTCACTAACATACAAATCTGATAATGATACTGCTCGATTTCTACACATGCCTCTCCTCAATAATAATCGCTGATTTGATTTCAATCAGATATTCTTCGCTATTAAAGATCATTGTATTTACTGTAATAATAATCGCTGAATTGATTTCAATCAGATATTCTTCGCTTTATAGATCATTGTCTTCACTCACTTGGAAATTGTACCAAACAACAACACCAAATCCTGAAAACCATCTGTTATACGCGAATATGGCCCATTCTTATTATTCGACATTTAGACACGTCTCTTTCAATAATTGATTTCACATAGATCTTGTTCACTATTGCAATCTTGAAAGCAGTCTACAGGGTGTAACAGAAATACGTGTGTTAATTTTAAACATTGGTAGAACTCGTTATATAAAACATTTTTTCTATATGGTTTTTTTCAAAATTTGCAGGTTTTTTAAATATTTTTTTGCCCCCTAATTTTGACCGAACGAGCCGTTCTCAGGTACTGTCACTATAATTGTCAAGTGAAGTTTATTTCAAAATGCCAAATTTTTCTAATCAAGAATTAACAGAAATTGTGTTGGTATATGGCCGAGCTTTTGGAAATGCCGCAGAAGCCCGAAGATTGTACAGTGCACAATATCTTAAACGTGTTTTGATTAACAAGCAATGATGTACCTTTATGACACCGTTGCCATCACAACAAAATATTTTATCGCTGCACACCTTTAACCATAGGCGGGTACGCGTTTTAGTAGATAAACTAGAATATATTTTAAATCAGTTTAACGTTGCTTTTTGAAAAACAAACATATAGAAAAAATGTTTTATATATAGAATATGTTTATTTTAATAATACAACGATATACAGTATAAGTAGTACATACTAGATTATATAGGTGGTTTGATTATTATTATTAAAAAGGGCTATCGGCCGAAGCCTTTCTGCCCTAAAATGTTTTATTTAACGAATTCTACCAATGTTTAAAATTAACACACGTATTTCTGTTACACCCTGTATTTCAAGAGGAAATTACACACCATTGCATTGTAAAGCACTTAATCCTACAAACAATCGATTTCACATGAAGATTTTTTCTAAAATTAAAAGAAACAACACTTAATTTGAAAATAAATCGATTATTCGAGAAGATTAACTATATTGATTCGGGAAATTACTTCAAACAGAATACAAATCTGCATCTGAGCAATCTGATATTTCTTAAGTACTTTATTATAGATATGCCATATCTTCAATATACACTGAATTGGATCCAGACATAAATTCTTCGAAGATCAAATATACCATTTCTTCTTGTTTTCTGAGATTAGTTCTACTCAATTTTTCATCTTCTTCTGAGCATGCCTCTCATTGTGTTCTATAAGCGTATATTCACCTCGCGTTCCTTTTTCAATTGATCTTCTCCACATAATCTTGTATTATCTTTTGGAGTTTTCTAAGTAGGTTCTACCTAAGTAGGCCCTAAAAAGACCTTAAACCTTTACTCTCAATGTCGCAGAGATCGTTTTCATTTGTTGAGTCTCAGTTCAAAATAAACCATTTCTTCTTATTTTCTGACATAGTTTTCTACTCAATTTTTCATCTTATTCTGAGCATGCCTCTCATTATGTTCTACACGCGTATATTCACCTCGCGTTCTATACGCGTATATTCACCTCGCGTTCCTTTTTCAATTAATCTTCTCCACATAATCTCACTGTATTATCTTCTGCATTTATTCTAAGTAGGTTCTTCCTAAGTAGATCCTAAAAAGACCTTAGACTTTTACTCTCAATGTCGCCGAGATAGTTTTCATTTTTTGAGTCTCACAGTTTACAAAACAAAACAAAAAAAAAAAAAAAAAAAACTTTTATTCCAATTTTTTTATGCATCATACCTATCGAGTTTACTTCTTACTACCTTGAAGTTTGTTAGTAGTTTTTGATTACATACATTATTCTCCGTTTAATTTCTTCCCATATTAAGTTTTGTGCTTCAATTGGGCTCCCAAATATAGGAAATCATTAGCTTTCTCGATACTGCAGGCGTCCGGTTATATATTTACTATAATTTTGAAAAACCTCCGTGCACGTTCTGAGTTAAGTTTTCTGTTCGTATATTATTCTTATATGACATTTAATAAAGGTTTCCCTTATTTCTTCTGGACAGGCTGATACTATGTGAGAATACGAAGATTGTGTTTGATAAGTTCTGCAGTCTCTTTCATTTCAAGCTATTCATAGGTATGAAACAAAGAGCGCAAATGCAGCTGTATCCGATTATTTGGAGCTCTCGAAAGGTAGACTCTTAAAAAAATCATATTATAACATATATACCATTGTTGAGGAACTGTCCAATCAACGTACCTATTGAATTGCTCCATTTGTATATTATTTAAATATTCTACCAACCGATGTAAAGACCACGCGAAGATTTGAGCAGAATATGCTTATAATTCTATAACAATCTTAAGAGTAGATTATGTCTACACGTTTAATGACGACCTTGTAAATAGATTATGTCTGCATTTTTAACGACAGTATTATAATTTAATTATCTTTATACTTGACTTCTAGTTGACACGTACATATTTAAATATTTACATTTGTTTCATATTTGGGTATATTTCCATATGTACCTAATCTATGTATTGTATCTATGCATTATAAATTTACTATTACTCAATAAGTTAATTACATATTTATCAATAACTTAAACTGTAATCCATGTTATATTTTGCAATGCTAATTCTGTACAATATTTCCATTTTTATCTGTTGCCACCAAAATGGTTTATGTGATAAGTGTCATTTTGCATTTGCTAGATCAAGATCAAGATCAAGAGATTTATTGACCAACTGTATTTGAACTAATAATTATACAACAAATTGTATGCAATAATTAATATTATAATAAATGAAATTAGGCATTATTACTTAATTAAAATATGGTGTGCATTTTGGACACTACCTCCGTGGACAAGTGGAAACCGGTTTCGACCTAGTGGTTCTCATCAGTCCACAGTCCACGTCGTCCGAATGTAGCTACCAAAATGCACACAACTCTTGACTTATTAACTTGTATTTCACCACGAGATGGCATTTGCTTGCTTCTCTCATTCATTATTACTTTAGCAAAACATTTTTCGTGGGTAAATTCATGTTACGCTCATCAAAATTGCGGCCTTTTGCATTGAGTCCCTTATATCGATACGTTTGAATTTCCATACCCACCCTTGATGGATTTTTTTAATGAAAATATGGTACATATTTCTCGAAAAAAGTGAGCATACATATTTCTCGAAAATAGTGAGCATCGGATTTTAATTACCTTGCCACCATAGTAACCAGATTGTTTTAACAATGGCTTTTTCGGATTGAGCCCGGAAAAGACTCGATTTAGCTATTCTTGCGGCACGAATGTACAAAAAAAAAAGTTGAATGCTCCGTGTTTTTCCAAATCATCAGAATATATAGATGTGTCAATACTTTAAATATTTACAAAAAGCATAATGCTTAGAAATCCGGTCTCTACTTGAATGAATGAATCAATAAAACCGTTTTCAAAATTTATGTTGGTAACGAATTGGTATGCAACTAGGTTCTCACTCAGCGCAGAAACTATTGAACTAGAAACTTATTTTGTATACCGTAAGATGTCGACAGAATGTTTCCACAGTTCTGGCAGTGCATATGATCAGTGTTTCACTTGTAATTCGTTAGAAATGTATTTCGCAAGCCCTTATATTGCTTAATATAAGGGCTCTTCCTTATATTGCTTAATATTTTGGTTTAAATATCTGCCGAATAATCATACGTACAAGAAGATTAGGATACTCTTTACTGCAAAACCTGTATTTATATACAGGGTCTTAAAAAAGAGTGTAAAATATTTAAGGGGGTAGTAGTATGAACCACAATGAACAAAAAATATTAATAAACGAGAAATAAAGATTATTCTTGTTTGAAACATTTATTTGGCTATTTGCAATTATTTATTACTTATTGATTATGTGCAAACAAACAAAGGGAGCTTCTAGCAAACACAAAGAAAAGAGTTACAGAAGATGTTGGAAGTGCCCTCCTTCCATTTTCAAGCAGGCACGATATCTTTGTCCGAAGGATATTCGAACTGTTTCTAAAACACCCTCATTGGCTCGGATTTGTTGGCACTTTTGATTAATTTTTAGATGCAGCTCCTCGAGGCTATTTGCAGGAGTACCATAGACTAATGTTTTCAAGTATCATCAAAGAAAAAAATCTATGGTTTAAAATCGATGGTTTAAATCAGGCGATCTTGCAGGCCATAAAACAGGTCCGCCTCTTCCTGCCCATCTACGTGGAAAAGTTTTGTCTAAATGCTCTCTAATTCTGCATTAGAGTAAACAGCCATAGCAATGAAAACTTGTGCACTAACAACAACTGTCAAATAATGAATGTTTATTTCACAAAACATCAGCTAACTATGATAAGAAAATGCAAGTTTTAGAAAAATTAAAAAAAGGAGGTAAAAAAGAATAATCTTCCAAATATCCGAAACCGTTACTTTGAGGACCCATGTTTATCAGGACTTTTTTGTTTATTGTGGTTCATACTACTGCTCCCTTAAATATTTTACACTCTTTTTTTAACACCCTGTATTTATATGCATTTTTTAAGTAGACGTAATAAACACACTTCCAACCACTGCTGGGCCAAAGATTTGTGCTTAGTGTTGCAAGTCAATTACATTTATAATAGTATATAATTATCTATTATTTCAGTCTATAATTTATTACCGTTGATTGAAAAGTAAACACTCTCCAATCAACGTTATTACTCTGTGCGACGTATCGACGTATCGCAAAACTATTACCTTTTCAATTTCTAGTCTCAGAAAAACGAAACTAATCAACCCTGCATAAGAAAAACTTAAATTCTGTTACAAATATACTCAACATAAACTTTTCGTTATATCCCCTCAAAAGCAAGCTCTACAACTTCTACAAGAGGCAATACAGTCTGGCGACAATGGTTAAAAATGGACATGTTCTTACACAAACATAACTTGCCATTTTTACTAATGGATCATTGAAAAAAATGGATTCAATCTATTTGTAAAAACCCTGTAATTGCTAAGCGGTCAAGTGTCATCAGTCATCGATCAGTGATCATCAAGTGTTCGCGCTTCGCGCACAAAGGCAACTTAGGCAATTAAAATTAGTTGATAACCTTTCTCACTTATTATTGATGAGACAATTGATTATGGTACAAATAAAGCATTAGCAATTGTAATCAGATTATTTCACGATGAAATACATGACAGAAATGATGTAAAGAAGTTATTATGTATGAAATTATATAAATAACTTTTTCTTCAGCAGTGAATCATTTCTAGAATTTTAATTTTAAAAAAAATGTAGCTAGTTAATGAATACATGTTTCCAAATTTAACCAAATTGTCAAAAGGAGGAATGTGCTTGCCTTATTTATTTGCAGTAGCTGAACTTTCCCAGTTGAACTTGTTAAAAACAAAAGTATCAAATAGGTTGGAAGTTGATACTTGCGATTCAATTTTACACGTAAACGATTCCATTTAAAATGATAAATGTTGTAACAAGTCAATCGTTACTTAATAGAAAATTTGCTTATCACTAGTCATCATATTGGTATTGGTGTTCCGTTATCCGGGGAAGTCCCTTCTTAACGGACGTGCCAACGGTGACCAGAAGGGGCACTCTTAGCAAAGACGCTTAGTTGCGTTGCGCTTAGTTGCGCTGAGACTACATATGTATTACATGTAACGACTATAAAGCAATAAATACTAAATGTGGTTATTCCTAGTGTTTCATTGAGCATATATAAAACAAGGTTAACAATAATTACATGATAACATATTCTACAGTCAATACACATGAAGGTGTTGATATGAAGGTAAGTCACTTTGACAGTAATCGGAGAAAAAGTATAGTATTTACAAAAATATTTGAAAGCTGAGTGCTGTTACGCCTACTTCCGGTTATTTCCAAAATTCGAAACTCACCATTAAATTCTTTATTTAGGGCTTATGTCTGCTATTTTTTTTCCTTGTACCTCTATGACATCATACTTTCGGCAAAATGGCGGGGTTGGATGTGTGAAGCAATAATTTTTATGTCGTTCAGCATGTCGTTTACAAAAAAACTTTTCGTACAAAAGTTTATTCTTTTTGAAATACCTATCCAAAGATGCCACATATGACCGAGGTTCCCATTTAAAATTGTGAAGTTTAGTGCAGTTACTCCTACTTCCGGTAACTTCCGGAAATCGAAACTACCTCTATTATATTCTTCAGGTGGGCTTATATTATGCTGTTTTTTTCTTGAAACTCTGAGACTTCAAATTAGCGAGAAAAAGGCGTGTGACGGGTGGTTTGAAACAGCCTGTAACACAGCACATATTTTCGTTTTTTTGTTTTACTTGGATTAATGGTAGTGGTTTAATATATACCCTTATAGAAATTTACATGTTTCTTTGGAATTTGAAATATTAACTCTTAACAAACTCTTAACACAACATTTTTTTGTTTCTATTTTTTATTGAGCCTCGTTTACATATCCGAAATCACTGCACGTAATGTCTACTCTGTTATCAGTTTGTAATTTGAATAACACAAAACGTTGTTGTTTGCATATTTCCGTCGCCCTTGTGTATCGCCGATCTGATCCGGGGAATCCCCTAAGTACTTCTCTGTGAACGTGAAGCATCGACCGGCTCAGAATCAACGTTTTGTTTTCTGCGTTGTGTGCATAGTTTGGTGCATAGGTTGTGCGTTGCGTGTCGTTGTGTCGAAACGAACCACGAACGTACCTCATCGTAAAAACGTGAAAACATTCAGCATTTGATGATCAGCAGAAATAAAGTTATTGTAATACATCATTGGTCATGTGAAACGTTTATATAAATATCAGTGGACATTAATCCCCATCTATAAATAAGCTGCGATTGGCCCGTTTAATCAACGGGGCCTGCTTGGTGCTCATGGAGTTACTTCACACTTCGAAAGGATGCACCAATGATAGTTGGTGTACAAATAACAGGTAACAAATGAGGATGTCATAAATAAAGGTAATACAATCGATTCCGCTTAATTGGGACACATCTGGACTAGGATATTTTAAGCCCAATTAAGCGTATTTCAAATAAAATTAAACAATGGATATTTTTATTAAAAAAAATTATTTATTTTTTTTTCATTATTTTTGTGATTGTGATAAAATCTATTATGTGATTATGTAAAAAATTGTAGAAGAATCATATACCGATAAAATCTATTATGTGATTATGTAAAAAATTGTAGAAGAATCATATACCGGGTGATCAATTTGCCACAGAATATAGGGAAATAACATGGGAAAATAGTTTTCCTCAGGCTGCTGCTTCCCTATTCAAACTCTAGTAAAATTAACAGCACCGTTAAACAGAACATTTTGTTGTGTTTCTTATGGTGTAAACCAATCTTCGCCAAACAATGTCTTAACATGTGCAGAAAGCTTTTAAAATAATTAAAATCATTCAATTATTGACTTTCCATGTTTGGCTTCAACTCACACAATTGTCGCACGTGCATGGAAAAATTTGTATTTCCAGACTCTATGAAATATACTATTCCTCGATTTACGACCGAGATAGATTCCTAGATATCTATTGTAAGTCGAGTTTCATTAATAAAAATAAAGAACGACAAAAAGAATAAATGCTGATTCATAGATTTCTTACGCGACACAAATTTGGAGAATTTGGAACGCTCATTGAAAATGCTCATAATAATAATAATAAACAAACTTTATTTCAACAAACATATGCAGTATATGCACATACAGTAGCAGAAAAGGCCCATTTAGAGTCTTTCTGCGAAATACTCATGCAAGCTGTATGGCTCCAACGCACATAGGAGAGCGAAAACATCCCTCTTGACATACTATTATACTATCCCTCTACTATTATAATTTTGAATTTAATGCACATCAATAATACAATTATAAATAAATACGCGACGTTCCGCCAGAATTGTCACAATTATAGGTGCTTTCCTTTCAAGCAAAAGCTCAGTTCAAACTCACTTCATTTATTTTAACAATATAAATTTAACAATATTTCTGTACCACAAGATTGGAAATAAGTTATTTAAGCAGCTAGAAAAAGAAATCCGTTTAATGTGATTGAAAATGAGTAAGTAAGAATGACTAAAGAGCTTATGTATTCAACAAAAACATTAGAACGTAATATCACTAATAGAAAGATATCGACTGATTCACAGTCAAAAGTTGAATGGCTGAAGATACAATGGCTGCACTACAGGAAAGATAAACCTTATATATTTTTTTACAAATACTCAAATAATACTAATGTTAATTTGTATGAAGTAAATGTGCATAAAAGAAAATCTATTATTTTAATCAGTGATTTGGATAATTTATATCCTAATGACAATTCGGTAAGTGAAAAAAAAGAAGAAAGATCTTTTTCAACTAATTGAATACTCCCACCCATACACCATGGATTTTACAAAAGCACAAAGACGTGCAAATCATTTCATGACCAAATTTGAGTTTTGTAACGATGAATAGAGTCTTCATTTCGTTTACTTTTATATTATAATATATATTATTATTAAATATATAATAGATTTACTTGAATATTATAATATAAAAATTTACCTTAAGACATTATTTCTGTTTTTCTTATTTCTTAGTTAGATAAGTTCATGAAATTAATTTTATTTCCATGTGGCCATACTTAAATTTCATGGTTGATTAGAAAATTCAGAAGAATGAAGTAATGTTAAAAAAGAGGCGGAAAGACCCCATGGGGTCGATAGCCTAATAAAGATTGTTTATATATATGTTAAAAAAGTATTTCATGTAGAAACAAGTGTAAATAATTGAAAGCCCATTATCTCCAGTCTTCCAAGGGTTAGGCCACTTTTGCGCTGATGGCCTCAATTGTGAAGTGCGATTTTCAGCTCAGACTCACTTCAGTTCACATTCAGTTAAATTGTGAAAGGAAAGCACCTGATTCAAAAATCATTTGAGATTATTCAAAATTGGCGCCTTAGGAACCATTTTTTACATGGTGTGCATCATTAAAAATCTAAAATATGCAGAAGTCAGCAAAATCTAAATTGATCATTTAACACATCAACATATAAATAATTGATTAATGGCACCTCTAGCTTTCAAGTTAAATCAGAACTAATCAGAACTGTACTACTTATTAAATTAACTGGCAACGCTGGTCCCATATCAGCTGGTGATTCATTATTTGCAAGATGTTCTTCGATTTAGTTTGATTGTACAACAGATTTACAGATTTACAATACAACAGATTAACATATTTTATCACCATGGCATACAGTCCAACACTTAATAATAAGGTCGAAGATCTATGCCGAAGGCACTGCAGACAAGATGAACTTGTGAAGCTCAAAAATCAGTTCGAGTACTTAATTCAATCCCAACGGACACTTGATTGGATCGGTACCATCGGGGACCTAATTGAGGTGCTAAAGAAACGTGATGAGCTTACCGTAGAGAGGCTAATGGAGATAGATACAATTTTAGGAGTTGTAAATAACCCATTAGCTAGTTATCCAGTAGTGCCGATTAGTGTGTCAACAGGACCAACTGGATATTCGGCAGTCAATTACCCGTTGGGTCCCAATGCTAATTGTCCGATACAACCATCAATGAACAATGTGCCGATAAACCAAAACTCCGGTAATTTTTTTTTAAATTTTATTTGCCTGAAAAGTTTGGTTATATGAGGTGCTTTCCTTTCACACCAAAACTCGGTTCAAACTCACTTCATTTACAATCTCAAAATCAGCGGAGCGTTCCTTTTAGCATGTGAAGTGAGTCTGAAGTGAGATTATTTGTCCTCCCCCTTTACCTATCTGAGCCGATTTGTGGGGGTGCGCAAAATGAGATCCTCCACTCACTTAGGGAGTGGGGGTGACTTTTGTGTGGTTTGTATGGGATCCATGGTGCTCCTAAATTTGTTCCAATATTAGAAAGTTTTCTATATTTAACACGTAATTTATTCGCAAACCCCATCATGCACGGCAAAAGCGAACCAAAACACAAAATCTGTAACAGTAAAACAAAGTATAACATATGGCCACTTTTCAAGTGAGTCACGACGTTTCTTACAACCATAATTGTGAAGTGAGTCAGGCTCACTTCAGTTTACACTCAGTTTAGTTGTGAAATCAAAGCACCTATGGAGTGATTCCGTTAAATTACAATTTAATTTTATATTTGTTTGATGTAAGATATAATAAAATATTTTTTTGCATTGTATAATTAAGCCACGTCTAGTTTAATCAGATGAATAAATATTTATTAAAAAAGGCAAATACTTCAAATTCTGTGCAATTAATAGTTATTTAAGGCCCAGTTTTACATTCGTGGAACATCCTTGTTCCTGGTACAATTACCTAGGATACAATTGTTTCAACAATTGTATCCTAGGTAATTGAACCAGGAACAAGGATGTTCCATGATTGTAAAACCGGCCCTAAGTGTTGAAGTATTTACAGAAGAGGCTGGCACATCTGCTTTATTAACTCATTGAACATATAATTTATTTGCAAATTGTTTAGAATAAACAATAACTTTGTGATTGTTTTCAATATACAATCAATTCCGCTTAAGAGCGCTTGCGTGACGGTAAAATTTGACTGAAATGAGCGTTTCTGTCATCGTCCTGGTGTCTTTACTTTAAAGAATCATTTGCCTAAAAAAATATTATGCTTTAGGGTATAATGTCTACTATAGAATGTGTATTTATTTCTAAAATATGCCCCCTTTTATGAAAAGAAGAATGAAAAGAATGTTTATATTATACATATTTCATTTTCTTTTTTGCTGATAAACCATTAGTAAAATGAAAAATTAAATAAAATATGGTTCATACCTTTGCCAATGCAAAGGATTTCTTTCTCCTTTCTTCAAAGGAGAATTCTTATTCTCAGAGATTTTGGACGGAAATTAAGACTTCAGACCATCCTCAAGAAATAATGTTTTTGTGAATTCACAAAGTTACTGTAAAAGTTGAAGTTGATTGTAAATGGATATGAAAAACTTTTTTTGGAAACGAAAAATTCTAAATTCTGTACACAATTTTATTAAATAAATTTAAAAAAACCATGATATGTCGTAAGAAATTGAAAATTTCAAACAAAACACCCACAAAGTTTAAATTCCGCAAAAATATCCCAAAATTCCACAACTTTTTCAGGGATTTGACTGATTTGAGGCAACCTTGCTTTGTTTTTGAAGTGATATATCGCTGGAAATATGCGCAATCGTGCCAATTGGCCCCCCAATAACTCTTTTCAATTGCTTGATTTGTTAATTGAGTTTTAATTTTCAGATGGTCTTCGCAAAGTGTACAAAACTATATGCAGTGAAATGGGACTAAGCTGGCGTGAATTTGCGAGAGCTTTAGAATGCAGAGAAGCTGATATTGATGAATTATCTAAAAATGACTCAGTGTTCGAAATTACAATGAAAATACTTTTGTACCACGAAAATAACCAGGAACCGGACTGGCGGCAGAATTTGCTGTCTGCCTTGCGAGAAGCTCGCCGGAGCGATTTGAGTATTAAGGTTGAAAAGCTGCTGGACAGGCACAATATTATCAAGCCATAACTTTTAGATCCCATCAACAGTTTTGCTACTTTTACATAGCTAATCGATACTGTTTCTGTGATATGCTGATGCTGAAAGTCACTTTATTATAGGTTTTAGTTTTAATTTCGTTATTATCACAGGTATGTTCCATGGTAATTTTCAATTGGATATTGTAAAAGTGTAGTATATTCTGTAACAAAGTTAGAATGAAAATTCAATACAAGTGGAAGTTCCGAACGCGTGCGTGGGGAACCACAAGTAGATAGAATTTTCATTCTAACCGAGTAATAGAGTGTATTTTCTCCACGACCAGAAACTATGAATCAAAAACAAGTGGAGTGGAGTATTATCAAATTCCATATCTGATTCACGCCATTTATCACTCTTTTTTTAAATTTAAATGAATACTTCTCAACTCAACTAGGACGCCGCATTTATATTTGAAAGGGACAGTTATGAAATTCATGGCAATATATGTATTTCGTTGAGCATTATTATGGAATATTCATTCTGTCACTTGTAATAGAATCAAAATACATGTAAAACACATAAGAAGCAAGTGTTTCAGAATAAATATTCTATCTCAAGAGTGAGAATTTTTACTTCCTATTAAAAATGATTTCGGAATTATTACATTCACTAATGGTCATGGAGAAAAAACATAAAACCGTGTTAAACTTATAAAATAATGTATTTGATAAGATTTGGAACTTATTACGACTGAACGAATTCTGCGCACTCTGTATTAGTTTCAAGTTGTCACAGTTAAGTTTATGTGTAGGTTACAAAATTAAGCCGAACTAATAATCATGGAAGAGTAAATAGATTTTTGATCAGTAAGGAAAATATGAAATTTTTCCCCATGGCTTCAAACTTGTTTTGTTTATAGTTACATTATTTTTTGCCAAAAATGCAAATTACGCTTATCTTGTGTATTTGTTTTAAGTGTTGACTTAACTAGTATTACGCCAGTTTGTAAAATATTTATCCTTGCATGATTGTTTTAGTGTAAGGTGGTATATTTTAATATAAATGTTTAATCAAACTCTAAATTTACAGACCCTCTTAATAATATGTTATATGAATTTATATATTTTATGAATGAAAACAGTATTTCGTTTTCAATATTTTATATATAAATTTTCCAAAATATAAATATATGTGTGAGCTGTGTGCATCAGTAACTCAATAATTGCGCTTAACAAAAAAAAGGAGAACCCATGCAGCGGCCATCAATCAAATAAATAAACAAAAAATAAATTCTTGGTTAAACAAATACGCCGTTACATATATATTTTTAAACTCAAAATGAACATTACTTGGATGAAAAGTCGAACCTTGCAAATTTCAATAATTACAGAATACTCAACAAATGCATCAGGATGAAACAAACATATCTGTAATTTTTACATTAGCAAGATCGCAATGGGACTAAGTTAATAGAAAGTGTAGTTAAACGGTGTAGGAGTTTTTGGTGACAGATCCGGCCTTGTCCATCGTGTCTTTGTGCACTTGGTAGCCGATAGTGTCCTTTATCTTGATGCGCAACCTGTCTTTCAGTTTGCGACCAATCTCCAGCACTGCGTCCGAATGATTTGCATTTGCCGTCCATATACCTAAAAACAAAATTTCAACTTTTTTAATTAACTGAAACAATCTTGACAAACAAATATATCAAATTTTAATAAGCAAAATTGACAGAACTGTAAAATGTGTACAATTTTTTTTTTAATTTTGATTTAGAAATTTTATTCTTATTTTCCAGTGTGTTTTGAATACTTCTAGGATTAGGCTACAGATTTTCAGTTCTTAAATGTTAACGACCTTACCAATTTTATCTCCCTTTCCTCTAATATTAACTACAGCTCCACAGACATCCTCAGAATTTTCAAAAGCCTCCCCAATCAGGCACAAAATCTGAAACGGACAATGTTGAGGTTGTGCCCAATTAATTAATGCCAGGCATACTCACTATGTCTAACCAAAACCTGTCTAAATCGTTCGACCGCTGCTTCCTGTCTAAGTTAATGAGCCACCTGCCGCCTCGCTTATTGGCGTCATCTTCCCACATTGGTCTGATGCCGGCTTTGAACAGAGAGTAATCACACCCCTGCCTAATCTCGCTGGCCAATTTGATGTGGTTATATAAACTAGAAAGAAACTAACAATTACTACCCGCCAAAATTGAATTAATCAATAATAGCGCCAAGGATAAGTCACTATGATGATTTTAGTAAGTTTGCGCACCAACTATTAATATGTCTTAGGCCTGAATTCCACCAAACAACTACCACTGATTTTTTTTATTACTTTGTAGTGATTTCTTGAAAAAAAATCTCCAGATCACCAGTCTTGCCTCACTTATTGTGTAAACGTAGTTATTTAGTAGTGCTAACAACCCGCAAGAGATTGGAGACAACACTCCATAATTAAAGGTCAAACGGAACAAAATCATATTTGCATTATTCTTATGGAGATATAAATCATGACCTAATACAATGTGAGTCATATTTTCCTCATGCTGCTTATAAATATGCAGTGGAATCAAACGTTAATTGGATTTCTGATTACCTCCAGAAATCCTCCACCGTATCAAACGAAGCAATCTCTTTTTGATTTTTCTCCCAGCTATTGCTCCGATCATTCTCATAATACCAAAGCGTCCATTTGTTCTGCAGCGGGTGCTTTATTGAAAAGTCTATAGGGTCCACAATATCCTGCTCCTTATTGTCATTCTTCTCATTCTGCAAGGGGCAAGACTTTAGAAAGTGATTAACAATGCAATATGGCTGTAACTGATAAACATGATTCGGGGGGCGCGTTCGCACCCTAAAACATTGGGACCTCTTAGCAGGGGCACAAGGGCGCATATCTTGCATGCAACATAAGAATAAGCAATGGGTATATTTACCTCGTTCTCTATATTATTCGTGGACATTTTGACGAGAGACCGACAGCCCTAGAGCAAAATGTAAAAGGTTATTAAATGCTGCCAATGGCAGGAACCACAATAGAACCAGCTATTCGAAAAGCAGCGCCAAATTCGAAAACGAACTCTAATTGTTGCAATTTATATTTTATTTTTAGATACTTCGTTACAGAATTGAACATAAATAATTATTAATTACACAATACTAGAATTATTCTGTCTAAGTGCAACGCAACCAAATATACCTACACTGCTCTATTTGGATTACTTTGCTTTATGCAATGACACAATCAGACACACTATTTGTAAATTAATGTAAAATTAACACATCCTAGACAGTCGGACATTAAATATATACTTTTATTCAATTCTGACGTTATGTACCTCTTAGCAGATATCATACGTAGTTGTTTAACATGTATGTTACTTGACAGTATCGAATGTCAGATGCATTATGACATAAATGTGCAATATACATGAATATGTTATTGAAGAAATGAAAAAAAACGAGAAAACTTTAAATTGGTCATTCTTTAAGATTGATGGAAGACTTTAGAAGAGAATTTCAAGATAAAGTTAATGTCATACTATCAAAGTTAACGTTAAAATTAAAAGTCAATTAAATCAAATAATGGGATACATGATTTTGACTACGTGAGTTATTCTATAAGTATTAATAGAAGAAATAAATTGTGTACATGTTGCTACTTTTATTTCAAAATTGATTGATTTTTTAGGTGATGTATCAGATACTATAGCTCCTCCCTACTACCTAGTATTATATTATATTTAATTAATTTTTTTCTGACACCCGAAAGGGTAAAAGGACGAAGGATAAAATAATTTAATAATTGTAGATTTGCTTATGACCTAGTGTCAAATATATACTTTTCTATAAAAATGTAAAATTGTATAAAAAGTGTAAACTATATACATTTATAACTTATTGAGACTAGAAAGAACAACCATTTTCATAAATGCATCCTAGATACATTCCTTACTTATTCTTGCATGTGTACTGTATAAAAATGTTGACACTTAAGGTTTTTCCAACACTTTTCCAACAAAAGCATGGCTTAAAGCAATTAACTAAGCATTTCAAGCATGTTAGCCTGTCTACTTACGCTCAAACTACAAGATATTTAAATAAATTCAAAGTACATACCCACATTTTTATGATTTATGATAAAAAGACAAAAACACTGAAATTCAAACATACACAAATGACAATTATATAAATCAAGAAAGAAATTGTTTTTCAGAAGCCACTTAATCAAAATAATTTTATTGAAACAAATCCTCGCTTTAAACAATAGGTACACTAGCCTAATCCTCGTCGGAATCCTCGTCGTCCTTCTTGGCCTCGGCGGCCTGCTCCTTGTAATGCCGGTACTCGGGCTTCAGCTCCCACATATTTTTGTGCGGGTTCTTCAGGTTGTAGTTACACACATCCTTCAGGATCTCCTTTAGGTACGTTATCGGCTGCCTGGTAATCTTCACCAGGTCCTTTATGTTGTAATACTGGTGCTTCTCGAATGCCGCGAACAGCATTTCCAGCACAGAGTCCTTGTCGTCACGTGCCTTCTTGCCCTCCGCCTTCTTGCGCTCCTGATATTCAATCTAAAAAGGAAAATAGACAACCAAATTAAACACCATAAGATTCATCAACTCATCAACTATATTTTTTAGGAGGGTTGAATTGGTATTTAAAATTAGTCATAAAAAGAACCAAGAGTCTTTCAGTGAGTCACTTCCTAACCATTTTGGGAAATGGCTTTCCGCTAATGTTCTAAAAATTATTGTAAGTTGCCTTTGTTGACTTCAAATTCAAACAGTTGCAATACAATGTTGTAAAATATTGTAAATCAAATTTTCACTATTGGAATGCTGGCCATCAAATGATTCTATACTATATTCTACTATCACACAGCTTACATTATGTTTGTGATCGGAGACGGGTTTGAACGTCTGCACGATCCTGTCGAGCTGCATGACCTGTCTGAAGGGCACAGAGGCCTTGCGTATCGACTCCAGTTTGAGCTTCATGTAACAATTGTCGGCGTAAGGCCGGCATTCGAGTTTCTGCACGATACTGCCTTCCATGAAGAGCTTCTCTGTCTCAGGCACAACGGAGTCACTTTTAGCAGCTGAATCATAACATAAGTAAATAATAAATATTTCATCCCAAACGTAAGCCCATAGCCCCTTATTTGAAACCAGCAGCTTCATAGGGTTACGCAAACTTTAAGTACCAGAGAATAATTGAAAACATAAAATATCTGGATGTGCCAGCATTAATCTTCTACACAGGCAAGAGTAAACTGCTTAACTTACGTATCATGTGTGAAAAGACACCCAGAGTTTGCTGTGTGACTGCTGAGAAGTCCAGCCTGTGGTCCTTTGGGATGCTCTCTTCTCCCGCCTCATTTAGATTTAGTATCGCAGGGGAAAGTGTTAAGGAGACTTGGGGCTTCTGGCCTTGAGTACTGAAATAAAAAATTATCAACATAAATTCTCCATTTATTCAAAAGTTACTACGGTTATTAAAATAATAGCAATTATTATAATATTCATAAAGCAGATCGGCATTGCAACATTGAATTAGGGTCCGTTTATATTTACATTATTTTTGATTAGAAAGAGCAAAACTCATTCTACATTAATACTACATTAACTTCATGTGCTGTTGGTTAAAACCTTCTAATTCAAAAAGGTACCACTTTGTATACTCACTTCGATATTTTCAGATTTCCGACCTCGATATCTCCGGGGGCCTTTTCCCATCTATTGGCAATGTACTTCGGTACCTTAACTAGCCACACACCTCTAGAGGCGTTAGATAAATCCAGATCCCTGTCTATGTGGGACATAGTTAGGTAGGTTAAGACACGAAGATTAAAAAGGCAACAGACGGGGAGGATGTAAAGTTATATTTATTATGAACCTGGTTTGTATCATTCACATTTATAATTTAAATCTTTAAATTGTCCATGGATTGTAAGTTTACTAATTATAATAAATGATTTACATATGTTTATACATGTAGACTTTTTATGTGTAGACCTTACAAAACTGACTGGAACTGACATATGTTTAATTTTTTGCGGGCTTCTAATGGTAGCAGTGTGTTCTTGCACAAGGTTGGAATTTCGGATTTAATTAAATAAATGTTATGTAAAGTGACCATATATTCATATCCCTTTTACTGTAATTAACTTGTGGTAAGTCAATAAACTAACAAAGTTTATGTATTAATCATTTTTGATTAAATATTTCAAGATTGTAAGCTGGCTACCCTGCATCATTAAGGGTATACAGGGTGTCCAAGATAAGGATCAACAGCATGGGGATCTCGGAAACCGTAAAATTTACAAAGGCAGTTAAATTACGAAAAAGTTGCGCAATTTAGTGGTCAGTAATATTCTGTTGAGAAACCCAGAAAAGATATTCGACCTAATCCGAAATCTTGTGATTTCGTTTCTATTTTTTTTCTGAAGTTATTTGAAAAGGTATAAGAAAACCAAATGCACTTTCTCATTGCCACTTTTTTAGCTCTATTAGACAGAATTTACAAATTTTCAGTACAACGTTTCGTTTCGAAGAAAACATCATCAACTTTATTTTTCTATATGGCCACTAAAAAATGTACACCCTGTATTAGGTAGAATTTCCTAATACGAATACAACTATTTATACCACAGTGTGATTTTTCTCATGTTTATAGTCAGAAAAAGGCTTGTTAATACATTTTGAACATTTTCTTGTAGTGATGTCGACGAAGAAAAAAATAATTATCTAATTTTAACCCAGAATAGGTACCACAATAGTAAGTAAAAATAATTTAGCAAGAATAGTTGTTAAACAATGAAACATTATAGCTATTTAGAACCACACTTATTATTTTTTTACTGTGATATGAAAATGATTCTGTTCATTTAATGGCGACGAAGACAAACATTATTACATAAGTTTAACCCAGAATATGTACCAAAATAGTAACAAAAAATAATTTAACAAGAATAGTTGTTAAACTTTCAAACATTATAGTTATTTAGAACCACACTAATGATTTTTTTACTGTGGTATGAGAATTGTCCTATTCATTTAATAACGACGAAGACAACAATTATTACCTAATTTTAACCCAGGATAGGTACCAATGTAGTAATAAAAAACAATTTAGCAAGAATAGTTGTTAAACATTGAAACATTATAGTTATTTAGAACTACACTTTTTTTTTCTGTGGTATTATGACAATTGTTCTGTTCATTTAATTACATAGAAATCTTAAAATTAGGTGATAAATTTTGTCTTCGTCGCTAATTTCAACGCCTACTACACCAACATGTTCGAAATGTATTAACAAGCCTTTATTTCCGAATAAAAACATGAGAAACATACTGTGATATAAATCGTTGAATTTGTAATAGGAAATGCTATTTATTATAGGATGTACTTTATTTGCATACCATATAAAATTATAAAGTTGATCGATCGACCCCAAATTCAAAATACTCCATCAAGAAGAAAAAGGAAGGAAACTTAACCACCTGGAGAGCCTGTAAATCAACAAAAGGAAATTAAGCGGCCTCCTACTTAACGACCAAACGGACGTCAATCATTCACCGCTCCTCAATATTTTTAAAACTTGTTAGTAGCTACCCCCCACCCCCATCAATACACTACTTAAGCAAATTGTACACAGTTTATGTATCATTTCTTCACCTGAAGAAGCCACAGTGTGACGAAACAATTGTCGTGAACAATAAAAAACAATTTTGAATTTTTTTAAAAAGTGCGTAACTTTATTTCATACATTAGTAATTATGAATTTTCAACAAATAAAAGCCACATCGATCAACCTATAAAGTTGATGATGGTTTCTTCGAAATGAAACGTTACACTGAAAATTTATAAACTTTGTCTTGTAGAGCTAAAAATGTAGCAATGAGAAAGTGTCTTTTGTTTTTTATAGCGTTTCAAATAATTTCAGAAAAACAAAAACGATATCGAAAAATTTCGGATATTGTCGAATATCTCTGGAAGTAAGCGGAATTTTGTGGTTTTCTCAACACAATATTACTGACCACTAAATTGCGCAACTTTTTTGTAATGTAACCGCTTTTGTAACTTTTGTGGTTTCCGAGATCCACATGCTGTTGATCTTTATCTTGGACACCTTGTATGAATGTGCAAATAAACTTGCCTATATTGTAAATTTTGTATTTTTTTCTCTTTTAATATGTAAGCCATTTTCGTATTACAACTCTACCCATGTCTCTATTTTAAAGTACGCGCTAGGGCGTAGCATTTATTTTTTTCTTAAAATGTACATTAAGTTTTTATTATGTTAATACAGAGTGAGCAATAATGATTGTGGTTTGATAGGTTGGCAACCAAATACGCATGTTGGTACAATTGAAAATATGAAAAGAAAACTCTATAGTCGGGCCGCCGAAAGGACATACACAGTAATAACACTTCTCTCTTTTAAAGGCTGATTCGCTATGGGCACTTTCAACAGCGTTAAATGCGTCTTGAAAATGCCCATTGTGGTAGCATTGCCATAGCTTAGCGTTGCGCCGTGTAAGAAATTTATAAATCAGCCTTAAGGCTGATCATTATACCGACTAAATATTATATAAATTAAATTTTTAACTACACTAAACTGTTGTTCGACAAAATAGAATAAAATGTTGTATAAAACAAGTGAGTTAAGGATGTTTTTCACTCGAATAAATTTGCCCACTCGTGGTCTAATTTAATTCTTGTGTATAAACATGCTCTTAACTCAATTGTTATAGAAATATCTATTATTTACCTGTTTTATATCGTTTTTTGGAATAAATATATTCACCAGGTGGCCTAAGTTGCACTGTGAAGTAAATACACTTCTAGACAAAATTAAGGGACCACTAGTAAAATTCAAAATAAATTTAAAACCTGATAACGAAATTTAATGAAACGAATAAATATATAAATCCACGTGTTTCCTTACAGTTTAGTTCATTTAAGAGCTATTTAAATTAACAAACTTTACTTTTATGGACTTGAAGAAATAGAGCTAAAAATTAGACTAAAATACCAATGGTCTTCTTATAAACTGAAATCCTAATTTGTAATAAAAAGTAACATTATTAATTGTGTGTATGCCCTCCTCTTGCATCTCTACAAGCTTCTAATCTTCTCGCTATGCTTGAGATTAAGGTTCGTATTCTTTCTTGGGGTATCTGTTACCATTCTTGAATAACCATGTTACAGAGCTCATCAAGAGTTACTAGCGGTCTCGGTGCGTTTTTAATTTTTTGGCCCAATTGATCCCAGAGGTTCTCAATAGGATTGAGGTCAGGGCTTTTGAAAGGCCACTCCAAACATCGGATATTTGCATCTCTCAACGCAGTTATGACAATGTTAGCTGTATGAGGTTTGGCATTGTCATGCATAAAAATTAAACCATTTCCGAAATTTTGGGCAAATTGTTGAACATGGAGTACAATAATCCCATCTCCATATCTTCTTGCTGTTCTGTATTTTGATCGACAATCGTTAATTTTTTTTTATCTACAGTGATACACTCCTGGCTCAAAGATATTTGCATATTTTAAGAACTGTTGAATATTTTAAATGATTTGCCTTTAAATATCCGGAGAATATGTTGGTAGAATTCCAACTCGATGGAGCACCAGCTCATTGCTCCCATGAAGTATCGCAGAAACTAACTGAAATGTTCGAGAATAGGTGGATAGGAGGTTACTCTCATCTAGAGATGAGCGATATTTGTCTCCCGGTGACTTGTCGCGGCGACCTAGCAGGTCACCGGTAGTCCCGGTGACCTTATTTCCAAAGTCGCCGGGAACGAAGTCGCTGTTAAGGCAACCGGCGACCCTATTTCCAACGCTAACGGTGACCAAAGTCGCTGCGAACGATATCAGCTGCTTTAGGCGTGGTTTATGTAAGACGGCGACAGCTCCTTGCGTCAGTGCGAATTTAAACAATATTAATTTTGTGGACGAAGAATGGCCCATTGAACGCTACCTTAACTTTGCGTACCGCAAATCCCGTAAGGTCGATATTCGCTATTTCTTTTTCTATTCTTTATTTACATTTGCGACCAGTTTCGATGCCACATGGAATCATATTTAGGCAAAAATTGTCAAAAGCTATGTAAGAGAGTATTGTCGCAATGTAAATTAAAAATATAAAAAAATACTGAGATGAATTAAGGAAGTACATATTAATCCCAAGCAATAAAAATAACCTTAATATAAACATAAGAGATGTTTTATTTATGCCTGGAAGTTTTTTTTCATTTTATTATTAATTACGTTGTCAATTAATATGTTGTTTTTTTATTTGTTTGCGATATGTTTATGTATTATAAATAGTTATATTGTTATTGTATTACGTTTCTTATAAAAATAAATGTATTTTTTATTTGAATATTATAAACCACTAACTAGTCTAGTAGGTACATTATAATAGTTCGGCAAACGTATCATATTGTAAATGTGTGTAAAATGCACATGACATAACATTAATATTTTTTGTTTAACGAAGATTAATTATTGTAAGGTTTTATTTACGATGTTCGATGAAACATGAAACAGCCATGCCAATATACTTTTTTTCCTAGGCTAAATCATAATATTTAGAAATGATTATTCGATGTAATAATAAATAAAATACAGGCGTAATCGCCACGGCCTTGCTGGTACCCGTATCTGTTGTGAGTTGCAGCGAGTCGATGCCAGCGAACGATCGCATCACCCCTACCCATCGATTTTGGTCGCTGCCAGCGAGCGATCCCGATTTCCTTAACAGCGACTTTGGTCGCTGTTAAGCCTACCGGTGACTTGAAAGTCGCCGTCACCGGTATACCGGTGACCTGAAAGTCGCCGTTAAGCTCATCTCTACTCTCATCCCATGTCATATCACCACTGTAGACAACCCTACCTACTACACCCTGAAGCCATCCTTCTCTCCGTTCTTCCAACGCAATGTGGTTTCTAGAGACCGATTACTTGGCCTAAGATATTTTTTTCGATTGTAAGAAAGAGTATTTTTATACATAATAGCAGAAGCTAAATACTCCAAACTAGGTTTTTACTTTTACCGACCCATTACAATGCCAGTAGTCGCAAACGTGTCTATCGACCGACGAAAGAAGAAGTTTTAGAACTTTCTGGTTTAGCGGTTCGCACTTGTCGCAATTTTTGCAGGCTAAAAATTAATGAACCCAAAGATGCCATATGACAGATTTTAAAAAGTAATACACAAATGCAAATTAAGTAAACTTACAAATGAGCTACCCAATTAAAAAAACTTAGGCAATGCAAGGGGGTTACACAATTGAAAATCATTTGCCTGCCAAAATTTTGGTCCCATTTAATTAAAAATTGACGCGTTTTAGCGATGTCGGGGGGAAAAAAGTAGATATTTAGGGTGTTACCTTTCTCCCGAGACACCCTGTATAAATTATGTGTGTTCATGCCTGTTTGTGTTGCGACCTTTAATTGATCATTATCAAAACAAACTGAGAAGTGAACCTAGAAATATCAAAATATATTTGTACCTGTGTACTCGGAACACATTAGATCCAAATAGATATGTCAGCAATGATCAACTCTTATGAAGAAATAGTCCACGTGTTTCTTTTTGTTGTTATTATATTTTTTTCAGTTCAAAGGTCTATTATTACGTTATTTAAATAAAAATTCGATGTTATTCGTAGGGAAATTATATAATTTAATAAAGCTTTGAACGAGAATAGTTGCCATGCTTATTGATTAGAAGAAGGGCCATAGTCAGGATGACTACGTAGGTAAGGCAAAAAAAATGACGAGGCTAACATATTTTTCAAAAATAATTATTCAGGTTGTTACGATGATACAAAAACTGTAAATACATACAACTACATTTTTATAACGCATGAGAAAATACAGCAGATTTAAGTGAATTTTCATAACTGAAATCATGCTTCCCACCTAACATTTCGTGTTCATGGGCAGTTTTCATACTCCCGCATAAAAAACTAAATCAAATATTTAATTCACTTGAAGTTTTCTATTGTCAAACAGATATTTTGAACCAATAGTTGATCGATATCAACGTCTTTAGGAGCTCTGTTTCAAAAGCTAGCAAAATAAAATTTGCCATTCGCTAATGTGCCTGGGGGGCCAAAAAATGGCTAGGGGACGTTGAGCCTCCGCCAGCCTCCCCTTGGCTACGGCCCTGATTAGATAGAAGTGTGAACCTGAACTTTCTAAGCTATATTAGGTTTACAGCATAGTAAATTAGGTAATTTAGTTGTTCAGTTATATCAAAATACTAGAGCAAATTTGGTTTGATTGTAAACTCCCATAATTTCTTCGTGTTTATGATCATAAGCATGATATTTATTTCATATGGAACTAATAAAAACAAAACATTTATTCGTATTAATTATTAAATAAATTATGATTGTTTTCCCTGTCTACAATTGAATTTCAACCTTGATACATTTTTAATGCCTAATTTGATATTGCGTGCAATAACAAATTTCTTGATTAATGTCATACAAAACATTATCACAAACACATATCGAATAGTTTATACGTTATTTTGCCTCCATTCGGATGAAGTTCCACATTTAACGATGTTCAAGATAGTCTATACAGAGTTTCATGCAGTGTATGTTGTATTTTGCTCGAGGACGCCTATTCATGGTTTGCAGTACATAGTCAGAAAGGACATCTCCAGAATAGAGAGGTAAATTGCTTCAGCACGATTCATTGTTCTTTACATTAAAATGTAAATGCTGGTATTCACGATTCAATTTTGAGTCAGGTTTATCGACATGGAACTTGATCCCGATTGTATTGTTACGACATTTTATTGCCCGTGGTCCATATAAATGCCCTTTACCCTACATACTTACCTTGATCATACTCTTCTCCTGCATTCGCAAGTTTGCCCTAACGTCATACAATTATTTAACACTATAGAAAGCCCTATCTCCAAAGCTCCATCACTTGTCTCGACACATTTTCAATCACGTCGCGAAACATAGCCTATTCAATTTCAGCTTAGAAACTGAGCATGAATAGGAATGGGGGGTGTTCTGGGGTGGTAATGTTACTCTTGGCTGAGTATATTTTTACCAATAATTACCAAAGGGCCGAGGCATTGCCATGGAGGAAGACCAAATGGTTTCCTTCCCAGTTTCTGAACTTTACTTCTTGATGGCATCCCGTAGGCGCGGCGATATTTTCAGATAAAATTTTGCGAGAGTTTGACCCTGTGGAATGAATCGCCCCTCAAAATACTCCTAAAAAATGACCTACCCTTTGTTTTTGTCCAAACAAAATTTTGCCTCACTAGACATTCTTGATTTCCATTCAAAAGACTTATAAACTGTAGAACACTTATGTAAAAAACTTTTTAGATGGGTCTGGACTCTGATTGTCATCGCCTTCATATCCTTGATGGCATACTTATGCATGGAGATCCAGACAGGTTTCAGCGAAAGTCCAACTGTCACCACCTTAGTTAGCACTAACTATCCCGTTTCTAACGTTAATCTACCGGCTGTAGCAATATGCAGCAACAACAAGATTAGTAGACGGAAACTGAATAGGTTCTTAGCAGTAATGTAAGTTGGTGTAATTGTAGTGTTTCTAAAATAACAAATCACTACTGGGCATTTCTCAGGTCTCAAACCTACAATGTATCACATAGTATGTTAGTGAAGGAGGCTACATGGTTGGGAAGGCTGCATGATTTTTCTTTGAACGGCGACGATCAGAACCTAGATCTGCAGCACATGATTGATGGGGTCATGGCAGATAATCCCAAAGAATGGCCAAATTTAAGGGTCCTCATGCAGAAGGTAAGTAAGTAAATAATGTATTTTGTCGAAACTACATTGGACGATGTCTAAATCTCGCACGTAATATTTTGACGACGACTTACTATTTCATACAGATCAACCACTATCATATTCAATATCGTACCACTATAAAAAAAAAATGTTCAAGCTGTATTATATTAAACCAACATTTGATATGTCTAACAATATCGTGTTCGTTCAGGAGTTGTGCTCGGCCATGAGACTGGGTAGGTAACTGCTAAGAATACACATGTTCAGATCTCTATAGAAAATGTATTACAACTTGGTAATGGATTTGCCAACAGCCGATCATATGCAAAACTAACCGCCGATACAAGTTACGAATGGGGGAAGGCTGCATCCACACTTGGTATCCCCTTTTACAAAGGTAGCTCCAAAGTCGACACCCAGACTTCCAAAAGTGCATTCCATGTCTAGAACATTAATATTTCATTGCATCCTATAGACGTAAGATCTCTCAAAATAATTACCTTTCTTGGGGCTTACTTCTTGTGTCGGTATGATTTTGATATCATCCGAAGCTAAAAGAACAAAATATTAACATTCTTATATTCAACACTATAAAACACGTGACTGAGTGGCCTAAGATCGTTTAATGTTATTACGTACCATGAAATCAAAGCCTCCAGCATTGATACCATAATACGTGTTTTAACAAATAACTTACGACATATCCATTTATACGGGCAACAACTAGTACCAGTTGCGAAAACTGGAGCACAGTTTTTTCGGATTTCTTTAGAATTGAAGATTTCTGAAGAGCAAGTATTCTTTTTACAGTAAGGAGGTGCATAGACACCCTTGAAATCATTCCGACATACACAGGAAACGCAGGTTTCAATTGGTGAAGGGAATCGTTGGCCTTCGTAGTAAGTGGTGCCCCTCACTTCGCATTTCGCCTTACCATCAAATGCTGAGATAAAAATATTATTATTAAGCTAGTTAAGACTTCGAGGTTAAGAGATACTCACAGCAAATGCTGCCTACAGGACAACACTTGTTCAAATCATAAGCATTCTGGCATTGAGGATTCTGTACTTCAGGGCATTCAAACTCAGGGCATATAAACCCGTTGGGACTAAAAGTTAATAGAATTTAGTTTCGTTTCTTTTTTACTGAAATTAGTATTTATTTGTAAAGTACCACAAAATCTTGAGTATAATTGAAGATTGCCCACTTCTGCCCATTGGAACGGAAGTGCATATTATACCTACTTACTTCATAAAACCATTACATCAAAAACATAAGAAAGGGGGGATAAATCTCAAAATGAGCTGAGATTGTGTGAGAAAGGAATACACCTAATGATTCAGCTTACGCATTGCATCGGCATCCATCTAAACATATACTAGATGATACGTTAGGTGACAATTCATCTCCATGATTCAGAATATTGCCTTGGAAATGGCACTTATCCTCTGGGATTTTGCTTAAATGGGAGCAATCGAATCTGTATGGGCAACAAGCAAATGGGGTCCTAAATAAAGGTATGCAGTTGAAAGTCTCGTATATAATTCTCTGAGGGTTCCAGCAGCCTCCCCAACACGCAGCTAAAATCAATTAAATATAACTGTAATCAATTACGCTGGAAGTGGAGGAGCGGGATTATTAATATTATAATATTAATAATACTTTTAGTTAACAATATTAATAATTACAATATATAAAATCAAGTTACTAGTCTTATGAAACCTATTAATAATATCAAATATATCTTACCTTGTGTGTATTGGACTAGCATGAGTACTAACACTACGTACTTGGAGTCAATCATATCTCGAAATATGTGTATATTTTTAAGAACTGTCTGTATTACTGTACTGTGAGCATATGTCGGCACAGGAATCACTATCGGTTAAATTTAACACGTGGAATGGATAAGTAGTGATTACTAATTTGAGTATTGTCCTTGAAACTGAACACAAAAACTAACAAAAGCAACAAACAATAAGATCATTAATTACAAAATATTCAGAAAAATTCAGTACAGATTGGCAAATAATAATAATATTAATTTCAATTGGTAAGAACTAGCTTACATTATAAGAAATCATAGTTCTGAAATTAATGTCTCAGAATTTACATGCCTAAATAGGTAATAAGAGTTAAAAGCAGTGGCGTCTTATTCAATGGGCAAATTGGGAATTTGTCCGTTGTATGCAGCCACCAGATCGCTGGATACCAGAGACGGCCCGGTATAAGCCGGTATAAATTTTGTAATAAAAAAAATCCGGAAATTTAATTTTGGTTTTCCTTATCTGCAGACAAGACTATAATTATTGATATTGTTTATTATTTATGGAATAAAAAAAAATAACACCGAGAATGAGAGCCCCAAATTCGAATTTGCCCAGGGACCCATGAAGCCTAAAGCCCAGTTGTGCAAACGTGGATCATCCTTGATCGTGGTTCAGTTTGTAAGGATACCATTGTATTGACAATTGTACCCTAGGTAACTGAACCATGGTCAAGGATGATCCACGATCGTACAACTGGGCCTAAGAGGCGTGGCGAGTTAAGGCTCTAAGTAATTAATAGTTGTTGTGAATTAATTACCCGCCCACGCCAATATTAATAGTTATTTAAGCATTAATAGAGGTAGGTATCGTTTACTAGTCGAGGTTGAGTTTGCGCCCGAGCGACAGCGAGGGCTAGCAATAAAGACCGAGACTGGTCAAAACTTACCTCTCGAATTGCTTATAACTGTTTTTCCACTTCTGAAGTTGGTTTAATTGTTTGTGTTTAATTAATTTATTTTCGCAACATGAACAAAATATCATTACGGCTTTGGTTGCTAACACTATTTTTCAAACAAAGTGTAAATGTCAGAAATTGCATTCGTTTAGTTGTAAAATGAATTCCAATGAAAATAAACAAGAAATGGCAATTGAAGAAGCTACAGATGCTGCCTGTTCCTTCCTACTGCCGGAGAAGTCGAATGGGTATTATCAAAATGCGTATAAGTGGTTTAAAGACTGGTGCCAGAGAAAGAACGCTATTGAAATTATTTTACTTACTTCCCTGAGGGAGGTAAGTGATTTCTTGTTCATAGTAACCAAAGCTTTATCGGTAAGTGGGGCTTACTTCCACCAAATCAATGTTACAACAGTGTACTTACCATGCAGGGAGGAGAAAAAATTGTTTAATTTCCCTGCGAGTATAACTATTCTATCTCGCTGTTTAAGAAATACTACATTAAAAAAAAATTTACTAACCATAGTAATTGTAAAAATATGTTCAAGTGGCACTATTACCATCATATGAAACAGATGCAGGTGATTTAGTAAGTGTTAGGCTAAGTTTAGGTTAGGTTAGGTGAGTTTAAATTAGGTTAGATCAGATTAGGTTAGAATATATGTTATATTCTCAGATAACATCGGTTGTTTTTATTATTATTTTAAGTACGGATAGTTCTTCGTAAAATGAAGCTTATGAAGAAAAGTACATTTGAACATCTTTACTATAAAAATCGTTTTTTTAAGCATGTTACGAACGGTGGTAATAAGCATTCGCACTTGGCTTCAGTTTGGGTAAAAGTATCTCCGATATCAAGAATTGTACTTCCAAACTTGCATTGGGCGTCTACAAAGGAAATAAAATTAATACTTAACATTGAGTTGCCTCATAGTTATACTTGGTTATAATTTACTTGGGAATAATATATTTAAATGCCATTTCTTTGCGCATCAAGGAAAATTGTGTTGAATAGTTGAAAAAAAAATTACCCTGAAAACTGTTAGTTCTAGTGCATAATTTGTTATTAAATACGTAATTGATTTTTATTCACGTAAATGCATATGATTTTTGGTTCAATTTTTTCTAAGCATTTTTAACTATTGTTAGATCTCTGAATGTCCATTAGCACTGCTGCCGTTACTAAGTTTAAATCGGTCTTACTAAGCTGAATCTCGGATTTAAATGTGAACAATATTATATGTCATCTTCTTTCAATATTCGTTTTCATCATTATTATAATTATCTCATTAACGTAGATTATTTGACTTTGATCCATATCTGACCATTTGATCAGGTGATCAAATGTTGAGTTTATTTCAAATTTCTAGAAATTAAGTAGTAGCATTATAGCAATCCTTGTTATAGTATTATTATCATTATTTAATTTACCTGGTTTTTGGCCTGCTACAGGTCCTTTCACGATAGTCGGCGAAACTATAGCTGCAATATAACATATTAATAGAGATCATTTTAGTGCATTTATAACTTACGGCAAATCCAATTATAGGGGCAGCAGGAAGATGAAGTGCGGTATACTGCAGCACAATAATTTTGTATATCCTCGGTGTGTCTGATCTCTGCGGAGCAAGTAGTCTTTCTGCAGAAGGGTTCAACATACTTCCCCTGGAAACCTTTTTAGCATATGCAAGTTAGGCACTCTCCTCCTGGTGGGACAAAACGCTGTCCTTCGAGGAAGGTTTTCTCGCCGACCTCGCATGTTACTTTCGTGGTAGCTGCACATTACAAGAATAATATTCATCATTACTTTGCTCAACTTCTTCTACAGCTGAGATGCAGCTGACCTGCAGCTAAGACATGCAGCTGAGACTTTGGAAACCTCGTTTAATGGTAGTTATGTAAAATAACTACCATAACCCGAACCACCGAAAGTAAACTAGAAACTGAAAAACTAACACTGGAGGCTTTTACTTGGTGATACATTATGTATAAATAATGTCACTTTATTAAAATATACGGTGATACCTACAAAGTAAAAAATTGCTTTATTTATGAAAGACTTCATGTGCCTTGTTAAACCCATTTTGATCTGTTAAGTCTTGTCTGTCTACATCGTTTTGAATAGATGAATAGAATGTTCAGTAGATATCTTAATACCAGTTCTGGCAAACATAATTACGTAAATACGTGCAGGAATATTTTAAAAGTATTTCTATTTATCACATTTATATCATATTCATATCATAGATATAAGATAGATTTTATTCTCATCTGGTATCTTTTTGTGTATATAATGTTTTCGTGATTTTCAAATACTTACAACAAATCTGATCTACAGCGCAGCATTCATTTAGATCGTACTGAAAATGACATCCAACTTCAGGTGTGTACCCCAACTTTTCAGGACAATCCAAAACAGCGCAAGTGAACGAGTTTGCTCTAAAACAAATAAATTAGTTTTAACCTATCTATCTGTTTTCTGGTAGTACAGATTAAAATACATGGTCAATGAAACATGAATTGCTATATTCGTATAAGGACTTCTTCGTCTTCTTCTAGTAGAGGGCATACTCCTATTACCGTATTTCACAGGTTTAGTTTTTAACGTGGGTTCCGATCCACTCTTTTGTATATGTTACTAGAGCAGGTTCCTTTGTAAGGATAATGCTAAAAAATACTAGAAATTCATTTCATAAAATCTTGAGGTTACGGCGTGATTTATTTATTTATTGTCTTTAACCTCTTGTACCCTAATATAGTGTCGAGATATTTAGTTTTCTGTATATTTTATTGCAAAAATTAAAATATAAAAAATAAATTTTGTATTAGATCCTTCCGTGCCATTCTGTTCTTGGCTCGTTTCCTTTCTTCTTGTACGCTAATATTGCTCCTCTTCAGTATTTCTTCCCATTTTCCTTCTCAGGTTTTCTTCGGTCTTTCTCTTCTCCTGTTAGCCGCTATTCTTGTGTTCATATCTGTTTGGTTTGTGTTTCCTCTGCCATTCTTATGAGATGTCCATACAAGGCTAGCATTTTTCTCGATGGTTTCCTCTGTACTTTAAATTTCTAGGCTGTTTCTTATCTGTTCATATCTAACTCTGTCTAGTTTGGTTAAACCTTCCACTTTCCTTAGAAATCTCATCTCCGTAGCTTGTATTCTGCTTTTACTTCTTTGGTCTAACCCCCAAGACTCGCTCCTATATACCAGAGTTGGTCTATATAAAGTCTTGTACAATGTCATTTTCGTTTTCTTAGCAATTCATTTGCTGTTTAGTGTTTTTCATGCTGAAATAACTTTTGTTGGCTGCTTGAACTCTCCTGTTGATTTCCGGTTGTATGTCTTCCTTACTGGCTAAAACTGCCCGTAGATATGTAAAGCTTTCCACCTCTTCTATTCTTATGTCGTTTAACGTTAGAGTTGTCGTTATCTCTGCTTTCGTTACTATCATAACTTTTTTTTCAATGTTTATCACTATATAGTGTTTCTGCAGTTCCTCATTCCAAACATTTTAATTGTGTTGCATGTCCTCTTCGTTCTTGGCTAATACCACTAGATATTTTGCTGATGATCTAGGACATTCTGTTATCGTTGTTGCCGCGAGATTGTGGTATCCCACTATTACTTTTTCGTTTTATCCTTTATATTCATTAAGATGTTATCCAGATATATTATGAAAAGCAGGGGACCCGGTGCATCTCCCTGTCTTAACCCTTGTGCGGTGATGAATTCTTCAGACATTTCGCATCCTGTTCTAATGTACTTGCTTGTGTTCTCATGTACACTTTGGATTGCTTCTAGTAGTTTGTCACTTATTTGTAGTTTCCTTAGAACTTTCCACAAATGTTCCCTCGGTACTCTATCAAAAGCCTTTTCTAGCCCCCTTTCTAAAGTCACTTTGCGCCTTCTCCAACGTTGCCTCTACTGATTGTCTTAGCTTATTTTCCAATATTGCCTCATACACCTTAGCTGTGGTGCATCTTAATGATATCCCCCTATAATTATTGCAGTCCCTACTATTACATTTTTTATAGATGGGGAGTGGAAAGTATCGCTGCCTTGTCCTAGTCTAGGGATTTTTCCCTTTTTCCATATCTCATTAGATGCTCTAGTAGTAGTTGTTCTCCTTGGTCACCCTTATGCTTTAGTTCTTCTGGTTTTATCATACCAGCTTATTCGTTCTTTAGTTTGTTTAGTACTGTTTTCAGTTCTTCTTCCGTTATTCCTTCTGCTTCTATTCCTTTGACGTTTTCCTGATATTCACTTCCTCCTTGTGCTGCCCCTTCATCGGTAGCTGTTGCTCCTTCCAGTAGTTCTTTAAAGAGCTCCATCCATCTCCTCATTATTTCCTTACTTTCTGATATTATTTTCCCATTATTATCCTGTATATGTTTCATTGTTATTTGTTTATCTTTTTTGCACCATTTTTTTACTTGTTTTATAAACAATTTATTGTTTTCCGTGTAGTTTGTTTTCAGAGTGTTTCCGAACTCTCCCATGAATGTGCTTTAACATCGCTATTATCTGTTTAACCTTATTTCTTTGGATCCTGTATTCAGCCTAGTCATGTCTTTCCTTCGTATTACGGAATTTCTTCCATTTATGTTTCTTGTTTATGTTTATCTTTTTTGCACCATTTTTAACTTGTTTTATAAACAATTTCTTGATTTCCGTGTCGTTTGTTTCCAGAGTGTTTCCGAACTCTTCCCATGAATGTGCTTTAACATCTCTTATTATCTGTTTAACCTTATTTCTTTGGATCCTGTATTCAGCCTAGTCCTTTCTTTCCTTCGTATTACGGAATTTCTTCCATTTCTGTTTCTTGTTCTGTACTTTTTTCTTCACTTCTTCGTTCCACCAGTGTGTTTGTCTTTTATTTGTATTATTTTGTGTTAATCCATAGGTCCTATTGGTCGATTCCGTTATTGTGTTTTTGAAATTCCCCCATTTTCCTTCAATGTTCCTTTGTTTTGTTGTTGCAGTCTTTCTCGCTATACTTTTTATCTCTTTTTGGTATTTTTGTCTAGTGTTTCTATCTTTTAGTTTGTCAACTCTTAATCTTTCTATAATCGGTTCTTTACGGTTTGCCTCTTCTTCTTGGTTGGTTCTCAGTTTAGTTTTTATTTTTATTTTAGTTATCGTTAGATAGTAGTCGCTTACTATTCGCTACCTCTGTTGACCCTCTCATCTGTTGCATTATTCTTTTGTGTGTAATTGGTTATAAAGCAATCTATTGTAGACCTCTCGTTTCTGCTTTCCATTTCGCGAGTGTATTTGTGTTCAAATATTGTGTTTAAAATTACCAATTCGTTTAGGATGCAAAAATCTATTAGTCTTTTTCTGTTGTTATTTTTAGTCAGTTCTCCATGTATTCCCATAATCTCTTTCAAACTTTAATTTTTGTTCAATACTCTTGCATTGAGGTCTCCTATCATGTAAATGGGCTCTGCTAACTTGTATTCTATTTGGAGTTTTTCCCTGAAATCTTCTTTGTTAGCTTGTACACTCCCGGCCTCGTTTAAGGCGTATATGATCATTAGGTTTGCTGTAAAGTTATGTTTATCTTCTATTCTGATTGTCATTATTCTTTCATTTATAGATTTCAATTCCCTAATAGATGTATCTATCTCTATTCGTATTATGCATCCTACTCCTGGTCTTGCTCTCACATTTTGTTCGACACCACTATGTATTAATATGTGTCCATTTTTTGTCTTGTTACTATGCTTCCTTTCCTCTTTGTTTCCGTTATTGCCAATATATCTGTTGGTTGGGGTTAATTATCTTTATTACTTCGTCTTAGGAAATCATCACATTGCAGAAATATTAATATATCATAGACACTACATAGATTGATTTATTTACTATTCTTTCATCTCTATAGTCACCTACCCAGCTGCTACGATCTTCAATACAAACCGCCACATATCTATTCTTCCTTTTTCGAATTTCTCTTCTAGCTCTATTTCTTTTTTTCTATTTAGGCTTCTTATATTCCATGTTCCCATCCGGACTAACTTTTCTTCTCTCTTCTCCGACTCTGTGTTATGTTTATGTCTCTTTAAAGTCCTGTCATTGTTAAGTTGCCCTGGTCTCATCTTTCTGCTTCCTTTAGTGTGCTTATTTAGTTTTTTGCCGCTTCTATTAGCCACTTCTCCTTGTTGTTCTATTTGTATGTCTTGTCTTGTCATTGATTATCAGTTTCTGGTATCCTATTTTTATTTTATTTCCCTTGTTAATTTCCTCTCTTGCGATACTTCTTATTTCTTTTTGTATTTCCCTTTCCAACTTTGTTAAGTAATTATCAATGTATTTTTTTACCTTTGAGTTTATTTTTGGCTTTCATTACTTCTTGATATTTGTCCCATGCCGTGATTATGGCAGTCAAATATTTTCGAAATAAACTTTGTATAAATAAATAATCAGAAAAAGCATTATTTGGCGGTGCAATGACAGTTAAAAAAAATAAGTGTTCATTCTTCAATATCATAGCTTGCAGCCTACATAGAAAAAATATGAAATAAAAGAAAAACTTACTGTCCACAAAAACATCCACCAATGCAATCTTTTATGGTAAGTTCCTTGGGAACTTGGTCACGTATATTGTACAGCTTATTTTTATACAAACACTGTTTTGCTGGGATGCTGTCCAGATGAGAACAGTCGTACTTTACTGGGCAGCAATCACCTGGGTTTTCGTAGATAGGTTTGCACTGGATGTCTTCATAGAGGGTGTGGAGGTGTTTCTTGCAACCTCCATCACATTGTGCTATGAAATAATCAACGATATAAGTTAGAGATGAACGACTAATCATAAAACATAGAATCATAAAACCAAAGTTATCAATAATGACGATGGGTCATAGCCATCTGATGTAACTGTTGTCAACTGATGTATCGAACCAGACCAGTTTTAACGACAGTGAGTACGTTTATAAAAGTTCCTACTTATTGGTGTGGAGGTGTTTCTTGTAACCTCCACTACATTGTGCTATGAAATGATCAACGATATAAGGTAAAGATGGAAATTTAATTATAAACCAATTGTATGTATATTATGATCAATGCAATCTATATTACAAGTACTACATGCAGTTATCACCTGAGTAGTATCTCTGGCGTTCGTTTGAATGTTTTACTTTGATCTGAAGATGGATATTGTGGAAATTTCATATAAGAGAAAATTGAAGCAATACTCCATTGTTATTTTATTAACATACCAATAAAGTTTATTATTTCTAAGTCTGGCTTTGCATTGGCTTGGTAATGACCATTAACTATGAATATAAAGCTGCAAGGGGTCATATTTGGAAATTTCTCTGACCTACGACTGAATACTATATTTGGGATATGTCATAATTTTATGGTTTGGTTTATAAACACATTTTCTTATCTCATAAAACATACAACTAGCGTTCTTCTAGGTCAAAGTAATCTTTGATCTCTGATTAATAATACGCTATGGACAGCACTGAATTATGTTTTACATGTAGGTTAATATTTGAATGAATGAATTAATATGAACAATAATTAGGGAACATTGATTAGTTTCAATAAAAGCAATAGTTATATTATTAATATATTGTTATAGTCAAAATTGTTTATCACTGAAACCAACAGTTGTATTATTATTATTATTAGCATTGTTAGTAATAATAATCTTAGTGCTAAGATGTTTCAGGTTTGTCTATGAAATTGGTTATAAACACATTGTTTTGAAACACTTATGCAAAAAAATATTATATTTTTAACTTTCATATTTTACATTTTTTAAATAACATTCCACTTTCTTTTTTAAATAGCTGATAGTATGAGAAAATATTTAAATATATACTTGCCTGTATAACTAGCATTATGAAAAATATCTAAACATATTTTGCATAACTTATTTTATTTATTGATATCTTATTAAGTAATTATGCCAAAGTAAAATGGACAAAAATATTTTGAAAATAGTTTTGATTAATGTATGTGTTTCACTGCCAGAGTAATGTCGATATGAACCACACATAGAAATGTTATTTATGACTTACCTTGCGCGTAATTGATTATCACCAACAAACTCAGACATAATTTGTACATGGCTGGGCAACAGTATAACACATATCAATACTTAAAAATATAGAAAATTCTCCTATGTAGGAGCAATTGGATTGCTTCTTGATAATTTTGTTTATAATGTATCAGCAAAGATTGTACAAAAATCCATCGCGAGATAGGATTACGTGATATCGTTATAACGCCAGAGAGTTACGTATTACAGTACGAATGAGGAATTTTTGGACGAAGCGACAAAGGAAGACTCAGGAATTACGAAATAAGTATTGTAGTAGTTAATAGTACTCCATGGCCGTATGTTATTTAATTTCATATTGTCGACGTGTTTTATGTAGGTATATACGAAAAATCGTTTTTCTCGAGAGGACTTAAGCTGTATAATAAGATGCCCTCTCACATAAAAAATGAGACCAATATTCATCAGTATAAAGCTCAGGTGAGGGAATACGTTGTTCCAATTGATCTGTAACCACAAATTGGTAAAATATTGTAATATGAAAATTGTATTTACTATTTGTGTCTTTGCTATTGCATTGTTATTTTTGTTGTTTTGTTGTGTTATATGTTGTCATGTATATATTTATATATATATATATATATATATATATATATATATTCTTTATTATTATTATTATTATATTTTAAAATTAATTCGATATACCTATCAATTAAATTTGGGTTTCATTATATTTGAATTTGTTTGATTGGTATATTGCAGATGTATTTTATATGCTTACTTGTTTGTCCAAAAATGTTTGCTGCTCGTTATTCTGGCCATGTTAGTGAATTTTAAGTTTAGAAGATTTATAAATCATTGCGGCGGTGAGAAAAGCATAACTTATTTTGCCAAAAATAAGCTTGATGTTTGTTTTAAATAAAAATCGACAATTTCGGACGTGTAATGTAATATTCCATTTCAGCATGAAATAAAATAGTAGGAATGGTCATTCAGAGGGCGAACTGAAATATTACTGTATTTTGTGCGGAAAGCAATAAATTATTTGGTGATTTGCTATTTAAGTAACTAATGTCATTCATAAAAATTGTAATTTATAAATAAAACTGCTACATTTGAAATGTTGAAACTGCAAAAATGAGCTTGAAGGCGTCGAAGGAACGACTGAGGTATTACGAAATGAGTACTGTAATAGTACTACATTTAATTCCCGACTGTTTTCTGGATGTATATTTTAAAATTTTAAAGCGTTTTAACTGGTATTCAAACCCTTTATGTGATTTTCTTCATAGAAACGCCAATCGAAAGAGAATTTTTGAATATATTATTCCAAATTTTATATTTTGAAGATACAAATTCCCCCCCCCCCACATTTTTGTTTCTCAGAAAATATCTGTTGTTTTTATTATTAGTGTAAGTATGGAAAGATCCCTGGTAAATTGAAGCTCATGAAGCAAAGTAGATGTGAATCCCCTTTTCAATATCCATCCTTCAAACATGTCACGAACGGTGGTAACAAGCACTCGCACTTAGCTTCGCCTTGGGTAAACGTATCTCCGATATCAAGAATGGTGCTTCCAAACTTGCATTTGGCGTCTACAAAAGAAAAGAAAATTAATACTTAACTATATTTTACTTTATATTTAATTGTGCATAATGCATTTAAATGCTCTTCCTTTACTTATCAATGAAAGCACTGTGTTAAGAGAAAAAAAATGAAAATTGGTAATATCTAAATGTCCATTAGCAGTCCACACTGCTTTACTACATTAAATCTTAGCAGTGTTATTCATAATAATTTAAACCGTGGTTTAGCGGTGGTTTACAAAGGGTTGCCAATCTTACTAAGATTAAACTACCGTTAAACTGCGGCTTAAATTTTTACGAATAACCCTTATACTTTACTACATTTAAACTGGCACAAATGGCTAATCTGATTAACGCAACATTATATCAATAACTAGTAGTATTAGATTTCGGGTATTATGTGACCACTGGACAAGTAGATCAAATGTTGAGTTCATTCAACATTTCATGAAAATCAGGAGTAACATCCTATATTTTTGTATTATTATTCTTTTTCTTCTTTTCAGCCTTCTGTCGTCCATCTTTGGACATACCTCCCCAAGTTGCTTTCATTCCTCTCTACTACTTGCTATTTCAGTCCATTTATTTCCTGCATGTTTCTTAATGTCATCTGCCCAACGCATTTGTGGCCTTCCTCATCCTCTCGTATTTTCCCATGGTCTCCAGTGTACAATAAGTTTGTTCCATCTTTCATCGATTTGTCTGATGCTGTGACTAGCAAATTTCCATTTTAGCTTTGCAGCTTCCTCTCTTACATCTTTAACTTTAGTTTTTTCTCGGATCCATACGTTTTTCTTAAAATCTGATGGTCGAATGTGGAGCATCTGTCTTTCCATAGCTCTCTGAGCTGCAGCAGTTTTCTCTATATTGCCCTTTGTGAATGTCCATACTTGTGCCCCGTATGTAAAGACAGGAAGTATGCACTGATTAAAAATTCTTGTTTTTAGGTACTGTGGGTACTTCTTGTTTTTTAGGATAAAACTCAGCTTTCCGAAAGCTAGCCATGCAAGCCTAATTCTTCTTTTTATTTCGCGGGTTTGATTATTTTTGTTGAGTTTTATTAGTTGTCCCAGGTATTTATATATTCGGTAACTTGTTCGATTGATTTGTTTCCTATTTGTACTGTAGCATCTTCCTCTGTATTAGTTAGTATCTTTGTTTTCGAATAATTCATTTTAAGACCAATCTTTGAGACTTGATGGTCTAGCTCTCTTAACATCTTCTGTAGCTCTGCTTTATTGTTTGCAAATAATGCTATGTCGTCCGCGTACCTTAAGTGATTTAGTCGTTGTCCACATATTTTGATGCCACATTCATCTTATTCCAAATTTTTAAAAACATCCTCCAATGCTTGACTAAATAATTTGGTGATATAGTGTCTCCTTGTCTTACGCCTCTTGCAATCGTTTTTGGTTTAGTTCCTTCATGTATTTGTACTGATGTGGCAGCATTTTGGTAGATGTTTGACAGTGGCTAGTGTATCTATAATCGATCCGGCTGTTTATTAGGGAGTTCTTTATTGCCCAATGTTCTATGCAATCGAAAGCATTTTCGAAATCTACATATGCTACGAATAATGGTATTTTGTATTCGTTTACTCTCTCTATTAAGATCTTCATTGTCAGCAGATGGTCTTGTGTGCTTAATCTCATCCTGAAGCCTGCATGTTCTCTGGGTTGGTAATCATCGAATTTTCTGGTAAGTCGGTTTGTTAGTATTTTGGTATTTATTATGATACTTAGGAGAGTTATGGGACGATAGTTTTGTAATTCTCTCTTGCCTCCTTTTTTGAATAGAAGTAATGTAATAGCTTCGTTCCAATTATCTGGAATTTTCTTTTCTGTTAAAATTTGATTTAGAAGAAGAAAGTAGAAGCTTTAGAAGAAGAAACATGATACTTATGAGAGTTATGGGACGATAGTTTTGTAATTCTCTCTTGTCTGCTTTTTTGAATAGAAGTAATGTAATAGCTTCGTTCCAATTATCTGGAATTTTCTTTTCTGTTAAAATTTGATTTAGAAGAAGGTGCAGACAATCAATAACAGGTTTTCCTCCAATTTTTACCATTTCGGCAGTTACTCCGTCCTTGCCCGCTGCCTTATTGTTCTTTCATTGTTTCAGTAACGCTCTTATTTCTGATTTGGATATTTCGGGTTGAAGTTCCGAATTTATGTTCACTATCTTTGATGTAAGTCGATTTCTTACGCCTTCTTGCGGGTCTTTCTTTGATTGGTACATGTCCGAGTAGTAATTTTCAATTATTCTCATAATTTCTGTTTTAGTATTTGCTTCATTGCCTTTTTGATCTTTGAGTTTATTTATTTCTGATTTGCCCAGTCTGAGTCTTAGACATTTCATGTTTTTGTTATTTTCGATGATGGATTGTACTCTGTCTTCTTGTGTTCGCATTCTTTCTTCTTTTATCATTTTCTTAATGGTTCTATTCAGCTCTGTGTATTGTATTGATTGTCTCATCCCCTGTTCATTCAGTATTCTTCTATGTTCGATTAGTTTTCTTGTTGGTTCGTTTATGTAATTATCTTTTTTGCCCTCTGTTTTTGCTACTTCTTTTGCTATGGTAACTAGTGTTTTTGTGAGTTATTTTTCTATTCGGTTTATATCCTTCTCCTCCTGATTTATTTTTTCTGCTATACAAGCTCTTATTTTTTCTATATATAAACTTTTGTTGCAGTTTATTCATATCAAGTTTTCTATTTCTGGCCTTTATATTTCGTATCGTGCCATGGTTAATGTCTACGCTTAATTTTGATTTAACCAGCGTATGGTCGCTGCCGGTGCTAAATCTGTTAAGAACTGTTACACCTATACCAGCGGATTTATTAGTAGAGAGAATAAAATCGATTTCAGTTTTTGTTATCGAGTTTGGACTAATCCAGGTCCACTTCCTTTGAGGCCTTTTATTGAAAAATGAATTCATGGTATACAGTTCTCTTTCTTCCATAAAGTTAATTAGCCTAACACCTGGGTCATTTCGATTTCCGTAGCCGAAGTTTCCCATTTTGGTCTCATCTTTGTCTAGTTTTTTGTCTAGTTTCGCATTGAAATTACCCTTGATGAAAGTCAGGCGAGTCTTATGTTGATCCATGGCTTTGGTGATATCTTCATACAAAATTTCCACGTCTTCGTCTTCGTATGTACTTGTTGGGGCATACACCTGGATGATTTTTAATGTTACTCTTTTTGATTTGATTATGAATTAGGCCACACGGTTTGATAATCCCTTAAAGGCCTGTATGTTTTTGGACAGTTTCTTATCTACAATGAACCCGACGTAACCGTTGGTATCATTTTTGTTACTTTTCCAATAGAGTGTGTTACCTGAGTTTAGTATCATTCGTTGTTCGTCTTTCCGTCTCGTTTCTGCTAACCCTATTATGTCCCAGTTTATGTTTGTGAGCTCTTCTTCTAGCTCGTGGATTTTGACGTCTTGATTCATTGAACGGATATTATATGTTCCGATTGTCAAGTTAAGTTTACGTTTACGCAGGTGTTTGTTTAGAATCATAAGCGATTTTTTTGCCTCCCCCAAATTCCGTAACGCAGACCTTAGAGGTGTGGGATTTGACTTTACCCACCTGGGGACTCAATTCCTTTGTTTTATAAATCTCCATGATTTTTGGGGGGGTTTTAGCCGTAAAACACCACGCTGGCCAGACGGGTTGGTGATTTGGAGTGTTGAAGAAAAGTTTTAATAAAATAAAGACCCCTAGCCCTCGAATGCTCTAATAGCGTCGGGGTCGGAAACGAGCAAGAGTTGATCAAGAGAGATCTCATAGGGAAGCTGAAAGATAGAAGGGATCTCACACAAGACATGTTGAAATAAAGTGAGAATCCAGCTAGGGTACCTCGGGATTGCCACCCCCGTATTCACAAGAAGTGAACCCCCGAGGAAATGTATTATTATTATCATTAATTAATTTACCTGCTTTTCGCCCTGCCACGGGTCCTTTCACGATAGTCGTCGAAACAATAGCTGCAATATAACATATAATAATAATAATGGTTGATACCTTTATAACTGATAACTTACGGCAAATCCAATTATGGGGGCAGCAGGAAAATGCAGTGCGGTATACTGCAGCACAATAATTTCGTATATCCTTAGTGTGTCTGATCTCTGCGGAGCAAGTAGTCTTCCTGCAGAAGGGTTCAACATACTCTCCCTGGAAACCTTTTTGGCATATGCAAGTTAGGCATTCTCCTCCTGGTGGGACAAAACGCTGTCCTTCGAGGACGGTTTTCTCGCCGACCTCGCATTTTACTTTTGTGGTAGCTGCAGATTATAAGAACAATATTCATCATTAGTTTAATCCACTTCTACTACACCGTCACTATTAACATGCAGTTGAGATTATGGAAACGTCTCCTATTGGTTGTTGGTGTAACGAAAAACTAACCGCTGATTCAGGTTTATTAGAAACTGAAAGATTGTGTCTTGTTAAACCCGTTTCTATCTGTTGTATCTTAGCAGTTCATGTATTTTTGAAGAGACCCCTGTAATATCTAGTAGATATGTTATTACCAGTTCTGGATCATAAATAAATGCATGCAGGAACATTTAAAAAGTATTTCTTTTTATCACATAACTATGTGGACGTAGATAGATTTTCATGTTAAAATTTTGTAAATAATGTTTTCATGGTTTTCAAATACTTACAGCAAATCTGGTCTACAGCACAGCATTTATTTAGATCGTACTGAAAATGACATCCAACTTTAGGTCTGTATCCTATCCATTCAGGACAATCCAAAATAGCGCAAGTGAACGAGTTTGCTCTAGAACAAATAAATTAGTTTTATTAACACTTGAGGATTTTACTTCGTGATTAATTTTATACGAGAGGGATGAAACTTGCTTAGCCTAGCATTGAAAGACTGGTTTTACATTTTCATAATAATTTGATCAACATAATCTCCTACAGGTTCAAAGCACTTCATTCACCGATGCTGTAAAGCTTTGATCCCATTGTGAACGGGTCGTTTCTTTCAGGTCTGCAAAGTAAGAACCAATAACGCACTTGAACTCTTCGTCCGTAGAAAATCTCTGTCAATCTAGGAAAATTTTGAGCTTGGGGAATAGTGGAAAATCATAGCGAGCCAGATTAGGCGAGTACACTGAGTATGGAAGGTAGTAATCGTACTTTAATTCATGAATTTTAGCCATAACTATGACGCTGGTATTCGTCCTTTATCCTGATAGAAAATGATTTTCTGATTCTAGAATTTCGAAATTGCTCCAAAATGTTAACATAGTATGCGCCATATATTGTTCGTCCCTTAGGAAGATAATCGATTATCAAAATTTCGTGTCCATTCCTGTATACTGGAAGCCATAACCTTGCCAGCTGATTATTTTTTTGTGATCGCTTTCTTTGAAGTCGCGCAACCAGGTTCTGTCCATTACTTTGATTGCAGATTGGTATTTAACGTGTAATAATGAAACCAAATTTCATCGGTGGTAACAAATTGTCGCATAAAATCGGTTGTTTTTTTCTTGAACTGACCCAGAGAGTTTTGTGTAAGTTTATTCCAATGTGGTTTTGGGAAAATTTAAGCAAGCGCGGACGGTATTTCATACCTAACTATTTAGTTACAATACTGTATAGCCACTATTTTCAGATCTTTATAATATTGGGTATTTCATTCAATATTGGTCGTCTGTTATCATTGCCATACGGTGGATTTCAATGACCATTTCTGTTGTAGTGACACTCTTTGTGGTCCAGAGCGGGGTTTAACTTGGATACACGTTCGACACATTTAAACTCAGCAACCCTTTTTTTATGGTTGCATTTGATAGAGCACTTGCTTCATCATTTTTCATTTCATCCAAAAATTTTGATCAAACTCTTAATAAAAATTAATTTGATAACAGCGCGATGTGCCAATATTTTCTTTGCTAACAAAAAACAAAACTCATATTTTATTAACAGCTGCTACAAAGATACTACTTGCCGCGTGGTCATTGAGAGGCCATTTATTTTCGAAATAATCAGTGTATAAATCAATAATCTGCATGGAACAGTAGTTAATAATTTAAAAAAATATCAAGTGCTGCCCTTAAATTTTCAGTCATTTGCCTGCAGCTAATGTTATACGCATGTTTTTCCAATAATATAGAATTAAAATAAAACCTACTGTCTACAAAAGCATCCAACAGTGCAATCCTTTATTGTAAGTTCCTTGGGAACTTCTTCACGTATATTGTACAGCTTATTTTTATACAAACACTGTTCTGCTGGGATGCTGTCGAGATGAGAACAGTCGTACTTCACTGGGCAGCAATCGCTTGGGTTTTCGTAGATAGGTTTGCACTGTATGTCTTCATAGAGGGTGTGGAGGTGTTTCTTGCAACCTCCACCACATTGTGCTATGAAATAATCAAAGATATAAGTTAGAGATGGACGACTAATCATAAAACATATGCTTAATCACTTATATTTTGCCAAAGTTATCAATAATGACGATGGGTCATAACCATCTGATGTAACTGTTATCAACTGATGTATCGAACCACACCAGTTTTAACGACAATGAGTACCCTTATAAAAGTACCTAGTTATTGTTATTGGTGTATTCATTACAAGCATATTTATAGTCATTGATATATTTCTAGAATTAACTTTTTGTACTTTTTACACAGCTACCCCCAGTGGCAGGATTGAGTACTATCTTAAAAGCGACCCCCAATTGTTCGAATAAGTTTTATCAAGACGCCAATAAGTTTGTTAATTTTTGAATCTGGTTGATCAATGGCCCAGCATTAGCCATTATAAATATAACTACACATATAAAGTTAAAAGGGGCCATATTTGAACATTTCTCTCATGCACTGCTGAAGAATATACAGGGTGTCCAAGATAAGGATGAACAGCATGGGGATCTCGAAAACCGTAAAAGTTACAAAGGCGGTTAAAAGAGAAAAAAGTTGCGCAATTTAGTGGTCAGTAATATTCTGTTGAGAAAACCAGAAAATTACGCTTACTTCCGGAGATATTCGACGAAATCCGAAATTTTGCGATATCGTTTTTGTTTTACTGAAGTTATTTGAAAATGTTTAAAAAAACAAAAGGCACTTTCTCATTGCCACTTTTTGAACTTTAACAACGATTATAAATTTTCAGTACAACGTTTCGTTTCGAAGAAATCATCATCAACTTTATATTCCGCTTGTAAATCAGCGGAAGTTTCTGGTTTTCTCAACAGAATATTACTGACTGCTAAATTGCGCAACTTTTTTGTAATTTAACCGCCTTTGTAACTTTTACGGTTTCCGAGATCCCCATGCTGTTGATCCTTATCTTGGACATCCTGTACAAGGGTTATATTATAATTTTAGGACTTGGTTTATGTGTAATAATCTCATTTCATAAAAAATACAAAAAGCTTTCTTCGAGGTCAAATTAATCTTTGAACTCTGATTAATAGTGTGCTATGGGCAGCACTAAATTATTTTTTATACAGGGTGATTCAAAAGTATGGTCCAAACGTCAAGATATAAATGGCGATGTTAAAATAAGTAAAAAATGCCAATAAACTCACGTCCAATTCACAATGGTTTTCCCGCTGCAATAACCACATACAGGGTGTCTTAAATAGAGCAGGATTGCATGGGTATCTTTGTTATTTTGAAAGCTTGAGACCTGGTTAAATGGGCAATGTCATGCAGTTTTGTATACTGGTTCAGATTATGTTGAAAAATGTTTAAATGTCCGAGTAGACATTGAGCACTTAGAAATATTATAACACCATGTAAATCATTTCCCAATATGCCACAAAATACATTAAAGAAGAACCGCAATTGCGTTTGCCATGGAATCACTATGGGTGGATTGTCCTGAGCCCAATAGTGTACGTTATGATGATTAAATAATCCACAATTAGAAAATCAGGATGCATCTATCCATAAAATTGTATTTATAAAATCACCATTTTACGTAATTTTGTTGATTAACCTTCTGCAAAATATTAATCTACGGATGTTATCATTTGCTTGTAAAGTATGACAATTTATAAGGGTTATATATGCAATTTATAAGGGTAAAACTTGTACTATTTTAAAATTGTTGATTCTCTAGATTTAGACAAATTAACTTGATTTTCTATTTGCCGAGTTGAAATGTTCGGATTAGCAAACATTTAACGTTTTCAATTGTTTTTTGCCAATAACTGTCAGAATTTAGAGCATTTTTGATAATTTATTGTTATTTGTCTACTTAGTTGTATTACGTTTTTTTAAATTTTTTACATTTGTTTTAAAAAGAATTAAAAAAATAAAAATAAAAATGGGAATAATTAATACTTCACACATTTATCATTTTGACATAGGTTGTTATACATCGTTGAAAAGAGGAAAAGAAAGTCTATTTAGACGTATAAAAATCAAATATGGCGGCCATTTATAATAAGAAAGTTGGTATTAATATCTCAGAAACCGCCATCTTGACTTTTGTTTTGATTTGATTCTCAAGTTTGTGCAATCGAACCAAGTAAATTTTATTTTAAACTTTTTTCCGCACCTTTAATATTTATGAATATATCGGAGTTTTTAGAAAATCGCGATTTTTTGTTTTTTTTGAATAACTTCTAAACTGCTCTGACTTTTAAATTTTTGTTATCATAATCTGAATCAGCATATAAAACTGCACAATATCGCCCATTTAATCATATCTCTAGCTTTAAGAATAAGAAATATACCCATGCAATCCCACTCTAGTAACAACACCCTGTATACAGGGCCCGCCAATAAAAAAATAAAGTATTAGGTGGCTGTTATTTTGTTTTTATTTGACGTTTCGTCGTGTGGTTGTTACGAATCGATAGATAAATACTTGCATTTTATACCGTTAATGGTGAAAAAATATTATGGGCCTTAGTAATCAACAAAATAATAATAGTAATAATAATAATAATAATTTATTTGTATGTCGACTCTCAGTGGAGCATTACATTGTTAATATTACACTTATTAATGTGTAAAATTCTTGAATTTTGGATGGAAACCAAGTCGTTTGTGCAAACCCAGATCAATCTCGATTTGTGTGAGCTCATTGTACAAATTGTATTTATTTTAATATTAATTTATGTTGTTTCACTGCCAGAGTAATGTCGATATGAACCACATATAGAAATATTATCTATAACTTACCTTGTGCATAATTGATTATCACAAACAAACTGAGAACTAATTTGTACATGGCTGGGCAACAGTATAACACATACTGGATCATTGCTCCTATGTTATATATGTAAAACCGAACTTTGATCATTTTAATAATAATTAATCAGCAAAGATTATACATAAAACCATCACATACAAGTAATTTGCATACAGTATGTACATACAAAACAGTTGTGAATCAGGCGAAGAATTTGTTTTGAAAATATGCCTTACATAATTAAAATTGGAAAAAAGGAAAACATGCTTTTGAAAATAATACAGGGTGTCCCGAAACCTCCACTAAAGCTTCAAGTAGCAGGCTTCGTGTAGCATATTTAAGGTCGGTCAACAGGGCATATGCCCGGGGCCCCGGGAGCTAATGGGGCCCAACACCAAACTGCTTCTTTAATTAAACATTATTTTTAAAAATTCTATATTCACTTTTTCATTTAGTGGGGGCCTCACAAGTCTCTTAACATACTTAGTCATCTCCTAAATTACACTTATCACTAATTTTTGTATAAAATATACAACTTTTATAGAATACTATTTTCCCTAAATTTTCTGACAAAACAATTCCAAGGAGAGCCATGATAGTTATACCAGATCATATTATATCAGGTGAAAATGAAGCATTGCTTTAAAAACTTAAAATATTTAATTAAATAAATTGCACTTTTTAACAGTTTAAAAACATATTTGTTCATCTTCTCTTGCGATACGTGAAACATCCTGTTTACTCATAAGATCAGTTGGATTAATACGCCATATCTCTTATACTCTTTCCATCTTCCATACAGTGTTCCTTGCCTAATACGAGTCCTTCTTGCACGTGGCGAATGGCGGGATTATGCATTCGCATTTCGCTCCATCTTTCTCAAAGGTATCCCCAATTTCCAGAAGATGTTTACCAAATTTGCACTGCAACTCTAAACAGAGGCATTATTCATGAAGCAGCTGGTGCTATAGGAATATAATATTTACCTGAATTTTGCTTTGCCTTTGGTCCAGAAACGATGTTATCATTTTTAGAGGCTGCAAGATTTAAATATGCACAATTATGAGAAAACTAAATACAACAGTTTTTGATGAGGGGGTTTGTTGTGACTTTAAGCTTTAAAAACTGATTTGTGTCGCTAATTGTGTAATTGTGCCATATTCAACACACATTGATTAATGAAACTTCAAAATTGACAGTAAAATTACAAGTTTCAGTTGTTCACTGTCATGGCTACGGCCATTTTTACATGTTAAATTTTTACACCATTTTTTTTTTCTGGTAGCACATCGATAGTAGATTTAAATGTAATTTGGTAGATATTGTGTTTCTAAAAATTTGTTTAGCCTTGCACTTTTTTCTCTAAAATAATCGAAGAAGCAGGAAAATGAACACATGTGGTTTTACATGTTAAATTCCTATGTATACCAAACCAATTCAACATCGAGTATATATTAGTCGAAACTTTATCTTAACTAAGGCGGTTGAAAGTAGCACAAGAAAGTGCCACGAAACAATTGGTTTAGCCAATAGAAGATTTTCACAAAATAAACAAAAATATTTAAACTTAACAGTTTCTTCTAAGATACATATAATATTAATTTAATCCCTTTAAAATAATTTTAGTCTAACGACCACTATATGTATAGACTTTAGAAAATACATCTGTAGAGAGTTTATAATAAACTGCATGGCGCGCGTGTATGTAGAGATTATCATAAATTTTACTTACAACATAGCCATTCATACGGGCAGCAGTCGCTGCCAGCAAGGTATACAGGGGCACAATTATCTTTGATATCCTTGCTGTGGCGCACTTCCGCGGAGCAAGTGTCTTTGGTGCAGAAGGGTTCCACGTACTCGCCCTTGAAGCCCTTCTGGCATACGCAAGATGTACACTTCAGATCGGGTGGATTGAAGCGGTCACCTTCTATATATGTTGCATTTCCAACCTTGCACTGAGATGCCTCATCGATCGGTGCTGAAATTTTTAAATTGGGCACGTGCAGAATTTTTGACGCTATATACTCCACAGGAATAATACCAAACGAATGGCTAACATCAACCTTTATAACGCTTCCTAAAAAGACAAACGCAAAGCTTTGTGCAGACCACCGCACCATAAGCCTTATGAGCCACACATTAAAAACATTTCTAAAGGTGATACAATACAGAATACACGGGAAACTGGAACAAGAAATAAGCGAATCACAATTCGGGTTCCGAAAGGGCCTCGGTACGCGAGAAGCACTTTTTGCTTTAAACGTCCTGACGCAGCGATGCTTAGATGTCAATCAAGACCTATATATATGCTTAATCGATTACAATAAGGCTTTTGACAAAATACGACACGACCGCCTGATCCACCTGCTCAAAGAAAAGACGCTTGACACTAGAGATATTCGAATCATTACCAACCTGTATTATAATCAAAAAGCAATAATCCAAATAGACGGCAATACATCGGAAGAAATCGGAATAAAGAGAGGTATAAGACAGGGATGTGTACTATCAGCAACACTATTCAACTTATATGCAGAAGAAATCATGAAGAAAGCACTAGATGGCGAAACAATAGGGGTAAAAGTCAATGGCATCCCGATAAATAATATAAGATATGCTGACGACACAGCTCTAATTGCAACTAACTTAGAAGACCTTCAGAGAATCCTCAACAAAGTGACAGAGGCAAGCGAAGAATGTGGACTCTCTCTAAACGCGAAGAAGACCAAATTCATGGTAATGACAAAAACACCACAAAATAACGAAAACATCTACGTACACAATGAACTCATAGAAAAGGTAACAAAGTACAACTATTTGGGCACAACCATTAACCAAGATAACGACTGTTCAATGGAGATAAAAATTAGAATAGCAAAAGCTAGAACAGCTTTCATGAAAATGAAAAAAGCTCTATGTGGAAAAGATCTAAGCCTAGAACTAAAAACAAGATTAACGGCATGCTATATACAACCAATTCTAATGTATGGAGCTGAAGCATGGACACTTAAAAATGCGGACATCAAAAGGTTAGAGGCTTTTGAACTGTGGATGTACAGAAGAATATTGAGAATACCATGGACGGACCGAATAACAAACATAGAAGTAATTAGAAGAATGAAGAAAGAAAAGGAAATTATAAACATCATTAAGACGCGGAAATTACAATACCTGGGACACGTGACTAGAGGGGAGAAGTACCATCTGCTCCAAATAATAATACAGGGGAAAATACAGGGAAAAAGAAACGTTGGAAGAAGACGACACTCATGGCTGAAAAATTTGCGAGACTGGTTCAATTGCAACACAAACCAACTATTTAAAGCGGCTATCTCAAAAGTACGCATAGCGGTGATGATTGCCAACCTTCGGACCGGAGAAGGCACCTGAAGAAGAAGAAGAAGAATTTTTTAAAAACATGATTTGCATTGTATAAAGCGCCTGTTTGAATAATTGCACTTTCATTTGAATACATTTCGGTAAATAACTTTGTCCAGGGCTATCTCATAATATACTTATTATACTTATGTTTCCTCAATTATAATGATATCCATTTATCACTACCAGATCCATTATACCCTGCCAGCCGTGTATAATATATTTATTCACTACCGAAATGTCATTTGGACTTTTGTAATTTGTAGCTTTCAAAGAATTAAAACGTCGCTATAAACCAGGTACTCGAGCAATATATCGCATAGAGTCCGTCGGCGTTTAGACCGCTACGCCACCGCAACACTTCTATGGCAGCAATTGCTAACCATCAATGTAATTTAATCTATCACGAGTGTGGCTCTTCTATTTAATTTTGTCCAGTAGTTCGCATGTGTCACCAATTAAATTGAAATGTCAAAACATCAACATCGTTTACATATACGTAAAGAGTATTTTGAAGTGCTATAAAATATAGTCGTGGACAAAGTATAGTATACTACTCGCTTATAATGGCTATTAATCACGAGAACGACGTTTACGGAGCAAACCGTCAGGCGAGTGGAGTAAATCGTTTGAGTAAATCATTCATTATTACACGCTCATTGTAAAATATACTGTTATTTATCAACCGATTTGAAAAACTTTTTTAATTGAATTCAACATAACAAAAGCTATTAATTGCTATTATTATTGCTAGTAATATAGCTAATTACAGGCTAATAGATAAATACATAAATACAATAGTTACTTACGGCATACTTGTCCAACTGAGCAGCACTTTCCCAACTCATATTTAAAGCTGCAGCTGAAATTGGGCCTAACTCCAAGCCACTCTGGACAATCTAACACAGCACATGTAAACGATAATTCCCTGTAATAATATTGAAATATTGAGTCATATTTAGTATACATGTAACGTAACATTTGGCGAGTAACATGTTACTTATTAGCAGATGTTTTTTTTTGCAAATGGTGAGATATCCAGATTTGAGGCATTATGCTTACTCATTGCAGTGACATGCTACGAAGCAATTCTTGTATATCTCACTGTCGGGCACAGTTTCGCCAATTTTGTAGGTTTTGCCTTGAAGCAGACATTTGTCTGTTGGGCTCTGCTCTATATGTGAGCAATTATACTTCACGGGGCAACAATCTGTTGGCTTTGCATATATTGGTTGACAGCCGATGTCTTTGTAGAGAACCTGAGGTTCATTGCAACCTTCAGGACATTCCCCTAGGAATAAATAAACATAAAAATATAATTAAGGAAATTCTTCCTAATCGTTAAGTTTTTGATTTTTTCAACAGATTTGAAAAATATGTTACTCATTTTTTTAACTCTGAGATTAAAATATAGTTACGCATCAAATATTTGAATTAATCAATGCACTCAAAAACCTCTTATCTACTCTTAGCGTTAAAAAGTATGATTAGTCAAATGAGAAGAACGTACCAGTTCTTTTTTCGGCAGTGAATGTAATTAGCAACAAGAATAGTTTGTGACAACTATATTTAGATTTTTATTAGAGAAAATATGAGCAAATGCAATATAATTCGTATTGTCTTGAGTTTGATGGTATGTGGATGACAGACATAATAACCTTGGTATTTATAATAGTAACAACAATTTATCTTAATTTATCATCAGAAGAGTTGACAATAAGGTGCTTCAATGACAATATTTGAATTTTTAATACGCAATATATAAACACGTTTTTCCTAAAACAACCAATGTGGTTTTGCAATAACAACAACAAACTAATTGGACAATTGCTTTACTTTAGATTTGTAGTAATGTTTTCCATATAAGTTTAGTGTTTATGGGTGTACTTGAATAGTAACTTGAGTAATACATGAATAATTACACTTTTGTGAAGTGCCCAGAGCGCATTTGAATTAAGAGCTACCAACAAGTTTTGCTACATGAGTGTTTTAGAATATCTTGAAGTGTAGTCAATTTGAATCGGAATATGGTCAATGTGTAGCGGTTTGCAGGTTGTGGGTGAAAACACTGTTTGTTGCAAATTGGTGAAAAAATGGTATAAATATAACAAAAATAAATCACAGAAACGTTAATAATGCCAATGATAATACTAGACATTATAGAAATCGCTTTAGACTTTACATTTGTAGTAATGCTTCCATATAAGTTTAGTGTTTATGGGTGTACTTGTATAATAATAACTTGAGTAATACACGAATAATTACACTTTTGTGAAGTGCCAGAGGGCATTTGAATTAAGAGCTACCAACAAGTTTCGCTACATCAGTGTTTTAGAATATCCTGATGAGTAGTCAATTTGAATGGGAATATGGTCAATGTGTAGCGGTTTGCAGGTTGTGGGTGAAAACAGTGTTTATTGCAAATTGGTGAAAAAATGGTATAAATATAACACAAAATAAATCGCAGAAACGTTAATAATGCCAATGATAATACTAGACATTACAGAAATCCCATCGATGGCTCACCTTTCACTCATCTTTACTTTATTAACTTAAAGGCCGTTTTTCTTTATTTTTTTCTTATGTAACCTATTCAAAATGTTGTATGGTTGAAAACAGATTTAAAAACTCTACCGAAATACAAAATAAAAAATATAGGTTGTCATTAAAAAAAAAACATTAATGACGTCACAACTTTTAAAAATTTGTTTTTTTATATCTGAAAAAAATATTTTCATATGCGCAGTAGTTTATATCGCTATATCCCTTTTAGATATTTTCTCTCTCATATACATTAACAAAGTTACCGAATTTATCCGCTACTTAATTTCCACACGTATATCGACAATTTCTAACAATGACATATAGAAAAAAATATTTGTATTTGACAGTATTATAGTTTATAGTAATTTTGAACAACATTGAATAATTTTAATATTATCCTGGAAGTATATTCAATTCAGGACTATCGATAGATAAAGGTTTTTTTTTTAAATTTGTATATGACAACGGAATATTTAAGCAGCGGTGATTAATTAACTGCCTCTAAAGAGTTGCTCTACAGGAAATATTGCCTGTATGAATTTTGTTTCAATATATCGTATTCCATAAGATGCAGGTACAATTTAACACTACACAGAATCGCCGGTTTAAGATCCCGCCCAAACGAAGACGTATGAATTTTAAAGGTTGCATTTTCCTTTCTTGTATACATTTCTTTTTGTCACTAGAATATTTGCCGGTTTTTGACTTTGTATAGTTTTTGCTGCATTTACTAAATATTTAGTCATGTAGCATTATTTATCGGGAGTAAATTTAAAATTATAAACGACCCGACGAATATGGTAATAGAATCAATGGTAATAGCGTCTATTGGGATTTGTAGTACGAGCGGATTATCTTTGGCATAAAATCACCAAAACATTGTAAATGCGCCGAGGCATTGTGAGGTTGCCATACCATCCTATTCATAATTACTAACCTTGGATGTACTGGGTCAATGTTAACACTAAACAAACGTACTTGTACATCTCAACAGCTCTTCGTACCACTTAACGTGACTGAACGTAAATGTGTAGTCCGACTATGTATATGATGTTTTATAAGTATTGTAAGCCCCACCGGATAATACGTATGGAAGGAGGCAAGTACAAGCGAATCTAGTGTTATAATTGATCATCGCAACATAACTTCAAATTTACAAATAAAAACCCAATACAGGTTAAACTAGAACGAGAGTTGTGCATAATTTAAATCCAAGCAAACGCCTACGCTTGTTTATCACTAATCAGGCTTTGCGAGGCCACTTTGCTCACCTTGAGTGAAGAATGACTTTACATTGCATTTCTGCACTGCAGTAATTTTTGTTTTTCAGCTTTTATGATTTATTATAGTCATTATTCAATAATTATAATTCTCTTGCAAATTTTGCTATTTAACAGATTGAATCTTAGTTCACAATAAAAACGTTATAAAAGATAAAATTACAACAACAAATACACTATAAAATATATGTATACATTGTATAGTATTCACCAACATAGATATTGTCGCGCACAAGCACTGCTTCAGCGACATAAACATACATAAATGTAATATGTAACATGTAAATGTAATGTTTATAAAGAATATGATTCATAATAATAAAAACACAAGAAAAAAAACTCAAAACTCATGTGAGTCGAATAGAATCAAAACACATAATATCCAAATACCGAAATTTTGGGAATGAACCAAAAACTGCTCTACTCGACAATCTATTTCCCCGAATTTTGCACATGATTTTTTTACATCCTGTTGGCTCTACAAAATGAATTGTAATACAAAAAAAGGCTTTTTTAGATAGCATTTTAATAATAAAAGCAGTTCAAAATGATTTTGGATATTGTGAGTTTTGATTCTATACGACTCATATATAAATATATACATTTACACATTTTTTTAATCTTTTTGTCGCTGAAATTTTGATCCAAGAAATAATAATAAATCTATTTTTTAGCATTAGCTTGTCAGCAATTAGCCACCAAGTATGTTTTATAAATTGATAAATATGAGCCGTTGAAAATCCGTTGAAGGGATGTTATCCCTCGTATGTTTTTGGACTTTTCTAAAACAAAAATGGACTTGCCACACTTTGATTTTCAACAGCTCATATTAGGATATCAACAATAGTATATTATACGCCAAGGTATTATTATTTTGCATTTTGTAATTGTATTATGTGCACATGAACATTTTTTATTATGATTTCTCATTATTATAGCACTTCGAAGATTTTTTGCAATAAACACAGTGCAAACATTCGGGAATCTAGAATAACGGCACACAAAAATTAACCTTTACTAACTACAAATAATTTAAATTAGTCGTATCGGATTGGAAAACTCAATTTTACATAATTTCAATATTTCGGTGTCTTTTTCTTGGTGCTGATGCAAGTTACAAATGGCGGAATGCGGCATTCGCACTTAGCCTCCCGATTAAACTCGTTAACCACGAATTGATCTCCTACAGAAAGTAGCTGCTTTCCAAACCTGCACTTAAAACCTGTAACATAAAATAGTGAATTGCCATTAATTAGACAAAAAGTATTATACTTCTTCATTGAACTACGTACCGTTTCTATGTTTTGACTTAACTGTTTGGACGATCAATTCATCGCCACGAGCTGAAAAAATGAAGAAGCTGAATGAGATAAAAACAAAAATGTAAAGTTTGAATAATATGTACTAACAGTATATTTAATGAGAAGGAATGTTTAATAAGGAAGATTATACAAAAAATATTATGCATCTAACTAATTTGATGAGAATGATGGTGCTTACACAGTTATCTGAGCATTGAAATATGATATAAATATATAGAATTCAATAAATTGCATTTCATTTATTTTGGTTAGATTGTAGAACATTTAATTCAAATGTAACAGTTTCGCGAAATTAAATTGATTTAAGATTTTTTGACCTGCACACATGAGGTCTGCACACATTTTATGATTGTTTGAATAATTCAGGGTTGATTTACTACCTCCTACGGCAAAATGGAAAGTGTCACTTATACATTATATTGACAGACCATGACGATAAGTCATACAACACTATTTAGAAATAATGTTAAATTTATACGTACGAATTAGCCACGTAGGACAACATCTATTATACATCTTGTACAAGGGAGCATAATAGTTCCTGACCTCGCCTGCACTCATCAGCTCCACGCCGCAATTGTTCCTCTTGCAGAAGGGCTCAACATAATGGCCATTGAACCCCTTCTGACATACACATTGCAGGCACTTGTCGTGGTCAGGGGAGAATCTTTGACCTTCCACGTACGTTCTCTGCCCAACTGTACAATTGAAGACCTCTGGGTTACGTGCTAAATAATGGAAAGACCAATGATATTGTATCAGACCCCAGTTTCTTCAACTCACTGCACACCTGTCCTTTGGAGCAACATTTGCCCAGATCGTACTGATGGTAGCATTCTGGGTGGATCGTGCTGAAGTGATACTCTGGGCATTCAAAAGGTGGACAATCAAAGTTGAAGCTATGCATTCTAAAAATATATAAATGTTAGTACATATATTTACGAGTCCTAATAATGTTTTCTACGTTTATATTGGATTTTTGTTCTTGGAATCGGTTGTTAATATAAGACGGGAATTTGTAATTTATGAAGGCTGGAGTTAGTTTTTATCTTCTTCATGTTTTAACGAACTTAATGTGTTGTTCTGTTATCTTGTATTTCAACGTAGACTTATAGAGCATATAAATTATATTAACAAACGATTCCAAGAACAAATAAAACAAAATAAAGTAAAAAATAAAATACATAAACACTTCAAATCGTATGAACATTGGATACATGCATCTGATGAGGTTATACATAATCGAAACTAGTAAGACGAAATAAAATAAATAAATCATAACTTTAAGGGGCCACGGTTTAAAGTGAGCATGGTGTATAACTAATAAAAATACTCTAACATCATGAAAACATATGAATGATAATAGTTTCAGCAGTCTTAATATTTTCTGTTAATATAATCACTCAATTTTCTGTGCGAATCTTAAAACGCTATTAGTTTTTTTTTTACATCCAGCTATCCGTTTTTATGGGAACTAAAGCTGCCGATTCAGAGTACTGTTAAATAAGGCGTGATATGAATGAAGTTGAATTTGTAGAGATAAGATGTTAAAGTATAGTAGATCAGTGTTTAGCCATCTCAGCACAAATAGGCAATCTTTAAATAATCAAATACAAATATATTCTCCATTTGAAACCAATATGCCAATATGTAAGCTACATACTCCAAGCATGTACAGTTAGAGAAGCAGCTTCCATCATGAGGTGTTTTCTCCAGATTTCTATAACGTTTTCCCTTATATGAACAGTGGTTTACAGAATTCTTGAACCACTGGGAGCAGTCGTACTTGATGGGGCAGCAATCATTTGGCTTCTCGTAGGTTGGGATACAACCCAGTTCTTCGTACAAGACCAATGGATACTTGCACCCTCTTGAGCATTCACCTAAAGATACAAATTTAATTGTTTCAACTTCATTAAAGCTTACTCATACTCTTATAGAAAATTTGTCACATTATTACACACGCAAAAAACATACATGCTCATACATTTGATAAACGATCTTAATGGATCTCAAAACTATCTACAATTCCCCAATTTCCAAGAAAACAATACTTCACATAAACAAGAGTAATTGGTAAATATTTGAATCTCCAAAGAAATGAGCAGAAGTGTGGGCAAATGTTATTTAAAAAAAAAATGATATCCAAGGCTTTGCCGTACAATCTTGATCACTTCTACAAAGCACAATTCAAGATAATCTCAATTATGGTAATTTCCTTGGCCGCGACCTTTAAATCGTTATAGACGTTCCAAGAGGAGTTTTAAATTACGAAGCAATATAAAAACGTTAATTACAAACACTGTTGTGTTTATTTCCACCAATCAACTTATTAATTATAAAGCGATAGCTTTTATCTTGACACTAATTGTTATGTAAATTACATAAACATAATTAGATGAATGTTTCGTCATTTTTACGTAATTACACAGATGATTAACTAATGGAGTGGACACCAACCTTTAACGCAGTACGCGAGCGCAATTAGAAGGCAAATGTACTTAAGCATGGCTGCGACCTAACTAAGTGCTCATCTATGAAACTATTTCAAAAGGAGATATGGGAGGTCGGAGGGCAGACATGTCGAAAACTTCTTTGCTGATAGGTGCACAGTAATTATGACCGATGTGTAACCAATTTGATGGAAAACAACTCATGTACGTTACTGGAATTTCATTTCATCATCAACACAATAATAAGAAAAATTATCTGGTGAAGAAATATTTATACATATTTTTTATATGTAGTATTACTAAAGTGTCGGATATATTTGATATAGACTTGGGAGGAGGAAAGTAGAGGAGAGTAGAGTTGAGTAAAGTAGAGTACAGCAGACTATAGAAGAGTTGAGAAGGATAGAGTTGAGGAGAGTAGGTTGGGTCGAACAGTGCTGAGAAGAGCATGAGTATGCATAGCATACTGGTAGAGCAGAACAGGGTTTTAACTACTCTATTGCAAAAAAAAATCTGCTGTTGAATAAGATTATAACTTTTATATTATTGCAATGTTCCATTGCATATGTTTAAAGTACAGTTAATGAAAGTAAAATAGAGTATAGTAGAGAAGAGTACGGTAGAGTAGGATAATTTATTCACACTTCGCAAAAATAGTTTTTTGCAATTTTCGATTGAAATGTCCAAAACTACGAAAATGCGTCAAAATTAATTTTATCTACAATCATAACGCATATGCATTGTGTATACAATACGTGCAAAATGTGAGGGTTTTTTCACTAGTGAAAAAGCATTACAGTTCGTGAAGAAAAAAAAACACTAACCTATCGCAACGTATTGTATAAATTACGATTACGGTTTCATTGAGTATTAATATTACTTTATGAGTATTGTTTTTACTAATTGAATAATAATCGAACGATTCATCCACCTGTGCAGTAATTGGTTACTGTCGTCTTTTTAGAGATAGTTTTGAATCCAATTACTTTATAGTGATTCCAAGAATTAAGATCATTGATAATTGGTATATAACTTATTCACTTTTCTGTGTTTCAACGAATAAATCTTATTACTATTAATATACCTACCTACAATACGAGAAAATGTAATACCAAAAAACAAAACAAAAAAACAGGCCTAGAGATGAATTTAATTACTTTTAATTATTTAAGCTGTCTGTACCATGCACCGAGCTTCTTGAAGAATGTTACTGGATGGGAGAGAAACACCAATGCAGCCAATTGTTTGTGAAGAGAGCAACTGGTGATGGGTTTTGTTGCATCTTCAACTACATTGATCCCGATATAAATTCGTAAGTAAAATCACAAGGCATTTGAATCATAAAAAGATATTTACATAAGGCAGATGAATCGTGTAAAATTAATGCACTAACGTCATAGCAATTAACCTGTGCTTTATTTACCTGGCCTGTGATAATTTTTGCGTATATTTAATTGAATAAATTATGTAAATCCATAAATCTGTGCTTTTCAGTATTAACTACGTTTACTAAATAATACGTTACCAATACAACGAATGTAGCGACTTATATATTACCCACTACCCACTATAGCGGGTATTATCTAAGCAAGAAACTATGCACGAAACATATTTTGCATGACTATTGCACGTGTCGTATTGACATTGACAAATATTTAATAAACATTATAAACATATCTTCCAACCGATTTGGCATCAAATCTCTTACAAATATAAAGCAAAGAGAATACTAAAAAGTCACAAGAATATATTTGGAGACAATTTGAAAATTTTTGGATAAAAAAAAAAGTATGTACTAAATGAAACTACGAGTATGCACCAAATTGCATTGATTTTAACTGATTGGGCATACAATATGAGAAACCTCTTGAAACCTAATCTTAACCTCCTCGAAAGTAATAAGTGTTCGACAGCAATTATCACTATAAGTGGATTCTAATTGGCCAACAAATTAAAATTTGGGTTATTTCATTGGTCCGTCAGTGTGAAGTTTCATATGTAAATGTGAGTCACTGTAATTACAAATACGATGTACAAATACGATCTAAATCACGAACCAAATTCATCGATATAATAAATTCACGATGAATACAAAATTAAAACTTAATAAAATGAACTTAAATAACTTTAACAAAAATGTACAGAAAAAAATAATAACGTACACATATTTCAATGTAACAATAAATATGGGCAGAGAATAAATATGCCTATAAAAGAATATAATGCGCTTCCAAACAAAAGTATTAAAAACTACAGACACTTTAGACAAATATTTACAAAACAATTAAAAAGCCATTTCGGTCAAGACAATAACGAACTACTATGATTAATATACCACAAATAATTATAATAATCTAACAATATGTAGCAGAGATGAAAATATATAATCAATAATTTACTAAATTTATTAGTCTACTTACCTTATAAAGTACAAATAATGTACGCTTAGGTAATAGAATTATCAGAAGTAGATGTTAGATTAAGAAACAACAATCCACTGTTAATGTATTTGATATTAGAATTTAAAAAAAAAAATGTTGAAAAAAAATACAACCTCTGCCGGAGCGTTACAAGATCAGTGATCACACCTTAATGCATATAAAAAAGTAATATCAGTGTTATTAAAATTAATAAAATTGATCATGTTGGTTAAACAATTTTTATTATTATTGCAGAAATGATGATCATGTTGTTCCCTTGACTGAAGGTGAAAAGTACGTCACAAAATTTAATATAAATACAGGATTGAAGATTTTAATTAACCACATGCCGGATGATTACTACTACACAGAGTTTATGTTTGAAGGAGTGGATGTAAGTTATATTTTTGATAAATATCGTTGTTATAATTTCTCAAGATAAGGGTTCTTAAGATAAAAAACAAGTGTGGCCTTTTATTTCATATTATAAATTTTGATATCTTATATTATTTCGGAATCATCATAATCTGGATCTTTTCACATACAAATAATAAGTAGACAAATTTTCATATATTTATCTTATTTTATCATTTATCTTATAAACTATTATTTACTGCTTTTCTTAAGTTAAGGATATTGTCAGAAAATGCATCAATCTTGATTTTTTCAACAAATGCAACATCGTATGCCTAAGAATAGGGATCATAATATCAATATTGGTGTTTTTTCAAAATAGATTGCTTACGTTTGTTTTTGTTGACAAAATCAAGACTGATGCATTTTCTAGCAATATCCTTAACTTATGAAAAGTACTACATTTTATTTTTTAGTGTTTGGGGTAGAAATAATGTACTTCCTTAATTCTTGTGTATATTTCATATTAGGAAATTAATGGTGGAAGCCATTAAATACAATGTTTCTACGTCTTTATTATTACTAAATGCTACTACATTTACGACCACAGTATTATCATTTTCAAGCTGAGAATACAATGACTGTGGCAGCTCAAAGTTAATAAAAATAATAAAAACGTAAAAAGGCGTCTTTAATTGCATATTTCATATTAATTTTGAACACATTGTTTATTATAATAATAAAGTTGATTTGATTCCTTATATCTATGGAATATTTTCCAACATGTATAAAATGTTGCAATAAATTGTTTATTTAACGCAAAAAAAAAACTATATGGACATCCCAGCTCTTTTGCGCCGCATATATTCGATAATTTTTGGGTAGGGAAAATTAATTCCCTACAATTCTACAATTGAATAATAATATATTTTCATTTTCAGATAAAAATATTTGACAGGGAAACATATCCAGACAGCCCATTGAGTGGAGTGAATGATATATTTGTAGGTATGGGGAGCGAAGTATATCTGCCTATCGAGGCTAGCCATAATATTGCAGCTGAAGAAGTAACAAAGTATCACATAGAAAAGGTACTTACTAAAATATTCAAGTTCTTTGGTGCGTAATATTTTCTGCAATTTCTAAATGTTCAAGTAATGTAGAAAAGGTACTTACTAAAATTTTCAAGTTCTTTGGTGCGTAATACTTTCTGCAATTTCTAAATGTTCAAGTAATGTAGGAAAGGTACTTACTAAAATTATCAAGTTCTCTGGTGCGTAATACTTTCTGCAATTTCTAAATGTACAAGTAATGTTTTTTTTATCTTGAAAATAAGAGTCACTGCATTTTACAACAGGGTAATAATTTCTTAAATAAAGCACTTATATACTGACGAGCAATGATGTCATAAAAGTTACTAAACTAGAAATACAATTCAGGCTGTGGTATACAGATGCTGGCAGTTTTACTTTCGTATTACATATTTTTTTCAATTATACGTATTAATTCATCTGCACTATTTTAACATAATTAAATTTAAAAACAAACATGAAAAATGAATAACATATTTGTTGGATGAGATAACCACGAATTTCAGCAATATCTCCGAAATTAGTGGTTATCTCATACGCGTATACTCTAATACTTATTTAAAATTGTTTCAGAGGGGATGTACATTTAAACTCGATGGTGATCACAAGTTCAGTACCCTAAGCTCGTGTCTTTTAGATTGCAAAACAAAGGCTGTAAAAGCTCTCTGCAATTGTATTCCTTTCATGCTACCTTACAATGCCAGCGATAACTCTCGAATTTGCAACATTGTGGATTTGCCTTGTTTAAGCAAATACAAAGGTAATAATTATGAAAATAAAGTCTTTCGGACTACAGAACTGGCAGTTTGGTAAGTCATATGTATACAAAACTAACAGTATTGGTTTATCATAAATAATACAAAGCTTGAAGTTTTTGTTAGCCATAAATAGGTATAGCGGGTGTTAAATTGATTTGGTATACATAGGAATTTAACATGTAAAACCACATTTGTGCATTTTCCTGTTTTTGTAATTGTGTAATGATAAGCCTTTAATCAACACGATTTGATTAAAGAAACTTCAAAAATGACACTAAAATTATAAGTTTCAGTTCACTGTCGTGAATATGACCATTTTTATATGTATTTATCACCATTTAATTTTCACATGTCCTCGTCTCCTGTAGCACATTGACAGTATATGCAAATGCAATTTGGTAGATTTGTTATTTCTGAACATTTGTTTACCGTTGTACTTTTTACATGGACGCAGGAAAATGTACAAATGTGGTTTTACATATTAAATTCCTATGTATACTTAACCAATTCAACACCTCGTATAAATCTGTAAGTTTTGGTAAACCATATAACATATAAGGAAAACCTACAGTTTTGGTAATTTCATTGTAATTGTAAACTAGAAGAGTACTGAATAGTATTCATTGTGCAACATATGTTTTTCATTTTCTCTCAGGCAGATTGTCAACTATTTATCCAGCAGATTTTGAAGGTGATGGACTTGAACTAGAAAAGGAAGATTCATTGAACTGCAAATGTTATCCCTCTTGCAGTCTTACAAATTATGATGTTACTACCAATTATGCAAGACTATATCTGGAGGGGTAATTATATTTATTTTATCACATATACTTACCGCGATATATTTCTCACAATTTTAGTTAGAATTTACAAATTCTAAATTTGGGTAATAATCCACAATTATGGTTTAAATTGTAGAATTGTATAATGTTTCTCCTATTGCAACGCATGACCTGAATTTCTCACAACGGTTTTTTCTTTTAATTCATTTATATGAATTATTTGGGTTTTATAGTTTTATAGGATTTCAATTTGATCAAATAGTATTAAAAAATATTTATATTTTTATTTCGTTTAGCATTAACTTCAAATATTATTTGGCTATTTTTAAATTAAATTAAATTAAATTAACAAGTACTGTTTGCTACTGAAGATGACTGCATTGCCGCCGAAATGTACATTTAGCCAATACATGTTTGTGAAAAACGTGTTCCGTTTTTTTTTTTTTACGATACTTTCACAAGCTCCACCTCATCGCTAGGTACTTTAAGATTAAAAAGCCCAGTAAGTGGTCTATAATCTGTATAGATTTTGAATTTACTGCCAAAAATGCAAGATCGAAAACATTTACATGCCCAGACTATAGCTAAAAATTCTTTATACTATAGTCGAATGACGGGAGTGCGAAAGCTATTGGTTTGTCATTGGGATAAAGTGGCACCTTATGATAAGTGGCCCCTTTCGCGAATTTTATGGCCTCGGTTGTTAGATTAAATATGTTTTTGGAAATCAGGACATAGTAAACAGGTAGATTTATCAAGAGTTGTTTAAAGTGTCCCAAGGCTTCTATGAAGTCAGTGGTAGGAATTACTTTGGAATCCTTCTTTAAACAAGTAGTCATGTGTTACATGATTTTGGAAAATTGTGTATAAAAGCTCTATAACAGCCAATCAGTCTGTTTTTGTGTTGTAGGAATAGGATTTTTTGTAATAATTGAAATATTTTCGGGGATTGGTCTGTCGCATTACGACGACTACGTGTCTTAAGTATTTCGGTAAAAGTTTATTCAATTTCAACAGTTTTTATATTAAATCGCATTTTATATTGCATTATTACAAAATGAACAGAGCAAAATAAACTAAGAAATTTTCCTCTTCTCGAGCACGAGAAGTAAATCTTTGAGATTTAAATAAACGCAGATGCCTATTTTAATAAATGCAACTTATTTTCAGAAACAACACCGCTGCGAAAACCAGATCATTTGTACATTTATTCTATGGCAAAGAATTCATTAACTTGTATGAGACCGACATCGTTATGTATTGGTTTGAATTGATTAGTAAGTATTATGCTATAATTATTGCTGAAGGAATTTTCCACTTTATACACTTTTCATATACATCGATACATGTACATATACATCGATGTAATCTATTGTTATATTGATGCACTTACGTATACAGGTAAATTATATTCGCATATGTAAATCTCGCTTTTCTCATCTCGAGACCTGTATCTACTCTTTTTCAACAATTGCATTGGTTAAAAGTAATTTTATTTAGTTTTATTAAACTTAGAAGTAATAAATATTTACTGTAGAATTTTTTATGATGAAGTATTAAACTTATATCACTATATATTTAATGTACGATTTAAACTGTGATGAGCCTGGTTTTGTTAATAATATAAATAATTGTTGATAGCGCGGTATTAATATACTAGTTCGTTAAATACTATTAATTTACAACATAAAATATGATTAATATTAATTTTTAATCAAACTGTAGTGTGATCAAATTAATCGAAATAACAAAGATTCTTCTTGTAGCCTAGCTAATTTGTTTAAATATTTGCAGGTAATATTGGAGGAATCTGCGGGATTTTAATGGGGGTTAGCGTCATTAGCCTAATTGAATTACTATATCATTTCTTCTTCTTTGTCTACAATATTTACTTTGGAGAGAAATTTAGACCTTAATCACCCCACAAATTAACCTTATTTGCATTTTTAACAATCTGTAGAAAACAAACATTTCTGAATTATAACAAAATGTATTAATAAGAATTGTCTAGATTTGGATTTAGTGTATTCACCTTTCAGCACAATGATAAATAAATATTGAATATTAATGGGACATCAATGTGTAGTCTCTACCGCCCATACCAGCATGCAGATGCAGTCGTAATTAAGTCGTGGTTAGCAAAATTGTCCTTTTTTTACCAAGGTATAAAAATGTTTATTTTTTACCGGTAAAAAATAGTCGTTATTTACTGAAGGGTCAAGAAAACAATCCATTACTTACGAGGAACCACAGTGAAATACGAGGCACTCTGAGCAGAGTATTTTACAGAGTTTTAAATAATTATGACCGCATCTCTCATATACGATAGGATTTATTTCATTACTTATTTAACTTCTTACTTTCTATACTCATTGCGCTAGTGTTCTTTCCATGTGATTTATTATTTATTTTGTATACTGTGTGCGTTGTACGGGCATGTGGCCTTCTTGCCGGCACACGTCAATTCCGGTTGCGTCTCGCGCTTGTGCACAATCGCCGGTGGCGGTCATCTTTGAGGTAGTCGCGTCTTCATGTAGAGCGTCACGCGTTCCTGTTTTCATGGATTATTGTGCGAATCGCCACGTTTTGTTCAAACTTCTGATATATTCTTTTATAAAATAAACTTACGTTGTCTGGGGGATATAATTTTAATAGACTGACCTTTGGTTCACCCAGTAATCTCGTTAATAAAATTACGTGGAGCCACCCCTTTCATCTAGTTAAGGCCAGAGGACCGGCACGCTGTCTTCACTGATTGGGCCAAAGAGGGGCAAATGAGTTAAGCTGAGAACACAGATAGGTAAGGTAGGGCAAAGGGAGAAAGAGAGAGGTGAAAAGGGGGTTAAAATTTCATTAAACAATTTTAATAAGAAAAAAAAAATCAAAAATTACAATTTTATTAAAAATAATTTGTAATCACAATTTAAAGAATATTTTTTAAATAAATATTAAATAAAAATACATTTTATGAAGCTTTGGTTGTATTTAAGTTTCTTTAAAACTTCTGGGCTTCTATTCTTGCAGTGCCTTGCTCAAGTGAGCGAAGGCGATTTATCCACAGTAGATAAATTAAAACTGTTCAATTGATGATTGTACGGGAAAGCAAAAAAAGGATGGCATCCTTATTTTTTTTATTTAAAGAATACAAGTTACATTACATAAAAGACAAATCAATTTACAATAATATTTTAACTATATTTTAGTATATATTATACAGCTATTTCACACTGATCTAAAAAAATATTAAGATTATCCTTATTCTGACAAGGGAAAGAAAATAACATTCGAAAACATTTTGTGGAATGGCCAAGACTAGAAAGACCCCTCACACTGATCACCAACGTGAAAGTAACAAATTGTGCAAACGCCGTTCGGGAATACTTGAGTGAAGCACACTAACCACTACCTATTGTGACTGTTTCAACCTAAATAAAAACTCACCCATTCCACAAAGCATTCTTTTCCACCCTGGCTTCTGAAATGTATTAAAAATATGTACAAAATCAAGCATGTGAAATATTTCATAGTAATACTATAAATCACAAGTTACAATCGGGTTTAGTCGACCTTCACGACACTGTAGATCTTCCTTATGAACCAGAAACACGCGAAGAAACCAATGGTGCCCGTCAGCAGGTTGAAAAGGAACACCATGATCAGGGTGTACCCAAAGTACAGGAATTTGGAGGCGCCGCCTTCAATCTGCAGCTTCGAGTAGAAGTAATGACAACAGTACAGGAATAGATAGACAGCGGTGAAGCCCGACGTCAGGTACGAGCGCCACCACCAGTGGTAATCCTCCGCGCACAGGTGAAAGTAGCACAGGAGCACTGTCGTCTCGGCGCACGTTATTACAAGTATAATAAATACGAGGAAGAGAAACCCAAACATGTAGTACATTTGAGAAGACCAGATGGAGTTCAATATGAAGAAGAGCTGAATGAAAATGCAACCGAACGGCAAAACCCCACCCATTATTATGCCTGGGATCGGTTGGGTGTACACTGATTGCTCCGGAATAAGTCTGGGAATCTGATTGGTCCTGACAGGGTGCTCTAATGCCTAATAACAAAATAAACAAATACAAGTTATTGTTTTGAAATAGCGATAGTTATAATAGTATAATAGCCCATTATAAGTATTTGAGTTATATTCGATTAAGTAAAAAAATATGTTTATTTTTTTATTTGAATGAGTTTCTTATTCGTTAATAGGAATTATTTAATTTTAATGAGCAAATTTTTATAAACTTTTAATCTAAGTGAACAACAAACTTACATAAGTTTCTTTATTTAACGACGGCTGTGGATAATAAATAATTTAAGTACGTACCCTTTTCCTAAATCCGAAGTAAGCTCCGACGAAAGTAAGTGGAACAGAAACCAAAAACCATAGCGCTAATAAGGCTAATAATGTAGTGAAAGGCACTGATGCAGAACTCCCTTTGGTAAACAGTATCAAATTCATTACGAAGAACAGTCCAAATACGATGCTGAAACAAAACCCAGGTCGGAATATTAAAAATCTTGTCGTAACATAAAAAATCATGCCAATGTAATAAAAATCACTTCAGAAGAGTAAACCAGAGTTATTTGAAAACCGAGGCAACTCAGCTTGAGTGAATATAATTATTAGAGTAAACAAACCTAAAAACACTTACCCAGGGCTAAGCATCGAAGTGAGCAAAACATTAGACTTCCACTTCTCCCCGCCAAAGCTCTTGTATATCCTTGCAGACACGTAACCGGCGGGCGTGCCGAGTAAAACATACAGGACCATAGCGCATGTCATCAGAGCTCCTCTGTTTGCAGGGCTTAGGAAGCCGAGGCACGCAAAAGCTAGGGTCACCAGAGTCATGCAGAACACTTGGACACCGGATCCCAGCAGCACGGAGAGGAGCATACCTTTGCGCGGGGGCCGGAACACATCGCCGTGCACCAACTTCCAACCAAATTCCTCCTTTAAGACACAAACAAACAAAGCTTGAATTATCTATGACAAATATTCTGGAGAGATAGTTGTTATTTGTGTCATCATTATTCATCTTTGGTTCAAATTTTATCAAATTTGGATCACAAATTTCATTCTTTATTCAATGCAGTGTATAATTTTGATTCAATAAATAAATTGTACAAATCTTACATCAAATGTAAGCAACCACTCACATTTAAAATTGGAAGTCAAATTGTTCTATTTAATGTAATGTCATTTGTGATCAATCTCTAGAGCCACTGTTAGATTGCTCATAATATTTATTGTATAGATTGTAAACCTTAACTTAGGCAGACTTATTTTGTACACCCCGCAAATATTACCTGAGCATCTTCGCCACTATCAATTTGGTTGTATCTGGCAATGTCTTTGTGCAGCGTCCTGAGCAGGATCATGGCCACCATTCCGGATAAGAACAAAACAATGACCAGAGAGTTAAGTATACTGAACCACTGGATGTTCGTATGCGGCATTGATTCCAAGATGTAATCCCACCTTGAGGACCATTTGATTGTGTTGTTTTGTATAAAGTTTACTGAGTAAGTGTACACAATCTCAAACTTGTCCTTTTCCATCTTTGCCGGTATTTGCATTGGGTTTTGGTTCGCACAATCAACTTTTCTAAAAATAAAGGTAAATTAATAATCAATACTCATATAAATCCACTCATTTTTCAAGCTAATTTCAAAGAAAATTTTCATTCTAATTGTATTTGCAACAAAAATGTCTCCGTAACACGGCATACTTTACCAAAGTGTATCGTAAAAGGATACTAGTTATGCTCCGTATTTTGTGTTGACAACATTATTTTTAATTGAATTTGACACAGAACAAATTTGAGTGTTAGTAAAATTCAGCTAAATTTACCCAAGGTGATCGATGGTCCTTGGTAAGACTTTAACCGAGATGATTCTGCCGCCATTATCCCCGAACCCGGAGCCCCACTCCTCTTGGGCCCCTGAATGGTATGTAATGGTTAGATCGACGTGATTGTAAATATACAGCCCCTCGTTAGTGACATGGTTGTTATTGCAGGAGACCTTCCCGGACCGCATGTAGCAGCCCATCGGGAACCCGGTGGTGCAGTACAGCCGGTCCTCCTCGGTCGTGTAGCAGCTGGTTACGGGCATGTTGTCGACAATCCAGTGGTGCTGGTAATTGAGGCTGATTGCCTTGCGCAGGAAGCTCAGTTTCTTGTCGGACGACCCCGACCTCGAGTAGGTGCGCTTACATAGTAACCTGCACGTCTCATTCTTCATGAATTCAATTTTGTAGCTGGAAGGGCGAATACGCTCGCCGAACACAACCTGACCCAGATTCTCCACCGGTGACTTGGAGTTGTCCGGCGGAGGGCAGAAGTCAAACGAGTTGTACTCATAAGGGATCACCGACTCCTCGGTGTTCAGCCGGTTTACATGTAGTGGCACAGTCGACTAGAAATAACAATAATAAGTTGTTAGAAAAGTAAACCCAATAGAATCTCTTACATGTTAAATTAATTTATATACACCAATAATATTTAAAACTTTGAAAAATCAACTGGATTTTTACCTTCTTATTAGCATAAACAGATAAATGTAATTGCAGAACATCCTACATATCATGCCTTACTAAACAATTGCTCTATAAATGTGGTGCCCTGATAATTGCGGAATAAATAAATTCTAAAGTGTCTGTACGTATTGCATGTAACACTAATTCAGTTTTAATTTTTGTTCTTCAGTACAATGCGGCCGCAAAACCCATGAAGGACCTTGAAGTACCAAACCTAAGTAAGATATGCATGGTACTCTAAAGATAACATATTTGCTTTATATTAGTATTACTGGAAATATAAATATTTTTTCTTCATATTTTCTTATTGCTTCCTTATCACGAGCACTTTGATTAGAATGTGGCTCTGAGCTCACGGCCCGTTTCCAGAGTGCATTCATATATGTCATTAGTTTCCATCTCCCGTGTTTTCTTCGCAACCAACGAACCGCAGAAACAATTACTTCGCAGAATCACTCATTCTGCATTGGTGCTCACTTTAATTTATTACTTGAACAGTTATATGTAGAATCTGTTTTTTATCTGTGATTGCTATGAAATTAACCCGTTATAAAATATAAAATATTGTATCTCAAATGCTTGAATTCAAGTATACTTTTAAAAACACATGTTAAAAAATGTTAAATTCTATGCGCACGGCAATCTGAATCGCAGGTGATTACTGAATTCTGAAAGCAGGTAACATTATTTATAGATTGGTACATTGCTATAGTCTCAATTGCCTACTTCCACAGTATAATAAAAGTGATAAGTATAGCCCTCAAGTTAGGCACTAAAAAAAAAAAGGAAATATATACAGAAAAAAGGTAGTATAAAAAACTGAAAAATACAAAATAGGCAGAAAAAGGGAAAACGCAGTAAAGAATGCAAAATAAAAACGCAGGTCTACAAAATTGATTTTCATTGGGAAATTTCAGCTAAGTTCTTGAAAAGGGGAGTTGTTCTTCTATGATCTATGTTGGTGTACACTGCAGATGTGTGCTTGTTGGCAAATGTTGAGTCACAAAATATTTCGTTTCCAGGTTCACTTTCACATTGCCAAGTTTTCAAAATAATATTTCATCAACACAATTGAAAGTTTCGTCGCCAAACTCGCGAATAAGTTTGTTGATTTTAGTTTTATACGGAGCACTGTCCTTTCGTATTGTGACAGATACGTAATGAATATGATTATAAATAATACAAATTTTTCTTAAGGGTTGAGGGTTGAGTGTCATAAAATCATATGATACGATATAGTATATGATATGATAGCATATATGGTATGAAATGATATGAATATATAGTACTTATGAAGTCACCGATTCAGAAAGTGAGTAAATTATAAAAGTAATGTACATTAATATATTAACATAACAGGCAAGTGCAAACTGTTAGCTGAATAGCATATTTGCTAAATTTATTTAACTTATTAAAATCATATGACGATCACGATTTTTTAAAGTGCTAAAAAAATATGATTATTTTGATGACGACTTGTTAAAATAGGAATACCACGAGCAATATATATATATATACATATATATATATACATATATATATATATATATATATATATATATATATATATATAAATACATCAATATTATACCACAGAATAATGCAATATTCATTTACATATTTATCTATCTAGGAATAGAATTTCAATTCCAACTGTAGCAGCGATCCTACTCATTTCATGCTGATTAAATATAATTCACAAAACTTGATACATTTTCACAATACAGCTCCCCAAGACCCTCAGAAGGTTGTCGCGCCCCTGGTAAATTAAAAATTCAAGCACTAATATCAAAACTCTTAAGGTGCCTTTTGAAATGGCAAATGGTACAATGTGCCACCACAAAACCCTGCAGCTAATCTAAAAAATTACTTCGATATAATTGATTCGCCACAGGAATAGTAGCTAAAATAAAAATGCGTGGCCATTCCCCATAAATAATTAATTATTCATACAATCATTACAATCCATTGCACAATAAGACATTATCTGTAAGTTTACCTTGCATGTCGCAGACACCTCTTCTCCTTTGCAGTAGTTGACGGGGGCCAGGCCGGGCAGGTAGAATGCGTTGCTGACGTACAGGTTGCAAATAAGAGCACACACGAGTGTTTTAGTCCACATCTTCTAGGGTTGTCTAGTCGGTTCGGTCTTAGAACATTTCAGGCCCCTTGCCTTATCACTGGACGCAGATAAAAAGAAGGGACGTCACCACAATGTGAGGATGACACCTGAACAACATGCACCGGGGCTATTTGGGCGCTGTCCGGCCTGGAGTATCCGCGCAGCTTTTTGGTGAGGGGGGCTTCCGTTGAACGCGGTTTCCACTGGTGTTGTTATTCTTGCTTCTCAAGTTTCTTGCAATTTTGACGTTTTCACTGTAATGTTCATTACGTTGCGTTGTTGGTTACCGACAACCTGACTGAAGTTCATCACATGATGACATTATGGACTGAAGTTGAATCACTGGCAGCTACCAAATCTAGTAACTTTAGTAACTTTTATCTTGTGTTACGAACTTTCAAGTAAGGAAAACTTTTGCATTGCAAAACGGGTTATAAATGAGGTTATGTTGAAATGTCAATGTCACAAATAGTAGTTGTAAATGTTGAAAATACCTTGTTAATATGTAGTTTACAATTTTGTCTAATAGTTTTGTACCTATGTTTGTTCGTTTTCTCTGAAAGATTGGTCGAGTTGAGTTAATTGAAAAAAGTGTCAATAAAATTGAATTTTCGCTGTCAGTATAAAATGTCAAATTTAAAACAGTCTTACCAACTCCCCATAAAGGTAAAAGCAAAATAAACTAGTCAATACCAATAGCACTTACGAAATATTCCTAATGGTTACTCACATTAAAAAAACATTTGACTATAATATTGAAATTTCGGAAATAAGCTACCTATTTATCTATAATTTTATATGTTTTCAACATACAAATGCAACAGACTAACTCGTGTTGAGATTAGCTGATTAAAATGTTCCACGCGAATGGTTGATACAAGTTTATAAATCCTTTTTAATAAAAATTATTTCCCACTAATGAACGAAAATTGTGTGGTATGAACTGGGCCGAAAAACATCCAATCAAAATTGAGGATTTTAAATTTCCCGCAACCATTATTCTCATTATTCAACATTATTCTCTGCAGAAAAATTTAACTTTTGCTGGGAAAATGAAGGAAATGAATAGTTTCATTTTTAGGATAAACATATAGCCATATCGCGTAAAAATAAACTATTCTTTTCACCTGTTGAGTGTTAAATCACAGATTAAATTCACTTTATTCTCTTTCTTGTAAGTCGACAAATGACACCAATTTCCCCAACTTCCATTTGCTGATAAACATGTAAAACCGCTAAAATTTAAATCAGAATTTTCTAAACTTGTGTATAAACAACTTATCAATACCATTTGGAATGGATTTCGAATGCTTAAATGAAATCGACTGCAATCAAGGAGCAGTTAGAGCGGTTCGTTTTAATGGTATGAATTTGAGGTTACATCATAGCAACAAAAATTGTTTTCATTAATTTAAATCAAATTGAATTGATCAAAATCATGCCGAAAAATAGTACCTTTCAATATAATGTAGGTTTTAATACGTAGGTAGATTTTGTGTTCCAAATCAAATCACGATTGCTCTTCAAACGTCGTTTGATCTGGAGTAATTCTGTCTTTTTATTGCCAGTCCGATATAAACCATTCGACATTTTAAGGTGATTTACTTTTGCAGTTGATGGATCTTACTGCCTCACCTGCGGCTCAGATAAAAAATTGAAACTGTGGAATCCTTATAGAAAACTTCTGTTGAAGACCTACGGGGGCCACGGAAATGAGGTGCTAGATGCGGCAGGATCATGTGATAGCAGCCAAATGATCACCTGCTCCATGGATAAGTCGGTAATTGTTTGGGACGTGGCCACAGGGCAGCCGATGCGCAGGCTTCGTGGCCACGCTGCCTCTGTAACTTGCATAAAGTACAATGAAGATTCAAGCATCGCGGTGTCCGGTAGTTTGGATAACACTGTCGCTCTGTGGGATTTAAAATCACGCCGCACAGATCCTATACAGGTTTTGTCAGATGCCAAGGACTGCATCAATTCCATACAAGTGACTGATTATGAGATATTGACTGGTTCCGTGGATTGCTCTGTAAGAAGATATGATATTAGGAATGGAAAAGTTCAGGCCGATTTTATGGGGGGTTAGTTTAATTTTGATAATAATAATTCGAGCATTGAATTTAAAAGAAAAATCCCATAGTGTTATAAATGTCTGCCAATTGCATCAAACGCTTCACTACTGAATCCTGCATCTGATACAAATATTGTGACCTGAAGTTACTTCAGAAAAATCCTCACATCCTCTTTCTAGAGTGCTCCTATTTGAACGAAGTCTCGGTGGATGTGTGGCCGTCACTGCGAACGTTTGCAATGTATCCAAATAAAAGGCAAAACCACAACCTGACATTCGTACAAATCCTAAATGTGCTTTTACTACTGAATGTGCTAAGTAGAATCTACGTAATCTTTTTGGCCGAATGTTGCACCTACTTTAAAATTCAACATTTAGTTCACATATTTTCCGGATCTATTGTTTGTGTTGGAGCCTGAAGGTTGATTGACCTAATTGTGATGAAACAGCCAATCGTAGAATTATGTTACTTTATTTAAATATTTTACAGTTATTTAAATTTGCAGCACCAATTACATCGGTTTGTTTTACGAATGATGGGCAGTGCATTCTGGTAGGGTCTGCAGATAACACATTACGACTAATAGACAAGAACACAGGAGAAATGTTGGCTGAGTATGTATTATTCAATGTTGCTTAAATTATTTTTCTTTTATGGTCGCACTATTCACTGTATCACGTTGTTCATTAATCACAAATTTTTTAGGTATATAGGACACAGAACGGATGACTTAAACATTGAAAGTGCCGTTTTATCCAGTGACAACCATGTTTTGTCGGGTTCGTTGTCTGGCGAGCTCTGGTGTTGGGATTTGGTGTCTGGCAAAGTGGTGAAGAGATATGAGCACACATTTAGGAGAGTGCTGAACTCAATAAGTGTGCACCCTAGTAAAGATGTTATTCTAACAGCCTCTGTTTATACAATAAAATTATGGGGGAAACCCGAAGGATTTGAAATTGTTACTGAAGAAACATAACTGTATTTTTTTATAAATTATTTGACCAATTGAATTTTTGTATTTATTAGTTAAACTGTTTGCTACAATTGCAAAGTTTAGCAATTGTTTACCACAATTGCAAAGTTTAGCAACTGTTTACCTCAATTGCAAAGTTTAGCAAATCTCTTGTGACGGCTGTATATTTGGTTGTCTAGTAAGCTGTTCTCGATAATTATTTATATTGCTTGCACGAAACTTTTACGGCTCAAAGATGGTTTAGTGCTGAACCCATTTTTTGTGTTTACCCTATATTCTACTGGTGTTCTTGTTTTATGTATTTCAGTATCATTACTGTGTTAATAACACCCTATGCGAAAAGCAAACGCAAATCAAAAATTATCGTGTGGTGACTTCACTACAAACGAATAAATATAAAGAATAAAGTAGAAAATAAAATTAAAAATAAGTTATAAATTAGTATAATTGAGCCATTAAATTGCGTAACAAATATAATCGTTACTCTTAGTAACAACATGCACGATCACAGAGTAATTTAAAAAAAAAGAACTACTTAATCAATACATAACAAAAACAAATGTAATACATAAACAACGTCCGAAAAATAAATAGAAATGCTCTAAAAATGCCTATCGTTCGCCCTGCTTAATGCTAAACTTGTAACATTTTACAACTTATAGCTGGTATGTGCATAAGCAAGGGTGGTGAGGGCCTCGGCGGCATCCAACTCCTCTCTGCCATGCTGTGCGTTCAAGGCAGACTTCTTGCATTTCTTTTTCTCATTCATCTCGTACGTCCAGTTCAGGTAATTGTTTTCACTGGGTTTAAAGTTAGCCGCACTCTCCAGCCACTTGGAGATCATTGACGGCTTGGCCACTTCCTCGCCAAACCTCTTCACATCGAGGTTGTTGTCTGGGTTCTGGCAATCTCGCAGATACTTCTCCATGATGTGGTTCTTGTATTTGTGCTGCGCGAACGGATTCTCCTCTATCTCGCCCTCCGTAGTCGAGCTGATAAAGAAGCACTGTGCTTGGATGTCCGAGTTGTTGTTGTGCTGGATGTAGTTGTGAGCGTAATCACAGTCAGTGCCGGTGTCAAGATTTTTGGAGTCGCAGTGGTCGAACTCGGATGCGAGGTCCATCTCATGCCATATGCTGTCTTCTGAGCATATGCTGAAATGCTCTACGTTGCCCTGCACTTGGCTGTTGTAGGTTTTGATGAGGTGGCCCCAGGTTTTACGTTGCGGCTCTTTGCCAGCATTCTTCAGCTTTCTCCTCCAGTTTGCAAACCAATTACATACCTTAAACCAACATTTTGTACAAATTATCTTTTATATAGTACTGTAATAATTACTATATCCTGTTTTATCATTGTTTATGTTTTAACTGTTTTGAAAACAATTTTAGTTTTAAAATTGTTATATAACTTACTTGGATGTACGTTAGTCCCGTTTGTATGGCTAAAGTTTTTTTTTCGTCACGGTTTGGATACGGATTGTCGCGTCTCCTTATGAGCCAGTCTTTTAGAAATTTCTTGATTTCTGGTGTGAACAGGCGCTTCGGTGGACGTTTCTCCTCACCAAAAGTCCTTCTGGGGAAAAGGGACGTGAAAACCACTTTCCAAAACTGTTGGTTGTATCAAGATTATGTTAGTAAAAAAAAAATGCATTAATTAATTAATGTTAGAAGGTAGCAAAACGTACTCTGTTAATGTAACAACGTTTAGAAAGCTTTTTCCTAGTCTGAAAAGCTGACCTGTTATATCTTTTACTTCTTATGGGCCTACGAGCCCTTTCTTTTATACCTTCTATAGTCCTTTGCTCCATAATCTGTAAAAAACATGAGTAAAAAGGGAAATGTGGTGTAAAAATAGAACTAACATGATCCCGTGTTGGGTAATCGGAAAAAAACAAGATGGGAGCTGCACCTTGTAATTTAGCGTGTTTCTGCAAGTACCACTAGTATTTAATAGAAACTGAGGTGTTTAGTTGCTCCTAAATTCGCCCTATTAAGCACCGTGTCGATCAAAATTGGCACGTTCCCCCAAATATTTATTTAAGTTCAAATCCGTGTTACGCGAGCGAAAACATGAATTTGTATTTAGTCGGAATTCGCGTGGTGATCATTAAAATTCTCATCAGGAGACAATCCTGATGGGTTTTCTGGTTAATTACCTTACACTAGCTACTGATGTCCGCAGCTCCTCTCGGTTATCAAAGCAAACAGTGTCAAAGGTACTTTACAACTGAGACAACAGATCTGGGGACATCTCGACTGCAACACAGTTTTATTTTCAGAAACATCTCCCGCGTGGTGTGTCTTATTACAGGAGGATGTTTTTACTATTTAGTACGGTGAATACGATGCAGGTTTATACGTGAGATTTAATTTTCTTTTATTTTACATACTTATATGGTTTTTTTTAATTAAACGTATTACAAATTTTGTGTAAGTTTTAATAATAGTGGGTACAATAATTTTGTGCTACATGATTTTAATAGCACGATTTTAATGGCATGAAATATTAATTAGGTTATTATTAAAACATTTTGCCCAAATTATAATGTGTGTTTAAAAATTAAAACAAACGCACATGCCAGTCGAGAAAGGTCGAGAAAGAAATATTATCCGAAAATTAGTTGTAATTTTTATTTATAGTCTTTTATATTTACCTATGCTTGTTGGTGTTATTAATATTGTGATGTTTTTAGACTTTACTTATTAAATTAAATTGATATACAAGTTAGCAATCACAATAAATAATTAGAAAAGTAAATACATTACACAAATATATAGGCTCATGAGCACCGAAAGTAGGACATTTGCCCTCGCCGTCTTACTGAAATATCATTGGGAACCCCATTGTTTACTAACATTGTTTGATTGTGGCCAAACAGGGGCCTACAGATCACCAAACTTTTAAAATCCCCTACATAGACTAAAAGGATGAGAAGAGTTCAAGCTTTCAACTTACTGGCAATATTGGTATAAAACCAGTATACTTGTGTTATATCAATATTAACCGGTATACCGGTATTATACCAATATTAACTAAAATAAAATTGAGTTTCTGCAAGAAAAAACCTCAATCTGCAAAATACTAAAAAACTTAATATGCTCTTACTTAAGAACTTATTTAAGTTAAAAAATCACAAGATAAATTAACTTACATAACGGAACATTTTATAAAACTTAATAATAATTATAAATAATTATAGATAAACAAAAATATAATATTTCTCAAAATGAAAATTTTTAACGTAACAAAAATGTCCGTATGTGAGACGTCGTAGGTCAAGTTACATAAGAATTCTATTTACATTTGATTTTTAAAAAGTATGCTCTCAAAACACAAAGTACATACATCTTGTATCACCAGGACTCGGATTTTATGCAAATGCATATTCTAAAATAATAAACATGCCAATTACAAGATTTCGTATCAACACAAATCTCTCAAAATGTAATAGAATAACCACCATTTGTGATTTGCATGTTTTGCACATTTTGTCATAATTGTACATATAATTGCATGGGCTGCATATGTTGACATATTTCTCAAAAATTCTGATTTTTTTTATTGTAACGATCGACATTATTAATTTATGACCGCAATTTTGGAAATACCCATAGTTTGCATAAGTGTAAGTAATTCTTTTTACAGTCTAACACGTGTTTTTGTTTTTATGATTCAAAAGAATCATATGGAATATGAAAAGATTAAATTCAAAGAATATGAAAAGAAATTTCCAAATGTTAAAACAGCTTTGCATCAAAGTAAACTTCAGAAGTCAAAAGATATTCAAAATATTTAAAAAAATAATGAACAGGAATACTTTAACCTGGTTTGATGCAATGCAATAATAATATAACTGCAAATATACAGTTTATTCAGTCAACAAATGGAAATTTCAGATCGTTTTTAGCCAAATACATATACAGGGTGTTAAAAAAAGAGTGTAAAATATTTAAGGGAGTAGTAGTATGAACCACAATAAAAAAAAGTCTTGATAAACATGGGTTCTCAAAGTAACGGTTTCGGAGATATGCAAGATTATTCTTTTTTACCTCTTTTTTTAATTTTGCTAAAACTTGCATATTCTTATCACAGTTGGCCGATGTTTTGTGAAATAAACATTCAGTATTTGACAGTTGCTGTTAGTGCACAAGTTTTCATTGCTATGGCTGTTTACTCTAATGCAGAATTAGCCGACATGTATTTGATGTATGGTAGTGCTAATGGAATTTCCACCGAAGCGCGACGTCATTATATAGAAGCTTATCCAAAACCATCCAAAAATTATCCAAATCGCCAGATTCCTTCACATTGTATGTTTGGAAGAATTCACAAGATTGTATGATACCGGTTCACTTCGCAAACAGTGCTATATTTCAGGCAGACCGGCAGACATCTTCTGTAACTCTGTTCCTTATTTTTGCTAGAAGCTCCCTTTGTTTGTTTGCACATAATCAATAAGTAATAAATAACTGCAAATAGGCAAATAAATGTTTCAAACAAGAATAATCTTCCATATCTCCGAAACCATTAATTTGAGGACCCATGTTTATCAAGACTTGTTTTGTTGTTTTTACTACTACTACCCCCTCAAATACTTTACACTCTATTTTAACACCCTGTATAATCAAGTACAGCATGAAAGCACGCCAAGGTAAAATTATGATGGAAATTATGAAACAATTTACGAAAAAAAAAAACAATTAACGATGTTTGTGAAATTATAGCGAATAACTATATTTATTTTTCTGTGCTACGTATAGTTGCGGACGATATATTGCAAATTTAATTATGTCATGGAGTACTAAATGCGAACAAATCTCCTGTATATTATTTAATAAGCATGGAAGAACTTGATAAAACGAATAATATTACTATATTTAGATTTGTGAATTTATTGAAAAATAAACTTCTTTATTCCAAAAGCATGCCCAAAATCTAAAAGTTTTTTGGATGAATTTAATATATACCGCATGTTTAGCCCATTGTGCTAATATAGTTGCAGAAGAGATTATAAATCATTTTACAGATATAAATGAATTAATTAGTAAATAAAATTAATACATTCCTTGCTAATATCTTGATGAAACATTTCATTATTATTATAAATGTATATTATGTATAATTACACTTCTTTTGTTTCATATATTTTATCAGTTTCCTGACACGTGTTTCGGCGTATTCAGCCATTTTCATAGGATTATGTTTACAATTTGATTGATGACTTGATTGATGACACATTGACACATTCATTTCAAATGAATCCCTGATATAAAAATATCATTGCCTTGGATTTTTTGATTATTCATTATGTGTTTTCCTTCCATAATAGCTTTATTGATCTGTATCCCTTCTAACATGGTTAATCTATATCCTTATTCTGAAAGTTTCATGGGTTTGATATCTATTAAATGGTGTCCTGTTTCTATACAATGGCACGTTAATCCTGTTTGTCCACTTACTGGTTTGTCCTCAACTTTTTTTGAACTTTAAAACAAGGTACAATGAACATAAAAAGGCGATACAGAATGTAAGTGGACAAACAGGATTAACGTGCCATTGTATAGAAACAGGACACCATTTATGAGATATCAAACACAGTCGATCTATGTACCCTAAGATCGACTCGGCCCTATTTTATTGTTACAATTTTAATGAAATTTGTCAATTAGTTACAGAGTTTGCAGATTCGTAAATGTACTTGACAACAACTATTACAGTAAAATTGCAGATTTACCTCGAAAATGTTCTAAGACAAAATTTTATTTGAAGTGTTGAGGGACTAAGACAAGTCCATTCATCAGAAATTTCTTGTAAAACAAATTCTTCTAACGCAATATACAGGGTGTTAATTCAGTATGTAGACAAACTTAAAGGGTTGCCTCCTTGATCAATTCTAAGATAAAAAAATCATATATACATGGGGTCTTAACCGCTTCGTTTTCAAAATATAGTTGAAAGATTAAAAAAAAAAGATTTAATCACAACTCGCCGGACCACAATCGTGCCCCCCTAGGTCATATAAGTCCTTTGGATTTCTTCATTTAGGGGAACCTAACATTGTTGGTATACCCAACTCCAATTCTTAATGTGGAAGATTTAGGAAATCGTGAACGAGTTTGCCAGTCGATGCTAAGGCGCATAAAAGCATGCATTGAGGTTGGAGGTGGTCAATTTCAACAGTTCCATGAAACAATGTGCTTTGGTTAATTATTTCCACAGCAGTAGTGTATTCAAGTGTTGTATCTATTGTAAGATTGTTTGTTATTAAATATATATATATATATATATATATATATATATATATATATATATATATATATATATATATATATATATTTTTTTTTTAAATTTCTTTAAACTATATTTTGAAAACGAAACCGTTGAGAGGTAATGTTTATATGAACTTTTCTTCTTAGAAATGATCAAGGAATCACCCCTGAAAGTTTGTCTAAGTACTTAATTAACACCCTGTATTTGTTATTAAATTGTCTAAAATATACCAATTTCAAGATTTTTTAATTAAATATATTAAATCATCAGGATGGTTTCGACTTTTACTACGTGGTAGTCCGTATTAGTTTCTCTGTTTTTTAAATAGTTTAAAATATATCAATTTCAGGATTTTTTAGTAAATTGTTTAAATTCTTACACAACAATTTTGAATATTTTTAATTAAATCGTCTGAAATTGATAAAAATATCTTTGATCGAGGAATTTATGATCAAACCGTTTAAAATATACAAATTTTGAGAATTCTTGATTACATCGTTCATAATTAATGTATTAGTTGACGATTAACTCTTCCGGTGAAATCATCTCAAAATATAACGAGTTAGGGATATTTTTATTATATGAAGGGTACACGGGAAAAACCGGAAAAAGGACATTTTTACAGAAATTGCGATAGCACACGATGTTGTGCTTAATTTTCCGATGTCTCTACTCAGATGATAACTCAGCCGAAAAACTCAGCCAAGTCACAAGATACAGCCAGATAAAAAAACCAGATTAAAAATCACGCTTGTCCTAGATGTCATCTTGAGTCCTGTAGACATTTGCTCCACTATGAAATTCAAATCTGTAAACAATACAAAAAACATGATAATGATTTAATCTCCACTTAACCAGTCACCAGTTAATAGGTTAATTCAATACAAGTTGTAACGAATTTGAACTTAAAACGCCCATAACTCGAAAACCAGACGATTATATACTCAGTCGAAAATATATTACCTTTTACAATTTTGGACGGTTTCATCAGAAATATCTTGTACCTAGCTACCTATCTATCTTTTATACCTACAAGACAACACATAAATTTTTTTCGAACGCTAGATATTTTTATTTAAATCGTCTATAAATATTCCAGGTTTAAAGTTCCATTGGCGAGAAATTTTTGGTATATACAAATTATGAGAATTCTTGATTACATCGTTCATAAATGTACCAAGAAAGGTTTTTTTGTAGATTTTTTCTACAACTTTTAAATTTGCACTGATTCAAAACATGAACTGCTACGGGGAGACAATGGGAAAAACATCAAAACTTTGTAATTGATCAAAATATCAAGAAATGAAATAGTTTTTGCAAGATTTGCTTCATTCCGAAACTTAATGTGTAGATAAGAATAAAGACATATTTGTACATGTTTGAATACGATAAAGGGCGGCGAAGGATTGCACCGGCGCGTATCTCAAAATCCTGCTCATGGTCCTGCGCCATGGGGTCTGCTATGCATTCGTCACGAGTGTGGAGTAGGTCGTTCAACAGGTATGAGTAATTTGTAATTTCGTGTGTGGCACGTTGCGCGTTGCGCGGCTCTGTGCCAGGAACAGAAATAATTCTCCAGAAATCGCGATCGTCCGTGCTGGTGCCATCGTGGACGTCGGGGCCATGGCAGTGGCGTCTGTGGCGGTACGCCGCGACACCTCCGGCTGGTGAATGAAGGCATGAAGGCAATGGGGACATGAGGTCGCGCTGCGTAGCGTAGGAGAAGCCGTTGCCATGGCATTGCATCGACTGAAAGGGGGCCGACAAAAAATCGGTTAGAGCGCATGCTTTGGCTGTAAAGTCCCGCCAACTGCCAACTTATAGCGTGGTTATTCTTGCTGTTACACGGATCAAGCCACACGTGCACAATCGGTCGCCATGAGCCGGTAGATTCACCATGAATTAAAATTACTAGAGCAGTGCGGATCGCTCAAGAATTTCGGCAATGGGATCACCAGGTGCCAATGGTGCCTCTGGCGATGCCCCCGTCCAAATGAAACGCAAGATCACCCTCATGAACGGCGTCGCGTTGATCATCGGCACCATCATCGGCAGCGGGATCTTCGTCTCACCGACCGGCGTCATCAAAGCCACAAATTCCGTGGGCGCCTCCATCGTAGTTTGGTGCTTGTCTGGAGTCTTCTCAACCTTAGGCGCACTGTGCTACGCGGAGTTGGGCACTTCCATCACAAGATCTGGAGGAGACTATGCATACATCTACGCTGCGTTTGGGCCGCTTTGTGGGTTCCTAAGGCTATGGGTTGCTCTCCTTATCATTAGGCCAACCACCCAGACTATAGTCGCGTTGACTTTCGCGGAATACGCTGCTAAGCCATTCTTCGCGGATTGCGCTCCTCCGGAGAATGCTGTGAGGCTCTTGGCTGCAGTATGCCTATGTAAGTATGCCTGATTCATCAAGTTTTGAAAGATAAGATGCGAAAGTTGTTGCATCAGCTTTTATCAAAAGCAATAACATTTTATTAGAAACAGCCAATATTATAACGAATAGTCCCTACAAAATCAAGAACAGGCCTGAGTATATCTAAATGTAGTTTATCATACTTAGCTAATTTTTGATTAGTTTGATCGGCTTGCGCGACCGCAACATTTGACTGAAATGAGAGTTTCCGCCATCGTCCTGGTGACTTTGAAGAATCAATCGCTTAAAAATATAACACTTTAGGGTATACTATCTACTATAGAATGAATGTTTTCACTTCCAAATCCTAATAAACCATTAGTTTAAAATGAAAAATGAAATCCATACATAATGTGGTTCATACATTTGCCAATGCGTCCTCACATTCTTAGATCCAAGAAGGAAATTCTCAGACCATCTCCAAGAGATCATGTTTTGGCGAATTCTCGACGCATTTTTTTTAAACCGCTTCGGAATTGTGCAGGTCTTATTTTCAAGAGCTAATACGATTATGGACCAATTTATTACCTTAACCAAGATGTTTAAACTAGATTGCAAGCAATTTCGTGTAAATATTGATAAAAGATAACGTTTTTGTTGGTTCACACAGTTCATCGAATTCTGAAGGTCGTTGATCAATATCAATCGTATCATATTTATCGATTCTTGAAAGAAATATTATACCGGGTGTACATTTCAAAACTGGCTAGTCTCAATAACTTTTGAATGCAAGCTAACTTGATAAAACAAAACATGTCGATTGATTTTTGGAGGGGGAAGTTAAAAACATGGTAAAATTAATTTTAGGTATCACCCCCTCATCCCTAGCCACCCTCTTTGGAATTCCGAATGGTTTTTTTGTTTCATTGAAAGGAACTTAGATATGTTCTACATAAATTGTTTTGGATTTTTTTGTATTTATTATTTTTTTTACGAATCGACCAAAATGTTTTCTTATTGTTCCACTAGATTAGGTTTCTTTTAAGCTTAAAATGAGGTATCACAAGGTGGGGGGTGCCATTTGAAATTCCTAAGTGGGGGTGGCTAGGGACGAGGGGGTGACACATAAAATTTATTTTTCCACTCCCTACATGGTAAGTACACTGTTGTGACATTGATTTCATGGAAGTAAGCCCGACTTACCGATAAATCTTTGGTTACTATGAACAACGGGAGGTAAGTAAAAACTTACCTCCCTCAGAGAAGTAAGTAAAAAGTTTTCTGTAGCGGTCTTTCTCTCGCACCACTCATTAAAACACTTTTCCACTCCCTGCATGGTAAGTACACTGTTGTAACATTGATTTGATGGAAGTAAGCCCCACTTACCGTTAAAGCTTTGGTTACTATGAACAACGGGAAGTAAGTAAAAACTTACCTCCCTCAGGGAAGTAAGTAAAACAATTTCAATACCGTTCTTTCTCTGGCATCACTCTTTAAAACACTTATACGCATTTTGATAACGCCCCTTCGACTTCTCCGGCAGTAGGAAGGAACAGGCAGCATCTGCAGCCTCTTAGCCATTTCTGATTTATTTTCATTAGAATTAATTTTACAACTGAACGAATACAATTTCTGACATTCACACTTTGTTTGAAAAATAGTCTTAGCAACTAAAGCCGTACTGACATTTTGTTCAAGTTCCGAAAATAAATTAATCGAACATAAACAATTAAACCAACTTCAGGAGTGGAAAAACAGTTATAAGCAATTCGAGAGGTAAGTTTTGACCAGTCTCGGACTTTATTGCTAGCCCTCGCTGTCGCTCGGGCGCAAACTCGACCTCGACTGGTAAACAATACTTACCTCCCCTAATGCTTAAGTAACTATTTCCACTCCTTACATGGTAAGTACACTGTTGTGACATTGATTTGATGGAAGTAAGCCCCACTTACCGATAAATCTTTGGTTACTATGAGAGGTAAGTAAAAACTTACCCCTTCCCCCTCAGGGAAGTAAGTAAAAAGTTTTCTGTAGCGTTCTTTCTCTGGCACCACTCATTAAAACACTTATACGCATTTTGATAACGCCCATTCGACTTCTCCGGCAGTAGGAAGGAACAGGCAGCATCTGCGGCCTCTTCAATTGCCATTTCTTGTTTATTTTCATTGGAATTCATTTTACAACTGAACAAATGCAATTTCTGACACTCACCCTTTGTTTGAAAAATAGTCTTAGCAACCAAAGCCTCACGGATATTTTGTTTAAGTTGCGAAAATAAATTAATCAAACACAAACAATTACACCAACTTCAAGAGTGGAAAAACAGTTATATGCAATTCGAGAGGTAAGTTTTCACCACTCTCGGACTTTATTGCTAGCCCTCGCTCGGGCGCAAACTCGACCTTGACTGGTAAACAATACTTACCTCCCTTAATGCTGAAATAACTATTGATGTTGTTTTTAAACTTCCCTCTCCAAAAATCAATCGACATGTTTTTTTTTATCAAGTTAGCTTGCATTCAAAAGTTATTGAGACTGGCTAATTTTGAAATGTACACCCGGTATAGTGTGGTATAAGTCAGTAATTCAATTCAAATAAATCCAGAAATATACAAGGCATTTTGCCCGTTGTATATTTCTTGACTTATCTCATTTAAAAATAAAACCGATTTACACCACTTTGGTTTTCAATCTCTCATATACAGGGTGTCCAAGATAAGGATCAACAGCGTGGGGATCTCGGAAACCGTAAAAATTACAAAGGGCGTTAAATTACAAAAAAAGTTGCACAATTTAATGGTTAGTATTATTCTGTTGAGAAAACCAAAATATCTGCTTACTTCCGGAGCTATTCGAGAAAATCCGAAATTTTGCAATATCGTTTTTATATCTTTATAAAGTTATTTAAAAAGGTATAAAAAAACAAGAGACACTTTACCATTGTCACTTTTTTAGCTCTATAAGACAGCATTTATAAATTTTCTTCAGTACAACGTTTCGTTTCGAAGAAACCATCATGAACTTTATATTTTTATATGGCTCGTAAATAAAGTACACCCTGCATTCAAATCAAATTAAATCAAATAAAATCATTTATTTGCATGTTGCCACCAGTAACAAAATATAGATAGATAGAGACGCGCACCCACACACATACAGACACACCTATATATGTTTACAGTGGATATGTAAGTCGGGTTTATCTTAAATCAAAGTTAAAATCTTAATGTACGTCAGAAAAGACATAGTCAGTGCGATAAAATACATGTAGAACAAAACGGGATAACCCAGTACGTATATAATCAAATTTGTGGTTGGGCCTCCATGAATTCATTGAAATTGTAGAAGCAATTATTAATCAAGTATGATTTCTGCTCTTTTTTAAACAGGTTTATAGCTCTGGTGGCTATTATTTGGCTGGGCAGCCTGTTGTAGATTGCAATGCCTGTGTAAATTGATGTTTTTTCGTACAGCGTTGTGTTGTATTTGGGTACCCTGGGCATCTTTGAATGCCTTGTGCTACAGGAGTGTGTAGAATGTATTAAATAGCATTTCCTATTACGAATTCGACCTTTTATATCACAGTATGGTTTCTCATCTTTATATTCAGAAAAAAAGGCTTCTTAATATATTTCAAACATTTTGGTATAGTAGGCGTTGAAATGAGCGACGAAGACAAAATTTATGACCTAATTTTAAGATTTGAAGATAATTCAATAAACAATTCTCATAATACCACACTAAAGAAATAATAAATGTGGTTCTCAATAACTATAATGTTTCAATGCTTAACAACTATTCTTGCTAAATTATTTTTAGTTACTATTTTGGTACCTAGTCTGGGTTAAAATTAGGTAATAATTGTTGTCTTGGTCGTCATTAAATGAATAGAACCATTCTCATACCACAGAAGAAAAATAATAAGCGTGGTTCTAAATAACTATAATGTTCAATGTTTAACAACTATTCTTGCTAAATTATTTTTTGTTGCTATTTTGGTACATATTCTGGGTTTAAATTATGAAATAATTTTTGTCTTTGTCGCAATTAAATGAACAGAACAATTCTCACATCACAGCAAAAAAATAATAAGTGTGGTTTTAAATAGCCATAATATTTCAATGTTTAACAACTATTCTTGCTAAATTATTTTTAGTTATTATTTTGTTACCCATTCTGGGTTAAAATTAGATAATAATTGTTTCTTCGTCATTATTTCAATGCTTACTACAAGAAAATGTTCGAAATATATTAACAAGCATTTTTTATGATTAAAAACATAATAAACCATACTATGATATACGTAGTTGAATTCGTAATAGGAAATGCTACCCAATACAGGGTGTAACGAAACGAAACGTTGTACTGAAAATTTGTAAACGCTGTGTTGTAGAGCTAAATAAGTGGCAATGAGAAAGTACCTTTTGTTTTCTTATATCTTTTTCTCAGAACTTCAGAAAAAAATAAAAACGAAATCGCGAGATTTCTGATTTTGTCGAATATCTCAGGAAGTAAGCAGATTTTTTTGGTTTTCTCAACAAAATATTACTGACCACTAAATTGCGAATTTTTTTTTGTAATTCAACTGCCTTTGTGACTATTACGGTTTCCGAGATCCCCATGTTGTAGATCCTTATCTTGGACACCCTGTATACAGCGTGTAACTAAATTTCTAGGGTGGTTTTTCTGCAGTTTTCCCATATCCTTGCAACATATGTTGGAAATGTACCTCTATCATCTATAAGTCGCATGCAGGCGCAGATGGGCAATAATAATAATGCCCCTCTCCTCTTCACGCCCGCATAACTAGTAATAGTTCAGGGGCCTATGGTAAAATTAAATGTAATTGGGTCAAATTTCTGATAAATGTCTGACTGTCTGAAAAGTTATGACAGTAACCAATTACGCCTTAGGTGGAGGAGTAGTAGGGATTATTATTACTATTATTATTATTATTATTATTATTATTAAATTGCTTAGCTAAACTTCTCCAGAGACATGGGTCCAGAAAGGTTTACTTCAAAAGTTGCAGGCGAATTTTAAAATGATGAAATATACTGAACTCAAATTAGATATTGCTTTTTTGTTCGTTAGAGACAAAATCAACAGAGTTTTACGTTTTCAAAGTTATGAAATTAAATTTACTTGTGACACTTGTCTATAGAAACTTTTTTCACCGTTTTGTTCTATACGTCACGTTTGTGAAGTTTGGCCAAGCAATTCAGTTACATCCTGTATATATATATATACTGAGTGATCGTCCATTTAGGATGAGATTTATTTTTGGCGGTAATTTATTTACCAAATTTAATTACCATTTTGTGTTTGTGACTGTGTTTCTTTTTTATTATTTTTACGATTTTTTTAATTTCAAATTATTGTTGTTATATAATTCAGTATCTTACTGGCAGATCTATAATAAACATATAATAAACACTTGCCTGTCTACTTCAGTTTTGACAATACACATTTTTGACACGCAAAGTTGCCAATTGCTGTAGGTTACCAACCTAAATTACAGTCTCACCTCACCCTAAATGGATCACTCGGTATAAGTTTTACACTTTATTGTCAATAATCGTTTCGGCATTTTAAACATTTTCAAAGGCCGTCGAATCTGTAATAATAATAATAATCCGTACTACTTCTCTACCTGTCGCATGCGTAATTGGTTACTGTCGTATTTTTGACAGATTACTGTGACCCAATTACTTTATTTTTACCACTGGCCCCCTGAACTATTTCTAGTTATGCGAGCGTTAAAACTAGAGGGGCATAATTATTACCCAGCACCTGCATACTATGGTAAATACACGTTTGGAACAGTTGCTGCCTTGTTGCAAGGCATATGTGGGAAAACTGCAAAAAACACCTTAGGTCTCGAGCATAGAACCAGGACCTACCAAGAAAATGTAATGCTTGCTCCATCGCCGCCTTAAAATATGTTACATATGTATATTTGTTTGGCAAGCATCTATTTAAATCTTAACCACTGAAAAAATCAATACATGAAATCAGATTAAGTTTTTCAAATAAACTAAAACTTGTTCGTACAGATGTAGTGATGTAGTTTAAATTATTTAAATACAGAAATCCAATCATGCGTACGATTCAAAATACATAGGATGTTTCAAATTTCCGTGTACAATAAATAATAATAATAATAGTTCAACCATAATACGACTCTTTGGTCAATTTAAAGATCAGGTTAATGCACCTGGCAAGAATCAATGGTCAAGCTGAAGGACAGCAGTCCACCTTGACATCCACAAAGCGTTTACTATGCAATAATCGAGAAGTTATCGCGGTACTCAACGCCTCATAAATTCCGCGTATGAACACAGCTATATTAACGAATATTTCCAACATAACAGTAATATGGATATGCCGTAAAATCTCATAGTGCCGCGTTCTTGAAATTCTGCCATTATATTCAAACAATTCAAAAAACGAAAATGAAAACGAATTTAAAAAACAATATGAACCATCGCATATTAAACTAAATATATTTTTAATATATTCAGATAGAGATAATAATTGAAGATAATAATTGAGGCGAGATTGCAGAAATGAGTTAGAAGTATTGGCTTTGATTTAATAATTAAAACTTCAGTAAATTACAATCCTCGCAGAAAACATTAAGAGAACGAGAACGAGAACATTAACCTGATTAAAAAAAAAATAATAAAAATGTTATAAAATATAAAATAGCGGTATGCGGATTTTTCTGTACGATTCAATTGATGAATGTCTAGAAGGTGTACGAAATTAATTGACGATAATAGTTGATGATTGTTGAAAAATATCAAGTAATTGAAGACTGAATGACATTTTTGAAAAACTGAAATTTGATTTATATTTGACATCAATTAAAACTTAAAGTGAAATATTACAGGACATAAATGGAATTCACAGTTTTAAGAAAATAACCGAGAAATTGAAAATCGAATAAATTTATTGAGCAATTGATTTTTTTAAAAATTTTTTAGTTGAATTGAAAACTATTTTGTTGAAATCTTGCATCAACTGAAATATGTAATCCACAATTTTAAGGAAATAATTGAGGACTTGTAAATAGAATAAGAAGAAATTCGAATCAGAATCGAACAGGCAAGAAGCTCCTTTTCTAAAATGAAGAGCCTTTTCAGTTGCCGAGATCTAAACCTCGATCTAAAAATTCGAATGATGAGATGCTACGTACTATCAATACTATACTACGGAATGGAATCCTGGACATTGAAAGCAATCGACATAAAGAGACTGGAGGCATTCGAGCTATGGATATATCGAAGAATACTGAGGATCTCGTGGGTAGAGAAAATAACGAATGTAGAAGTGATGAGACGTATGAATAAAGAAAAAGAAGTAATTCTGACAACTAAGCAAAGAAAACTGGAATATATAGGACATATCATGAGAGGAGAAAAATATCAAATACTACAAGTAATTATGCAGGGGAAAATTAGAGGAAAGAGGTCCATAGGAAGGAGACGAAACTCATGGATGAAAAACCTTAGAGAGTGGTTTGGCTGTACTAGCAACCAATTATTTAGAAATGCGGTCTCAAAAGTGAAGATCGCCTTGATGATTGCCGACCTTCGTATCGGAGATGGCACCTAAAGAAGAAGAAATAGAATAAAACTTTGGATGAATCAAATTCATCGTTCGATTCGTTAATTTTTACGTCTATGGCAGATTTTAATGATGATTTGCAATTTTGATGTGCATTTATCGAAAATTTTAGAACAAATTAATGAAATTGTTCAATAGGTAAAAATTAATTTAACTTTTTTAACGAATTGTATATTTGGCAGAAACGTTGATTTTACGCTCACGTACCTAACTTTATTTTGTACAGAACAAATATTTATATATGCATTTTTGTACATGACATAGATAAAGTCACATGTTAATGCTTTCTAAAGGACTCACTACGTATTATCTATTCATCTGTTACTCAAAATACGTATACATACACTGTATGTATACGTATTTATGTCCATACGTAAGTAAGTATGGACTAAAATCAGTAAAATCTAAATAAAAAAAATTGAAAAAAAATCCCCGAACACGTCGATTTTCATCGATAAAAATATACATTTTTGCATGACAGTCAATTTTCAACCATCATTTGTTTTTAGTTATTACGTCATCCATTGTTTTTGTTAGTACAACCCACTATTTTTGTTCTTGATTTTGAGAGATCTTTTCATTGTCGAAGTGACAGCATAAAAATGTTGCTATGTGACATAGGAAATTTTTCAAGTAAATGACAATCGAAAGTGAAATACGGCAAATCATGAAAAATAAAGCAAAAACGTCATCAGATTTAGTTTTTCAAAGTGCTTGAGGTTGAAACAAACAATAACCCAATAATAAAATATGAAATTTTAATCATTCTCATCGGATGTAGGGATAAGAACTCGGCAGGAACTGTATATGTTACACTGTATATTAAGTGTAATCTAATTAGAATTCTAACTTATCAGGGCTAAAGAGGTGCACCCAATCCCCGCGGTCATCTTCGCACATCATCATTGTCTTTCTTATTAGATTACTCATACTTTTTGGATGATATAATGTGATCAATTAATCATGCCGTGGTTACAGAGGAACTCTTTAGTGTGATACTCATGCAATCCTTTGTAGTACCATTGTATATTATGGATAACATTTTAATATTTCACATAATTGAACAAAAAAATATAAAATATTTATAATCATTCTTTTATAATGGAATATATAAAGAAATCGGAAACGCAACTGCACATTAGCCGAATTATATATTATTGTTGCCGAAGTATTATTGCCGAAGTTTGATAAATAAAAAAATGGAAAGTCAATGATATTTGCGTGCCCAGCAAATTTTTGAATAAGTAGTTCATACAGATACGTACTACTAAATATAATCAGTTATAAAAAATGTCTCTTATATTTTAAGAATCATTTATTGACCGTAAAATAACCCGATTTCTATGAAGCCCGACCAGATTATTATTAAACCGACTTAGTTTTTATGCAATAGACTGGATTTTGTTTTAATCAAATCAGATTGGTAACTAATCACAATTTGTTTAATTTAGCTTTCAATGAGTACACAACAATTATTTTTTGGTGGCTTTATAAGCTTTTTATTGAGCCTACTTATTCCATTGGGTACAATGGAGTGTCTATCCATCTGAGAGCTTTGTTTGCTAAAGGCATGTGTATAGGGATAAATAAGTTTTAAGCCTTTTTTAGTGTGAAATAGTCACGTCCAACGACTAAAATGTCGATTGATCGATTTTTTAGTCTGTATAGTAAAATGTATTCTCATGCAATGGAATATTCAACATTGGAACTCAATTAACTCACTTAAACGCATTAGCTATCAGCAGAAATAGTAGACACAAGCAATGCGAAGTGAAACAAAATATTTTAACACATATCTGCGATTAGACATAACTAAGTTAATTTGGCTATAACAACTATAAAAACCTTATGTGTGCAGTGGCCATTGTTATTAATATGAAATTCGAGTGATTAATTACATCTAGATGAGTGCGGGTTTCTGATGACCATGTAATTGTAACGAGACCCTCCAAGTGTAACGATACGCCACGATTAAACGACGCATGAAATAAAGCGATTGCATGGATCCCTTTGTCTGCCTGTTTCAGGCCTCTTGACCGCCATCAACTGCTTGAGCGTGCGATGGGCCATGAGGATACAGAGCGTCTTTACCATGGCCAAGCTCTTCGCTCTAATCGTCATCATCGTCATGGGACTCGTTTATTTAGGATATGGTAAGTTACAACATATGATATAACTACGACAGACGATCAATTTAAATATTGCTTTGGATGGGAATCGAACCTACTTAAAAATTTCGAGTTATAGCTCACTAGTCCAAATGGGTTTACAATAATAATATTAATATACAGGGTGTCCCAAAAATAGTGGACAACCTGTAGCACGCCACTCGGGAATGGCAGCCGAAATTAAAAAATATTATAAAATTTCCTCTAGTTTTCGAAATATTGCTAGTTAGTCAAAGGTGTAACAGTACAGGAAGTTTAGAAGGGCTGCTAGAAGGAATAAATGCCAATCATGTGTTTAGCTATTTAATTATATATTTTTTTAAATAATATCATTGGATATTTCCATTTCTAATAGCGTATTTAAATATTTCAACACATCCGTTTCTTCACACAATTGTTGAACAATCAACGTGACAACAATATGCTGTCCAATTAAAATACTGATTGTAAAGTCGTCTGTGATTTATGTTTTTGTATGTTTTAAAAATATTTTTTTTTGTAATTTTTGAGGGCTCAGTGGCCATCTCGAGTTGCGTGCTGTTGTGCTTGTCCACTATTTTTGGGACACCCTGTATTTTATTTCTGTACACATACATATAGAAATATGCTTAAAAAAGTTGGTATTCATTACAAGAAAACTTCAAAGGAATACATACTATGTTTTAAAAGTATACAGAGTTCTAAAAATATTACAAGTAAAAGTATTGCATTTCGTATGTAATTCTTAGTAAATATTATAAATCAATTCCTGGTTATTAGTTTTTGCAATCACAAATCATACAATCGCGAATGGAAAGTAGCTACCACAGATCGTGCTTTGAAGCCATATATCGTTTTCGTATTAGAGGCCGTTCACCTGTCGCTTTTGTTACCTTCTTTCTTCTAGACTTGTTGCTCGTTTCATCTCATTATAACTTCGAGGAGGTGGAATCTTCAAGCTTCGTTGGTGACCAGCAATGCAAAGCCATGCAAACACGAAACTGCAGGAGTGAAATAAGTCATGCTCGATTTAAAACAGGCAGTATTGTAAATTTCATTCAAATTTCAAGTTGTAAAATATCTATAATTTCAAATGAAGTTCAGAAATGAATTATCTACAAATGGTTATCTCAAAATGAGCAGTTTGAGAAATTTATGTATTTGTGTAAGGTAAATCTAATTATTTATAAAACTTTCACGAGAGCCCATCACCACATCGATTTTAAATGGAGTAAATAAGAAATACTCGGTTATATATCAAAATCTGATAAATGTACATAGAAGAATTGTTCCATATATGTATTAATATATTCCATATATTTGATAAGTTAATTTCGAAATCTCGCAAGAAATGATGCATGAGAATTAAAACAATCGTTGAAATGAAATAATTTTCAACATATCTATTTTGAGAAATGTATTTTTGTAACCACAATATTTTGCTAATGCAAACATTACATAAATTACATAATTTGAATTTATAATTTGAGCATTGTAGCTTAGCAGTTTATGTTTATTAATGGACTTATTAATAGTTGAGTTTGAAGGACACCTCGTGTTTGTGCTATTGTTCATTAGCGATGACCAAGTTTTATACTTTTTCGGTTCAAAATATTAAAATACGAATAATATTTGCACTAAAGGATGGATGGGTGCATGTATCAAAATAATCATAAAAAGAATCCTGTGAACATAGGTAGGTATAATTCTTAATAGTTAGTAATATAATAATACTTATTATTAATCAAATTCTCAAAAGTAGAACGTTGAACTTCAATGCCCTTATCAACTTGCTTTGTAAAAAAATGTTCTTATATATACAGTATGTCCCCGGATTGAATTTACAAGAGGAAACAACACTTTTTTTCTTTTATTTTACGCCAAAACTTCAAAGGAATAAGATTTTTTGCTTGTCCTGAAACCAGAAAATCTCGAATTAAAACTTAATTATTCTGACTCAGTGGAAAGAAAAGTTCATTTATCTTTTGATTTCAGACTTTATCTGCTTTTTAAAACCACTTGTCACTTTGACAAATGAGTTTACGCAAGTTAAATAACAAAAATGTTTGTGAAAAACATAATTTTAATAAACAGCAACTCAAAGAAACAGCTTTAAGATAAAAAGTCATTTTTAACAAGAACAATCATTATTCAATTAACCCCCAATCAAATTCTGCGCACAATTCTACTATAAAACGAAGCTCCTTGAAACTTCTTTTGAATTTCTTCGATGGACAATGATGCCACGGCGTCTCTTATTCGATTTTTTTAATTCTTCGGCATTATTAGGTAGGTTATCCATATACACAATTTGCTTTAAACGTCCCCACAAATAAAAATCCAAAATTGTTAAATCGGGACTTCTGGCAGGCCACAATACTGGACCATTTCTTCCAATCCACTGATCTCCAAATTTAACATTTAACCAGTTAGTAACAATGCGAGAATAATGTGCAGGACAACCATCCTGTACTTCCTGTACACTTTTCTTTGTACTGAGTATATATATAATCAGTATCCCTTCTACCATATAATGGCGTAGGGTGTCTAGTACAGTTTTTTTTTACATATGTACAAAAATTTTTCTTATGATTTTTTTTTAATTTTGAACCCATACTACCACTGCTTTAAATATTTATCTTTCCATGTTACTCATCCAGTGGATACATTTATATCGGGTGTTTATTACCCACTATTGTATTACCTAACCCCCCACCCCCCAAAAATATATTTACGCTACATTTCTAAACTCAAAAATAATTTTAGCGTGTACAAATTGCAAACAAAATGCCTTGGCCCGGCGCATCCACCATTGAAAAAGAATCAAAATTAATTCATAATAATTTCAAATATCAGAAAACAATTTACTCACCAATAATTTTAGCAAATGAATTAGGTCAAAAGGATGCCCTTCACTTTTCCGCGAATTATTTTAATTTGTTTAAGAATTACGTTGAAATAATTACCCGGCGCCTCCGCCATCTATAAATCTCATTCACTTAATTAATCTTTATTATAATGTAATAATTGTAAGGTACCGACCGATGGTATCTTCATAAATTGAACAGCAAATAAATCTCTTAATGTTTTTAGAATAAAATAATAAATAACTTTATTATTCTTTATTATAATGTAATAATTGTAAGGTACCGACCGATGGTATGAACAGCAAATAAATCTCTTAATGTTTTTAGAATAAAATAGTCAATACTCGTACTTCATAAAAACAGGTCATAATTTATTTTTTATTTAAGGGTAAAAAAGGTATCAATATGCAAGTATTTGGTATAAAAAAAATCCCAATGATACACGTAGTATCATTCGATTGATACCACTTTTATGCTTGTACGTAAATTTGGTGAGCAGGATTTTCCACCTTCATTTAGTAATTTAAGTTGGCATAACATTACTCATTGATCAATCTTTGATCAGATTGTAATAATTATAGTAACCAAAAAAGGATTTTCAAAAAACGTGTTCCCGTGCTATTTCTCTATGTTCTATTTTGAAATTAAACCCCCATGCTATTACCTTATGTTCCGATTAGAAAGTAAACACCCGATATAATAATAATCCTATGCGCTGCGGTTTCCGGTTTCAAAATTTGCAAGTTGACTATTTTGTTCGATGAGATTTGAATGTTTGACTTATAGTGCTGTTTCCTACATCCAAATGCAATACAATACAAAAATACCTAAATTAAAAAAAAAAAATAACAACAGAAAGATAAAAAACCATTTAAAATCGACCCAGAATAAAATTCAACAGGCCAAATTATGCTACATGTTTAAAATAGGTTACTGATATGTAAAAGAGCAATTATAAATAATTATATTCACAGTAAACAGTTTGTGTGATACTTTTGTAAATTTTGTAGTAAATAACAATCCAGAATTTATTAAAAGTCCAACATTATACAAACTTTGGTTACAAGTTCATGATCATCAATAAATAAAACTTTTTATCAAAAATGTGCTAAACAACTGCTAAACAACTAAACAACAATAAATTGATGAGAAAGTGTTGTTTTAATTCGGGAGTTAATTAATCTAGACTTGAATCTAAAACAATACTAGATTAGATGGCTTAAGAAACTAGAAGACGTGAAGTATGAAAAGTGTTTAGACATTTTTAAACTTCGGGAGCAAATTGATTAGATATTTTAAAATTGGTATTAAATTGTTATTATTTCTTCAATCAATTTTAAATACATATTTAAAATAATACTATTTCAAATTTCAGAGTTTAACATGTTTCCTCGTGTTGGTTCCTGCAGTCGTATTGCATATTACGCAAAAGCTAGGAGCCAATTACACTCCCATTCAATTGAGTTAAAAGCTACTTTATTAATTTCCATCTAATTTACAGTGTGCGTACATCTAGTGTTTCGGCAATTAGCTTGATATTTAGGCGTAGCCCAAGTTTCAATTGAACAAATTAACGCAATTGGATCAAGCGACGCAAGTCGACTAAATACAATTCATCTTTGTTAAGTAATTACAAAATTATAAAAATGTCTAAATTACCAATTATATACCAGAATACTTTTTACATTGTATAGAAATAATGTGATTTATGTATGATTACAAAATTGCAAAATGGACACGGAAATACAGAGAGGTTTTTTTATTTTGCAACATAGGGTTGATCATTTCAATAGTTACACACTTTTGTCACAATGACAGCAATGTATCAAAGCGTCTTTTTAAAATGCAACTTGTAAGTCATTCTGTATGAGGCATATATTACAGTTTACGATGTGAACAATGTATAGAACTGAAGAAAGAGCTCAGTTATTCAAATGGATAATGCTGCAAACCTTAGCTTACCATTGTTTACTTCGTAAACTGTAATATTTGCCTCACAGAGAATTAATTTTACTTATATGTTGCATTATAAAAAATACGCTTTGATACATTGCTGTCATTTTGACTAAAGTTGTAACTTTAAAAATAATTAACCCTATAGAGTTGCACGATAAAAAAACTCTCTGTATAATCAACTAGATATCAGCAAACTCCTTTAAATCATATGCAGAAGAAAAGAATCATATACGATAAATGATTGCAAACTATACAAAATAATTAGCTTTGAAACTTTCCATCGACTCATAAAGTTGCAAATAGTTATCTGACATTTATAATATATTTATGGACATGTCCCTCAGGCTGCATATAATAACAATAACAGCAAAATTCTTTACTTTTTTTTAAATCATTGTAAAATTAATATGGAAAAGAGTGAGAAAGTAGTTAATTTCCTCTAAACATATTTATTTTTTAGGACACGTAGAAAACTTTGACAACGCTTTTGAAGGCAACTACCACCCTGTGAACATTGCTTTCGCGTTTTACTCTGGACTTTTCGCCTTTGGTGGTTGGAATTTCCTCAACTTCGTCACCGAGGAGTTGCAAGATCCTTACAGGTAAGTCGCAAAAAAATTATTTGAAATTCAAATTGTAACACCACTCATTGTAAACCAGCATTCCGTTGCATGGTTTGTATTTGCATAATTAACTCCTATGACTTTAATGATTAACGAAGCGCTGTGAACAGATGTTGCGTTCATGATATTCATAATTTCTATAGGCGGCAAGAACTAATCGTATTCTCTATAACGTGCAATTAATATGATTGTAATATATTTCATATACAGTTATGAAAAATATTTCAGAGTAATTGTAACGCAATAAAAATTTCGTGAATACAAATATTGATGAAATATCACGCAATCGTATAAATGTAAAAAACAAATTGATTTCATAAAAAAATATATACGTCTAAAAGCAAAGAACTGTCCATAAATTTTGAATTTAAAACAAAACAATAATACAGTATTTTGACAATCGTCTGCCGGATTGAATTTGCCTGAATATCAGGCCTATTATATCTCGGCAAAAGCAAGCATGGGTTTAAGCTGGAAAAACATCTGGCATTTACAGTGGTTTCCATTGCAAGTTTCACTGCAACGCATTAAGCTTAGGTGCCTTGCATTAGTGCAAATACAGGGTACACTCGGACTACTAATACCTATATGAGGGGAAGTTGTTAACGTAACACACATGTATGTTGACAAAACGACAAGGAATTGAAAGACACAAGGTAGGTGAGAATAACTTCAGATTTGACGCCAAAAACGTCTCCCTAGCTCACTTAGGTAAGTTTGTAACGCAACTGCTCAAGATGTCGATCTCTATGCGCCATCATACATTGACAAAAATTGTTACATTGATATATTTTTTTTTGTGTACCATATTCGTTATTCAATATTGTTTGCTTGCCCACATGAATTATAGTGCTGTGTTCCAAATGCATGGTATCTGCAGTACTTTTTAATGAGAACCGCGAAAATATGCGGTTGGGAAGATCCTGGGGCAGATTCTTCCGTTTGTGGCCTATTCTGCCGTGCTAAGCACAATAGTGGTAACGTGTTTTAAGGCATTTTGAGATATTCACAGTTTTTAATTTTCAAGATTTTCAGTCTGTAAAGATTAGATTTCAAGTCAAAATTTTAATTGCCCCATTCCGATTCCAGTCAAATATTCGATTGCAACTAAATAAAACTGCCAATTTTTGCAATTGCAACTGTCATAATCTGTGAAAGTTTTAATTGACACTGTCAGAATCTGACAAGTTTTCAATTATTCTATGTCCAAGTGTGAAAATGGGAAAACCTATCAAATTTCTGATTAAAACAGGCAGAACTGTCTATTTTTTTACTGCAACTTACTTTTGTCCAAATTTGTCAAACTTTTGACGTAAATAGTCAATATCTATCAAATTTTCGAATGTGACTCTCCGGTTTTGTCAAATTTTCATTTTAAACCATCCATATCTATCAAAGTTTCAATTGCAAACGTCCAAATTTGCCAATTTATGCAATTTCAACTGCCATAATCTATCACATTTTCAATGCAACTATGACAATCTGCCTAATATTCAATTGCAACTATACAAATCTATGAAAACTATGAAACACTACCAAACTATGATAATCTATCAAACTTTCAATTGCAACTATGAAAATCTATCAAATTTTCAATTGCAACTATCAAGTTCTGTCATTTTTCAGTTGTAAGTCTTGTAATCTACAAATTGCAATTTTAAATATCCAAATCTGTCAAATGTTCAGTTTCAACTAAACAAATCAGTCAAATTTTCAATTGACACTGTCAACATCTGACTAGTTATTATTTTACATCCAAGAATGAAAATAAGAAAAACCGTAAAATTTCTGACAAACGGGCAGAACTGTCAATTACTTTTTACTGCAACTGTTCCAATCTGTCAAACTTTCGACTTAAATAGTCAAAATCTATCAAATTTTCAAATGTTACTCTCCTGTTTTGTTTAGTTTTCTTTTAAACCGTCTAAAACTTCAATTTTTTTAATTTCAAGCATCCAAATTAGCCAATTTTTGCAAATATAACTGTCTAAATCTGTCGATTTCGGCAATTTATAACCGCAACTGCTAAAACCTGTTTAATTCAGTATGTATAAACTTTTTCTTATTAAATCTGTCAAATTTCTTTTGTTCAGATGTTCAAAATCTGACTAGTTTTCAATTATTTTACATCCATGTGTGAAAATGGAAAACCTCTCAAATTTCTGATTGAGGATCTAATTCAAAATATGTCGAATTTTTAACTGCACCTATTCAAATCTGACGAACGTTCGACTTATATAATCAAAATCTATGAAATTTGGTAAATTTTTAATTGGCACCGTCAAAATCTGACTGGTTCTTAATTGCTTTTGTCAAAATCATATTTTTAACTGTGTCTCTCAAAATCGTCATATTTTTAACTGTGTCTCTCAAAATCGACATATTTTTTACTGTAACTGTCAAAATCTGTAAAAGTTGTTATACCAGCGATGAAAATCCGTACAATTTCTAACTGTAACTGTCGAAATCTTCCAATTTCGTACTATCAAAATTCTTTTCATTTACAATAGCCACTGTCATATTCTCTCAAATTCAAAACTTCAGCTGTTAAAACCTGCCACATTTTCAACGGCTACTGGCGGAATCTGAATTTTTATATCCAGAATTAGGTGCGAAAATGTAAAAATATAGCAAACTTTCCACAAAATCTGTCAAAATTTGTATTTTTTTTTTACCACAACTGGTCAAATATATCGAACAAAGCTTCGGCAGTAAACATCTAATCAATTCGTTTCAAATGAAACGATCTAAACTTGGTATATCTCTATCAGTAACTGACAAAATTTGTTATATTTTCGTTTGTTACTTCAAAAATTTGTCATATTTTTAACTAAGTGATAATATTTCTCATATTTTTAACTGTATCTGTCAAAATTTAACATATTTTCATCTGTGACTGTTAAAATTTCTCTGTTTTCAACTGTAACTGTCAAAATTTGTCACGTTTTCAAATGTAACTGTAAAAATTTTCAACTGTGACAGTCAAAACTTAATATATTTCTATCCGTAACTGTCAAAATTATTTAAATATTTTTATTTTATTTTATGATTTATTTCTTTCACCTTATCATTATGACTAGTTTCGGTTATGAAAAAAATATTACTTGTTAATGTTATAAAATTATTAATTATTAGATAATTAAATTGTAAAAGAGAAACTATCTTACATTTATTACTTAACTGGGAAAAAATAGCAGAGAGATTATTACGAATTAGAAATATACTTCATCCAAATAGCATTATTAATTCAAGATTAATTAACTTATAAGTTCGTAAAATAAAATTTTCTGTTATAAGTAAAAGACGCATTTGATTAAAAAAATATATCAATTTTCTTCGTCGAGGCATTGTTATCAATAACTGTTCCAGAAATTGGTCTTGCCAAAATTTGAGTTTATTTTTTGGAAAGAAACAATTCTTATCACCATTAGTTTGTTTTAATTCTGGTTCCTTCATCCCTTCTTTAATTCAAATTCTACAAAAATTGAACTATCGTATATTCAGCATCTTCAAAAGTACTTTTATACATTAATGACCAGCTTCTTAAATCGGCTCTTACTTCACAAAAATATTTAACGCATAGACGTTGAGAATTGCATTTAGTATTTTTCAATACGTATATGGAACTGAAATCCTGCCATTCAAAGAAATCTACAACTTTCGGTTCTAAAATATTATTTTTTTTACGCATTTGTGACTCTTGCGTCACTTTTTTCTTTACTATGAGTTATTTTTCTACCCTGTGGTGAAATGAATCAGTAAAAAACACACATCTCATGCAATATAAAATGAAATAATCTGATTCCTTCATCCCTTCTTTAATTCAAATTCTTCAAAAATTGAACTATCGTATATTCAGCATCTTCAAAAGTACTTCTATACATTCATGACCAGCTTCACTTCCTAAATCGGCTCTTACTTCACAAAAATATTTAACGCATAATCTTTTTCAATACATACCTATATGGAACTGAAATGTAGCCACTCAAAAATCTTCAACTTTCATTTCAAAAATATTATTTTTTTACGCATTTGTGACGCACTCTTTGCTTCACCTTTTTCTTTACTTTGAGTTCTTTTTCTACCCTGTGGTGAAATGAATCAGTAAAAAACACACATCTCATGCAATATCAAATGAAATCATCTGATTCCTTCATCCCTTCTTTAATTCAAATTCTTCAAAAAATTGAACTATCGTATATTCAGCATCTTCAAAAGTACTTCTATACATTGACCAGCTTCAGCTTCCTCAATCGGCTCTTACTTTACAAAAATATTTAACGCATGGACGTTGAGAATTACATTTAATATTTTTCAATACGTACAGTCATGCTCACATAAATCTAGTACAAGAAATAAGGTTACAATAGCAATTTTATATAGCAATGTCCATTTTTTTTTACTAGATTTATGTGAGCATGACTGTACCTATATGACACTGAAATGTAGCCACTCAAAAATCTTCAACTTTCATTTCAAAAATATTTATTTTTTTACGTATTTGTGACGCACTCGTTGCGTTATTTTTTTTCTTTACTTTGAGTTCTTTTACTACCCTGTGGTGAAATGAATCGGTACAAAACACACATCTCATGCAATATCAAATTAAATCATCCAAAATATTTTCTTATTTGTGCAACGCAATTCATCTTCTAACTTAGAAATTTAATGTCTGTCACGACAAAACGAAAATTATTTAGAAATGTTCAATTATTAACTATAGACAAGATACTAAATAAATCATAAGCCAAATAACATCGTATTATGAACCTTTATCTTTTATTATCCTAAAAGTCATTTTAAAAATTAGCAATAAAATATTTCACTAGATTAAATACTTTCATTATAACGGAATTTCCAATTGTCGTTCATTATTATTACCAAGGATAATTGACGAAACTGATAGTTACTAAGGTAAAATAAGCGTATCCCTTAAATACTAAGATATTTAACGTATCTTTTTGGGTTTTTTGATTAGTAATACACATATTTAAAGAAGATACAGCAAGTAAACTATTTTTATTGTGAAAAAAATAATTTCATAGTTTCATTATATTATAAAATTGTTCACCAATTGATATTACAACATCTAAATCTGATAACTCATTTTAGTCAATTGTTGTTTCCTGGGTTTGAACCGAGGACTTTCTGCTCAGCAGACGCTTATACTACCACGCTAATCTTTTCCTTGTAATACAGACATTTAAAATTACAAAGCAATTACAAGCAATTTTGTTTAGTACAATTTTCAAATTTCACTTTCACCGAAATTTGTGAAACAATCTAATTTTAATTTTAAATCCGAAGTCAGTGCACAAAATAGCAAAATTCGTTAGTCTTCATGATTAAAATAATTCTATAGCACTCTATAATTCAATGTTTCTAATTCCTCTTCCATCTTGCCTTGAATATCACAGCTAGGCTCTCTACTTGAGTAGCAATCTTGCCCCATTGATTAATTCCATTAGTTCTCAGTTCTCCTGACTTGGACGGGTCTTTAAAATGGATGAGGAAGGTGTTGAATTAAACATATTAGTTTATCTCACGCAGCTCTGCGAGTGGCATTTGGTGTTCTCCAGAAATGCTCGTGTTTATCGTTAAATTGAAGCACTTATCTCGACGCGCTTTGCCGATATAAGTATCCGAGTGTGAAATAAAATCTTGGAATAAATGCCAAAAATCGTCCTTAATTGCTACAAAAATGATAACTTTGACTTCTTTATGTGAACAGTGACGTTGAGACAATTGTGCCGATTTAAGTACACATTCGATAAATAATTGTGAAGACATAATACATTCTTGTGGTATATCAAGAGGAAAAAAATGAAAAGTGAAATCGAGATATTTTATGCTAAATTTCATGTGCACTCACAAAATAATCACAACACCAATATAAAATGACTGTGACAACACGTCAAATGAAGTTTGTAAACAAATATTATTATAATATAAAAATAATTATTTGTATGTTGATCAGTTGGCATGAGGGAGGGAGGTTAAAAAATATTGTTGGAACTTTTTTGCAGTTCAATTAAAGAAATGCTTTGAAATCGATTATTGCTGCTAATTTGATTAATTTTTATATCTTCACAATTTTATTTTTCAGGAATCTTCCAAGAGCAATTTGGATTGCACTGCCCTTAGTGACTGGAGTGTACGTATTAGCTAATCTTGCGTATTTCGTTGTACTTCCAAAGGAAGAAATTTTGTCATCTGGAGCTGTGGCAGTGGTATGTATTAAATCTTTGCAAAATACCTTGAAGCAGCTCAGCTTGTATTTATATCTGCATCCACATAAATGTGAATTATTTTAAGTTTACACGTAAATATAAACAATCACACTAAAATTCTTACTTACTCTTTAATGGTCTCTTTAATACTCTTTAAATTTACGTTGTTATTTTGCATAACATGAAATAACATTTGGAAGCAAGCGACTGAAAATTGAATAAGTGTAGCGTACATAATTATGAACAAATTGTTATATGAGAAAATATATCGATTGTCGAACATCATTTTTTTTTTCAGTCATTTGGAAATAAGACGTTTGGATATTTTGCATTCCTGGTACCAATATTCGTTGCATTATCGACGTTCGGAGGAGTCAATGGAATACTCTTCACATCCTCGCGCCTCTTCTTCATAGGCTCCCAAGAGGGCCATCTACCTGTATTATTCTCGTTCGTGAACGTCAAGCGGATGACGCCCATTCCCTCATTGTTGTTCACAGTACGTATCTTTGAAACCAGTATGTCTCAAACTTTGGTATCCTGAGCACCTACACGTTAATAATTTTATCGGACTGTGGGTGGGTGCCAAATAACATTATTGTTCTGTGTACACTTAATAAGAAGTTTGATATCAGTTGAAAAAATGTGAACGTTCCAATTTCTGGCATTCATTATGCTTAGAATTGAGACTATTTCCCTCCAAAAATTTCAACGAGATTGCAACCAATCATATTAATGCGTATTCCAGAAGTCACCTAGCAACCTAGCAAAATACCCGGGTATTTCATGGTGCATTAAGTGAACATTTTGACATTTTAAAAACATTCGGGCTATTAATTATCAAAATACATCTATTGATTTAAATTACAATTCGTATTTGAGCAATAATAATTATAGTTATTACTAAAAGTGCAATTTCAATAACTACTGGCTCTACTGAAACAAGTAATTATTTTTGGTAATTCATTATTTATATCGTGAAATTCCTACTTCGCATGAAATTTTTGTCGGGAAATATGCCTCCATATATCCCTCTTGCATGCCATCCTTAATATTTTTACTCGTGCACTTAGTGCACTCGTAAAAATATTCGCGTATTTGGCATGCACTCGGGATATAACTACTGATTATTTAATAATCATTTATGGATGTATATGTGTAGGTACGTGATTTGCTTGTACTGCAACTAATCTTTTAATAGGTTCATGGTCATTGTCACCATGAACCCACAAACTAAACTAAACCATTGAGTAAGGAATTACTCTTACTTCTTACTCAATGACTAAACCTATGAGCCCACTAGTGGCCCATGGGCCGCATTTTGAGTAATGCTACCCTCAATATAATGGTGAGTCACTGGGATTCACAGATTACAGTTTGATAAAAGTTATTATTATTGATAATAGGAACACATTATTTTCCAGCATACACGCTATTTTGAAGTTGAGCGACCAAAGGGAGCGAAATAATGGTGAAACAATGGTGTGCAGAAAGAGAAGACGTAATAAGTCTAAAATTAACTGTAAAACTTTTTAAAATTTATTATAATGACGCATGTTACAATTAAATGTAATCTCTACACCATTTTGAATTGTCAGTCAATGTACTGTAACCTATTGTTATCGGTTGATTTTTTATTTTTTTTAAATAATTGATTCTAGTGCTTAATGTCTTCATATCGATATCTGGTTATTTATTTTGTTTTAATCATAATTCATTTCAGTGCTTAACGTCTTTAGCAATGCTTCTCGTCAGCGACATTTTCGTCCTCATCAACTACTTCAGCCAGATACTCTGGTTTTCAGTAGCAGCCAGTATTGGGGGGATGCTGTGGCTGAGATATAAGGAGCCGGATATGCCAAGGCCGATTCGTGTGAATTTGTTCATACCAGTAATATTCATAGCGTGCTGTGCGTTCCTTGTACTATTCCCGATCGCTTATGAACCTTGGAACGCCGTCATTGGACTTTTAATAACAGTTTCAGGTAGTTAATAAATTATGAATATGACTTTTGTACAGCTTGTTGTAACAAATTTAGAGCCAGTTTTTCAGAAATCCCTGTCAATAGAGTTCTGCTAAGTGAAAAGTTGTTCATTTTTGTATCACCCATAACTTTTCTTAATACAATATTCGTGATATTTTCTCAAAATTCGGTTCTATGAAAGCACACACACACACACACACACATTTATCAAAAATTGTAATAAGGTCTCGGAGCATATCAAACAGCATTTTTGCTATTCAAATTATAAAATTTGCACAAAAACAATACTTTCCCTTACATTGGTATATCGAGAAAGTTAATAAATACTACAAATTTTATTAATTTAAAATATATTTTGTTTGTACGGGAGATAATTACCTCTAATAATGCCATTTTTTTAGGTATTCCCGTGTATTACCTGTGTGTGAAATGGAAAAATAAGCCGGCAAGGTTCTTGGGATGGACTAGAGGATTAACAATCTTCTTGCAGACGGCAATGGAACTTACTTACTTGGAACCTGAGCAAAAACTATCAGACTAAATGTTTTTTATTTATAATGTTATTGTCTATCGTTTATTTTTTATGTATTTGATGAATATCTTAATAAATGTTTTAAAAAATGTTTCATTTATGTACATATGTTTTTGTAAATACTTTCTACAGCAACTACTGGCTTTTAAAAATGAAAGAGGCACAGTGTTGAGGCTGAAATTGAATTATAATTCAATGAGCATCTTCGGGAACACTACATAAGCTAAGCCTTGGATAAATGGGCATCATTTCAATTCATGTTTATATCTCAAATTTATATTTCGTTGTTGAATGAACGAGTATGAATAGTGTAGGATTCTAAGGGGGTTTTTGGATAATCCAAATCCTAAACACATACCCATGATCTCAACTTAAAAGAAAATGCCAATGTTAATATTCATCTTCCATACAGTGTTATATTAAGAGATGGGTTTTATACTTGGGTAATGATTTATGATTTATTCATAAATCATTACCCAAGTATAAGGTAATGATTTGTGATTTGGGCATCTTCTCCCATCTTCAGTACGTGAAGGTGTCCAAATGTATCATTATTGAGAAGAATGAATTGGTAATATTTTAGTTTCTTTGCTGAACTAAATATGAGTATTAAATCGTAATGTTCTTAAATATATTTAACGGTATTCATCAAATTATAATTAAAACACAAAGATTATGTTTATGGCAATCATATTATTACATTCATATATATATATATATATATATATATATATATATATATATATATATATATATATATATATATATATATATATATATATATATATATATATATATATATATATATAAAATTACATCAGTTATGTTACATTTATCGCTAATCATACGTGCATATGTGTAGGTACATATATTCGACAGATTACGTTTACACTATTACCACACGCACATAAACATGTCCTCACGTTCCTATTTGCATAGTACCGTTTGAAGTCTAGTAACTAAATCAATCAATTTAGGTGCTTATTTGATTTATGCTGGGGAGATACCGTTTGAAGTTTAGTTAACTAAATCAATCAATTTAGTTGCTTATTTGATTTATGCCGGGGAGATACCGTTTGAAGTTTAGTTAACTAAATCAATCAGTTTAGGTGTTTATTTAATTTGTGCTGAGGAGATACCGTTTGAAGTCTAGCTAACTAAATCAATCAATTTAAGTGTCTATTTGATTTATCTTGGGAAGATACAGTTTGAAGTCTAGTTAATTATATCAATCAATTTAGGATTTGATTTATGCTTGGGAGTCACCTTTGAAGTTTACTTAACTAAATCAATCAATTTAGGTGCTTATTTGATTTATGCTGGGGAGAAACCGTTTGAAGTTTACTTAGCAAAATCAATCAATTTAGGTGCTTATTTGATTTATGCTGGGGAGATACCGTTTGAAGTTTAGTTACCTAAATCAATCAATTTAGGTGCTTATTTGATTTATGCTGGGGAGATACCGTTTGAAGTTTAGTTACCTAAATCAATTAATTTAGGTGCTTATTTGATTTATGCTGGGGAGATACCGTTTGAAGTTTAGTTAGCTAAATGATTCAATTTAGGTGCTTATTTGATTTATGCTGGGGAGAAGTACATAGGAATACTATAAATTAATAAATCGTAAAAGAAAAAACCATTCACTTGTGCATACTTGGTTGCCTACATATTCAAGTGGAAGGCGACTTCAGCGCACAAAATGCTCAACTTTATACCTATACCCAAAAGTGAAATACATCAGTCGAAAGCGCACGATGTTTAAGAGCTGAGTAAGCTATTTTCAATACTTCAAATCACGTAATTATCGACTTATAGCCCGGTTTATTATCGAGTTCAAGTTACACTTAATTTTAGGCAGCCAACTATACACATTACGAAATCTTGTGAACTCTAAACCTAGGCAACCAAATTTACATATTATGAACTCATTTTACGTAATTTTCAAATGAATTTAAATGTGGCTTTGCATTTATCGGTGCAAATTTCTTTGGACTGTATCGTAGTAGTATATAGCTTATCAATAATTATGGATTCAGTGCTATTCGGGTAGGAATGACGCAATATTCAAAGAGCTATAATTAAATGCTGTATACTGGTAGCCGTTACTTTGTGGAACATTGTAAAAGAATTAAATAAACAACTTTACTTTGTTACTGCCACTAACACATTTATTTTACATCTAATTTATGCCCGTATCTATAGCCCGTGCTTGAGCATAAGTTCGACTGAAGTCGAATATTTGGTTGCGTATTTTCTATAAACGTTACTGCACCAAACGCAACCAAATATACGGCTTGAGTCGAACTGAAGCTCAAGTATGAACTATAGAACTATAGTAAAATTTTATATAAATCTTCTTCATAGAGTAATCGTGTTATCATAAAAGTGAGCAGCGTAGAAAATTCGTATCCAAAAGTTAGTAAATTAGTAAGATAATGAAATGATTAATTGTAGCTGAATTAAATAAACAACTTTACTTTGTTACTTCCACTAACACATTTATTTTACAAAAATAATTTAGTGACTGCAGTTTCGACTAGTCTATAGTCATTGTCCAACTTAGTTTGACAAACTTAGTTTGACAATGACTATAGACTAGTCGAAACTGCAGTCACTAAATTATTTTTGTAAAATAAATGTGTTAGTGGAAGTAACAAAGTAAAGTTGTTTATTTAATTCAGCTACAATTAATCATTTCATTATCTTACTAATTTACTAACTTTTGGATACGAATTTTCTACGCTGCTCACTTTTATGATAACACGATTACTCTATGAAGAAGATTTATATAAAATTTTACTCCTAGTAATTGAATTAAGGAAGATTAATCATGTGATTCATTTTCAATTATTTATCTCCAGTTTTTGCTCGGTTTTTACACAATAATTTATAAACAGATACATATTAGATGGATATGTACATATTTATTTTTATTTGAAGGGATCATTACAATTTAATTATAATAAATTGAAACATGTCATAACTTTAAAGTATATATTAATTTTATTTATTTACAACTCAATACAACCTGCTAAATGATGTTTAAATTTAACAGGCAACTCAAAAGCTACCCTCTTAAAAGCACTCACCTATATCACACATTCGTTTGATGAGACTTGGCAGATTATAGAAAAATTTCACGCACATGTACGAAGTAATATACTGATATACTCATTATCATTGACGAACCAAATGTACCTTCTATATGTGCACGAAACATTTTAATAATCTGCCAAATCTCGTCAAACGAGTGTCTGATATAAGTGCTTTTAAGAGAGCAGCTTTTCAGTTGCTTGTTAATTTTATACAACATAATCTATCAGGTTGTATTGAGGCGTGAATAAATAAAATCAATGTGTACTGTAAAGTTTTGACATGTTTCAATCTATTATAATTTTGTTGTAATGATCCCTTCAAATAAATATATATCTATCAATCTATTTATGTATTAAATAATTGAGCAACAAATATAATTATACATTATGAAGTGGGTTCATTTATATTATTATGTAAAAACCAAGCAAAAACAGGTAATAAATAAAATAAAATGAATGACATGACTTATCTCTCTTAAGTATATTACTAGGAGTTAAATTTTATTTAAATCTCCTTCATACAGTAATCACGTTATCATTAAACGTGAGCAGGGAAAATAATTCGTATCCAAAAGTTAATCAATTAGTAAGATAACTAAATGTTCAATTGTAGCTCTGTGAATATTGCATTATCCCTACCCGAATAGCACTGATGCCATAATTATTGTCAAGCTATATACTACTACGATACAGTCGAAAGAGATGTGCACCGATAGATATAAAGCCACATTTAAATTGATTTAAAAATTACGTAATGAGCCTTTTATATAAATATGTAAATTTGGTTGCCAAGATTAAAACTTCACAAGATTTTGAAATATGTATAGTTGGCTGCCTAAAATTATGTTCAACTTTAAGTGGCTATATGTCTATAATTACGAGATCTGTTGAGTTGAAAATGACTCAGTCGGTTCAACAAAATCGTGCGCTCTCGACTACTGTACCTGTTTTTGGAAAAAAAATGCACTTTTGGGCATAGGTATAAAGTTCAGCACTTTCTGCGCTGCAGTCGCCTTCTTGTTGAGTAAATAGGCAACCAAGTATGCACATGATGCACACGTGATTTTGTTTATGATGTCTGCTTTTATTATTTATTAATTTATTGTGTTTCTATGTACTTGCTCTCCGCAAATAGGAACGTGAGGACATGTTTATGTGCATGTGGTAATAGTGTACACGCATTCTGTCGAATATATGTACACATATAAACGTATAAATAGGGAGCAATGTAATATAATTTATGTAATTTTTCATGCAATAATATGATTGACAAAATCTTTGTGTTTAAAGTATAATATGATGAATACTGTAGTACACACAATGCATGTAATGCACAATTAATTACACATTTCACAGTATTACATGTTATGATCTGTAATATCTCGCTAAAAGTCTGGTAGCCATTTGATCAGACATTTAAATATTTTTAATAAATGTAAACTGAAGTTATTTTGCGAACACTTCTAAAAAAGTATAGCCTGAAAAGGAACATTTTAGCTTCCAGTAACCAGTATACATTTCTACACCAGTAGGTGCTTTCAAAAGTTGAGCAAAACATAATTGCATTTAAATAAATACCCAAATTTCTAATTCCTCGTGAATTGTAAACTACATTATGTGCTCGTTAAGTAATATACTATTATTATATACTTCATTATAATACTTTAGTATTAGTTTTACTTTATACATATAAATGATAACTATTAATCTTACATGAAGTTAAATTTGAATTTCATTACTTTCATTGTTGAAAGACCCAGTATATTTAATGTATTATTTAAACCTCCCGCTGAAACCGATTAAATACTATATGGGGGGGATAATGGAGTCTGTTTATTATGATCCATGATCATAATTGAGATGCCACAAGAAACGCGTGACTTGATTACCTTTACAAGACAGATCGTTGGATCGTCTTTCGTCTTTGTGTTGACAAGAGATAGATTCAAGACGTGTTGGTAAGTACGATTTGCCTTCCACACATATTATTGATTGTCATCCTGTTTAACACACCTTGTTTATTTTTAGCAGAAGAATGCATGCCAGACAGTAAAACAATGAGTATTTAATATTAATCCCATACAAACACATACCAATTACAATCAGAACCGCGCTTCCATCGCAGATCCAATGCTAACCATACAAACAACCACCGGTAAGTATCAACAGCCCATTGTATCTACGGGCAAAAGTTAATTCTAAAATTTTAGGTGATACAAAAGAGCCTTTACTGTTTGAAGTAATATCTGCACATATCTGCGAAGGTGATGGCACTGACAAAAAGTACGTGCTCTATAAGGTGCAAGTTCGGCACGCATCCCGCAGGGAAGATTCAAAGCCAGCGATAATCGAGAGGCGCTACACTCATTTTCTAAATCTCTACACCAGCCTATGCACTGAACATCCTGACCTAATGTCATCAGTCACGTTCCCGAAGAAAGCCCTAATGGGTAACTTCGATAACAAGCTGATAATGGCACGTAGTGCGTCGTTCGAGGCCCTCCTCAAGCATTTGATGAACGAGGATAAGCTGCGCTCATCTCATTCCTTACTTAGTTTTTTGCAAGACAACGAGTTGATAACTGCTAAGCATTACATTTCCACCAAAGAGTGTTCTTCAGCAATACCCTTGTTGGAGAACAATTTCACACTGCTTAATAATATTTACACCGACAGGTCACCGCCGGTTCTATTAGCATTGTGTAGGCTGTTGGGGTGCAGTTGTTTGATACCGGGTGCACCGCATGCAGAAAAATGGGCTGATCTCGCTTTACACCGGTACGAGGGAGTGAGCGATAGTGATCTGCTCTTGTTGTATGTGCCACTACTGCAAGTGTGTGTTAAAGTGTGGTGGCAGAATGGACGCGATAAGTCGAGCCTGGAGCACCGACTTGAGGATCTGAAACGGCGCGGCTTCAACTGTGGAGATGACAGCCTACTCGATGCTGTGACTAAAGTAGAAATCAAATTATCAGAGAACTGCTAAACGCTATTTCCCATAAGCCCGATGCTTATAGTCAATTAGTCAATTTTAACATGTGAAAAGTATTTTAAATATTAACTTATTAACGATTTACCTGTGGTAAACCCAATATGTACTTAAAAATATTACTGTATTGTGACATAAATGCCAAATATTCTAATTTAGCAAGTATTAAGTGATAAATACAATTAATATATTTGTGTTAAAATATAATAAAGATATATTTATGTTGTCATAAATGTTGCACGTTATTTCCTGGACAAAGCAATTTTTCATTTGCTGTAGTAGCTACAATGCCATTCTATTCACAGCCTGTACATTATTTATATTAAGTGAGTAATAAAGGTTAAATGAATAATGGTTTTGTCATACCCAAGTATTTACTGTATGTAAAATATACTAAGAATTCTTGCTTATTAATTGTAGATAATTTATATCTACATTCTATAATTCAGGGAAGCTGGTGGGTAATACTGGGTTTTTGAAATAATAAATATTACATGTAAATTAACTTCTCGAAAGAACAAATTACAATTATTACACAAATTTGTCATGACTGAATAGGGACCCCCAAAGTAAGAAAATGTTTAGCAAAGACCAGATATATGAAGATAACCGAGTAAATTGCTTATGCAAATTAATAAAAGTAATCTAATCTCTTACATGCAAGCTAATGTACAATATCGTAATCTGCCTTTAAATAGACCAACGAGCAAATGTCAATATGTGTAAAAATAGATTAGACTTGTAGATACACTAAATAAAAATTCTAAAAGTGTTTAAACTTTGTAGCAATTTCTAATCGTCGGTAGGTGTATAATTGGTTGAGTAGTGAACATGTACAATTATTTTATTGTATGTTGTTCAACTGGTACATATTATGTAATTATAAGTTATCGCGCAACATAATATTTAAATTAATTAACGAAGAAGGGATTATTTCGTATGAAAAATAGATTGCACTTATAGACATACGCATTAAACATTATTAAAAATAACTTGTATGCCAGTACAGTGTGTACTTACATGTGAAATTGGTTGCCTGTATTGAATGTCTACAGAAATTATAAATAATACTAGTACATTATACAAAGAGCGTATAATATTGGCTATTAATCACAAGAACGATGTTTCTGGAGCGAGCCGTTAACCGAGTGAAGTAAATTGTTCGAGTGATTGATAGCCATTATACGTGAATACTATCCTATACTTTGTCCACGACGATATTTTATAGCACTTCAAAATACTCTTAACGTAAATGTAACGATGTTGACGTTCCGACGTTTCAATTTAATTCATGACACATTGCGGATTAATCAATAAAATTTTAAAAAAAACGAGCCACACACGTATCAGATTAAGCTATATAGACGGTTAGCAATTGCTGCCATAGAAGTGTTATAGTGGCGTAGCGGACTAAACGCCGGCGGTCACCATGCGATATATTGCTCGAGTATCTGGTTTAAATAATGTAAGGGGAAATTTAAATTCTTCTCGTCGTGTATAATAATATTATACACCCTTTAACCTTTAATATACCCCTACTGAGCCTGAGATTTGTTACAATTTAGTAAACCAAGAAAACAAAACTTCACCAAAAACAACTATAAATTGACTTAGTGTATTTCACTTATAAGCCATAGTTTTTCTATTATGATTTGATTGATGCGGTTACTAAGCTGTTGTTTATGGTAACCATTTTTTACAAATTCTGCCTAAACGAATCGTTAAAACTTAACCAAAAACAGCTAAAAATTGACTTAGTGTATTTCACTTTTAAGCCATAGTTTTTCAATGATGATCTGATTGATGCGGTTACTAAGCTGTTGTTTATGGTAACCATTTTTCACAAATTCTGTCAAAATGAATAGTTGTGACGAAGATTTAATAAGTGATGAAATTTCGATAAAAGCTGCAGAAGCTAAGTTGAGTTTGATTCCTAAAAAGTCGAAAGATGTTTATAAGAAAGAGTATGATAAGTTTTGGCAATGGCGAAGGAAAAATGTTATGCTTGCGCACTTTTTATATCAGGAAAATTGTTCGAATTTAGAATATATTATTTTTCTATTAATTCATCGTAGTTTCTTTTATTAGTCAAAACTTTACAAGTCTTCTTCGTTATGGTGTATGTTCTAGCAGTTGAAATGCATGCTACGAATAAAAGACAACGTAATCTTTGACTATGCTTATTTTTATTTTGTTGTTATGGCTACTTTATTTCACACTTTACGGCACAATGCCATAAAGTAGGTGCTTATGCACGATTTTCATATATAATACAACGAGTGGAATCTTGACTATCGATAATCGCGTGAGTTAGGACACGAAACATGTCAAATATTAATTCCACGAGTCAGAAAGACGAGTGGAATTATTTGACAACATGTTGAGTGCATCAATTAATGCGACCATTTGCAATGGTTTGTGGTTTTGTATGTTTTCTTCGATATTCTTTAAGAAAGAATCACCGAAGCGCGACATTTTGTCTAATTGGGACATTTGAGTTCATAGCATAGCACACCAGATGTGCAGAAGACCAAGTGTGATTATCACTTATTAGTCAATTCCAGTTCTGATTATCAGTATAGGCGGTCGCTAGGATAGGGAAGAAAAGGATTATGAGTGATATAATCTCTATAACAAACATAGCATTATGAAGCTAGTCGACTACGAAAATGGTTTATTTATATGAAAAATATAATGCTATATCAAAAAGCATTGAATTTCAATATAATTCAGATGGACAGTATAAGTTATACCTGTATTAATCAGTTAACGACATTATACCCAAATTATACCCCATTATACCAATGGATGAAGTAAGTAAGGCACTCATCGGTGTTACAATTTTTTTTGCAGTTAGGAGAAGTCGTATTTTGCATTTTTTTAAAATTCGTTTAAAAGACTATTTATAGCTAATTACCATCACCAATTAGATAAATATGCGCTTATTATAAGTACATAATTCTATTTTCAAATACTACTGCACTTCGTCGGCTTAATGTTACAAGGTTGTATGTGAAAATTTGTAAATTTGAGAATAGGGACTTTAAATATGTTTGTAATTATAGAAAATGGTGTATTGTGCACTGTAATAAGATTTTTTTTCATCACAGATTCTTAATATTCCAATTTTAACCTTCCGACAAGTTCAAAGGTCCGCTTTGAAAACATATAGCCCTGCAAAGCTATAGAACTAAAAATTGAAAAAAATGTTACATGCAACCTTGTAACACCAAGCCGACGATTTTACAAGAGGTGAAATTATAATATATTCAACGACGCGTTGTATATTATTGCTATGTAACTAAAACATTTATTCCAATACTCAACGTGGAATTGTTGATCTAAGTATACAGCATATTTAAAATCACCTCTTCAAATACTTTATTACCTAATGTTTGGGTGCGAAAGCATCTCTGGTGGATGCTAAAAAATATGTATGCATAAAACTCATAAAACCCGTCGAGACGATGCAAATATTTCCAGAAATCAACTTAATTTGCATCACAATTTCATTCACCAGAGTTGCAGGTTTGATTTATTCCTTCACGTCTCGCTGCAGTGAAAATTTTCGCCTATGCAACGCTGCTTGCAAAAAAATCGCATAGAAATGCAAATTGTTAAGTAGCAGGTGCACATTTTTTCAGTTTGAATAATGAATTGTTGAATTATATATTTAAATATGTTATAAAGTTATTAATGATCTAAAAGTAAGTACTTTTAGTAGGTAGATATGTACTTCAATATACTGAGGGCTATTCTCTTTCCGCTGAGCTTTGTAAAATAATACACAATTTATTGGTGAAGCATATTTATGTAAAGAATTCCCCTCCATAGCCAATGAACTTTTGCATCCGTAAAACCAATCTTCAAAACATTTTCTCCAATTCGCGCGTCAGATAAATGCAAATTAACACCTAAATAGATCGATTTTACTCCATTTTTAAATGCGTCAACCGCTTCTTCGGCTGATGTAAAACGCAAACCCCTTATCTTATTCTTACACGCCGAAATAAAAATAAATCATTAGGTGCTAGATATGGACTATATGGCAAATGACTCAACATCTTGAACGTTTTTCACGAACATTGTGGAAAACTTAAGGCAAACACATAAACTGTATCTTGCATATTACTCATATTAAGGTAATTTAAAATATTCAGTAAAAATATGTGTATTTCCTTATTTATAATTTTTATTTGCCTTTGCGACCGGTTTCGGCCAATTGATCATCTTCAGGCAAAACTAAAAAGAACAACATATTACAATTTGTACATTAACAATTTTAAACAAAATAAGACAATGATGAAATGAGATGTGTGATATTAATAAATTACGTTTTTTTTCATGAGAATAGATTAAATAGATAAGTGTATTAGCGATTTACACGATACTTTTTGAATATTAAACCGCTTATACACTTATCTATTTAATCGATTCTCATGAAAAAATGTAACTTATTAATATCACACATCTCATTTCATTATAATTTTGTTTTTTAAAATTGTTAATGTACAAATTGTAATATGTTGTTCATTTTAGTTTTGCCTGAATATGATCAATTAATTGGTCGAAACCGGTCGCAAAAGCCTATAAAATTATAATTAAGGAAGTACACATGTTTTACTGAATAACATAAACTGTAGTTTGACCATCTCCCTGTACCACAGTGGAAACTTGTCCTGCCTGTAAATCTAAAAAATGTGGCGACCATCTTTATGTTTCGGTTTTTTTCACAAACTCCGACCATTGCTTTATTTCGTCATCATATCAGTATACCCACGTATATCTTCGAGAACCTACAAATAGAAATAGATGAGGGAACTGAAAACATAATAATAGTGGGAGACCTAAATGGAAGAGTTGGAAATCAGAACGAAGAACTAAATGAAATCCTGGGAAAAGAAGGAGTATATACCAGAAACAATAATGGTGAAAGAATAATTGAATTATGCGTAGAAAACAACATAATAATAGCAAACTCAAAATTCAAACACAAAGATATACATAAATTCACGAGAACTCAACCATCTAGAAATGAGAGATCCATATTTGACTACGTCCAAATAAACCAAAATATTTGGAGCAAAATAAAGGACATAAAGGTATCAAGACAAGCAGAAATCGGAAGTGACCACCACTTGCTAAGAATGGACATGCAATGGAAACATAAACTAAGACCAGACAAGAGGAAAAAAAAAGTGAAAGAGAAGATAAAATCTTACAAACTAAAAGAAACACAAACACAAGAAAAATATCGGTATATATTACAAAGAAAGTTCAAACAAAAAGAGAAAGAAAAAAGACTGGACTTAGAAAGGGAATGGGAGGCATTTAAAAATATTATACTGGGTGCTGCAAGGGAGTGTGGTGGAACAACAAAAATAGGAAACAAAAAGGTGAAGAAAACAGAATGGTGGACAGAGGAACTAAAGAACGAAACTAAAGATAAAAAGGCTAAATGGAAGAAATACTTGCAGACCAATAGTAGAGAGTACTATGGAATAGAAAAAACTAATGAAAAGAAAAAACAAACGAAGTAAAACAACAAGTAAAACAAGCAAAAAAAAATCATGAACACAATTTGGGAAAACAATGAATGAGAACTACAGAGAAAATCAAAACTATTTTACGGAACATTAAAACAACTAAGACAGAGAAAATAGCACAACATGATGAATATAAAAGACAAAGACGGAAGAATAATTACAAACGAAGATAAAATCATGGAAAGATGGCCACAATATTTCAAAGAGCTTACCAAAGACTTATCAAAGAGAAACAGAAGAGAACGAACCACAAGAAGGTAAGGAAGAGAAACAAGATAAGTTGGATAAGGTGAAGATGGAGAAGATAAAAGAAAAGGAAGTAAAAGAAGCAATAACAAAACTGAAAAACGGAAAGGCGCCAGAAGTAGACAAAGTAGCTGCAGAAATGTTGAAATACATGGAAGAGGAAGGAATAACACTATTAACAGAACTCCTGAATGAAATAATAGAGAACGTAAAAACACCAAGAGAATGGACCACTGGAATAATACTCCCTATTTATAAAGAATGGAGACAAAAGAAACTGCACAAATTACAGAGGAATTACATTAACAAGCATACCGAGCAACATACTGACAAGAATCTTAGAAATAAGGCTAAGAAACAAACTAGTAGAAACAATAGAAGATACTCAGGCGGGATTCAGAAGAGGGAGAGGCACTCAAGACCAGATCTTCATATTAAGACAAATAAGCGAGAAACTAATAAAAAAGAACAAAAAAATACACATTTGCTTTGTGGACCTGGAACAGGCATTCGACAAGATTAACAGAGAGGACATTTGAAAATAACTAGAAGGGAGAGGAGCGGAAGAGGCAATTGTAAATGTAATAAAAAACATGTATAGTGAAAACAAAAACAATGTAAGAACAAACAATGAAGGATCAAGAACATTCGCCACAAAAAAGCACTAAAACAGGGATGCGTGCTGAGCTCATTGCTATTTACAATAATACTGGACAAGGCAATGAAAATAACAAAAAAAAATATGAGGCCGCTACAGATCGGATTCTGGAAAATGGAAAGAATACGGCTAGCAGAGTTATTATTCGCTGACGACATGGCTATAATTGCAGAAACAGAGGAGGACCTTCAACACAACATGGAAATATTGCACACAGAACTAACGAAAATTTACATGAGGATAAACCTTGGCAAAATGAAGACCATGATAATAACTAAGGAGAAGGAAAAACACGAAATATAGTTACAAGGAAAAAAGTTAGAACAAGTTGAACACTACAGATATCTAGGGACTATAATAGAGAGTAACGGAAAAATAGAAAAAGAAATGGACGACAAAGTAAGCAAAACAGGAAAGATTTTTAATATGCTGAAAAATATATTTTACAACAGGAAAGAAATAGCAAGCAACACAAAAATAGAAATCGTCAAAAAAGTTATAAGACCAACACTAACGTATAGAGGGAAAGCAAACAAATAGGATTAACGCGATGGAAATGAGATTTCTCAGAAAAATTGAAAATAAGACCAGAAGGGACAGAATAAGAAAGGAGATATACAGAAATAACCTAAAGATAAGACCAATCAATGATAAAATAAAAGAAGGACAGATGAGATGGTTTGGACATATCAGCAGAATGAACGAGGAAAGAATTACCAAGAGAGTATATGAGGCAAGAGCAACAGGAAGACATCATAGAGGAAGACCAAGAAAAGAGTGGAATAACACAATAAGAGAAGTGGCGAGGAGAAAAGGGAGTTTTTATGAAGAGCTAAAGGAACGGACAAAAGAAGTAGAAGGAAAACTATCGAACAGAATAAATGTAAATGTAAATACTATGATAAATATTAAGGTATACTGTTTTATTAAATAAATAAATAAAACAGTATACCTACATTTCATCATCTGTAATGAGGTACACGAAATGAGACCATCCATTGTAAAAACGATCAAGTGTAGATCTGCACCATGCCGCACTGTTTTTTTTTTGTACTGGTGCGGGTGTCAAATTGACCCCACAATTTGTCTCAATTTTTTTCAAATGTAAGATATTGCAAGTTTTATACCGTTGCACATAAAATAAAAAGTACTACAGAAATCAATAAAAAATATATATATATATATTGTCATTAAAAAAATATATTGATGACGCCATTACTTTAAAAACAAATTATGTAATCACTTTAATTATTGCCTTTGTTCTCCAAGCCCCTGTGTTAAACTACTTTACAGCCTACAACAAATTTATTTATTTATTGTCTTTAATCTCATGTACCCTGATAGAGTGTCGAGATGCTACGACAAATATGTCCTCAAATAACTCGTATATCGTGATAGAGTGTCAAGATGTTACCACAAATATGTCTTCAAATATATATGAGCACGTGTTGCAAAGAAACAAATTATACATTTACCTTTAAATGTAATAATTAATAAGAATGTTTTACAATTTTTGGTTTTATTCTGCGCAGGAATAAAAAATCTATAATATAGTACATTTTTTGCATTGACTTCATCTCTCTGATATTGAAGTGTCAGTTCTCTCTGACTATTCATTAATTTTATTAAAATATTGGAAAAAATCTTGTATGTACATGAAATGAATTGTATTTAAATTCTCAGCTCTGTAAGCTTTCACGTCTCATTTAGTGCATTTTTCCTCGCCGATTTGTCGTGGTTCACGTTACGTAACCTTTCGCAGCGTTTCTGTACAATTTTGAAAGCGGCAGTAAAACGCGCTCCCGCAATTCCATTGAAATATCATTCGTGAGCAATTAAACGTATAAATTTCATGCCTCTCCGTGGCCACCCCGCGGAAAAACACGCTCCTTTCGACGTGTAACAGGCCACGAAAGTCCGCAACAATTAAAACCGCATTTCGTTCCCGGAATTGTCATTGTGTGCTCAAACAAAATGTGTAATTAACCAGATTACAATAATAATTACACGGTCGCGCCGCGTTTGCCCGACAAAACGTTGACATTTTAAAAAATAACTATAATTATTTCGGATCAGTTTGCGTTTACAAAAGAGTACCTTTTTGTAACGAATCGCGATGCCGACGCGATAAGGCGCGATTACACATCCGCTTTCTGGTTTTGTTGGCATTTCGGAAAATTGAACTGCTCGTTGTGCCCCCCGTCGAGGGCTCATTATGCCATGAATTATAAATCAATTTGCGGAGAGCGGCGAGCGCCATGTGGACTTGTGAACGCGATTTCTCAGTATTTGACCAGAAATTGATGGGGCGATATGGAAAGTTTATCAATTAGCCTGACTGCGAACGGAAATTTCTATTCAAAATTACACCGAAAAAAGTGATGCTAGTTTCGACCATCAGCATCCATTTACCTACTTACCCTATTTTCACCTACAAAACTCAATTAAACAAAGAAATAATTCCGGCACGCTACGATGAGTTCTTTCATTACATTGCCCGAACCTATAATAAAATATGCAAATTTCGTAAGTAATTTATTCATCGATAATGGGGAATATCAGTTTCGTATCAGCTCTCCTTTTTCTCTGATGGGCTTTTTTACTCCACACGCTTGAGGACACCCAAAACTAATTTAAACCACTCAGCAATTATTAATTTAATAACAAATGACTGCGAGTGAAAATGAAATCACAGAGCAATTTGTTATACTGCAAACTATTTTAGGTGAGGTGTGTTGAAATTTGAAAGTTGGATTATTTGAACGGTTACTAAATGAATATGGAATTCAAATATCAATTACGCCGTTAGAATTTAATGATAGGCAGTAAATTTTTATGTGCTTTATGTAGCAGCAATATGATTTACTCTTTGGAAATGGACATAGAAAACTTGTGAATATACATTTGCATACAATTTGTTTCGAGCAATTATCAGGGATGGTGTTACGTTGTCGATGAGATCATCTATTCAAAGTACCTTCCAAAATATCTTGGTAGTGGTCAGGGCTGGATTTAGACTTGATAAGGCCTTAAGCTATTTGAGATACGGGGCCCTTTATAAGCCTACTTATTATATGTTAGTGCCAAATATGATTTTCGGATACCTAGAGGGTTAAACTAAAATACAATTAAGAAGTATATAGAGAGCGAAATAATAAATCTTTATCTTAAAATAATTTTTATTCATAACAAACTTAAAAATGCAAACTCTGGTAAAAAGAAACAAAAAATCTTTTAAAAGGCACAATTTACAAAGGCTTATTATCTAATCTCTTGAAACATGTTATAAGGATTACTTGGAAAACTTGGAAATGTACATTTGCATACAATTTGTTTCGAGCAAGTATCAGGGATGGTGTTACGTTATCGATGAGATCATCTCTTCAAAGTACCTTCCAAAATACCTTGGAAGTGGTCTGGGTATTATATGTCAGTGCCAAATATGATTTTCGGATACCTAGAGGGTTAAACTGAAATAAAATTAAGAAGTATATAGACAGCGAAATAATAAATCTTTAACTTAAAATAATTTTTATTAATACCAAACTTAAAAATGCAAACTCTTGTAAAAATAAACAAAAGTTCTTTTAAAAGGCACAATTTACAAAGGCTTATTATCTAATCTCTTGAAACATGTTATAAGAATTGAAGAATTATATTAAACTAAAATATTTTCTTTCTTGCCTTTGCCAGAGCAATGTCCCTGATGACATCATCAAATGATAAACTGCTTAGTTTGGTCTAAATTCATTTTTTATCCTCTTCAGCTGAGAAAAAGATCTTTCTCCAGAGCAATTTGCAACCAACATACTTAGAAACAATCTCAAAATTGCTTCTACATTAGCGAATGCTGATTGGACAAGATCGTTCAGTATTACCCTATATAGATCCTGATGTGTCAGACTATGTGTCCGCTAAACCATAGGCTTGACTATGTCCAAATATATTAATAAAAATGCTTGACTTCTCCTACAAGATTCATGTCCACATCTTCAGGATATGTTTGCCATAAAGCACTAACTCCTTCACGAATCTTTTCTTCTGTAGCTTCTAATTTTGTTAAGAATGAAAACTTTTTTGCAGCATCATTGTATACTGAGGCCCCTGGCTACACTTTACTCTAATGCATCCATCACAGGTGTATAAATGTTTTGATTCTGTACTTGTCTCCTTGCTCAAGATTCTGTAAAGCATAATCTTCATCATCACTGATATGCCTTCTTCTATATCTGTATTTTTTTTGTAATCAACATCAGGCAACTTTGTCTTTGCTTTTTCGTCAAAATGATCGAACATATTCCAGGAAGTTTCAACGAAATCCGAAAGTAAAGCATACAATTTCCTAGATACTTCATCTAGACTAATTCATCCAGCAAGTAACTGCACAAATTAACATTTCCTTAAATAAAAACTCCTGCATTTTATTAAAAATGTTTATGGATTGATTTCTTGTTTCGCTTTTCTCTGTAGTATCAATATGCAGCTGATACAATGCAGAATTATTCCATCATAACTATCAAGTATTGCATTTGTGGCCATTGGATGTGCTTCCCATCTATACCTTTCCAAGTTCAAATTGAGACCAATCAAGTTTAAATTGAGACAAATCAATTTCAAATTGAGACCAATCAAGTTCAAATTGATACCAATCAATTTCAAATTGAGACCAATAAATTTCAAATTCAGACTAAACCAAAACAGGTTGACACTAAACAATATTAAGTTGAGAGTAAACAAATAAAATTTATTATGACAACTTGATATTGTTTAGTGTCAACTTGATTTTGTTTAGTCTCAATTTGAAATTGATTGGTTTCAATTTGCAATTGATAGGTTTCAATTTGAAATTGATTGGTATTCATTTGAAATTGATTGGTATCAATTTGAACTTGATTGGCCTCAATTTGAAATTGATTGGTGTCAATTTGAACTTGATTGGTCTCAATTTGAACTTGAAAAGGTATAGTCTTTGACAAAGACTTTGGAACTTTTGAATCATCTTTGAAGAATGACAACAGTACTGCCCATCTATGTCATTATCTACAATTCCAAAAAAGCTTACTGTATCTAAACAATAGTCAACTGGTGCTCTACCAACAAGAATCAGGGAATGACCAGCACATGGAATATACCTAGCATAATTGTTAATCTTCAATATTATTTCTTGCATACCGTTGTATTTGCCAGACATATTGGCAGCATTATCATATGACTGGCCTCGACACTTACTAAAATCTATAAAATCTATCTAACCCCCAAGAAAATGATGGCAGTAAGCTATAGCTCATGTAGCTTATACGTAAATCCTGCACTGGAAGTGGTGAATATTTAGCACCTAAATTATAAATGCAAATCAAATGCCTGTATTCAAGATTGAGCCAAGGACTGCAGTATGGTGTTTTACCGCATGGCTATCTAGGTCCAAATTTACGAAACTTATATAAATATTTTTTTCGATATTATATGCGTCTCTATATATTTTCTGCAACATTTAAACTTCTTGGGCACTTCGTGAATCAGTTTTCTGTTGGTTTATTAAGAGGTCAGCTAAGTTTATTTCGTTGTGGACAGCAGTCATTGCTGCTTTAACAGATTCAATTGCTTAAGATATACACTCGAGGCAATAATTTTAACGCCAAGTTTGTAACACTTTAGTTGTACATATGTTAAAACTTATAACAAAAATGGAAAAATGGAACACCAAACGGCGTTCATTTATGATCAATTTTGACAGAGATATAACCACATTTCTTCAATCTTCTATTGACGAAAATGAAATTTAGAACGAGATTTTTACTTTGTAATTTATAAAAAAAAAATGTTGAAAGTCAACCTCTATTACCGTCTATTAATTGCACATATAATTAAACTTAATGTTTTTAAGTCGTGATAATTTATTACAGCTTAATGACTATGTAGTGCCATTAAATTGCACCTACAAATCAAACTAACCTATATTTACAATACTGATAGTTTTTTGTATTGTGCGTTCAAACTTATTGCTTTTTTATGTAATTGGGCCAACAAATCACGTCAAATTTGTAATTACGGTATGACACTTATAATTACGCGAGTCATTAAAATTAATGTAAATTTAATTTCAATGAAACATTCGCGCAGTATTATGATAGCAGCCAAGGATGAACTTTATCGATAATTTGTTTGCCTGATTACCATTATGTTACAGATCGACCCTTTTAAGAAGGTTATGGAAAAACTGTGATAATTTCATGGCTTTTGTTGCGAATTAATATTATATTTCGATTACAGTCACACATTTTAGTGACAACAGTTTAATAATTATAAGCACATATTGAAAATAATATAACCAATAATTTTCATGAGTAGTTATTACTCGTAGTTATAACTACGAAGTTCATAGGATTACTACGAGGAAGAAACATCGTAAACGGTGTATAAACTACACCGCTCGCTTATTGCAATTATACAATCGCTTCGCTCGCACTGCTCTCTATTACAATTCCAGTTTTTTTGTAAATGTGATGAAATTGCTTGTTCGTGTTTACGAATTTCTCACTTATACGTAGATAAACGTACGACTGCAGATTGATCTGGATCTGGATTGGATTTTAGAGTGTAAAAATCACGGTATGCTGCCAACGTCTTCGTACCACACTGTTACTGGAGGTATAACAGTTAAAACTTGGTGTATACATTACAGTTCATTTTTGTAGACGTTATATTCTATCTGTTAACTAGTCTTAGGGCATGTAATTAATTACAGTTCATTTTTATAGACGTTTTATCCTATCACTTCAGTAGTCTTAGGGACTGTAATTTACAATGAAACGTGTGAAGTGAATATTTCACAAATATGTAGAGCTCTTGCGAAAGTGGATAATATAAGTTAGTATTTGTGTTTTCTAATATGAATTTTAATTTTTAATCAAACTTTTTCAATCTATCTGAAATAGTTTTTATATATTTTTCGATTATTTTATATCAAATATACACCAGATATTAGCAAAACTATATATGAAAAAAAGTGTTGTTAGAGGTCTATCTGTGGTCTATCTGTACACAGATAGATCTCATTATCGTTTTGCACATTGTCATAATAATGATTTATAGTCGCAGCGAGTTTACCCTGAGAAAGACTCATTGTATTGGATTTGATAGTATTTGATTTGGTAGAATTGAATAATATTATGTTCATCATAAACCGGGTCAACATTCGTCACAAACTAAATGTTGAATGACATCGGCTAAGGAATGACACTGATGTTACAATTTTAAAGTACAAAATGTTGGGTTTATTATGGAATTCTCCGTTAAATTCGAAAATCTGGCTTAGCAGATCGGAGTCATTATATTAAGGCCCGATATATTCACTTCCAAGTAAGTTGTCTTACTTACATGGGAGTTAATAGATTTTATCAGAGTTTGGTCTTTTCCTCAATTCTGTCCTGTAGAGGATGCTGTAAGTAGTTACTGGACAGAAGCGACATTTTTCTTTCGATTGACTACTTATAGCATACTCTATAGGATAGAATTGATGAAAAGACGTAATTTTGATCAAATTTATTAAATAGGGTTAACTGTAATGTAAGTAACAGACACCTTACTTGGAGGTGAATATTTTATATATTTATTTATTTATTCTTTTGCCTTTCTACTTTTCGGTGTAAGGCATACATTATTATTTCTATAATATTCTCTCCACTTCCTCCTATCTTTTGTTAATTCCTTTATTTCTTCCCATGTGTTCTCTTTTCTTGTTGCCTCTTCTTTTATTGCGCTGTTCCACTCTTTTCTCGGTCTTCCTCTTTATTGTTTTCCTGTTGCACTTGTCTCGTACATTTTCTTAGTGTTTATTTCTTCTCTCATTCGTCTCATGTGTCTATACCACCTCATTTGGCCTTCCGTTATTTTTTCCTGTATTGGTTTTATTTTTAAGTTTTTCCTGTGCGGCTCGTTCCTTATCCTATCTCTTCTTGTTTTGTTTTCTATTTTTCTTAGGAATCTCATCTCCATGGCATTTATTCTTTTTATTTGTTTTCCTGTCATCGTCCATGTTTCGCTACTGCAAGTTAGCGCTGGTCTAATTACTTTTTGACTATTTCTGTTTTTGTGTCTCTTCATATCTCCTACTTGCTAAAAAAGGTGTTTTTTAACATGTTATATAGTTATGCTGTTTTTTCTATATTATCTTCTATTTCATTATCTAATTTATCATTGCTCTGTATGATTGTTTCTAAATATCTGTATTGTTCTACTTGTTCGATTTTTATCGTTGTATTTTTGTTTCGTGTTTCCTTTTCTCTTAGGCAATTATCATGGTTTTTGTCTTCTCGTAGTTTATTTTCATGTTTATTTTCTTAATCTCTTTCCCAATTATTTCCATGTTGCATTGCAGTTCGTCCTCTGTTTTTGCAATTATTGCCATGTCATCCGCGAATAGTAGTTCTGCTATTTTTGTTATCTCCATTTTCCAGTATCCAATTTTTAGCATTTTTGCTTTGCTTTCTTCATCACCTTATTCAATACAATTGTGAAAAGCAAAGCGCTTAGCACGCATCCTTGTTTTGCTCCTTTCTTCGTTTCGAATTCTTTTAATTCCTCATTGTTTGTTCCCACAATATTTCTGTTTTCTCTGTACATGTATTATATTACATTTATTATTTTCTCCTCTATTCCTCTTTTTGTTAGTTCGTTCCATATGTCCTCTCTCCTTATCCTGTCGAATGCCTTTTCGAGATTTACGAAGCATATCGTCTTCTTTGTATATTTTATAATCTTCTATTTTTTTTTGTTTGTAGGTATATTTTCGATTTCTCTTTTTATCTTTTATCTCCTTTTTGACTTCCGTTGTCCACCAGTTTGTCCTTTTCATTTCCCTGTTTCCAATTTTTGTTGTTCCGCAAGTCTCCCTTGCCGCTTCTAGTATATTTCTTTTGAATGTTTCCCATTTTCCTTCTATGTTTAGCTTCATTTCGCTCTCTCTGAAAATTCATACAAAATAAATATTTTGTAGTATCTCTTTGCATTTCTCTTGTGTTTGTGTTTCTCTTAATCTGTAGGCTTTTATCTTTTGTTTAACTTTTATCATCCTCTTGTCTATTTATTGTATTTTCTTCCAACTCATGTCCATTTTTAGTAGGTGGTGGTTACTTCACAGGAGGTGAATATACAGGGCCTAAATTTAATAAGTTACTGCACCACCGCTATTGGGACAATTAGGCCTTCATTAACTCATGAGAAAAAGATAATGCATTGAGCACGGGAATTCTACACATCTAATGAATTATATAGTTCTGGGCTTTATATGTGATTCTTGCTCTCGGAGAATTCGAAACCTGGCGCCATTGATTGTACATTAATTGATAAATTCTTAAACAAGATGTTTTCATCATGAAGCATTGATCGATTCAGGGAGGTAAACTACTTTCGTCTCAATGGATTGAGGGGTGGGCCTGCGGTTCCAGGTCTTATTCAGGATTCAAATGCAGAATAAATATTCGAATGGTAACGTGAAGTAAAGAGCACGAAGAAAGAACGGGAGGAAATATAATAAACATGGCTTAAAATTGTTAAGCTACACAAGGCTAATTACTATAGGAACGGGGAATATTAGTTCCGAGACGTTAAGTTGAGGCGTCCAAGATGATTCCCGTTTTTATAGCGCTCCAGTCGAATCGCTCCCAGAGCCACTGTTCGAGCTAATTTGATTTTTTTCGAGTCCTTACTTCACCGACATCGTGAATGTGTTGCGAGGCGGTGTTTTGGCGCTCTGCAAAGGACCACAGTGGCGCTGATTAAGCAGTTAAATTAATGGGTCGCAGTCGGCGGGCACTTTAATTTTAATGTTGCGGGGGCGGCGAGCGGCCTGCTTGATATTCCGAAAGAAACGCCGAATTTAATCCGCGCGCCGCGGTCGGCCGGGGGAGGCCTGTAATTGGAAAACAAATGACACCGAACGGACCGGGGGGCCGCCAACCCCCTCATCGCTAATTCACCCGGAATTAAATCCCGTTCCATTTTTATCGCGAATTTTAATGTGATGAGGGAAACCGATTTTGCGCACACTGTTTTAGAGTAAATTAAAGCCTGTAAGGGCATTTAAAACAACACAAGTAAAGTATTCTACAATTAATGATATACAGGGTTATTTTTTGAAAAGTATGTGGAGCATCTGTCTTTCCATAGCTCTCTGAGCTACAGCAGTTTTCTCCATATTGGCCTTTGTGTATGTCCATACTTGTGCCTCGTATGTAAAGACAGGAAGTATGCACTGATTAAAAATTCTTGTTTTTAGGTACTGTGGGTACATCTTGTTTTTTAGGACAAAACTCAGCTTTCCGAAAGCTACCCATGCAGGTCTTCTTTTTATTTCGCTGGTTTGATTATCTTTGTTGAGTTTTATTAGTTCTCCCAGGTATATATATATATATATATATATATATATATATATATATATATATATATATACAGGGTGTAACAGAAATACGTGTGTTAATTTTAAACATTGGTAGAACTCGTTAAATAAAACATTTTTTCTATATGTTTTTTTTTCAAAAACCAACGTTAAACTGATTTAAAATATGTTCTAGTTTATTTACTAAAACGCGTACACGCCTATGGTTAAAGGTATGCAGCCATAAAATCTTTAGTTGTGATGGCAACGGTGTCATAAAGGTACATCATTGCCTGTTAGGCAAAACACGTTCAGGATATTGTGCACTGTACAAGATTGTACAATCTACGGGCTTCTGTGGCATTTCCAAAAGCTCGGCCATATACCAACACAATATCTGTTAATTCTTGATTCGAAAAATTTGGCATTTAGAATTAAACTTCACTTGACAATTATAGTGACAGTACCTGAGAACGGCTCGTTCAGTCAAAATTAGGGGGCAAAAAAATATTTTAAAAAAATGCAAATTTTGAAAAAAAACACATAGAATTTTTTTTTATATAACGAGTTCTACCAATGTTTAAAATTAACACACGTATTTCTGTTACACCCTGTATATATATATATATATATATATATATATATTCGGTAACTTGTTCGATTGATTTGTTTCCTATTTATACTGTACCATCTTCCTCTGTATTAGTTAGTATCTTTGTTTTCGAATAATTCATTTTAAGGCCAATCTTTCAGGGTTGATGGTCTAGCTCTCTTAACATCATCTGTAGCTCTGCTTTATTGTTTGCAAATAATGCTATGTCGTCCGCGTACCTTAAGTGATTTAGTCGTTGTCCACATATGTTGATGCCACATTAATCTCATTCCAGATTTTTTAAAACATCCTCCAATGCTTGACTAAACAATTTTGGTGATATAGTGTCTGTCTTACGCCTCTTGTAATCGTTATTGGTTTAGTTCCTTCATATATTTGTACTGATGTTGTAGCATGTTGATAGATATTTGACAGTGAGCTAGTGTATCTATAATCGATCGGGCTGTTTATTAGGGAGTTCTTTATTGCCCAATGTTCTACGCAATCGAAAGCTTTTTCGAAATCTACATATGCTACGAGTAATGGTATTTTGTATTCGTTTACTCTCCCTATTAAGATCTTCATTGTCAGCAGATGGTCTTGTGTGCTGAATCTCTTCCTGAAGCCTGCTTGTTCTCTGGGTTGGTAGTCATCGAATTTTCTGGTAAGTCGGTTTGTTAGTATTTTGGCTAGGAGCTTATACATGATACATAGGAGGGTTATCGGACGATAGTTTTGTAATTCTCTCTTGTCTCCTTTTTTGAATAGAAGTAATGTAATAGCTACGTTCCAATTATCTGGAATTTTCTTTTCTGTTAAAATTTGATTTAGGAGGAGGTGCAGACAATCAATAACAGGTTTTCCTCCAATTTTTACCATTTCGGCAGTTACTCCGTCCTTGCCCGCTGCCTTATTGTTCTTTAATTGTTTTAGTGACTCTCTTATTTCTGATTTGGATATTTCGGGTTGAAGTTCCGAATTTATGTTCACTATCTTTGATGTAAGTCGATTTTTTACGTCTTCTTGAGGGTTTTTATTTGATTGGTACAAGTCTGAGTAGTAATTTTCAATTATTCTAATAATTTATGTTTTAGTATTTGCTTCATTGCTATTTTCATCTTTGAGTTTATTTATTTCTGATTTGCCCAGTCTGGGTCTTAGACAGTTCATGTTTTTGTTATTTTCGATGATGGATTCTACTCTGTCTTCTTGTATTCGCATTTTTTCTTCTTTTATCATTTTCTTAATGGTTTCATTCAGCTCTGTGTATTCTATTGATTGTCTCATCCCTTGTTCATTCAGTATTCTTCTATGTTCGATTAGTTTTCTTGTTGGTTCGTTAATGTAATTATCTTTTTGCCCTCTGTTTTTGCAACTTCTTTTGTTATGGTAACTAGTGTTTTTGTGAGTTCTTTTTCTATTCGGTTTATATCCTTCTCCTCCTGATTTATTTTTTGTGCTAGACAAGCTCTTATTTTTTCTATATATATAAACTTTTGTGTTGTTGCAGTTTATTCATATCAAGTTTTCCATTTCTGGCCTATATATTTCATATAGGGCCATGGTTAATGTCTACGCTTAATTTTGATCTAACCAGCCTATGGTCGCTGCCGGTGCTAAATCTGTTAAGAACTGTTACATCTTGAAAAGCGGATTTGTTAGTAGAGAGAATAAAATCGATTTCATTTTTTGTTATCGAGTTTCGACTAATAAAGATCCATTTCCTTTGAGGCATTTTATTGAAAAATGAATTCATGGCATATAGTTCTCTTTTTTCCATAAAGTTTATTAGTCTAGCACCTCGCTCATTTCGATTTCCGTAGCCGAAGTTTCCCATTTTGGTCTCATCAATATCTAGATTTTTTGTGTAGTTTCGCATTGAAATCACCCATGATGCTAGTCAGGCGAGTCTTATGTTGATCCATGGCTTTGGTGATATCTTCATAGAAAATTTCCACGTCTTCGTCTTAGTATGTCCTTGTTGGGGCATACACCTGAATGAGTTTTAGTGTTACTCTTTTTGATTTGATTATGAGGTAGGCTACATGGTTTGATGATCCCTTAAAGGCCTGTATGTTTTTGGACAGTTTATTATGTACAATGAACCCGACGCCACCGTTGGTATCATTTTTGTTACCTTTCCAATAGAGTGTGTTATCTGAGTTTAATATCATTCGTTGTTCGTCTTTCCGTCTCATTTCTGCTAACCCTATTATGTTCCACTTTATGTTTGTGAGCTCTTCTTCTACCTCGTGGATTTTGTCGTCGTGATTCATTGAACGGATATTATATGTTCCGATTGTCAAGTTAAGTTTACGTTTACGCAGGTGTTTGTTTGGAGTCATAAGCGATTTTTTTGTCTCCCCCAGATTCCGTGAGGCAGACCTTAGAGGTGTGGGATTTGACTTTACCTACCTAGGGACTCAATTCCTTTGTTTTATAAATCGCCATGATATTTGGGGGGATTTTAGCCGTAAAACACCACGCTGGCCAGACGGGTTGGTGAGTTGGAGTGTTGAAGAAACGTTTTAATAAAATAGAGACCCCTGGCCCTCGAATGCTCTAATAGCGTCGGGGTCGGAAACGAGCAAGAGTTGATCAAGAGAGATCTCATAGGAAAGCTGAAAGATAGAAGGGATCTCACCCAAGACATGTTGAAATAAAGTTAGAATCCAGCTAGGGTACCTCGGGATAGCCACCTCCGTATTCACAAGAAGTGAACCCCCGAGTCCTTAAACACAGCGATGAAAATATACGAAAAAATTATAGACAAAAGTGTAAGAAAAGTAATAGAGAAGACACTGCAAGACCAACAGAGCGGATTTAGAAGTGGAAGAAGCGTACAGGACCACATATTTACGTTCAAATAAACATACGAAAAACGAGACGGAGAGACCAAAATATACATAGCGTTTCTAGATCTAAAGAAAGCATTCGATAAGGTACCAAGAGCGAAGCTATGGGAAACACTAAAATAAAGAAAGGTAAACGACAAAATGACAAGGATAATAAAAATTGGTTTTCAATCGCTCAATTTTTTTATGATAGCTTTCACTTTATCTGTTTGAAAGAATTTAAGACCCTTGCAAAACAACTCAAAACACTCGTATGATTTTCATCAAGAAAAATTCTATGAGTTTAAACACCCCTTGAATCACTTTTGCACAAGATAACAGGGTTATAGTGAGGTAAAATAGCTTCCATATTTTCAAACAGATTTACAGACAACCTAACTTTCTTAGGTGTCTTAGGTCTTTCTTAGGACTGTTTTTATGTAGTTGATAACTTTCGTAATTCTTGTAGAAATGTTGTTGTAAGTTCCACGGTCATATTGACATAAGACTATTCACATGCGGCATATGTATTTCATACTACAGTTCCTGGCTGAATGGATTGGCTTCAGATGTAGAAACAAGTATCACCAAATACTTACGGAATAAATAAATTGTATGGGTCGTGTGTAAAATCAACAAATTATAGGCATCCTTAACGTCCGTATTTTATTTTGTGTTCATTTAATACACGGGAATTACAAAATTTATGGGTTGTAAAGAGGATAAAAATTAATTAAAACATAAAAAAAGTGTCCGCCTTGTGGATTTATCGGAATGCGTCCGTAAACACGTTCGGGGATAATTAAAACGGACGTCTTATTAAAAAAAATGTAGGTATTTTTTATTGGTAGCGATTCAATAACGGTTATTAATTTAATGAACGGTGATTTTTCGAGGGGCGTCCGCGTGTCGTGCGGAGGCACAATGAGGTATTCAGGGAGCCGCGGGTGTCCAAACATGGAACTCTGGGGGTCCACTGCACGAGGCTCAGCGCAGAAACGGCTCCAGCATCCAGATTACTTACACTTATCTACATATTAGAATGCGCGATGCCCATTGGACCACACGCACTCTGAAAAAAAAAAAAACCGAAAAACTACGATTGAGCGCACGCAGCGCTTCAGCTCGCACCAAAAATCGTCCTCAGCGTCGATGATTAACGCGCACAGTCACGATCTTGATGAATGATTTCAAACAATGGACGAGATTTGGACTTTTGGTGATATTCACGGTGATTAATTATCCTTCGGTGGACAATAAAAAAAGGCACGCGGAGATGCTTATGACATATGTTTTAATACGCGCCTGTCAGTTATTAATGGTTTTTGGACAGAACGTAAAACACACACTTCACAGGATGGATGTAATCCAATTGAACGGCTGTCCGGATGATCGGAGAGTTTTTAAAGGAGCGCGTTTCGGCTGTGATGTGAATAAGAAGTCGATATGAATATTAATCAGTGCATACGATTATTTGCAAGTAAGGATTAGCTTATGCATTCAAAGTAAGTGGCGGTTTTATTAAGTGCAGCATATCGCTTTTAAACCTCACTGCAATGTATACACAAGGTACATTTTTATTACTACACTCCGTTGTATACAGATTCACATTGGCAAATACATACAGTTTGCTAGTAAGGTTGCCTACGACGTGTGCTGTCTTTTGGTACGAACATCAGACGATCATCTTCAGCCTCGCGCTTCTAGTGGTCTCGCACCGATATATTATAAATGCTGTTGTCACTGACTTAGTGGGGTCGCGCATTAATAAAAGAACAAATCTGTTTCGACAATCTTTTTAGAAAGACCTTATAGAAATATCGCTGACTGGATAGCTACTGAATGCTGAAAGTATGGACGACTGGTGCGGACAATCACCGATATAGGAATATCTCAATAAGGGCCCGTACTTAACGCCTGATGAAAATAGAAATTAATACCCTGGTTCATAAACGTCCTCAAACACAAGTTACTGTCCACTTAGGATGTTAGAGGCGGTGATATGAATACCTAGAACCTAGAGATGGGGTGCTGAAGTTCCATCCGTCGAATCGATAGCGAATAACAATCTCATAGATTACGCAGGTTGTGGTGATTGTGTTGTGATTGTTTAATAAGTGAAGAAAAGTGGTCCTTTTCCAGTGAGTGTAATTTTACACGAACTTAAAAACCCACGTTTTCTTACGTGTTGAACGCGCTAATTTTTCGTGTACTTAATAATTTTTTGCCACGTGAGCTATGAAGAAAACATCGCAATGAGTAAATAATTTCACAAATTGTTTCAACAATTTAAAATTTCAAAATGAATCAACATTAACCAAACGAAATGGTTGCTATGTAAAAAAGGGTTCTATAAAGAAATGTATTTCTGAGAAGAAATGTATTTCTATGAAGAAATGTGTTGCTAACTAGAAAAGTAGCATATTTCTTCACTTTTTTCGATATAGAAAAGACGTCCTTTTCCACGAAGTACACGAAAATTTTCTTTCTCCATTGTTCATTAATTAGCGAACAAAAAATTAACTAACAAATGCAACACAACAGATTTGCATAATAGTAATTTGTATACAAAGGATTCAAAGTAGTGGTTTTGGAGGCCCGTGAGCATTAGAGTAACTAATGCCCGCCCAAATAATAACTTCATAACTTTAGATATAAAAATAAAATCAAGAAATTAAGCACAGCATAAATGTAAACAAAGTTAATGAAAAATAGGTGATAATAGGAACAGTTTACCATAAGCAGAATACAGAAAGGTATTTTCTTTCCCAAAGAACCAAGTGTAATTCTTGTACATTTCTGAAAATTTCGAACATGCATTTCACTGGTTTGGTCATTTTTTTCCCTTCTGAATAGATAAAATACATATTCTACAAAAGAAATATTACACCAGTTGCGGTTTTTTAATACACTTTAAGTAGCCTAATCCACCTAAAAATTCACAATGATATTACTTTACTTTTACTTTACTTTTAATCCTCTTTACTCCGATCGGAGCATAGGGCTTCAACAAGCTTCTTCCATCCTTCTCTCCGCCGACTTCCGAGGCTTGTATAAGTTTCCGTAGCACGCTCCTTTTTACGTTGGAAGGTTGCTAGCTCTGCGAACAACCCTCCTCCTTTCACAGCCGGGCTTGGGACCGGTCACAGCGGAGTTACCTTTATTAAAACCACAATAATTATAAATTGCAAAAATCAAGTTTTTTCCGGCTTTTGATAAGTCTAATTAAATAGTTAATTATAAGATTTGGCACAAACATTGCAAATTTGTAACTATAATAATTCTCCTCAGGAATTGCTTAAATTTTAAGGTTTTTAATTGTTTTATGAATTAATTATTGAAATCTATACTCTGTCCAATTTCCAACCGAAGCATATATACAAATTGTTACATGCGTGATCAGCATGTGAACAGTTCTACACGATCTACACAAGCATACTATTGGTCTTGCCGCAATCTCTGATCTACCCGGACTAAGTAAATTTTGTTACTGCAAACGCCACGGCCCTGTAAATTGTCGCCGTTCACGTGAACCTGTTTATATTAACTTCGTCTTGAAATTGGTAAAGAATTGGTAGAATACTAAAGAAGGTATAGTCATGCTCACATAAATGTAATACAAGAAATTAGGTTACAATAGCAATTTTATGTAGCAATGTCAAATTGTTTGTACTAGAACTAGATTTATGCGAGCATGATTGTACATGGTGGAGGCGCCGGGCTATATTTTAAAAAATACACATGGTTATTAAGAACACATAATAATGGGTCAAGATTACGACCCATTTTCAATACTGAAACCATATTTTGTATTGTACTTCACACAAACTGGTATATTGGAGTGAGTTAAGGCTCCGATCAATTCTCATTTACTGCTAAGGACAATGTAAATATTGCTCAGTTTTACTTCGAAATTAATTTTCTATAGTTGCAAGAAACCAGAATATAGTTCCAAATTCTCGCTAATCCTGGTTTGGTATATAATAAGATTTCGATTTTAAGATTTCATACTCGAAGATTACACTGATCAAGACAATTTTTGTTCCTTAAGCCTCGTTTACATTTGGAAAGTTTACTGGCGGAAAGCACCTGCCGCCAGTAAACTTACGATGTGTAAACAACAAAAACGTCTTTCAAGAAAGAAGTTAAACAAGAAAGTAAGACATTTTTCTAGTTTACACATCGTAAGTTTACTGGCGGCAAGAACTTTCCGCCAGTAAACTTTCCAAATGTAAACGAGGCACTAGACATAAATAGCTGATTTCGATAGATGTGCGTCCTGATTTCAGAAACGTAAAAAAAATTCTATGACGTCAGGTTTTTGAGATATTTCAATTTTTGCAAAAAATTGCATTTTTATCATTTTCTTTCGGGATGCTAGACTGATTCCAATAATTTTTTATGGCAATACATGATTCAAATTGCAGTGTGACAGTAACTGGTATCACTTTTCTAACCTATCTTTAACTGAGAACGTGTTTTTGTAAGTAAATAGAGAAAAAACTAAGCAATTAATTATAAAAAAATTACCTCCAACATTTTTTTTTGCATTTAGTAAATACTTTCCGAAAAATACATTTAAATTTAAGAGACAAATTGACACATTCGTTAAAATTTGTCGACCCATTTTCATGTTTATTTTTGGAAATTATTGATAATTTTCTGGAAATAATTATATTGTGATAATATTAGGTATAATGATATGGTAAGTATTAATGGAATATTAACCGAAGATTATAAAATTTTGATGTCATAGTGCAATTTGGGCGAATAATTAATTTAGGCAGCAAAAAGTAGAAAATTAATAGAATACATATTGTTCATAACGAGTATTATGGTGATAAGCAAGAAAGCTGGGGTTATAATACAATTCCGTGAAAAGTCAATATCTGCATTGAAAACATCTTTGAAGTAAATATAAGGAAATTTCTTCAGATTTCTGAATAATTCATTCAAGATTTCGAGAAATTTCTCAATCATTTCGAGATCATTAAAATCATAAAATTCATAATGGTTAGCACCTATATTTTTTTCATTGTCCAAATTTCTTTATAATTCCCAAAATTCTGGACATTTTCCAATAATTTCAAAAATTTCTCATTATTTTCCGAGATTTCTATAGATTTTTCAATAGCTATTAAGATTTCTATTTTTTCCTTAATTCCCAATTTTTTTAAATAATTTTCGAGATTTCAACAGATTTCTCAACAATACTTAAGATTTGGAAATACTAAGTGTAATTCTGTTCGCAGCAACAAGTTATTAAGTATACTTATGTTATAGTTGTATTCATTTTGGATACCAGTTGTTATTACTTTTTTTATTGTTTTCTTCCTTCTTTATTGGAGTACTTACTGGTAGTTTATATGTTTAGATATAAAGATGTTTTGTTGTTTTTATTATTTTTATTATTTCTTCTTCACATTACTTACAACAACATTAGATACAATTTTATGTAATATGTCGAAAAACATAAAACATAGGTTTTTGAGGTTAAATGAGGAAAGAGTTGTCGTTTTAAGAGCTTATGCAAGATATGCTTTTGTTTTATGAAAAAAGACCACCGTTTTTTAATTATAATAACTTTAATTTTTTTAAATGGTCATACTTAACTTAGATATTTTTAAGTACAAATTTTTCTTTTTATACTAATACAAGATTCGCTACACTTAAATTGATAAATAAAGGCCATCTTCGAAAATTAACTTTATGAAAATTATTGCTTACTTGGACAAATAAATACGATACAGGACTATTTGTATTATCGAGAGTAGCAAAAACAGAGTTCTCCATGGAAAACTTGTTTTACTCTTACTACGAGAATTGAATTAATTTTCTATTCATATAATAATAATAATAATAATAATAATAATAATAATAATAATAATATAACAGCTCTACAGCTCTACAGGCCTCACAGGCCCTTGGCTATCTTTATAATATTCCTCCATTCATTCCTGTCTTGCGCTCGCATCTTCCAATCCTTGATTTTTAGTTTCCTCAAATCATTCTGCACGTTTTCTCCCCAACCTTTCCGGTGTATGCCTATCCTATTTCTTCCTTCTGGCTCTCCCAAGTGGATCATTTTTATCGTTCTCGTATTTCCCATTCTTGTTATGTGGCCTAAGCATCGTAGCCTATTTTTACTTATTGTTGTTGATATTGGTTTTTCTTTGTATAATTCGGTAACTTTCTTATTTGTTCTTCTTCTCCAAGTTCCGTCCTCTTTCACACCTACATAAATTACCCTCAATATTCTTCTCTCCCAAGCTTCTATTCTATTTCTTTGTTGGATGTTCATCACCCAGCATTCACTTCCATACATCGCAACTGGTTTTATAATTGATTGTTTTTGATATTAATAGCCTTTTAAGACTTCCCATACACTTATACTAAATTCTATTCAAATTATACGAATTTCCAGCATTCCTGAATCTTATTTATTTAGGAAAGTAAGTAAACAAACCTTATATCGTTATAAAGATAAAATATTGCCCGTTTTAAAAATGTCAAAGCCAACTTTGGCTGCCATTAAAAAAAAAGTTTGTATTATAACTCAAAACCTATGTTTTTTTTCAAAAACAATATTTTTTCATAAGCTCTTAAAATGACAACTCTTTCCTCATTTTACATAATACGTATGTTTTATGGTTTTCGCGATCCTAATGCTTACAATGAAAAAACTCACCCTGTATATTGAACTCAAAAAAATACACCTCTGAAGATGGCTGAAAGACAGCCGAAACTAGTTGCAGGAGAAATAATAAAAATAATAAAAACAACACAACATCTTTATATCTAAACATATAGATTACCAGTAAGTACACCTATAAAGAAGGAAGAAAACAATAAAAGTATACTTTTGTTTATCATGTATGTAATATGAAATCAAAATATACCGTATTTTGAGGTTTCTGGAACATTTCCACTGAATCAAGGGTGCAAAAAATAATAATAATATCATTCATTGTATCCAGATTCAGAAAATAATTACGGAGACAAATATGAGCGTAATACACAAATATATTGCACTGCCAAAACAAGAAAAATAAATATAATAATACACATTAAAATACGACATTCTACAGAAAAAATATAATGGCAGTTGCAGTTTGTACTTTTTTTAATGCACTTTAATACACTAATTTGCCTAACAGATTAAAAAAAATCTACATGGATATTAAGAACACAAGATTGGGAAAATGCAACAATCAGAATATACAAATCTACATGGATATTAACAACACTACATTTAGAAATTGCAAAAATCAGAATATACTCGATATCAAGTTTTTCCGGAATTCCGAAAAGTCTAGTTTAATAATTAATTATAAGATTTATCACAAACATGGAAAATATGCAATTAAAATGATTCTCCTCAGGAATTGCTTGAATATTGAGGATTTTTTTTAATGAATTATATATTATTAAAGTCTAATTATTAAAGAAGAAGGTGCATGGTGGAGCCGACGGGCTATATATATATATATTTTAAATTATTACCCATTTTCAATACTACAGCCATATTTTGGGTTGTACATTACGAAAACTGGTATTTCGGAGAGAGTTAAGGCTGTGATCAATATTAATTTCTCGCTAAGGACAATATGATAAGATAAAATAATGTTATAAGATAGAAAAATATTAATATTGCTCAGTTATACTTCGAATATAAATTTTCTATAGTTGCAAGAAGCCAAACTATAGTTGAAAATTCTCGCTAATACTGGCTTGGTATACAATACATGTAGTCGCGAAGGGATTTTACACGATGTATCGTCTGGAAGTTTTGGATCAGCGCATACTATAGGGTAAATCACCGAAACATTTTACTGCAAGTTGTCGATTACAGTTTTTTAAGCTCAAAAATTACTTTGGAAGGCTGCATCCGTCTTCATCCAACTAGGTCTGGCAAAAATTCAAAAAAAATTGCACACATGTACTTCTGCAGAAATACCAATTTTATTGATCGAAAAAATGATCAGCAAAAAAAATGCACAAATGCTACAAAAAATAATAATCCTCCGTATCTCATATGTTTTACATGGTGTTTATATTTTTTAACATTGTAAAAAACGTGTATTTGTTGTAGATGTTGGTTTGTGGGAGTGTTCGGTTAGAATTTCAATGAGTTGAAGGTGTTTATTGCTCGTGAATTCTTCATTAATCATCTGCCGGCTAGTGGAGTTCGTTTTGTGTAATCTTCGGAAGAGGCGAAAGAGGGAAATTAGTGCGGGGCTGCGGGACGCGTTTAGCGGCAACAGTAAATTACATCAGGAAAAAAGTTAATAATATGCATTTCACGTAGATCCTCTGCAGCCGGCCGCTTCGATAATTTCATAATTTGTCCGGCGTCGCTGTTCGTTTCCCCGAGCCATGGAAACTTGCAAGCCATTAACGTTGCGGGCGCCCAACTTTTTGCCATTTGTCACAGTGTCTGGATATCGGCACACGAGAGATCCCCACTAATGACACACTATCGCAAGTGCCCCGCCACCGCCGCCACTACAAGGTAGTAATTTGATACTAATCTCATTGAATGGGTGGACCACCTGTCAAAAATGCTGCGGTAACCTCACTGTGACTATCTGTGTAATTGATATATAATTAGGGCCTACCCGCCGGTTATTAAGCTAATGCTCGTGCGTTTGCATGATACTAGCTCCTCCACCTCCTCCACCCATATTTCTATAATTCGGGTAATGTCCAATTTCGTCAAATTGATTATTACGACGGCTGGAATTAAAAATCCCCAAGGGGACACTCTCCCTCTGGACATACTAAAGCACGTAACACATATGCAACACGAATCATTCTTCAAAATTCAAATGGGGGGCAACACACAAGCGTTCATTTTATGCTTGATTTTCATGACTTTATCATGATCAATTTTGTTTCATATGCTATACAATAGTTACATTCGAAGCGAAGCTAAACAATTTTAATATAGCCTTTGACATTAATAGAACCCGCGTAATTTATTAGTCGAAACCTTAAATCACTAAGCAATATGGGTGTGCTATTCTATTTATTTTAATAAATCATCCTTGATTTGAATATAGAAAAATTATTGCCAAACAATGGTGAAACGGCAATATTACGTCGAAGATATATATATATATATATATATATATATATATATATATATATATATATATATAAATGCACTACAGGCCTTGAAGGCCCAGGGCTTGTACAACTGTTCGCCAGACAGTCCGTGATTGAGCGATAGTTCTCCAATTTTCCACTTCCAAAAGCTTTAGGTCTTCCATCACCGAGTCGAGCCATCTTATTCTGGGTCTCTTCATTTCTTCCCTATCGGTGAGTTTCTCAATGCCATCTTTGGTACCCTTTCTCGATCCATTCTTTCCAAGTGCCCTATCCACCTGATTCCTTGGGCCCTTATCAAGTTTATTATTCCAAGGCTGTCGAACAGATGTTTTATTTCTTCATTCGTTCTACGCCTCCACACTTCACTTTACTGTCTCCCCCCGAAAATTTTCCGCAGCGCTTTCCGCTCCCACCTCTCCAGCATCGATTTTTCTTTGGTGTTCAGGATCCTAGTTTCACAGGAGTACATTACAATCGGTCTCATCACCGATTTATATAACCTTAACTTCAGAGCCATCGTATCTCTTCGTATCTCTTCTTCCTCTATTCCTTTTTCATTAATGGTCACACCAAAGAATGTAAACTTATTCATGTAGTCAAAATTGTACACTTTCCCATTACATTCGACTGTTAGTTCACTTTCAGTTTCTCCTGTATTTCTTAACATTATGTATTTTGTCTTCTTTTGATTTATATGTAATCCTAAAATGTTTGCTTTCTTTTCTAGTTTTCTGATTGTTCTGATCAACTCTTTTCTAGATTTTGCAATAACTGTTAAGTCATCTGCATAAGCTATGCACTGATGCTCTTCACGGTATATCAATTTATTTCTATTTAGGCCCCCCCTTTTTATAACTATTTTCAGCACCAAATTCAACAGCGAACATGGTAATGGATCACCTTGTCTCAGCCCGTTGTTGATCCTGAAAGTATTTGTTTGCGTGCCTTCCACTCTAATTGTGTTTGTTGTGTCTCTAAGAGTCATTTCAACCAGTTTCACTATTTTTTCTGGTACTTTCAATATTCTTAATACTATGTACATTTCTGGACGGTTTACAGAATCATATGCTTGTTTGAAATCTATGAATAGTACAAATAGAGGAATCTTATACTTGTAGCAGTTTCTCTGAATTTCTTTAAGAGTAAAAATTTGATCGGTAACAGATCTATTAGGTCTAAATCCGCATTGGTATTCGCCAGTTATCTTTTCTGACTGAGCTGTTAGTCGATTTTTCAGTATTGTTGCAAATATCTTGTATATAACATCCAATGAAGCAATTTCTCGGTAATTTTTGCACTCTATTGGGCTTCTTTTTTTTAATATTGGGTGTATTACTGCTTTTTCCCAGTCTGCCAGCATTTTTCTTCCTTATGGTGTATAAGTTGTGTTCTTCCTTATGGTGTATAAGTTGTGTTCTACCTTATGGTGTGTCTTAATTATTACATAAATTTATTCTGGAAATTTTGGGCCCCCGTTTTTTAGCATTTGTGCAGTTATTTCATTGTCCCGGGACTTTCGTTGTTTTTAAGGTTAGTTAGCACTTCTATGACTTCCAGTTCTGTGGCTTCTTGCACTTCAGCTACATTTCTCGCTTCCGTATTTGTATCTTCGTTACATTCAGAAAGTTTCGTTTCTACATTAAATAAATATAGAAAGTACTCTTCCCATATCTTTAATTTCTCTTTCAGCTCTCCCGTCAGTACCCCGGCTTTATTTCTGACGTATAAGGGTTTTGTCGTGTGTCTTGTTTTTCTCTCCTTACTTTTTGGTACAAGTTTTGGATCTCTTTGTATCTGTAATGCTCCTCTATTTGTTCTATTCTCTCTTCGTTGTCTTCTCTTTTCTTTCTTCTGCACACTTGTTTTTGTTGGCATCTAAGATCTTTATAAATTTGTTTGTTAGCTTGTGTATTTCCTGCAGCCATATTGCTCTCGCGTTGTTCTTTTGTTTGACTAAATTTTCGCATTCCGCATCGAACCATTTCTTCTTTTTCTTTGTTTCTGCACGTTCTATCAATTTGACTCCTGTATCACACATTTTCTTCCATCTTTCCTCAGTCTTAGTCCGCGTATTGTCTAAAGTTTCGTATTGTTTCTCAATCCTCTCAGCATATTCTTGGATATTCCATTCCACTCGAACTGTTTCCGTTTTCTTCCCTGTCTGTTTGTTTTATTTACAGTGTGCGCATTCATTTTGAGTATTATCCTGACCATAAAATGATGTCTATATTTGGGCCCCTCATGCTTCTGATGTCTTGTATGAGCGCTGCAAGTTTCTCCTCTGTCAGCACGTGATCTATTTGGTTTGTGTACGTGCCGTTTGGTGCCATCCACGTGCCTTTGTATATACATTTTTTCCGAAAAAACGTACTTTTATCACCATTTTGTTCGTAGCCGCAAACTCTATTAGCCTCATATCACTCTCATTTGTTTCTACATGTTTACTAAACTTGCCTATTACTGGCTTAAACATATTTTCTCTTCCTATTTTCGCATTGCAATCTCCTATCACTAGCTTATTGTCATGCTTAGGGATTTTTTCGAGTTCTTCTTCTAAAGCTTCATAATTATTTCTTTTTCGTCGTCCCTCTTTTCCTCCGTGGGTGCATGTATGTTTAATATACTTATGTTTGAGCATTTCCCTCTTATTCTCAGGTAACACATTCTTTCGAAAACCGCCTTAAACGTAATAATTGCATCCTTGTATTTGTTGTCTATTAGAAAACCTGTGCCCAATCTTCTAGATTGCCCTCCACTATTACGGAGAATGTGTTCATCTATTTTTGTTATACTCTCTCCTTTCTGATTTGTTTCTTGCTACACCACTATGCTCACATTAGCTTTTTTTGTTCATTAACCAATATTTTTAGTGCTCCAGGGTGGTTTGTTCCTCTAACGTTCCATGTATCAATACTGAACTTGATTTCTATCTCATCATTTCATCCTTTAATTCAATTTTTCTTCCTTTCTGATCTGCCCAGTTTTGTTATTTGTCCTGATCCTTGCCGGTGCATCATCTTTTTGTCCCTCCACTTCGAAGATATCTTTAATAAAAGTCTACTACATCTTGTAGTAGATACACACACACACGTTATACAGTTATGCCGGATGGTACGTCGGATGACACATAATAGGGTTTTCAATGTAATTTTTTAAATTCTCAATTATTTGCTCCCCAGATTATTTTACCAAAAAAATCATAAGATAGATCATGTTTCACAAATTTCTGCGAATTGTTATACAATGCGTGTTTTATATGTTACCTTACTCTTCGGACATCATGTTACTGAAATCAACTACTGAAATTATGCAAGGTGTATCTAAATGCTTGTAATTACGTCACCATGTAAAATATTTTTGTTCCGCTCCAGTAAAAATAGTTCTATGTTTGACATTGGCAGCCACATTTACACTCATTAGACATGAATATGGCAATAAAAGTTATCTTCATGCTATTCAAATTTCTATTGTGTCATTTGATATTTAACTACTTAAATACTAAATTATTATTAGTTTCAGCAATATTTGTGGCTTCCAAGCACATGAAAAGACTACAGTGAAGTATTACTTAAGGGCCCACGAGTTTAAATGTACATTATTTATATAACCTTACTTTTAAAATAGAGGGCATTCTTAAACTGTGTGTACATTAAAATAACCAGGTATGCATGAAAATGAAGTCCTCACAGGCAACATCCCCAAGTGGGGCAGATTACTCCACGGCACAAACAAGCTGTAAACTGAAAATCATGCAGGAACTAATAAAATAAACGAGCTGCGACAAATCGAATAATTGCTCCGCTTTAAATCTGACAATGTTACAAAATGTTTTACTTTTGCAAATTGAGGACTAGCAGACAATAAAACAATCACATATACTTATTAATGTAATCAAAGTAAATTATTTAATAAACAGAAACATAAAAAGAAGTAAAGATTTAGAAAATATAATTAATATATAAAATATATAATCTAAGCAGATGTTGAAAATGTGTACCATTTGCTTATAAACACATTTGCACTCGTCTTCTTTTATTGTTAAAAATGTTGATTGGCATTTGAGGAGTTATGGTTCGGCAAACATTTACGATTTCTGCCATTAACTTTTCCAACGTATGCAGTCTTCTTCGGAAACTCTATCTTTTAAATATTCAAAAATTGGAATACTCAATTTTGGTGGAGTTAGATCTGGAGAGTGTGGCGGCAATAATCCTTCACTAATTAGTCTATTATCAAAAACATCTTGCAGATAGGCTAACATTGCTCTGGCTGTATGAGATGTGCACGATCTGGTTGGAAATATCCGTTCTGCTATTCTTCATCATCTAATTGGTCTATGAAAGGCTGGACAATTTGTTGCCGTTATCTCTAACCGTTTATTGTGTCATGAAAGAATATAGGCCCAATTATTCTATGGCGAGACACATGCAACCAAATTCCATCCATCTGAGGATGTAGTGGTGCTTCCACAAAAATATGAGGGTTTTCAGCATGTCAGCACCTATAGTTTTGTGAATAAACATATCCTGATATGCGGAACCAAGCCTCATCACTGAAAAATGTTAAATCGAGCAAACGATCTTCATTTAAATTTTCCATAAACCATCGGCAATAACTCAATCGGCACTTAGGATCCACTGGCAACAATTCTTGCACCACTGAGACCCTATATGGGTGTAAATTCAACCTCTTTCTCACAATTCTATGGCAGGTGCTCGAGGGAATTCCAGCTTGCATAGCCAATTTACGAATTGACTTTTGAGGGCTTACTTCGAGTCGTTCACGAACATCTGCAGCAACCTCTCCTGATACTGAGGGTCTGCCTGAGGATTTCCATTTCTGAACACTACCAGTCTCCCTAAAACTGTGCACTGTTCGTGAAATATGTGTTGACAAAACCGAGTATTCAAGTGTAAACTTCACAATCGCAATGTTGCAAATCTGCTTCTATCCCATATCTCGATTAATTGTTCCTGTAAACAATGTAAATATTTTTAAGGATCGAGAGCGGACTACATTTTGGCTGTGATTTGTGAACGGTATCCATGGCCGATGTTGACTTCGCAAGTGTGTGGCGGTCATCCCTAGGGACCCTCTTTAATTTAACGGTTTATAACTTGGGATTAAATTGAACAAAAAGGGGGGGCACAGGGCCCGGCCCGAGGGGGATACGTGTCACGCGAGTGTCGTGTGTATGCAAAGCGACTGCCCCGGACAATTTGATCTAAAAATTACACAGCCTCGCACGCGAATGCGAACTGCCGCAGTTCGGTGCGTGTACCAATGGGCGCGGTGATTCATGGAAATCCGACACAGTGAAAAAACGCGCCGAGATTTCCGTGGCGTGTGAATTATTCGTGGGGGCCGCAGTGACAATGGACATCATCAGTCTTCGCGATATCTCTCGACACCTGCTGGCTTCCTGCTGGGCGTCGTGACACCTAACTCCCCTAAGGTGTCCCAAACGCGGGATAACCATTTTTTAATATGGACTCCTGCCAGTGAGAATCGGACTATTAATTTTAAACCGCCACCTTGTTGTGGGTGATTTAATTCACGAGCGTGCTCACCAGAATTTTAAACATCTACCACAATCAAAACTCATATACAACATCCACTTCGATATTATTACATACTGGGGAGGAGAAAACCAACTAAAAATCCCCTTAAAGTAAATGCAAGACCGTTATACATAGTTGAAAATTCAAATTCTTACAATATATCTAAGTATTATATCTATATCGCTGGTGTACAGGATAAAGTGGCCAAGTTCATTATTCATAATTTCGAGTTCATTTTTTCTCCTGTACATTTTTCCTGTACATTTAATTTAAACATGTACTTCTTCAATTATGAATTTACAGAAAAAAAAGTATGAATTTCTTAGAACATGGATTTAGTAAATGTCTTATGAAAAGATAAGTATGTTTTAGATACATTGAAGTAAAACTTTTTTTTTCTGTATACCAACGATATATGAGCTGTTGAAAACGAGAGTGGTTTAAGTCAATTTTTTTAAAATGAAGATCAGTGCAGAAATATACAAAGGACATCTATTATATTAGTCTATCTAGTATAACACCCCTAGTATATTTCTGGACTCATCAGAATTTAAAACAAAATGGACTTAGACCACTCTGGTTTTCAACGGCCCGTATCACAGTATTTCTAATCAAACCTTAGCAGCAACTCTAGTTATCGGCTGATGATTGCTCACAGACATAAACGTGTGAGACTTGGATTTTAAAGTACCATTGAATGTAGGCAATTAGATAAAAACATTGCAAAGTTTGTTTCCAATAGGAATATATTTTCTCAAAAAATAAAAACAAATCTCAGAAACAAAGATTTAATTGTAGAATTTAACGATCTAACAGATGAATAGTATAGTACCCTAAAGTCCTCTTGGTACCTTTTTTGTAGAAGAGGAAAATCTTAAAAAAGACACATGACAGCCTGTACTGCCAGGGGGTGTCAGGTTTTTTTACTTACTAAAATATTCTCGTTTAACATAGTGATGGCCGAACCTGTTTTCACATTATGTCAACTCTGAAACTAAGTGTCCCCTAGTGGGAAATTTTGGTCGTCCGCAGTAAAATCTGGACATCTTTCAGTAATTGTTGCTAAGGTAAATAATGTTGGTATTACACATCGTGAACAACATGTGGCGAAAAAATATATAATTCTTGAATATTTAAGGCACTTTGTGAAAAGTTCTCATTCTTCTTCACGCTGAGGTGAGATGGCTGTCGAGCGGCAAAATACTAAACCAAATAAAAACTTTCAACTCTTCTTCAACGATGTGCGAAGCTTGCATACCTGGCTAATATTTTTTATATTGGCTAACTTAAGTAAAGGCGGACCTCATTCCAAAGTTCACATCATGAGGTAAAATGGATGATTTTCAAAAGAAAATATTACCGTGCAAACGCAAGTGGCTGAAGGAGATCTCCAAATGTTTTCAAATTTTGATAATTATACTGAGAATATACCTGAGAGAAAAGGACATAAACAAAAAAAAAACGATGACACAGAAGTTGTATATGCGGAAAATGCAGCAAGTGGTAACCATTGTTCAACAGCACTTAAAATGTTTTGGTCCTTATTACTCAAACAATTAGATCCCAGACATTGCAATATGTGGATAACAGAGCCATTTGGAGCGAAAATTGAAGATAGCATTTTAAGCATAGGGACCCGATCCATAGTTAATATATTTTAAATATAATTATTCTATAATTAAAACGTACAATACAAAAACTCATACGCATAAAGATTTTAGAAGGCACAAGAAGGCATGCGACCACCCGCATTTTCGGACATGCACAATTGAGAGAAAGCTGACATATATTAATGGGAACGCATGAATTAACGTCAACTCGAATTTTAAACTACCTACATCGTCAGATAACGGGGAGGCTAAGTTCGCTACCGGCATGGAAATCTTGGGGAAGGGGGTAGGGGGGAGAATGAGAGGGGAGAGATCATGTTCAGAAACACAAGCGAAAATAGGGGAGGTAGAATGTGGAAGGAGAAAAAGTATAAATTCAGAATATCGGCACATACTCAGATCAGTTAGAAGTAACCACCAGCGCAGAGCGTTACTCTGCTCGACGAAGTCTAAGAAGTTGAGCATTCATTTCTCAAGTAATTATACGAACGACGATATCAAATGTACACCTTATTAGCGAACTTCAAAATCAATTTCCATACTAATGAGAAACCTATCTAGTGACACTGCTTGCAAGTGGAGCAAAATTTAATAAAGGTAGACATGCAGGTTCCTATGGCCGAATACTGCGTAGTAGATTGAACTTAACTGCATTTTATACCTTGTCCTGACAATATTTTCATCAAGACAGCAAAATATTGTAAAATTCTATCCTATCGCTCGTCGCTATCATTTGGAAATCGTTTGTTCATTAATCAAAGACATTTGGTACTCGGTACTCTTCATTAATTAAAAACATAACTAAAAATCCTCGCAGATTCAGAGGAAAAGGTATTTACGATCATTACACCTTATTAACCAACTCTAAAGTCAATTTCCATACTAATGAGATACCCTATCTATTGACACTGCAGCGTCGTGCCGCTTGCGAGTGGAGCAAAATTTAGTAAAGATAGAAATGCAGGTTCCTATCGCCTAATACTGCGTAGTAGAGTGAGCTTAACTGCATTTTCTACCTTTTCCTGGCATTATTTTCAGTAAGACAGAAGAATATTGTAAAATTTCTTCCTTCACAACTACGAAACACGTAAATACCGATATAATAAATCAAGTTTATTTGCTAAAATCAAAATAGTTACTAACGCACATAATAGATCACCCTGTATAAATCGCTCAATAGAAATAATTCAATGATATTCTGGGTCAACGTAATTTCGTAAATAAAATTGTTCAGCGCTCCGATATTCAGCAATCTCAGCACCCCAAACCGAACCAATCGTATGAATGAATGCACGTATGCATAGATATTTGTAGACGTAGAATTGAATCTGATCAAACTAAACCGTTTTTATACGTTTTTCTTTAAAATAATATTACCTCACAAAGTGCTGACTTATCATGTGGCTGAGATTAATAGTAGGCATAAATGCTATTAATATAATGCGATGATGACATGCGATAACTTATCTGCACAATTTGAAGATGGGTTATTGAATGAATTCATTTATGTGATTTGTTCCTATCCACAATTTGGCGTTGGAATTCATTGGTAGGCACACATGCTAATGAATTTCTATGCAGAGATGACTTGTATTGAAGCACCTTGTCGGAAAAAATTGAAGATAATTTGGTACATGAAGTCGCTAATTTCACTTTGTAATTCCAATATTGAATATTAACGATAACTGATTTTACAAAATAAAGTAAAACATTTAAGGTCAGAAAATATAAATAAAGATTCAATAATTATTAAATCAAATAATTGAATAAAGTAAATTAAATAAATAGCGTCCAATTTGAATAATAAAACTGTACTTAATTTACCTGTCGCTTGCATAATCTTTCAAAATGAATAAATGTCACTGAATCCATATATATGTTTTTTTTTGTATCTGTCGCAGATATAAGCTCGACACTGAAGAGTCAACCACCCTGTATATATAAGTGGTCCGCGGGAATTAAAATTGTAAATATTGTGGTCCGCGAGATTCAAAAGGTTGGCGACCGCTGCTCTAGAATGCCAATGCTAATTTATTCCTGAACTTCATAACTGTTCCCTCTCTTTTGGTAACTTCTTTCTCATTGTGTTTCACGATACCCTTTTCTTTCCGTGTTTGTTTTAGCTTGCTCTATGCTTGTTCTTCCAATTTCCCAATTTTTACATTCAAATAATGGACGACTTGAAGTAACTATTTCATCACAATAGGTACAGTCATGCTCACATAAATATAGCACAAACAAATTAATATTGCTATATAAAATTGCTCATGTAACCTAATTTCTTGTACTAGATGAGCATGACTGTACCTACATGTATCTGTATCTGCTTTTCTAATTCTATAAATATAGCTGTGAAGCATCCATAACCAGTAATTGCGTGTGCTAGGTTGTAGCTTACCAGCCTATGATCTTCTGCTCAGTCTTGTGTTCTTATGTCTAGCAATATTTTAAGCATCGATTGACTACATGTGCTACAGTTCAGTTGTGTCTGCATGCAGAGTAATTTTGTCTGTCATAGTTTTTCAAAGTGCCATGATCTTTTCGTGTGGCAGTAAAAGTTTTAGTCTTGATCAAGCCAGTGCCATATTTGTATCAATATAGCCATTGTATAGAGTACAATTGACTTTGCAACAGTACGTATAAGTCTTTGATTATAGCAATATTTTAGCCAGAAAGGTACTTACTTCTGTTGCTCTATGTTTATCCATAATAATACCTAAGTCAACAGGAAAATAACACGCTTGGTTAAAGTTTTACGAATTTATAGAAATTCTCTGTAATTGTTTCGGTCTCTCGACCATTCACAAGAGTACAAATTATACTGATGTACCTAAGTACCTAAGTACCTAATTAATTACCTTTCTCATCTAAGAGAAGGTACCTAAGTACCTGAGAACCTTAATAGCTAAGTACTTTACACTTTTATTTGGTATTATGTTTACATCCTCTAGCTGATATTCTAGGTGTTACATTTTTCCTTCCTACTAATAATACTGCTTCAGTTGTTACGGGTTAATTTTCTTTCTTATTAGACTTTTGGTTTTATTAATACTAGTCTTGTTTTCTTCCGTAAAAGGAATTTCTTAAGTGGCAAGGAAAGGCAATTTCTTATTAGACTTTTAGTTTTATTAATACTAGTCTTGTTTTCTTCCGTCTACTTGAGAAGACTTCCAGAGCAGTATCGAATACACTTTACAATTTGGATAGAAATTCCTCTACAACAATTTTAATGATTTCTACAGTTTTGTTATCTATGCAGGGTGCTTTATCTGTTCCCATTTTTCTAGTTGCTTTTTCTATCTCTTCTACTGAGATTTCCTTTAAAATCTCCCTCTCATTATTCTTGAACTTTATTCATTACCCTTTGTGTTGAGAATGATGATTCTAATCTCTGTATTCTAAAGGCTTCAAGGATGTTCAGAGGTTTTGCCTTGATTTTCTTCATAGTGATTTTAATATCCCCCTTCCCATATGTTTTCATTAATTTCCTCATAGAGTTTTATCTCCTCTCTTTACTTTGTTAAATTAGTGTACTAAGTCGATTTTGTGCGTTTTTATGAATTCAATTAATAATCGCAATTAGTTCTGGTTTTGCCTCTAGTTACAGTCTTTTCGATATAAAATATTCGTTCCGTTTTTCAGCAATTTCACTGTTCCACCAAACCTTTCTTTGGCATTCTTGGAAGCTGTCCGTCCACTGTCCGTCCGTCAAGATCAGAGATTGCACAGGTAAATATACATACTGTCAATCTGACAGTAAATTTCAAAAACACCCGCGCCGCGTTTTATGGCGAACGAGCCTACCTTTGCAAGCTGATCCGTGGCGCGGCGCGCTTGCGACCTCGTGGACGGACGGCTCTATTCTGATATGCTAGTATTCGAAACATTTTCATTAATGCATATTATTTCTTTGCTACGGTCTATGAATAGCTCCTTATTTCACTTAACGAGGTTTCACCTTTTGGTGATTGTCTGCATTGCTTGTTTTACGCTTTCTTCTATTTTAAAATATGTGTACTCTCTTGTTTCTAAATCATCTTATAATATCCTCTCCATAACCAGAATTCCTTGTAAGCGTCTTATTCCCGTATCTTTGGTGCGGGGATTTTCTAGAATTAAGAATTATATTGATAAAACTAGCATGTATGGTCGTGTTGCTAATTAGCTGTACTCTTGCTTGAAATGTCTCTTTTACTGTGGCACGCAGATGGTTTCTTAATTAAACATTGCGGACGTAGGAGTACCGCTCGCCAATTCCCGATATCCACTACCTATCGTAAAAATCTTCTGGAGGAAGAGCATCTACGTCTGTGTTATACGTACCCGTGCCTGTGCTGTGTTCTGAGGTGACGGTACCCGTAATGACAGGCCCGCCTAATTGACACCGAATGAGAACTGTAATCATCGCGCCGCGCTCAGGTGCGGTTTCAATTACTGTTTTGTCTCACGAAGTCAATTTCTATGCAACTGCTCATTTCCTACGATCCTCCCGAGCGACCGCCCACCTTTGGCATCCGCCACAGGTTGCCCACAGTTGTAGGTGGATGACATCGCCGCATTATTACTAAATTAATGCCGAGCTCCCCGCTGGTAATAACACTGTTTATAATCAAAAGCCGTGCAATCTTGGAATACGCTCCGATTCCTTATTGCAGATTCTAGAGAAATATGCAATGAGCAAAGGCTGGGGGTGGGCGAAAAAAAAAATGACAATAAATTGTATTTGTATATTGTTTAGCAAATTCTCTCGCCACCAAAGCCTGCTTTTGTGCTATTCAAGCAGAATAAAGCTGTCGCAGAAAAAAAAGACATTTTTTGCTAGTCATGCAAGATACTACAATTCCGCTTAAATGCTTACAAAATATGTAAACGAGTAATAAAATGGATTTCACCAAATTCATTAGGCTCATCATCAGATTAGAATATTCTTAAACATTTACGAAATTAAAATAAGAAGAATCTCGAATCTCTATCTCGAAAAAGGAGATGAAAAGAACATTGTTATGCGCAAAATATTAGAAAAATAAAGAGAAACAGTGGCGGTGAATATGTTGACTGAAATAAATAATAATATTTCTGCTGCTAAATATTTATAAATAAGGATTGTTTCTGTAAAAGAAAATGTACAACTTTGTTAACTTATGAAGAGCATTTCATCAACAAAAATAATGTTTATTGCACAGAATGAAGAGCACCATGTTCGAAGACGTTTTTCTTGCCCAATTCCCTAAAAGGTCCTGACAAGTGAAAAGGTGATTCCAGTAGAAAGAAATATGGACTCTTCAGCGGTACTGAAATAAATTGAATTCGGGGAGGCTCTTTTTGGATATTTGACTTTGAAAAAGGGTAAAATTTGCCTTTTGAGCATTTTATACTATGTTTGTGGGCAAATATTTCCACAAAAATGGAAGTCATTGGTTTGATATTCCAGCAATGCTATTTCCTATAGTTGGATAGTCAATCTGTAAAAGAACCACTTACCAACAGTTTTCAATTTTGGGTTAGACGCTGCGAAAATATGGCACAAACATCGCGCAGTGTTGTTATTAGGCCACTTGGGGATTAAATTGGGATTGGTGTATTGCTTTCTAAGTGTTTGTAATTAATTTTTTCGTGTTCATAAAAGTAAAAGATTGGCAAAAGTTGATCTAAGGTGTTGAATTTCAGCTTCATAGCTAATCTACATGAGTAGAGGGTGTTACAGCTCACTGTACCAGATTCCTCGCGGACAGGAGAATATCGGCATTTAACCCATAATCCGATCTTCTTCTTCCTAGTGCCATATCCGCTTAGCGAATGTTGACGATCATCTCCGCTATAATAACTTTGTTGACAGCAGCACGGAACAGCTCTACTGAAGCCTTCCCATACCACTGTCTAAGGTTCTTTAACCATGAGGTTCTTCTTCCCTCGGCCCTCTGTTACTATTCCCCTACCTCTGTTTCGCATGATGTGTCCCAGATAAGAGAGCTTCCTTCTCTTGATGCTTAGCATAACTTCGATGTTCTTGCCCATTCTTCACAGAACTTCTTCGTTGGTTATTCTGCCCATCCAGCTGATCCGCAGAATTCTTCGATACACCCACATCTCGAAGGCGTCCATCTTCTTCGAGGTTGCTTCTGTTAGGGGCCATGCTTCCATCCCGTAAAGCAAAACTGAGAATACATAGCATTTCACCAAGCGTATTATCAACTGTAGGCTAAGATTGTGACTGCACAGTATGGATCTAATACGCGTAAATGCTACTCTTGCAAGTGCGATTCTGGTTTTTATTTCCGCCTAGTGGTCCCAAGTCACGTACAGATTGCATCCTAGATATGTGATGCGCTGCACTCTTTCAATGGCTGTGATGATAATGCGATAATGAACAATTCCCCTCTGTTTGTAATGCCGCTTTGTAAAGAGCTATTCTGAGATCTGATACCATAGATTACCTGAAGAAGTGCAATTTGGGGGTATCAGTTGAAATTCCCCTGATTTGGCCCAATCTATACATTTGGTAGTCTGTTAATGGCCGGGGCATTATAATTCTCGAATGTCGAAATCGTTTTATGACTCGACTGCTAACAGCCCATTTGATGTTTCCAAAAACAGATTTTGTGGGCGATGACTCGGACCAAAGAGATGGTACTTCTAGATTCCACCCAGACTTAGCAACCCCCATCAACGGTAACATGTTTTCACCCCGAAGAGAGAAAATGAAGAACACTCTTCACCAACCCGTGAAGGACAACATCAAACTCAGTTATTAAACGCTGACGCGGTAACATCGACTTTACACCAACCACGAAACCACACCATTTTTGTATGAGTTAACAATTTATTAAAGACATATTAATCCCATCAACTGCAACTTATTTTATTAAATCAACGGTCCTTCGAACATTAAACATTACAACATTCAACATTGTTCTACGAATCCTACGGTCCTATGAATTGGATAGACGGAGGGAACATGTGAAACTTTGTAAAATCCTCGCGGAAGACTCTTCGAGTTTGGTGTGACTTCCACCAAAAACGCTGTATTTCATCAGATATTTGATATCTGGAGCTAAAACTTCGCAGAAGATCCTCGCAGAAGACTCTTCGAGTTTGGTGTTTGGTGCAGAAGATCCTTTCAAACATACACACACATTTACATTAATTTTCACCAAAAATGAAGTTGGTTGAGCGGGGTCCACTCGTCCATTTGATATGGAATGACCCTATATTGAGTTTTCCATCACTTCAAACTCATTACACCACACCATGTCATTCACTGGAACGAAAATATTACCTTAAAATAACCTAAACTATACGCTGAAAACTGTATTGAAAATAACGAATTGCGCGTGCGTGAGTGCATTTATAGAAAATATTATCAATCGATTATTTGATATCAAAACTGAATTCAGATTTAAATGTTCACTGTCCGTGATACGATACTTGCCAATAATGCGATTTTATAAAAATGAACATGAATATATCTAATTTCGTTCATTACATACTTTTACATAATACATAATTTATAATACACTGCAGCCGTATTTACCTAAGAACAACCCCCAATAGTTTACCATCACTTGGGAGTACCTCAAATTTGCTAACAAATTTCCGCCACTATTTGTGGATCAGGAAACTCAAAATTTTGCATACACCCTCCAGTTGCCATCTACCAGTGTTCTTGTGCCATACTGGCATGAGATCATCCCTTAATATCTAATACCAGTTTCTATTGTAATATTTGAAGACTTCCTATGTGATAATCGACTAAAATTATTATTTTTGTCTGTAGATATTTCGGCTTTCATATCGATTATAACAATTTTTCAAAAGTAGACACCCAAATCCCGTTGTCAATTGTTTTCCAAAATATGTTCCAATATAAGGAGATTACGTTACAAAAATCATATTTCCAAAGTTTTGTTCAATTATCTCGAGCAGTGTTTGAGTTTTCGAATCAAAAGAAAAAAAAGAACGTAAGTATATTTAAGAAATTATAGCCAGAAATTTACTCAATTTCTAGACTTCTCATACAGGGTGTTCGTAAAGTATTGAATGAATTTATTGTTTCCGAAATTGAAAATATGTTATAAAATTAGTTTTATGTACATTTATGTACATTTGTACAAATGTACATTGTACAAATGTACATTTAAAATTAATAAATGTTTTTGTGAAAAAGGGTTAATTCGTGTTTTAATTATATTAAACCTTTCACAAGCTCAAGCGGGCCTAAATTAGTTTTGTTCAGTTATCTCGAGCAGTTTTAGAGTTTTCGAATCAAAAGGAAAAAAGATAACACGAGAATATTCAAGAAATTATAGCCAGACTTTTTCTCTGTTTTTATTTCAAATTTTGAAGACATACTGGGTGTTCGTGAAGTATGGAATAAATTCATTATACAAGGTGGTCACTTTTACGACGCCCACCAGTAGGATCTATTAAACGGAAATATATACAGAGTTGGTCAAACTGGAGAAAAGTTTCTTGTTTTCATGCCTTTTAATATTCTGAAAGGAAATCCGGGATATCTTCCACAGTTCCAGAAATATTGCTGAAAAACCAAAAAGTGCACTTTCCTTTTCCTTTTATAATTTTTCTACTTTAGAAGGAAATTTTACGAACCTAGGCGCTCTTACATTTTTCGACGTAATTATGAAGAAAAAAAGTCAGTTTTGAAACAGGAGAACCATTTGCATTTAAAAATATAATTATTTTGCATTCACTTTTGATTTACAAAAATAACTGATATACAGTCTATTTGATCTGTTTTGATACCGCAAATATTTCGGTTATGAGTACAGATATAAAAAAAAGTTAAAAAAATATGTTTTAGTACTTTTTGTCGTCTATTTAATTCTAATTTCAGGAGAACAATTGAAAATAAAATAAGCATGTGAAAGCTATAAGCTTCATTTTCTTTAATGGAACACCCTGTATATTTTGGTTATTTCTAATAGGCAATAAACATTAGCTTTATAATGATACCACATAAGTATTCATAGCAACTGATAAATTTCATATATTGGCATTTGTCAGGTAATTTGTATAATAAAGGGGTATTTATGTGGTATCATTATAAAGCTAATTTTATTGACTACTATAAATAACTAAAATATATAGGGTGTTCCATTAAAGAAAATGAAGCTTATAGCTTTCATGTGTTTATTTGATTTTGAATTGTTCTTCTGGCATTAGGATTAAATAGGCGACAAAAAGTACTAAAACTTTTTCTTTATGTTTTTTTTCTATCTATACTAGTAACCGAGAAATTTGTTGTGTCAAAATAAATCAAACAGAGTGTATAGCTTACTATAAACGAAATATGCATGTGTACAATCTATGTTTTCATTATTTTCACGATATATTAGACTCTGTAGTGGGGTAGTCAATCAAAACACCATACTTGTCAATAATACGATTTTATAAAAATGAAAATGAAAATATCGAATTATGAAGAAAAATAGTCAGTTTTGAAACAGGGGCACCAGTTGCATTTAAAAATATAATTATTTTGCATTAACATTTGATTTACAAAAAGTATTGATATATAGCTACAGTGTGAGTAATAATGAGGTTCTCTGGCAATTTCTACCCCTTACCCCTTATTACGTAACTACGAATTTACGTATATTGCGTGTTACGTAAGTAGGGGAATACCTGTATCTGAATCATTAAATCTTAATGACTGTCAATGCTCCAAGATGACTGTATAAATCATCGATTAGAAAGTGTGCGACATTATGAACAGATATTACAAGTTTTCCGATTGCTTTTCACCATGTATCAGTTGTGTTTCACTTTTTCTCAAATGCTTTTCCGTCTTGTCGACACTTGTCACTATTGTTTCAAATGTATTCCCCATATGTCAAATTGTTTTTATTATTTATCAAATGCTTTTCCTTCTGGCCGAGATGCATTAAATATTAGATCAGGGAAAAGCATTTGATAAATAGTGAAAACAATTTGACATATCGTCGGGTTGATGTTACAAGGTTCTATATGAACATTTATAAATTTGGGAATAAGGACTTTAAATATGTTTGTTATTACAGAAAAGGATGTATTGTGCACTGTAATTAGATGTTTTTTATATTACAGATTCTTAATATTCCGATTTTAACCTTCCAACAAGCTCAAAGGTCCTGCCTTGAAAACATATGGTCCTGTAAAGTTGTACACCTAAAAATTGAAAAAAAGGTTACATGCAACCTTATAACACCAAGCCGACGATATGTGGAATACATTTGATACAATATTGACAAGTGCTGACAAAAAAGTAAAGCATTTGAGATAAAGTGAAACACAACTGATACTATGTAAAAAAAACTATGTATGTTTTTAAACGATCGCAATATGATTTTAAAGCTGATTTTGCTAGAGCTTCGAGGTTTTTGAAGAGTATTGCGATGACTGGAATCTCAAGAACAGAGAGAATTGTGTATTGAACTAGAAGATAAATACACTTCTTTTGATTAGCCACGCTTGCTCAAATGATTACATAGATCTATCTCACAACAACCGCTAATTACCACCTGAAAATATGTGTATAAGTAAATATTTCACCAGAAGCCAGAAATAGCTTGCCTCAATATATACTAAACAATTATACAGACAGATTAAGAAAGGTACTGACGAAAATATTCTTCGTTTCTGAAGTTTCCACGTTATCTTAATCTTTAAAACCTTACAGATTGCTCATGGTAGTCAACATGCCAAAAAATAGTAGATATTCTGCAACAGAATTGTATACCTTCATTAGTTTCTCGAGTGTTTCTTAGTTGATTGATTGGTATCTATGAATATATGTACGATTAACTTTTTAATGCGCAAGTATTTGTATCTAACTCTTCGGCATCTCTTGGTGGGTGACTTTAATAGGTGTATGTAAATCGTAGATATAAAATTGATACATACTGAATGCAATTATAATTGCGCTTGTCGTGGGGGCTATCGAATGGAACCATCAGCCCCGGGTGACTTGACACCAGCCAGGAATTAATTCGAGTGATGTAGACGCAATAAAATCCGACATTTAAATGTGTACGCATAAACGGCGGCCTTTTTGTGCCGGCCCCGCGTGCCACCTCAATAAAAACCCATCGGCTGCAAAGGAGAGGAGCCAATTTGGGGCGCTTTTACGGCCTTTGTTCTAAAATTAAAACATTAATATTTACATGGCAATCGGCCGCTCGCGCGCTCTATCTTAATTATTCGATAATAAAGTAACAAAATTTATTTTAGAGGTGCATCTGGTCGGCGGCGAAAGGCTGGGCCGCGTTTTACTGCTACGCGGGACATTCCGATTTGATAGATGGTCCGTTTGATCTAATGGCCCTCATCTATTTGTTAACAAACGCCAGAGACAAATTGCGTTTTTACCTTTTCCCCAGTGCCGCTCAAAAGAAATTACGGTTTGTTTTTATTATAAACATTACGAAGCCGGGCGCTTTGAGAAGATTTTTATGAAACCCCCGCGATTGCGCCGTGTCCACTGAAAAATTACAGGCTGTAAAATTATAATTTCCGCTTAATGTAAATACATCCGTCAAGCTATGTTTAGATATGCAAATACACACCAACGAAAATATTATTCGCTTTTGAAGCTTTTTAACGATCCAGCCCATATCCGTGCATGTTCATATAAATATCAATAAATACATATTAGATCTGCACTCTAATCTTCAACCTCATTACGAACATACATAAAATTGATGGCGATGAATGAAAGCCTATGATCAATAACCAACTTAAGCAGTTACTTGTAGTCATGTCAAGAAATTATTATTCCACGAAATATAAAAATACATTTTTTTAATTGAATAAATACGAGAAAATTAAAATATAAATGACTATAAACTTACTTTGATCAGTAGGCGAATATTCTTTAGTAATTCCGAGTACTTTCCATTCACGATGTTTTTGCGTCAGGTGAGTCTATGAATATCTAGTGATTTTGTTGGTAGTGTTTCGGAAATAACTGAATTCCCCAATGTCAATTTTTTTTAAGTTAGGTTCTTTTCAAATTGGTGTTATATTTTTAATATAACACCAAGTTATATAATGTTATATATTTAAATAACATTGTTGCCAGACGTAAAGTTTAAATTATTAGAGATGAAAGCTAATAGTGAAAAAAATTATAAATCTGACAATGTGGTAGGAAGCAAATGTCTAATAAACATATGTAGACACACAAAAAAAATAACTTCCTTTGCATCATTGAATCAGTTTGGCCAACATGACAAAAAGAAAACCCAACCAACTCTGGTGCAAAAAAGTCGTGAATATATAATAGAAAACAAGTTTTTGAACATATTTATCCATGTATGATCAATTTTTGAAAAAAAAATCAAAATCAGGTACAGGAAACGGATGTCCTTTGCAAAATATTCTTGAATCAATTGTTTGAAAATATATTTATACTATAGTGATATCCATATATTGCTACAATTAACGAGGATAAAGTTTAAATTGTGAATTATAGCCATTATGAGCAAGTCAAATACGACGTTTTATCGATGACTTTTGAAATAAAATATGAAACTGTTTTCACAATTATTAATATTCGGAAATTCACCATGTTTTGAAATGACATTCAAAAACACTTCAACAATTGATAGGCAACAACGGCCTTAGCAACCACATATAATGATTACTTGATTTAATATTTTTCTTTACACATTTAAAGTTTTAAACATTGTTTAGATGACATTTCAGTGTTTTAATATACAGGGTGACATAGAACAAACTGCAATGCATAGCACCACGCGATAGAGTACCAACAAATAATTTAAAAAATCCTACACACTAATGTCCGATCGCTTATTGTTTTCAACTTACAGGCTGTTAAGTTTTTTTTTAAATAATTTTAATAAATTAAGAAGGCCGGCCATGATTTCATGAAACAAAACGTTGGTAAATGTCAAACTAATATTGCAATAATTTCTTCAAAGTTTATCGTGTTCCTGATTTCCTACGTATTTAGTTCACTTATTTGTCGTTTTTAATAGCTTTCAAAAATGGTTCGTTATACTTTTGCAGAATACACGGACATGATTATGTGTTACGGGGAAGCTTCTTCAAATAGTTCCAAAGCACAACATATCTATCGAAAGAGAAAACTATTAAGACAAGTTCCTGATTTTAGAACATTTATTGACGTGCATAGGCGTTTGGGAGAAGATGGCTGCTTTAAAAAAGCAAAAGTTGATACAGGGGCCCACAGAACTCGTACTGTTGCAAACAAAGAAGCTATATTGCAAATAGTAGAAAATAGAAATAGAATAGTAGAATAATTCGAGAACTAGCACCAGAAGAATAAGTGCAGCTGTAAAAAGTCATCACTTATGGCCAGGCACAGGATTTTTTACCGCAATGTTGCGAGTGGTTTCAAAATAAAGAGCAACATTTTCTGTCAATAATTTTGTTTACCGATGAAGCTGGTTTTAGTCGCGATGGTGTTTTGAACATATATAATATGCATTATTGAACCGATAAAAACCCTCATCATACCGTAATACGAAATGACCAGTATGGGTTTTCTATTAATGCGGGGTCAGGTATCAATAATTATCTAATTGGTCAATTTTGATTGCCCGGAAGATTGACTGCCGAACTCTATCGATTTTTTTTGGAAAATGAACTGTACACCTTATTAGAAGATGTCCCATTGGATATTATAAGAAGAATGTACTACATGCATGACGGCGCGCCAGCTCACTATTCTCGAAGAGCAAGGGAATTTCTTCAAAGAAGATTTGGAAATAGGTGGATTAGTCGTGGGGGACCTATACCATGGTCTGCTCGTTGTCCTGATCTTAATCCCCTCGGTTTTTCATTTTGGGGGTTTATGAAAAATTAAGTGTACGCCGTAAAAATAAACACTGAAGAGCAATTATGGAACAGAATTGTAGAGTATGCTGATACATTTCGTAATAATCCGAACATTTTTCAAAGATGCCGTCAATCATTAGTACGAAGATTGGAAATGTGCATCCAAGAACAAGGTCACCAAATTGAACACCTTATGTAGAGCTAAATACCTTACATTTTTTAAATGTTGTATTTAATAAAAGCCTTCTTAATTTTTTTTTTTTAAACTTAACAGCATGTAACTTGAAAACAAAAAGCGATCGGACATTAGTGTATAGGATTTTTTTAAATTATATGTTGGACCTCTATCGTATGGTACTATGCATTGCAGTTTGTTCTATGGCATTCTGTACATAAAGCACCGGAGAATCATGAAGGGCATTATGTTTCCATAGTTACGTACATAATGAATAACATGAATGTTATCAAATGGGTTCTGTTTCAGTCAAATTTAACAATTGATAGGTCTAGAAGTAAAAGGGTTTAAGTGAATTTTTGGTAGTTCTGAGATAAATGGCTTCAAAGTAAACTTGAATTTAAAAATTCCAGGAATAAGTTTAGAAAACTGTGTTAATATTTTAGTTTTATTTAAAGGCGACAAAACATTACAAAAAAAAATAATTAACTTTGCTTTTTATTTATGTTTTTTCAAAAATTTACTTGAATCATTGTGCATGATAAAAGTGCAATTACTGTACTAATACAATCATACATAAGCGGATCCTCTGGTACCTTACGGTGTCGAGGAGTCAAAGCATAGGTTTCTCCGTCCTTGACGGTTCTTTGTAAGCATTTCTGCTTGCCTTCAGTTGGACTCTTTGCGTTCTAGTGCCTTCTCCATTTCTTCATTCCAGTTCCTCTTTGGTCTTCCTCTTTTGGTTTTCGTGTCTACTCCTGCCTTCCAGATAGTTTTCACTTTCCTGTTATCCTCTATTCGTACCATATGTCCGACCACATTAGTTGCCGTTTTTCAATTGTTTCTAGTAGTGGCCTGGTATTCAGTTGTTCACGTAGCACATCATTTCTTATTTGGTCTTTCCTGGTTACACCAAGCGCAGCTCTTATATAGCGCATTTCACTGGCTTGTAGCCTGGATTTGTCCCTGGCGCTCAATGCCCACGTTTCGCATCCATATGTAAGCGCTGGTATGCACACGGTTTGGAATATTTTTGCGTTGGTCTTATTCGTGATTTATTTCTTCCTTATAAAGATCTTGTTTAATGCATAGTACAGTCTGTTTGCCCTTCCTCTCCTGTTATCTATTTCTTTTTCTAACTTCCCATTCATGTTTATTACGGAGCCCAGATACTTGAAGTTCTCTACATCTGTTAATTTATTTCCGTCGATGTTTATATTTATTTGTTCATTCCCTCCCATCACCATGACATCTGTTTTCCCATAGTTTATACCCATTCTGTGCTTTATAAATTCTGCATTTCATATTCCTAAGTTGATATTAAGGTCCTCCTCTGAATTTGATATTACTACTAAGGCCCAGTTTTACGATCGTGGATCATCCTTGACCATGGTACAGTTGCCTAGGATTCCATTGTATTAACAATTGTATCCTAGGTAACTGAACCACGGTCAAGGTAATCCACGATCGTACAACTGGGCCTTAGTCGTCTGCGTACATAATTTCGTTTACGTATATTTGTTGTATTTTGAAAGTACCTATTCTTGTCGATTTCAATCTGTTTTTGCAGGACTTATAGATGTAGTCTAGCAGCGAAATGGTAACAGCAGTGATCTTAGTACAAAAGAGTTAATTTAGTATTGATTTTATTGTGTAATAAATATTTAAAATACTATGTACTCCTTCCTGCCTAATACCATTTGTTATGATGAATTTCTTGGAGTGGTAGTTATATGCTCATACCATGTTCCTGCTGGTTTCATATAAGCTTAGAATTGGTCTCATCAATACTTTATCTGCTCCTCTATCTACTAATATTTGCCAAATCTTATTCTTGGTGCACTATCAAATGCTTTGTTTAAATCGATGAACCCTAGATATATCATTTTGTTATGTGCTTTTATTTTTTCGCTTAGTTGTCTAAATTCCAGGTCTGTCGTTCCTCGTTCAGGCCTGAAACCTCATTGATTGTCATCTATTGTTCTTTCGATTACCCGCCTTAGTTTATTTTCCAGAATCATTTCATATAGTTTACTAGCTACGCACAGCATGGAGATTCCTCTATAGTTCTGACATCTTTTGGCATCTACTTTCACTGTATTGGCATAATTATGGCTATAGTTCAGTCCCTGTGTGTTCTTCCTCTTTTTCAAGCAGTATTTATTATTTTATGTAATAGTAATAGTCCCTCCTAGCCCATATATTTGACAACTTCCGCCTTCATATTGTCTTATCTTATAGCTTTTCCATTTGTTAGTCTTTGTACTGCCTTTTGTACTTCTGGCCTGGTTATGTCTTCATATGCTAATACTATTATTCGTTTCCCTCATATAGGTCGTATTGTCTCCATCTCTCCATCTACAGTAAATATGTGCTGTACTAAAATAAATTTTATTTCTAAAAAACATAGGTAACTTTTATAACAAAATTTCTTATTCATAATCAGAATCTAATATTACGATGTTATCTACATCATTTTCTACGTCTGAATCAGGTGGTCTTGGTTGGGGTTGATCTAAATCAGGCTCTTTTTGGCTCAATGTCATGGTCTATTTTTGTTTTTTTATTCGCACCAGGGGATGTGAAATGTACTTGAAACATCTTACCTCCAATTTAAGAAACCCTTTAGGTATGATATTCTGCACTTAGCTCATTGGTTAAATATGAATGCAGTTTAAGCGAGAAGTGGAATTCACCCAATCAGAACGCTTTGCGCAAAAAAACCTAAGTCTCAAATCGTTAGTGCATGTTTCCACTTTTAGTAGTAAAAGGATTCAAGTGCACTTGAACCGTTTTACTACAAAGTAAAACTGCAAATGTTTTCAGGTATTCATTAAGATCACGAAATATGGCATCATATTCACTTGAATCTATTTACCTCCAAGTAAAGACACCTTTTAGGTGTAGCATGCCGCACTTAGTTCATTTTTTGAAAAAACAAGTGCGCTTAAAGCGCTTAAAGTACGTAAGCCAGCCACAGATAATTAGGAGGTGCAAGAAATGATAAAATAATTTATTTCCCCAAAAACTACTAAGGATAAGGGCTCACTAAACTTAACAGAATGTATTCATAATTGAACGAGCAATCTGAATATGTAACAATATACAGGGTATTCTTTTAAAATAACAAAGTTGGAAGTCTAGAAACATGCAAGTATTTTCGTTTGGGAGATCACGATGAACCATTTTTGTGTGACTTAAAAAATATATATATATCATCAGGAATTGCATACACGTTTAGCCAATGACATGACATGGAATATACGTATGAAGATCAGAAAGAAGATAAAAATCTAAAAATCGGTCGAAGAATATGCACAATGCACCGCTGGGTTAAAAGAAGTAAGAATATAAATAAGTTAAAAATTTGGTACATGCAAGTAATTTCGTTTGGGAGATCACGATGAACCATTTTCGTGTGAATTTAAAAAAAAATATCATCAGGAATCCCATACACTTTTAGCCAATGATATGACATTGAATATACGTATGAAGATCAGAAAGAAGATAACAATCTAAAATTTGGTCGAAGAATATGCACAATGCACCGATGCCTTAAAAAAACTAAGACTATAAATAACTTAACAACTTAGTCGTAAACGCTTGCATCTGCAATAATTCTGCATTGTCATTATAACTATGTAGATTATTTACATCAATTTTATTCGTTGTTGATTTGTTTTCGTTTTCTTATAAGCATGTAGGTGATGAGGTAATTGTGGGAGGGCATCTTGGCGCCCGGAAGACTGCCAAGCCGCCCCCAAACATAAATTATCATATTTTTTTAAAATTTACATTATATTTACGAAATGGAACAATGTTACATTTATTAATAATATTACTGTATTATACTACAATCGTACATACAATAAACATTGTTGTATTGTAAAAATGTGCACTGACATTATAATCAATGAGTTCAGAGAGTGATTTAAAATATTTCAGTACAGGGTGCTCGGAATTCCAGGGGCCAAGACAGTACGGAAAAAAAAGTATCAGGAATGAAGAATAAGAAAGAATTTTCTTTCTCCGAAGTTTTAAAAGACTAGTCTTAAATTTAGTTTGCTTCTCATGTAATAATACAACTATAAACTGGTTTCTCGGTATTACGTATCAGAAACGTTATAAATAACAGGAAACCTTATGTTAAAATGACATGTAGAATATAATGTGTGCCATAAGTAACGCATATTAAAAAAAATAATTGTATATTAACCGTTAAGCAATACGTTAAATGGACGTTTATGTATACCGGGTGGTCCATTTAAATGAAGACATCTAATTATCTCAAAAAATAAGCATCGTACCAAAAAGTGTTCCAAATATTTTTTTATTTTTTATTTATCCTTCGTCCTTTTATACTTTCGGGTGTCGGACTGTTCAATTACATTTATAATACATTTTACAATCACATGTCTTCGCTAATTAATTCCTTTACTCTTCTTTGCCAGTGGTCCCTGTCTTGTGCCAATTTTCTTATTTAATTCCATTCTATTCCTCTTCTTTCCGCTGCTTGGTGCGTTTGTTCATTCCATCCCTTCCTCGGTCTTCCTACTTTATTTTTGCCTTGTATTTTTACTTCATGTATTATTTTTGTTATTCTATTCTAGTCTGGGTATATGTCCTAGCCACCTAGCTGTCTTTCCTCTATTATTGTTGTTATGTGTTGAAAAAGTGTTCCAAATAAAAGATAATATAATTGAGGCGTTTATTTTAAAAAGTGCACATGTCCAAAAATTAGTTGTGTGGGGAATTAAAAAAAAACTTCCACTGTAGTTATACTCAAAATACTGGGAAAATAAATCAGGCTATTATGTTGTATTTATTTCAACTTATTTAAAAATAAAAATGATTTTAAATAAGAACTGTGAAATTAGAGAAAAACGGGGAAGAAAGTTGGACTTTGAAAGTTGTTTTTAGGTGGAAATCTTTTAATGCAAACAAATAAAAATACAAAATAAAGTTTAAATACAAAATAAACTTTACTTTTTCAAAAAAATTAAATGAAAATTAAAACTCTGCACATGCACTACTCTTGTCATCCTCGTCCAGTTCGAGTTCCTCATCAACAACACTTAAATATTGCTCAGCAAAAAACGGTTCATAAAATGATATATTTTGGGGTTCCTCTAAGAAACCCATTAAGTCCTTAAGATTATTCAGTTTTGCTGATGAATTTTCGTGCTTTTTGTTTAGATATTGACACCGAAGAAAGAAACCCCATGGACATGTGTCGTTTTTAAAGAATTTTTCCGGTTTTCCAAGCAGTATTTATTATTTTTTATAATAGTGATAGTTCCTCCTCACAATATTTTCATTCGGCTGTTACACGCGACTTGTATTGTTTTTTGAGAAAACGGGTTTGTTAGTGCATAGACATTGGTCTTCAGAGCCGTTTACTGTTAATAACACGATTTGTGCCTTTTTGGACTTGTGCTGTTTTTAAATAAACGCCTCAATTAAAGGGGCTCATTTACAGGTAAATTTTTGATCCTTAGGAGGACTTCCCCCTTTCATTGGATTTTTACCCAAATAAATAACTATTCAAAATTTAATTGAAATTTTTTCTCTACAACTACACCACCTCCACCACCCCTTTTGAGGAGATGGGGGTAACTTTAAAATCTTAAATGAGAATCCCTATTTTTTATTGCAGATTCGGATTCTATAACAAAAACTATGAAGGTTTTAATCGGAACTTTTTTCTTAATCTATGCAGATCCCATCAAAACAAATTTTGACACATTTACAGCGACGGCATAAAAATGAAATCAAATCAAATTGGCATTTAAATCATGTATTATGTCACGTACACATGTCAATATTATTAACACACCGATTGTGACAGATAAGGGGACTCACTAAGAGCAAGCACTCAGATGGTAAATAATTTGTTTTTTCAGTATTGAATCATCTTGCAATAAAATACGTGGATTTTCCTTGAAAAGCGAACATAACTAATTTTTGCCGCTTGTAGCACCATCTACAATTATTAAAAAAAACATGTTTTGAATAAAATCTTTATAGTATTTGTGGGAGAATCCGAATCTGCAATAGAAAGTAGGGGTTCCCGTTTAAGATTTTAATGTTACCCCCCGTCTCTTCAAAAGGGGCGATGGGGGTAGTGTAGTTGTAGTACCTGTAAATGGGCCCTCTCAATTATATTAACTTTTATTTGAAATGTTCTTTCGTACGCTGCTTATTTTTCGAGATATTTCGATGTCTTCATTTAAATGGACCACTAGGTATACAGGGTGGTCACTTTTACGACGCCCACCATTAGGATCAATTAAACGGAAATATATACAGAGTTGGTCAAATGGGATAAAAGTTTCTAATTTTTGTGCTTTTCAATATACTGAAACGAAATCCGGGATATCTCGTGCAGTTCCTGAAATATCGCTGAAAAACTGAAAAAGAGCACTTTGCTTTTCCTTTTATAACTTTTTTACTTTTGAAGGAAATTTTACAAAACTTGGCACTGTTACATTTTTCGACGTCAGTTTTCTTATCACAGTGCCAAACATTTTCTGCGCCAACTAGATGCCTAAATTTTCATAGTCAACTTTTGATTTTCTATTGGATTTTAATGGCATTTATAAGAGCGAAAAAATACGATTTCAACCATGTATAACACATGGATAATCTGACATTATTTACTACCAAAAATCGATAATTTAATAATTTGTTGCAAAAATCAAACTGCTGTGGACTGCTCTAAAAATCAAGTTGCCATGGAATAACAAATTTCACATTTCTTCATACAAAGAAAATAACTTTTGAGTAATTTTATTTTATATAAAGTGCAAAAAAGGAGATAATATCTTTGATCAGTAAAAATGGCAATAATTAAATATTCAAAATTTTAATTCAAGAATGGTATTTGCTCAGATTATTTAATGAATACAATATGATTTATGATTTTCAATTTCGGCTAGCGAAATATAATGTAAGATATTACATTATAGAGATTGTACATGTCAATTTTTTCCTGTTGAGGATAATATCTTGCCATTTTCACTAATCAAAGATAGTATCTCCTTTTTAAACTTTATACACTATAAAATTACTCAGAAGTTATTTTCTTTGTATGAAGAAATATCAAAATGGTAATTTGTTATTCCATGGCAACTTGATTTTTAGAGCAGTCTACAGCAGTTTGATTTTTGCAATAATTTTTTAAATTATCGATTTTTGGTGGTAAATAATTTCAGATTACCCATGTGTAATACATGGTTGAAATTGGAATTTTTTGCTCATTCGAATGCTATTAAAACCCAATATTGCGGCCATAAGAAAATCAAAAGTTGACTATGAAAATTTGGGCATCTAGTTGGCGCAAAAAATGTTTGGTACTGTTATCAGAAAGCTCACGTCGAAAAATATAAGAGTGCCAAGTTTTGTAAAACTTCGTCAGTTTTCAAAACTTCAAATGTAAAAAAGTTATAAGAGAAAAATGAAAGTTCACTTTTTCAGTTTTTCAGCGATATTTCAGGAACTGTGCAAGATATTCCGGATTTCGTTTCAGAATATTCAAAGGCACAAAAAATAAGAAAGTTTTATCCCATTTGATCAACTCTGAATGTACTTCCGTTTAATAGATCCTAATGGTGGGCGTCGTAAAAGTGACCACCCTGTAGGTACGTATATGTGAAATGGGTTAAGAAACTTCAGTAGAGACACTCAAGTTAGTAACTTTGGTTGGAGCACTGATGAGCCAAATATTTTTTCTTAGTTTAAATATGAAGAAGTAACAATAATTGAATAGTTGATCTGAGCAAGGAAACCATTCCATCTAATTTTGATAAAATAAAAAATTAATATCGAAAATCGAACTAGTATCGAAAAATTCAGTATCGTACAATTAATGAAACGATGAACGAGAAATGGAAAGCTTTTATTTTGCCCTGAAAAGGTAGGCTATCCAAAATAATAAAACATTAATACTATTTGGAATGTTTGGAACTGTCTGTCGACCAATGGGTCCGCCTGCCGTGTGATTTGTGTGTAAAGTGTGTGAATTGAGTTAGGGCTTGTTACTCTACAAATTTGATCCCGATCTCTAGAGCACCGTTAATGAGCTCCCTGCGGCAAATGGAACTAGTTTCTCAGTACAAATGTATTACCTGTACTGGGCATCGAACCCTGGTCTTTTTCAAATTATTAATTTCATGAGCTCAGAGAAAAAAGTGCAATTCGTCATTAAATTTCATCATTCATCTGCCTCTGCTATCGCCTTGGCAAATAAAATCCACATTCAGTACAAAATGTAACTTTAGCGCCTTGTTATACATGTAATTCAACTTGTAAAAACTTAAAAACCCTGCTTATAAAAACAGTTCTTATAGAAATATAGTGACATATTCTGTCAAATGCTGCAAACAAAATGCTTCAACTACTGATTTAATCTATCTAGGTATTCATGACTAATCTGGATATGTACACTTAAATATGAAGCCGTGTGATTTGTGTGTAAAGTGTGTGAATTGAGTTAGGGTTTGTTACTCTACAAATTTGTTCCCGATATCTAGTGCACCGTTAATGAGCTCCCAGCTGCAAATGGAACTAGTTTCTCAGTACAAATGTATTACCTGTACTGGGTATCGAACCCAGGTCTTTTTCAAATTATTAAGATCATGAGTTCAGAAAAAAAGTGTAATTCGTCATTAAATTTCATCATTCATCTGCCCCTGCTATCGCCTTGGCAAATGAAATCCACATTCAGTACAAAATGTAACTGTAGCGCCTTGTTATACATGTGATTCGACTTGTAAAAACTTAAAAACCCCGCTTATAAAAACAGTTCTTATAGAAATATAGACACATTCTGTCAAATGCTCCAAACAAAATGTTTCAACTACTGTTTCAATCTATCTAGGTATTCATGACTAATCTGGATATGTACACTTAAATATTTAGAATAACAATTGCGTGCAATATTTTACAATATATTTTGACACCTGGAGTTATGAAAATGACGAACCATACTAGTTTATGAGGTTTAATGAATAATTGATTTTTCCATTGTTTGCAAAGTAAGAAAATTGATATGCGCGAACCCGGGGAAATTAAAAACTCGCTTCGGATAGTAATTTTTCTCTCCTGCGACGGCCTTAAAAGCAATTAATATTGAAATTAAGAAGTTGGCTCGCATTGACCGTCGTGGAAAGCCAATTAATTTTAATTGGTATTTAAATTAAGGCGTAATTAAGCGGTGAGCCCGGATATTTATTGGTAAATTAGAAATGCAAAATGGCAACGGCCCCCGGTGCAAAAAGGGAAGGTGGAACGGGGGTAGCGTAATCCCCGGTTTTTGTGTCGCCTACAAATTATGCTTAAGCATAATGAAATTTAAAAAGAAAGTTTTTTTAAATTTTCGAGAGATATTCAAGATGATTACTACGTCTCTGGTAGTTCCAATAAAGGGGGCCCCAACATTACACTAGCGTCTCGTGAATTGATGAACAAATTCCTATTAAATCCGCGCGGCGAACTTCTTTTTATATTGAATAACTTTTAAAACGATTTAAAAGTACGGCGCCGCCAGCTGGGATGGATTAAGTTTACAACCGCGACCGCTTACGATAGAATATTATGCCATATTGCCCCCCTTCATACCATATTCCACCCCTATATCAGTTATGGAACTTTTTACCCGTCATATTTTTATAACGAGCCTCCTAAGCCGCGATTAATTTGTTTGCACTCCGGGTTAATGCATGAACAATTAGTAACTTTAAGTAATGACTGCTTTAATTCACTTTTTAGGGTTACACACTCGCTGCTCTTTATTTATTTTGACATATTTGTGTCACGGATAATCGCCGCGTCCATTTATTACATTTAAACGGCTCAACGTTGCCAATAAACCGATTATAAATCATCCCCCGTAACACCTTACACAATGCGCGCCCCAATATCCCATCCAAAGCGCCCAATTACGTTTCAACACTAAACTCCGCCACAAAAAAAAATATAATTAAAGTTATAAATTCGTCCGGGGGATTAAGAAATGTTTAATTCTAAAACGGCAATAAGAAACTTGATATTGTTTGATCTAATGATAGTGCAATTACAACTTCCTCCCTTTTTAATACCCACTTCAAATTTTAACGTCCCCGGAGTTATCTAAAAATCTCTAATGTCCTACTCTGACCGCAGGTGATCGAATCTTTCGTGGTTCCTTCAGAGTCCAGCTTTTTGCCACAGCACGGGCCGTAGCATCCGCAATTATTTCCGAATTACCTGCAACTATTGTTATTTTCTAATTTTCTCGCCTCCACCAACATCAATAATCCGACAAGGAAGTCGCCTTTGTCACTAAATGGCTTCCGCCCGATCTTACGATTTAATCTCGCCACGCATCGGCTGCTTTTGATTTCCGAACGACTTCCTCCCCACAGAAGCGCAAAAACACACGCAAGTGATGTGTGTGTAATCACGTAATTGAAAGTTTCCCAGAGCGCACCAAAAACTGGACGTAAACGTACCCACAGATGTAATACGAAAGTGCGCAATTTAGTACCATGAGGCATGATTCATTTATAATCGTGCAGGGGCTCATTGCGCTTACATTAGGTAACATGTGGTAATTGACGGTATCGAGCTGATGGTACCAATAAATACCACTCGTTGCAAATTAATCGTTTGCGGCACAAATATTACACAGCTTAAACTCTGAAACAACAATTGACAGCATTTTCAGACTTTGTGCCACACACATGACTTCGAAAATTATTTTTGTAGAGAAAAATTAAACCATTTTTCTCTACAAAAATATGAGTGCTTTTTTTGTCGAAGTAAACTTGAAATTTCAATGGCAATTTTTTAGCCTGGCAATTTAACGAAAAAAACTGCCGTTGAAAAAATAATTCGTAGGACGTTGGACGACTATTTTTTTCTGGCAGTATTTTGAGTTAAATTGCCTAACGGCAACAAAACTCAAATTTTAAATGTCAAGTTTACTTCGACCCAAAAAAAAGCTTCGGTGTAATTCGGTAAACAATTTATTGAATACGCAAATCACTAAATTAACAAAATAGCGTAAAATGTCGCCAAATTGACATAGTTGAATTCACAGTATTGCGAGGCACATGATTGTTGATGGCTTTTTCAATTTCTCCAATCGACATTTTCACAGATCAGAAACTTTTCTGACAATGCAAGTTTGAGAAAAAAATGGTTTACAATATTGGTTGTCATACCAGGGTTGCTAGAGATCGATGATGCAGACGTATATTCCTTGATGCAGACCTACTAGAATCAGACGCTTTCAAACGTTAGGTTCCGTTTTATCGCTGGAAAAGTGGGGCAAACTTTTTTCGCAATCATAATGACAAAAACACCGCTGCTTATAGGATTTTTAGTGTTAATTAAATTGTCGGGAAAATATTTAAAAATGAAAGATAAAACTAATGGAAAAAATAACGTCATTTTCCTTACATTATTTTTTAGAATCTTTAATCATTCGGAAAATTGATTATTGGATTATTGGAGATTGATTATTTGTTATCAAAAAATTTAATTTCGAAGTTACCATTTATTCTGCTACTGTATTCTGCTACTGTATAGTTTACTGTATCGTTACGCATTTCTATTATTATTAAGGAATAGAATATCTAGGTGGATAAATTGTTGAATAATCGGCATGAATTATTGTTGTGTATCATTTGGCTGCGTTTGTACTAAAGCATGGCAATGACAGTTGAATGAGCGCTGCGAAACCCAGTTTTCTTCTTTTTTTTGTCGTGGAACAAGTAGGTACCATCCTTGCCCCATGCACTCCGAGCTATTTATTTCTTTGAAATTTGAATATGCGGCACATTAATGACTATCGATCTGTTAAATTAATAAGTAAATCAATTATTTTTCTTGGATTCTCAATTTTTCCACTTTGTGCAATTCAATTACCGAGAAATTGTTTTAAAACCTGTATCTTTTCTTGGATTCACGTTTTGAAGCTTCTAATTTTATTAGATTCGTATTTATCTTCTCGTAATTCCCCTATCTTTGAAGTAATAGAGTTCTACGTCATACCCTTTACATGAATCTATCATTTTTTTATGCTCTCGCATTCAATTTTCGATCTGAACATGCAAACAACTAAGATATTGTAGTGAATAATACACTTTGTGTTTTAGTCATAAACAGAAAACTACCAGGCCTTGGGAAATACGTTGCCAGGAAAAGGTGCCAACAAAAATACATAATAAAAAACATAGAACACTAAAACACTAAAATATGATTTATAAGATATATATTTTCTTGGATTTCTATTTTTAAAGCTCCTTCATACTTTATGAAAATTTCTTTTATGTTTTTTTTAAATTTAGAACACAAACACTTAAATATGATTTTCATTATATATATTTTCTTGGATTTCTATTTTTAAATCTCCGTCATACATTATGAAAATTTTAATTATGTTTTTTTTTCATTTTAGAAGCTGTATCTTTTTTTGAATTACAATTTTTAAGCTTGAAAAACTATTAGATTTAAATTTATTTTGAAGCTTATTTCCTCATTTTGAAGCTTTAAAAAACTTAAGATTTTTGTTCAGATGCTCTATCTACTTTTGGATTCACACTGTAAAGCTTTCAATTATATCAGATTCATATTTTAAACTCCTACATTCAATTCAATGTTATGTCTTTGGTTTACAATGCATATACGCGAAGCGGATTCATATTTTAAGCTATATCTTAATTTGTATCAACAGTCTATATCCATCTATACAATTATACAGGGTGTCTAAGATACGGCGTGAGGATTTCGGAAGCCGCAAAAGTTACAAAGGCGGTTAAATTATAAACAAGTTGACCAATTTAGTGATCACTAATATTCTGTTGAGAAAACCAGAAATTTCTGCTTATTTCCGAAATTTTGCAATATCGTTTTTATGTTTTTCTAAAGTTACTTGAAAAGTTATAAGAAAACCAAAAGCACGTTGTCATTGTCACATTTTTAGCACTACAAGACAGCGTTTTTCAGTTCAATGAATTAAATAAAACAACTTTACTTTGTTACTTCCACTAATACATTTATTTTACAAAAATAATTAAGTGACTGCAGTTTCGACTACTCTGTAGTTATTGTCAAACTAAATACAAAAATTAAGAATTATGCAATATATACACTAAATTTTGCAGCAATTAAAGAGGGGAGGAGATTCTTAATTTTTGTACTTAGTTTGACAATGACTATAGAGTAGTCGAAACTGCAACACTAAATTATGTTTGTAAAATAAATGTGTTAGTGGAAGTAACAAAGTAAAGTTGCTTTAATTAATTCATTTACAATGTTCCACAAAGTAATCATCAACTTGATTTTTTGACATAACCCGTAAAAAATGTACAAAATGTACAATAACACAGTGAAAAAATAATAATTCTGGTTCTCGATGACTATAATGTTTTAATGTTAGTTGTTAAACATTAAAACATTATAGTCATCGAGAACCAGAATTATTATTTTTTCACTGTGTTATTATGACTATTGCACTTGTCACATTTACATATGAAAGTTGACACTGACGGACCATTGAAATGACCCAAAATTTAATTTGTTGACCAATTAGAATCCACTTATAGTGATAATTGCTGTCGGACACTTATCGCTTTCGAGGGGGTTAAGATTAGCTTTCAAGAGGTTTCTCATATAGTATGCCTAATCTGCGTCCAATCTATTTAATGCAATTTTGAAGTTTCTCAGAAAATATAGTTATAAAAATGCGTTATAGTTATTTTATGATTGAATTTTAGACCGACTCAAGCAAAATGCCAGCAACATTGTCAGAATGGGAATCAGTAAAGAACTGTCTGCATTTCTGTAAACTTGTTTACAATTAACTATACATCTTTATGGTGATTAAATTTCGTAGGGACACTACTGCACCCCCGGGCCAATTAATTTCTGGGAGGGCAGTTAATTCTAGCGTTCACGTGTTATTAAATAATACTGCGTCTAATGCACTTAAGAGATAATTGAAAGAAAACGACGTCCCCTCGCGCTTCACCATGCCGCCCTTCCACGACACGATTTTCCGTGCTGGTCGGCAATTTCCATCGGAACAATTTAACAGCCCTTAATAGATTACTTTAACAATATAATCGCTCTAGGTCCTCGTGGGGCGAAGAAGAGGCCCCGCGCATAATAGGATAGGGTTAAAGCGGAGCACGAGATCGCCGGCACTCAGTTAAATTGGAAGTAAGAATGTCGCTGTGGGAGCCCCATGGCAATATTATAATAGGCCAGGTAAGAGACGAGTGGAGAGCGCATACATGTGCTAAATACGCACTTGCTTAATGAAGGGAGGATGGGCTCTGTAATTTCCCTGTAGTTGCGTAACGCGTTTAAGTGCAATAATAACCATCATGAGCTGTGGCGTTTTATATGAAATCATCTGTTATTAACTCGCCTCTACATCTCTCAAAAATCATCTACACTTAAAGTATAGCTAGTAGAGCTGAACATCATCCTCACATAAGATATAGGCAGTTTAGCACATCTGAGGAAACACCAGTAATTCACATATATAAAATTGAACTAAACTGATAAATAAATATAAAGATATGCATAATAAAGCAGCAGTTCTAAACCATTTTTCAATTGCGATACACTAGGGAACCAAAATTGCTTCTTAATAGGTAATTAACATTCAATTACATCACTTTATGCGACACATGTATGAACCTGCGCGCCGTTGCAAAAGATCACATATTTGCAAAATTATCGAAATAACTACAATTACAGAATAATGAGTCATTATTTATGTCAGGTATGAAATTGTATTATTGGCTAATAATTGATTAATTAATAATTGAGGCGGGATATATGGGCCTTTATCTGTATATAATAAGTCGATTGCGCTCTGAGTGCTTACGAACGGAAAAGAAGGGCATTATTGAGTTACTGGCCCTTCCGGAGTGCATATGCAAGTATGGGCGCTGATTATGAAAAGAGGATGTGTGACCTATTATTTTGGTGTGCGTTACAACGTGGACAATTATGGATTAGGTATTGGAATGGATTAAAAGGTCAGTACCTAAACTGCAATGGGTGTATCAGATTGAGGTGTTCCGACATATGCAATTAGATTGTAATATTCACATTAAGGAGAGGTGTGTCCTTGTGTCCTTTATATCTACAGTAATTGAATTAAGGAGAGGTATGTCCTACTAATTGAATTAAGGAGAGGGATCACTACAAGGTATCACTTCAATCAGTAGTGATTGTATAAATGAGAGGTATGTCCTTGTGTTCTTTATAATCACAGTTATCACATAAAGGAAAGGTATCTCCTTATGTCCTTTATATCTACAATATATTATACATATAAAGGAGAGGTATGTCCTTGTGTCCTTAATATCTACAGTAATTGAATTAAGGAGAGGTATGTACTTGTATCCTTTATATCTACAGTAATCACATAAAGGACAGGTATGTCGTTATGTCCTTTATATCTACAATAATTATATGAAAGAGAGGTGTGTCCTTGTATCCTTTATATTTCGAGTGCTCGAATTAATGACAGTTGTGTCCTTGTGTCTTGTATATCTGCAGTGATTGAATTAAGGAAAGGTGTGACCTTTTGGGGTGTAGGGTTACGCTGTAGAGGTAGCACCTTTTATCAGGCGGTCACATCAAGTGTCATAGACAGGAGATGGTTTAACTGATTTAACTAATGATGGTTAACTGGTCCTCGCAGGGTACCCAACTCTCACTTTATGGCCCTAGTGCCACATCCCGGGCAACTACACTGACCTGTAGGCTAAACTAAAATGAGGGTAGCCAGATATGGTGAAAACGTAGCGTCCGTACCAGATTGGGCGGCTACAAAGTCCAGACATGACTAAAAATGGCGGAGGGCAGCAGCTTTGTTATTAATGTCCATCCACGCCAGATAAATGATATCCGTAACGGCGATGTAACACATTTGAGAGCGCAGTCAGCAAGGCGACAACGGTCCCAAAACTGCGATGGGGAAGGCAACGGGAAACCACCTCAAAACTATCCCCAGGAAAATCTTCAACATGACTGGAAAAACTAAAGCAATAGCCCCTAGTACTCGGCAGCCCTTAAATGGGCAGGGGGTGTTAAGAATCTCCGGGCCAGTCAGTAGAATTGCAATCTGGAACGCGCGAAGTTTGTACGAAGGCAAACAAGAAAACACCATAAAAGAGATGATACGGCTCAAAACTGACATTCTCGGTATCAACGAAATGAGATGGGCAGGCTCGGGCCAGTGCCATACCGACGGACCACCATATACTATTCAGGTAACAACGGCACTTACCATTTCCAAGGTGTGGGAGTAATTGTCAGCGACGAAGTAAATAGATCTGTTACGAAATTCGTGCCCATATCCGATCGCGTCATCTTCTTGCAAGTTCAATCAAAACCTTTCCCACTGTACATCATACAAACGTATGCTCCGACATGTAATTCCTCCGACGATGTCGTGGGACAGTTCTACGTGGATATTGCAAAGGCTACCAAACTCACCAAACCATCAATATATCATGGGCGATTTCATTGCAAACAGTTTTTTTTTTGTAGATTTAGGCTAACTGAAGAAACTGTTGAATATCTTTGAACAAATTGAAGGCAGTTTAGAATACTTTCACAATCGGTGAGTACGTGTAACAACATTAATATAAAATATACTGCAATAATAATATGTTTGGAGAAACAATTTTTCCTCACTGAATGTTCCATATTAATACACATATTATTTACTGATTCTTTCTCCCTCCACGAATTGCTTGGGCATTAAATTTGAACCCAATGGAGCGCCAAGCTTCCTCCTTGTGCTTGTTTGTAGCGGCATTTGTCACTTTATTTTCCACAATTTTGTGCACATGCACCAGCGACGATAACAAAGTCCTCTCTTTCTCAGTAAAATTTACCTTCTTTGATTCAATTTTTGCAATTCTCAGTTTCTCAAATATCTGTTGGCTGCACACTGTCCTCAAATATTATGGCCAGTTTGATAGACGGTTTGTCAAAATTCCTTAAAATAGCAACGTTGCCAAGCGTAATTAAATCTTACCTAAGGTGTCTATCTATTCATTTTGGTGCAACGGAACATAAGATTAAGACCTACTTATAAATAAGACGTATTTCAATAAGACGCATCTTAAGATTCATTGGAAAAACCTGGCGTAAGAAAACTAAATGGCTCGTTGTCAGTAAATACCCAATTGTTCTCCAGGCTCTCCAAATTGGAAACGAAACTGTAGTGAAAGTGTTAACCTATAAATATCTGGGGTACAATATAGATGATAAATGGGAAAACACTCGTGAGGTTCGAAGCAAAATTGAACAAGCAAGAGGTTCATTCCGGAAGATATCGAAGATTTTAACTAGCCAGGACTTAAAAATTGACTTACGTCTTCGCTTGCTTCGATGTTACGTGTTCAGCATTCTTTTGTATGGTGTAGAGGCCTGGACTCTAACAGACGTCATGTGTAGAAAGATTGAGGCGCTCGAAATGTGGGTATACCGCAAAATGCTCAAAATATTCTGGACCGATAGAATAACAAATATAGAAGTACTACGACGCTTAAACAAACAAACAGAAGTTCTCAAGAACATCAATAGAAGAAAGCTCAACTATTTCAGTCACGTTTTGAGAAATGATAAATACCGTCTGTAATAAACTATCATACCGGGTAAAATTGATGGTGGCGCGGGCCAGGCCGCAGATGAATATCATGGCTGCAGAATCTACGGCAGTAGTATGGACAATCTACAAGATCGGTGTTTCGAAAAGCAGCAGATAAGGTGCAGATCATGTTGCTGATTGCCGACATCCATGGAGGATAAGGCACAAGAAAAAGAATAAGTGACCTTGTGTCCTTTATATCTACAGTAATCACATAGAGGAAAGGTATGTCCTTGTGTCGTTTATATCTACAGTAATCACACAAAGGAATGGTATGTCCTTATGTCCCTTAAATCTACAATAACTATATGAAGGAGAGGTGTGTTCTTGTGTCCATTATATCTTTAGTGATTGAATGAAGGAGAGGTATATCCTTTATATCTACAGTAATCACATAAAGGAAAGGTATGTCCTTATGTCCTTTATATCTAGAATACTGATATGAAGGAGAGGTGTGTCCTTGTGTCCTTTGTATCTACAGTGATTGAATTAACGAGAGGTATGTCCTTGTGTCCTTTATATCTACAGTAATTAATTAAGGAGAGTCTTAGAAATTGAAATAAGGAGAGGTATGTCCTAGTGATTGTATAAAGGAGAGGTATGTCCTTGTGTCCTTTATAACTACAGAAATTGCATTAAGGATAGGTGTATCCGTGTGTCCTTTATAATTACGGTACTCATGTATAGGAGAAGAGTCCTTACATGATAGTGAGAATTGGAGAACTCATGTGGAGGAATAAGAAGTGTCTATAAGCATGAAGGTGGACTGGATAATTCACGTATAGGTTATGTGTCAGTGCACATTGGGGTAAATCACAGTATTTCTATAAATCAAGGGACGATGCGAAGAATGCATAGGTATCCGGTTAGGGAGAGAACAACCGACGGGGGAAGAGGAGATTCTCCCCCGGTAAGTCCTTCTAATTGTAGTTAATATACATTATTAAAAGAAAACTCTTTATATGTGGAGATTCCATTTGGAGCCGGTGCCATCTTCAGATCGAGTTCAATATATAGCCTCAGGATCCTGACTATTATTACAAGGTAAAATGGCGAAAATTTATATATTAAATACGGCGTCAAGTTAAGGCTACAATTGAAAAAAGAACAACTTTAACATTTAGAGGTTTATTATTATCTCTTATTATTATATTTAAACGACATAAAGTGAGCAAAGTCATCGCCCTGCCTACAACCATAACTTAATACAATAATTCATTTCAAATTAATCTACCCCTCGAAACCTCAAACTATTTCCTTTGTAGAAACTTTTCTAATCCAGAGTAAAATTAATTACCTATTGTCTACCCAATTTCGAGACGAAGCTAATATAAACACTGTTACATGCGTGGATGGCACGCGAACACTTCTACACAAGCATACGATTAGTCGTGCCGCAGTCTCCGGGTAGACCGGACTAAGGGTATTTTGTTACTAAGATCGATACCCTCGCATTGAACTCGAGTTGGGTAGAATCGTTCTACCGATTCTACGGTAGAACGATTGTAACCTGTAAATTGTCGCCGTTCACGTGAACAGTTTATACTAGCTTCTTCTCGAAATTGGACAGACCATAGTAACGTTTGTACATTATTAGATTTTTTTGTTTTGCAGCTTTATGGTATTTTTAGATATGTTCGAAGGGAAAAAAATAAGAAAAAAAAAACGAAAGAAAGGAAAAAAAACTATCGGCGACGTCATTGTCATTAAGAGTTGTGCAAATTTATGCAAATAATTAGATATCTTACTTTTGTTAAAAACTTTATTTCTAAAAATAATAATAAAGGTTCTACAGACTTTTTACTTTTTAGTCATCCTGTGAGTACTGTGAGTACCATGACATGCAATTGTGAAAATAAATTATAATTGGCAAATTATGTATACTTGATATGGGACACTTCATATTTAGATGGAATAATTATTAACTTGCCCTGGGCGAGTATTGAAATTATTTTTATTTTATACATAGACTTATAGATAGATTGGTTTACTGTCATAAAATTTCGTTTACAAAATAAACGTGAGAACGGAATCCCCATGCACAATTTCAATTCCCCTGACGGTCATTACTTTAATAAACATTTATAAATATTAATGGGCCCAATCCACACCTCCTTATTATTACAGCCCTGGCCCGAAAATTAATTTTAATTTTCAATAAACCATCACGCGCGTTCCCGTTTTAATCGCCCAGAGAGAGACCTGCCGTGATCGCAGGCAACATCCACCGGCAAGACACGTGTGTTGGTGGTGGTAATAGTTGATGGTGATGGGCTTGGTGTTGGTGATGGTGGTGTGGAGGCGCGCACGGGGCTCCCGCTAATGCTCGCCGGCGATCGCGTTTAATTACAGTGCCACGGCGGGCATAAATAAAAATGTTTTGCAGTGAGTGAAGGACGTGCCGAGTAGCGAAGTTATTAATTATAACATTGAATAACTTGCGGTGTCGATATTACAGGGCGGCGACCGAAACTACAAGAGAACTTGTGTTGCCTGGAATAAAATTACCAAACAATTACCATATCGCTGTTCGGCAGCTACAAGATGTAGACACGGGATCACGTGCATGAAAACGGCAACAGCTACGACCAAGAAATACAATACAGTTGTAGACGATTTCAGTATCGAATATTTAGTTTTTGTTGGACTATTAATATCAATTAATATAATTAATAACAATACCCGCAAAAGACTTCCTTGGGAATTGATTTCATGAATCTTATATACTGGGTGATTTATAACTGTAGGCGCCTTGTGTAAGATCTAAATAGAAACATAAAAATATGAAATAACAATAATAAGGAACGGGAACAAAATGGAAAAAAAGAAATACTGATAATAATATTTTAAACTCAAAACGCGCGTTATTTACGCAGTCTTAATAATGGAGTTTAAACAAGTGTCCCCCAAATCAATTTCCATGTTAAAAAGAAATACCTACAAAAAAACTAAACATTTAAAGTTTATTACTACGAGAAATAGATTTTTATTATATATGGTTTTAGGTAAATAATTTCAATGACTGTAGATTCTTGAAAACTATGTGTTTCCATTTCGTTTAAGTTTGTTTATTTATTGACATATTACATATCGCGAATGGAGAAAATAAATACGTTATTTAATAGAAGTATTTTACATTATAAACCGGGTAAAACGGTTTTTCCTGGCGATACAAAGAAATTACTCTCGAGGGTGAGCCTGTCACCCCAAGTCCGTTTTTGAAAGGACCATTTTTGAAAGATGTCTGTGCATGTTTACTCTAATAAAAAAAAATTGAAAGTCTACTTTGGCGGATATTAAAAAAAACAATAAGGTTAGGTCTAATCTTAAGCTGCATATTTCATTCAATAATCAATATTTCATAGCACTCTTGGTTTACGGAGAAAATTACATTGAAATTTAATTTAATTCATATTAATATGCAGAAAGGTATATGTAGCCGATATCAGTTTTTCCCACAGTAACTTACACTACCATTATTACGAAGATTATTAAAATTAATCGTTATTCGGAGCCTACCTTCGCCTTCTTGGAGTTTTCGCAATGGCCAATACGTGGCTGTGTGCTCGCATATCTGCGATGGTATTCTTGCTCACCTGTTCCATCCCGGGCACCGGGTAATACAATTAACTGCCCTGATAATCATTCATTATTATCAGTGCTAAACACGAGAATATTAATAGTATTTTTCGCATAAAAACATTTTCATGTAATAAAGCGGTCATTTTTATGTCTGGCCCGGGGTCATTAAATAAAATATCACGAAAATTGCAGCGATGCGCGTTTTTTCAAGTGAGCATGGACACCGGCGTTATTATTAATAATAAACGGCGAGTGGCTGCGTATTGCCCGGGGTGCTGCTTCTTGCCCCGGATAATTCCCGTCGATTTTCTCTCAGCGGGAATTAATTCGTTGCATTATATAAATCTTTAATTGGGCAAGGATCTGGACCACCTGAATTTCACTCGCCGAATTAAACAATTTATTACGTAAATTATAACTACTTGCTTAATTTATGAGCCGCAATTACGGTTTTTTAATTAAAACCGCAACAATAATTCATGTGTAATAATACATTTTGAGACAGCCAATTATTTCTATATCCATCAAGAACGCGCGCAGTGAAAATCAATTTTTATCACTCGATTAACGCGGTGGCTCAAAGAAGTATCTTCACTGATTACTGCGTTCTGCGGTGTAAAACATCCAATTCCGATTTCATTATTAAGAGCGATGCTGGAAAAAAAAAGGATTTCGCGATGAATGGAAACGTTAATGCAATATGTAATGAGGGGCATAAAACCGAGTGACGGCCATTTAGCTATTTATTATCGGGTGCAGATAGAGAATGTGCGCTTCGGCGGGTATTTAGTTTTATGGCGGAATAAATTATTTATAGCTTAATGGGGCCTCTCCATACACGAACGTCTTCATCGGTGAGGAGCGCGAATGTGCGCGGGCGGCGGTTTGCATAATTCAAAGCGGTCCTCGGTTATTTTTTTTTTAAGTTTTATGAACGAGCCTTGTACGAGTCTTGTTAAAATTCATTGTATGTAGATGGGACGATTTTAATTGTGCTAAGAATATACGAGGTCTTGTGATATCAAAAATTCTGAAAAATAACTGTGTCATCATAATCTTTACCGTACAATTTCATCCCTGGACATATGCACATTTTAAGGGACTAGCCACTTTTTTGTGGTCCAATTAAAAACGCTGGTATGGCATCATTATATCAGCAGCATTTCATATTAAGGGGTAATAAATGCACTAAACCGACATGACTGCTAAAATGCGCCTGGTTAAAAGGCGACAGTACAAATTATGTTTCTTAGGCCCAGTTGTACGATCGTGTATCATCCTCGACCATGGTTCAGTTGCCAAGGATACTATTGTATTAACAATTGTATCCTAGGTAACTGAACCATGGTCAAGGTGATCCACGATCGTACAACTGGGCCTAAGAGATATCTCGTTCTTCTCACTTACGACGAGAAATATTATAGTAGCGAATGACCAACAAAAGATTGCTGAAAAATTACATTTTGGTACATGAACTCCAGTAAATTTCCTTCAGAAACTGGAAAAGCTTTTTCCGCCGACATCAAAAGTAGAATTTTTGTTTTACTTTTTCGTCCGCAAAACACTTTTTCATCCGCTATTTACTATCAATGTCAATGAGTCAATATGCTCTTTGTTATAAGTATTAAAAAAGCAATAAACATAATTCAGGAGAAACATTGTTAATGATTGAAATGTGTGTGGATCCATCTTGAGTTATGAGGTAATGGAACTATGTTTACGCACTCTCAAGTGCAGGGTAAATCACCCTACACCTGAAAGTGCATAGACATAGTACCACCATAGTAAACATGTTAATGATTGAAATGTGTGTGAATCCATCTTGAGTTATGAGGTAATGGAACTATGTTTACGCACTCTCAAGTGTAGGGCAAATCACCCTACAGCTGAGAGTGCATAAACATAGTACAATTGTTGATGATATATCTTTCAAGTCGTTTAAGTTGGTCATAGTTTCGGTATACGATCTACACAATCAAACAGTTTATATTCTGTAGCTTGACTATTTCTGTGATCACCTCCGCCTCGGCCATCAAACGCAGATTCGTCTTGAACAATGCACTTTTTCGTTCTCGTTACATAAAAAAGAACCATGTCCGAGGAATATATGCAGTCCGGTATTTTTTGTATAATACATTATTTGTGTGGCCTGAAAGGACAAACCACTGACCGCTGGACTCCCGAATGCAGTGTGGGCTGCAGGAACATCTTAAATATCGTGCTCGGTTATTGCTAATATTGAAAGCTGGAAGAAATTTTAATACTATATTAGTTATGAAGCACAGCAAGGCGATAAGATGAGGATTACAAACATCTTACAGAAGATGCGTGACAGGTTTACAGGCGAGAAATGAAGTCATCTAAAGGTGCGTTTACACCAGTGTTTTTTTACACCAACATTTTTGTTAGTAACTGCTTTTATTAAATAACAAAAGTTGTTAACAATAAAAACACTAGTCTGATGTTTGATTGTTGCTAGCATTTTGTAGTAACTACGTTTATTAAATAACAAATCGTCAGCTTAATGTTACAAGGTTGTATGTGCAAATTTGTAAATTTGGGAATATCAACTTTAAATATGTTTGTTATTATAGAAAATGATGTATTGAGCACTGTTATTAGATTTTATATAATTAATCATCCTTAATCATCCGATTTTAACCTTCCAACAAGTTGAAAAGTCCCGTTTTGAAATCATATAGCCCTATAAAGCTATAGACCTATAAATTGAAAAAATGTTACATGCAACCCTTAACACTAAACTAACGAAATGTTGTTAACAAAATGTTTTTAACAAAACACTAGTTTTACTTTTGGTTGTTGCTAACATTTTGTCACACCACCACTCTCGCCTTTCTCAGTTGGCTGCTAAATGTCAAGTGTAGAGGACGTTCTCGCTGCCTCTGCGTGGATCAATTTGAAGATGCAGAGAAGACCTAGAATGACTTTCTATACATGGTGTCCCGCGACTCACAGACATAGCTTACGGATGTATTCCTTAGAAAATTTCAAGTCGAAAATAGTTTATGCACATAAGTCCAAAACGTAATATTATAAGAATTACAAGCGACTCACTTATTCACAATTTTGAGAAAATAAATCTTGGTAGGCCAATATTTTGATTGATTGTAGCAATTGTTTTTTCTTTGACGTGAAGGTGGCTTCAAACAGAATCTGAGTTCACAATTTGTTCATGTGCGATCAAACAACAAGAGTAAACATCCGCTACACAGTACTGGACAGCTTGTATGTGTGATATGAACATATCAAAATTGTATAATGTTCTTCACACTTTTATTTGACTAACACCAACATGATTTGATATTCTTCGAACACTAGTAGATGAGCTGTTTTCGATAGTTTGGCGAGAATTGCTTTAAAGAAAATTGCTCAAAAGCCATTGCTCGAAAAATAGTTCCTCGAATGGAAAATTGCTCGAAAGCCGAGTTGCTCGAATAACAATTGCTTACCAATCGAGCAATTGTCATTCGAGCAACTGGGCTCGAGCATCGGCTCGAAATAATTAAATACGTTAGTAATAGATAACACAGGCCTACATTTTTTTTTGTGGTGCCGAAGATTTTGGAACTGATTTTCACTATATTTGGGTCACTGAAACTAAATATGAAATCAGCTTTTATCCATCAGCTCTACTTTTTTAGATAATGTTTTTTAATGTGCAGTTCTACACGAAATGTGTTGAAGTTGAGCCTCGCGTTATATTTGTGTTTAGGAAAGAGTTGTTATACAATTGACTTAAAACATCAAATCAGTGTTGTAGATTGTTGTATTTGTGTTTTTTGTGCACAAGAAACCTGGGAACCGGATCAGATCTGTAAGACTGGACAGAAGATTTACGACAGTGGACTATTGAGAAGTCTGAAATTCGGCGTACCAATGGTTTGGAGAGAACCCAAAAACCACTTCGATGACTGTTATTTCTGCTTAGTAAATATTGATGGAATCAATCGAAACAACCTTAGCAATAACTTAAAATAGTGTAACGTATATTTCAATAAAATATTATATCTTAGAAATTTGAGCTGCTAGGCAAAAACGAATGCCATTTTTGAATCAGGGCATCAAATTCACGTGAAATCAGCTCTAAATACCCCCGCACCAAAACAACTGTTGGCCTGTGATAATTTATTAAATTTATATATACCTAGATATAATCTAGTTAATCTTATAAACCAAATCCATATTCATATCAAAAGATCTACAATTGTTGAATAAAATAATAGTTACTTCCCCCTGACTGGAAAGAAGACGTGATTGTGAATATTCTTAAGCTGAAAATCATTCTGAAACCTTGGGATTCAGACCCATAACCCTATTATCTGTGCTGGGATTTTTTTTCGAAAAAATCATCAAGAAACGTTTAGAACCCGCCATAGGAAACAAGATTAAAAACTTTCAATTCGAGTACTGGCTAAATATGTCTACTCTCGTCCCGCTGGAAATTTTGACTTCTAACTTCCAGACTCACAGCCTCAATGCATCCTCATCAGCAGCACTGCTCCTAGATACGACCAAAGCCTTCGATTCTGTGTGGCACAGAGGACTAATATACAAATTCCACTTATTAGACTACCCAGGAGAATTGTTACTTGTTATTGATGATTTTTTCAAACTACGCACATTGCAAGTAAAAGTGGGCACTGAATTGTCATATCCTTGTTATCATATCCAAGGAGTTACACAAGGCTGTCCCCTATCCTCCTCCCTATTCAATGCCTATTCATTCGATATTTATCTCTCTGACCCTGTCAATCCTGCTCCTAACCTAAACGCACACATCCTTTAATATGCAGATGATACTGCTGCAGTCGTTCATGCTAAAACATCATAGAAAGCCTTGGAAATACTACAGGCATGTACAAACAATCTTGAACTGTGGTACAACAAATGGCGACTCAAGCTCAACCCCAACAAATTCCAACTTATTCTTCTGAATCACCCCTTAAAGAATCCTATTCCTCACCTTAGTCTTCAGAATCATGTAATTCATGCAAAACCCACAACCAAGTATCTTGGTGTCAACATTAACCAGAAACACTCATTCCAACCGTACCTCAAAACTCTAGAGATCAAAGCTGTGTGCAGATCAAAGCATTTCTGTTCACTAATATATGGACAAAGGGGCATCAGCTTAAAAACATCGGTCCACGTATATAAAATGATATGTCGCCCTCTCATCGAATACGCCTCCATCATATTAAACAATGCCAAGGACAGCACAAAGAAAAGGCTCGAAATAATTGAAAGAGCGATACTCCGAAGCATCACGAAACTACGTCATCCCAGAAATGCTTTTTACAATCAACCCAACAATCTCCTGCATCAACAAACCAACAGAATCCCGATAAACTAACGCCTCAATCATCTCACAGCAAACTTCAAGTCCTCATTTCTGAATCTCCTCCCACCAATCCGTAACCAGATCCCACTTAGACCAAAAAATAAATGCTTATCCCTTGCACTGTATAACTACCTAACTGGCCTGACCTAACAATAGCACAGAGATCTACAACGAGACAACGGACATCCAAGGCTGAAAGGCTACGGCTGATGGCCAATTGAAGTAAAGAGCATCACCACCGACCATTTATTGACTACAATATTATAAATGCTATTCCTTTCTTATGTATCCTTACTTGCATAAATATGTTGTATATATACAAAATATGTATTTAAGTGCGTGCACTGAAAAATTAGTTTACATAGGTTTACATTTAACCCTTGCGAGTACATCTGAGTAAACACAGTGCCGAAGAAACCGGGGTTCCTGTATGGTTACTGCTACATAAAAACTTTGAGGTTAGGATTCTTTTAAATCATATGCTATATTACGGTGAATTAGCTTCATTGTCATAAAAAGGGAATACTTCTTGAACTTCAAAAAAACTAAAAATACAGTACTGCAATAAATCAACAGAGGACTGTAGCTGTGAGGAGATAGAGAATGCGGCCAAAATCAAATATTTGGGTGTTACAATTGACCACAACCCAAAGTGGAAAGAACATATAAATAATAAAGCACAGAAACTAAGGAGACTCGGTTACTGTTTCAGAAAATTACAAAAAACATTGAGCTTGAAACTATTAAGAGCATTTCATTTTGCATTTGTTCAATGCATACTGTCATATGCCATATTTGCATGGGATGGCGTCTATATATTCTTGCTTCTAAACTTAAAACTTGTACAAAAGTTGTTTAAAGATCAAAATAAAGATCATCCTCAATAAGAAGATAAGATATCCACCCGATAGAATCTATATCGAAATTGATGTATTAAATATTGATCAAACATATACAGTGTGCGCCTAAAGTATGGAATAAATTCAAAACCCGAAATTAAAACTATTGAAAAAATATCCTCGAACACGTCGATTTTCTTTGATAAAAATACACATTTTTGCATGACAGTCGAACTTCAACCATCATTTGTTTTTGAGTAATGGCGGTATCCATTGTTTTTTTTAATGACAACCCCTTTTTGTGTTCTTGATTTTGAGAGATCTTTTCATTGTCGAAGTGACAGTATAAAAATGTTGCAAATCCAAAGTGAAAAACATGTTGAAAAACGGCAAATCCTAGTCCAGGTCTTGGAATATCTTTAACATTACCAGTTTCTCGAAATTTAAATTCAATCTTGCTAACTATAGATTGGCTGATGGGGCTATCTGGATATTGTGAATTAAACAAATCGCATACTTCCTGCTGACTTCATAACCCTACATCTGATGAGAATTATTAATATTTCATTTTTTTGAGTGACAGTTAAATGTGCCATTATGTTTAAATTGCAATAAGAGTTTTGTACCGCTTCATCCTCAAGCACTTTGAAAATTAAATTTGATGACGCTTTTGCTTTATTTTTCATGATTTGCCGTTTTTCACTTTTGTCATTTACTCGAAAAATGTCTTATGTAACATGTCAACATTTTTATCACTTCGACAATGAGAAGATCTCTCAAAATCAAGAAAAAAATAGGGGGTTGCCATTAAAAAAAAACAACGGATGACATCATTACTCAAAAACAAATGATGGTTGAAAATCGACTGTCAAAAATGACTGTTGCAAAAATGTGTATTTTTATCAAAGAAAATCGATGTGTTCGAGTTTTTTATTCAAATTTTTTTATTTCGGTTTTCCACAACATACCTACACCACATGGTTCGTATCTAAAGGAAAATCAGCTATCACCAGAAAAAACAAAGTTATTGGACCAAAATATTATAAACATACAGCAAAAATGTATAATGCTTTGCCAACAGGGCTCTAGATACGAGCATCCATAAGAAGAAATGTATGAGGAATATAAAGGAGTGGAATGATGATAAGGTTAAGCAAATTCACGGTTAGGTGTATTGTTATTATTATGTATTGATTTATCATTCATCTAATCATTTGAAAGTATTCACTTTCAAAAGTATCCACCAGCATAGATATTGTTAGTACAAGCTCTGCTTCAGCGACATAAACATTCATAAATGTAATATGTAATATGTAACATATAAATGTAATGTTTCTAAAGAATATGATTAATAATATACTGAAACTGAAACTGAATTGACATTAAAACAAACTGTTTAATTTCACTCTGTTAAGAAAATAAACATTTGAAGTGTTACTCTGTAGTAAGTAAAAATATTTTCTTGAATATCAATGGAAATTACAACAACAGTGAATATACGGATATACCTTTGATACTAGACGATTACCAAGGAAATTTAGAGGACTGTACACGAAAAGATTTAACAATGGTTTATAATTATTTTATGTGTTCTGCCTGGTTTAACTTCGAATATCTCAGAAACGCTTAATTTTTTCGAAGTTCATGCAGTATACCTTTTTTATGACAATAAAGCGAATTCACCGAAAATTGGTATATGATATAAAAAAAATAATAAGGGCAAAGTTTTTATGTAGCCCCTGTTTCTACGGCAGTGTGTTTACTCAGATGATTGTTTGGTCAATGTTGGAGGGATCTACTTCGTGATACATGATGAAATTAAATAAAACAAACACTATAAGTTTGATAATGATTGAGGTAAAGATTTATGTAAATCATATACTATTTGTCGGTGATTTAGCTTTATTGTCACAAAGAAGGTATTCTTCTTAAATAAGACAAATAAAGAACGTGATCGAAACTATAGTCACAAATTTTAATAAACAGTGTGATATAAACACAGAAAAGTGTTTATTTTATTTAATCAGATGATTGTAATTATTTGTGAATATGTGTATTGATAGTGGGTGACTCTTCGCAAATCTACTCTAGTAGAAATGTCTATAAGAAAACTGATTTGTTAAGTAACACTGTAAGGTTCTATATTTTGGAAAAGAGAGCGATTAGAAAAAAAAAACCTTTTTATTTAATTTTGCCTTTCTTAGGATGCTCCTAAATTTATGCTCGAAGTTGTGGGACACCTTGTGTAAAACACGTGTGATAAGGATGTTTTTCACTCGAATAAATTTTATTGTTGTGAAAAACATCCGTTCTTTAGAATTCTAGTGTTGAACTTGGATTTTAATTTTCCTTAGGAACTTCAATTGTTTTAAATTATTTATGTTATTCGAATAATTTGCGGTTTTATGTAAGTTGCGATGTTTATAATTTGATGCAGCCAATCGAGAATTGCAAAACGAAGAGGATGAAGGATACGTGCCTCATCACGGTGCAGATTACCGTATGCACCTATGCGAATCATGTCGAACAATGAGGGAGCCCCATGAAATATTTATAAACCCGCCGAAGAGGCAAATGCACGGTGAGCGCGAGGCGCGCGGAGATTAACTTGTTCCTATGCAAATTTTCAATTACACCGAAACAAAAACATATTTTACGTCGGGGATATAAAGCCGCGCAGAAAATGCGAAAGATAAATGCATGAAACGGAGCGTATTATAAACAGAAATCGCTGTGTTATCTTCGCATTTTAAAATTGAACTCATCCGTGTGGCGTATTAAAACCGTGGGGATAATAAAAAAAAGCGAGGCACAAACACGGAACGGGAGCGCTCGACCTCTATCCTCTATCCTTCTATCTGCATCCTGAATTATAAATAATTTCATGTTTCAGCGCGATCCTGGGACCATTGTCGGCGGTCGACCGACGGACGCCCAGACGGATTCAATTACGAGGCCGTATCTCCCCGCAATTGCAAGTGTTTTATCCGTGATTACCATTATTGTTGCCCCCTGTGTGTATGTACGCATGTATTCGCGCGAATTATTTTTTTTCGGGGTGGAATATTCGATGTTGGTTTATTGTTATTGAGGGGCGGGGTTGTTTCCGTGCGACCGGAAATCTGATCGTCATGCCAGACGCTACTTAAACGTTTTATAATTATGATTACTAAAATTATATTTATCTGCGTGCAAGTGGCTGGCATCTGAGGCGCTCCTCAGGAGTGCACTTAGATGATTGGGTCGTTTTTGGTTTTATGTATACTTCCCAGGGACGGTGTGCGCAATCAATTAACCATCGACCGCTCTTGGGGGTGGTGTGCGGGTGGCTGCCCGCTTGTCAGAATCCCCAATAATTCCGGAATCACTAAAAGCAAGGCGACAACCGGATTATCCGGAGTAATCCCGATGGACCCCGACAATAGTTAGCTTTCGATCCGCCACGTGTGCTGTTTGATTGGGTCGTAAGTAACGTTCGTCAGTGCGGATTACAGACGGTTTCACGCGTCACTAGTACATAATCTGCTTAGCCCTGACAGTGATAAGGATGAATGGAGGCCTCTCCTGAACTGAAGCTAGTTGCTAGTCATCCTCCCGACGCGGCCAAAGGAGAGGAGATCCGACTTGACGTTACACGGGCACCACTATTAGGAAACAGGTGTTCCCACTAATCGGACCTGAGAGATACCATCTCTGCCTAACAAATGTGCAATGATTGATCCAAGAGAGGAGATCGATAGATACTCGCCGCCCCTCGTCGCAGCCACCTAGGACCTAGGACCACCGCACCGCAGGGCATACATCGCGAGATGGAGGAGATAGCGTTGTTATTTCACGAAAAATTGCCTCTTAACAGGGAACGAATGGACGGATTTGTCACTGTCAGGCAAACTGTAACACCGTGTTGTAACATGCTAATGATAATATATCACACACACAAATTACACATTGGAATGATCTCCGGGTTTTAACGCGAGGCGTGGATCTACGAGGCTTTGTGGAGGTCTGCCCAGGCACGCCAGAGCTTAAAGACAGTTTAGAAGAAATCCTCTGGCATCCACGGAATGCCAGTCTCGAAATTTCACAAGTCGAAAAATCGGAGCGGCTCATTATTCACACCTACTACCTATTATTAACTGACAAATACAACTATACTTTTTAAGAACGAAAATGTATTTGATTAAATGCTAACACAGAAATCCCAATGTCTGAGTTGGGCCGTGAGTAGGGATGGCAAAAAGTTTAAATATATCGATATATTTATCAGATCATATATCGAAAGCTTAATATCGATGGATGGTATATATCTAAATAAATATATCGATATACAAATCCATGAAAACAACACTGAGATGACTGAGATCCATGAGAAATGTGTTGTATTGATATAATCCAATTCTTTGTATTGGGTATATTAACACTCGTCTATTACTTCCAATAATAATGGTTTATAGTTATCACTTTGCAAATTTTTACCTATATCATTTAAACAAATTCATGAGCCTAAGTATAGACATGCGATTACATCAGGACAACAAATTTCGCGTTATGTTGGTTTCAGACATCATTTCTATTTTTTTTTTCCTCTTAAATTGCACAAGTGAGTCGTTCAATATAGGAAAAAAATCGGAAACATCAACGGAGAAGGAGGTTTGAGAACATGGGCACAAGGAAAACCTTAACTATTTTCTGAATTATTATTATGTATTTTCACCGGATCCATAAATGCAACTAATAAACCTAGAAATAACAATTTTGAAAGTCTTCTTCCGGAAAGACGTTTCCAGGTATGTAGGTATAGCAGTTGCTCCCAATTTTTAAAACGTCGTTTACTTGGAACTTGCTTCGTATATCTACTCTGAATATGTTAGTAGACATTGTTTTGATCTTATTCCAGGTATCAAATCTATCATCATTCAAGTTCGTAACGGGTACCCTTAAATATTGGACCAGTTCTTTATTTTACCAGATATTCTATCCCCACTTTTTTTAATATGAGCTAACTTCTTAAGATACTGCCATAAATCTAGTTTAGATTTAGTAGACACCCCAGGAGATTCCAATAAGAGTTACTCTCACAAATTGCTAATTGACTTTTGGATTTTATTCATTAGATTTTCTACTGCAAGAGGATATCTGAAATATATTTTCTTGAATCGGGGTTCCAATCTGTCGCCAATTTTTTTTAATAATGTGTTTAATACCTTGACATTTTTTTATCTGAACATAGTTAATACAACGTCCCTATGTTCAATTTAAAAAAAAAACATGTCAACAATTTGCAAGTATTAGCTATGCAACCAATTATACCATAAACCTGTCAAAAATTATGTCGAGCTAGCTGTCATTTAAGATCATTCAAGTAAAGTCAAGTATTTTTTCTGTGTGAATGTGTGTGACGTTTTTCAGTCACTTATCCCATCAGGTAACAGGAACAGGTAAGGAATGATACGTTATTTTATTAAATATTCACTTTCTAGACATTTATTTTATAAGGTCTTTTTTACATATGGAATCAATGCGCTCCTGTCGAGATAACGAGAACAAATAAGAAATCCTCGATTTTTATTATTTATTCCGCATTTTATGACGTACTTAAAAAAAGTTATGGCGTCAGTCATTTTTGCCTAATAACATAATTGGCTTTTTTTTAAGAATTCGATTTTTTTTTCTTGCAGAGCTTTTAATTCTTTACAGTCATTCTTTACAGTCACATATTTTTTTTTTCATAAAACTTACCATTTCCTTTAAAAAGTGGAGTTTTGATTGATTTTTTTTAATAATTTTACTATTGAATCTTTTAAAAATCGTTCAAATTGTTGCCAAAACGTGATGCGGCAGCATATGATTTAACATTAATATTTGATCGAGTTGCTTTGATTAGGTTTTTTTTAAATATTAAAAAAATGTATTTAGTTTGTAGACTTTTAAAACAAAAATCAACACATTCGAGATATATTCTAAATAGACAAATAAATAAAGAATCGCTATCAAAAACTACAACTTTAAATCGAAATGAAAAAAAAATGTAACTGTAAAGTCAAATTAAAGTGTATAATCATATCTGTATGTTAACGGTAAATGATAAATAATGTTATGTTGGTTTCATAGTGGTGGATGCGCCGGGCAACCATATTGACCCTTGATTTAACCGATTTCCACATATATATTATACCATAGTTATAAACAGTTTTTAATATTACTAGATTGTTCGTTAACGCTAATATTATTTTATTACCAAGATATAACCAACAATTCAAAATTTACGAAAACTGATTTTATTTCATGAAATTTAGTTTGAAAGTAATGATTGAATACTAATTGTGTATGGTTACTTCTATTATTAGCAAAATAATGATGTTAATGAATTAATGAGTAGATCGATATCAGAATAAAGATCGATCTACTACTACTGAGTAGGTATTATATTATATTTGATTAGATTATAGAAGTAGTTATTAACCAAATTATCCACCAACATAAAATACAGAGAGTTTAAAACTGAAAATGAGCAACATGTTTTTAAGTTGCAAAAGTAGTATATGGGGACACTTTTATTAAGAAAATGATGAGAATAAAAATAAAAACAACACCATGTCAACCTAAATATAACAATACAATGTAACAACAGGAAACTTTTTTATTCTGATTCCTCAAGAAATTTTATTCTTTATAATAGATTGTGCTTCATCCAAAATACAAATAAAAACATAAAATAAATGACTTGCGACTTGAATTAACATATATAATATATTAAATAATGACACTGTCATGAAACTTAAACGACGATTAAAATGTTTTTGATGAATACCTGCTGACGGGCGGCTGAGATATTTAACATAAGGCACCCCGAAAAAACACTTAGTTCTTCACAGGTATCTCAGGTACCTGCCTCGCATTTTGAAGCAAATTTATAACCTAAATGCACCTAAATGCACCTAAACTAATTTAATTTATTAACTAAATTACTAAATTAATTTAAATAATAAACGTAGAAAACCTATAAATAGTTTCGACAATTTAATGAATGTAATACAACGTTAGGTTTAACATCCTTACATCACAGTACAAAAATGTGGAGGAAATTCTGGTCTTGAGAAATCAGTAATGAGATTGAGAATATACTCAAAATAAAACTCTGCAAGATCGGAATTACCGCAGCTATTCTGAATTCTTGGTTATTATAATATTTTTTTATCGTTTTCTTGCTCCTTCTCCGTGCATTTTTTCCAGTCGTCCATCGCCGGTTTCCGTATTCGCAAAAGAAGAAAACAATAAAAACATATTCTGAATTTTCTTTCATGATACAAGGTGAAATGGAAACAGGAATAACATTTCACAACATGATTATTTTTACGGATGAAGCTATATTTACTACAAATGGTGTTGTTAGCTCACAAAACTGCTGTTAGTGGTTATCAGGAAATCCAAATTTCTGAGTCCATTGCAAAAATCAATATTTGCAAAAAATATATGTTTGGTGTGAAATTTTTAACAGACAAATTATATGACCTTACGTTTTTCGACAACATTTACTATTACCTACAAGACATTTCTTCTAGTTTACGCAGAATGGAGTAACTGCATATAGTGGTAAAGTTATTATTATTAGTAGCACTACGAGCCAAATTGGCCCATCGCTTGGTTGACTATGTCTTTCCATAGCTTCCTATATTTCGCTTTAGTTTTTCAATTCGCGATGTAGAAAAGGATCTGGAAGAGATGAATTCCAGATCCATTTCTACATCGCTTTTCCAGCGACTTCTCGGTGTCCCTCTTCGTATTTTTCCTCCAGCTGTTCTTGTAAGAATCTCATTTGACGTTCTTGCTTCCTCCAATCTCGTTACGTGGTCGTGCCATCTTATTATTTGTGCATTTATAGTTACCACTGTGTTGTTTCCTTTATACATTTTAAACAAATCATTGTTTGTCCTTCGTGTCCTTATTTGTTCTATTCTCTTCCCCCCGAAAAATTTCCTTAGAACATTCTTTTCCCATATTTCTACACTCACTTGCTCCGGCTTGTTAATTGTTCATGTCTGCTGCGTATGTGACTATCAATCTTTTGATTGTTTTATAAATTCTTATTTTTGCCATCTGGAAGATGTTCTTGTTTGTTAGAATTCTGTTTCTTGCCATTTAACATCTATTTCCTGCCATTACCCTTGCTTGAGTTTCTACTTCTGTGCCCGGTTTTGTTGTGAATGTCGATCCCAAATATTTGAATGTTTCTACTTCTTTGAATTTATATTCCTGCCCATTAGTCACTTTCACCTTTAGAATTTGTCCTCTCCTGAATTCCTGGTTTATCCACTCTATGTATTTAGTTTTGCTTTCGTTGATAATTGGCCCCACTTCCCTTGCTTTGTTTGCAAGTCTCTGGACAATCTCAAGAAGTGCTTCGTTTTTTCTTGTAACTACCGCTGTGTTGTCTGCGAATGTGAGGCTTGTGGCTCTTGTTGAAGATTATTTATGTTATGCTTATATTTGCGTCCCTCGTAGCTTTTTCGAAGGACTATACTAAATAGTATCGCCGATAGTGGGTCTCCTTGTCTCACTCCATCTTTGATTTAGAATGCTTGTGTTTTTCATTCTTAATTTTAACTTCGCTTTCTATTTCAGTCAGTGTTGGTCTAATCATTCTTACTCATTTCTTTTTCACTTTCAATTCTTGCTGGAAGAATACAAGGCGCTGGGCCTTGTATACTTTTGTCGTTTTAACTTTATCGTAGGCTTATTGGAAATCAACGAAGAGGACGACTGTTGGTATATGGTGATCATGACTCCCAGCTTGTATTTCCCTTAGTGTATATATTTGATCGGCTGTACTTCTCTCTTTCCGAAAGTCTGCTTGGTGCCAATTCTGCCAATTTCTTTTTCCACTTCTTTATTCAATTCGTTCTTTACATGTGTAGCTAGTATTTTGTACGTGGTATAGTGGTAAAGTATTTAAATATTTTACTCGATAAATGAATAATTTAATGATACATTGATTTGAAGATTTTCATTAATGTCATGGCCTGCTCGGCCACCCGAACAAAATACACTTCACTACATTTTGTGGGTTGGTTAAAAAATAGTGTTTATTCTTCTTTTCCGAGATCTCTTACGACACGAATCTGATGGTAATTTAGAAGATTTTGAAAACCAAATAAAAGATATTTAAAAATAATCTGAATATCATTGAAAATGTAATTAGAGTTTTGGTAGGCGGAAATTTTTTTATATTGAGAGAGAAGACCATATCGAGAGATTTAATCATTGTATTGTTATTTATGATTACTTCTTATTTAAAGTATCACATAATCGAAATAATTGTAATTGGAAAAAAAAAAGAAATTTGTTAATTAAGGTGTGTTTTCAATTGATTTTGAACGAAGCATAAACTTTTATGAAGAATAACATTTTCTGAGAATCACGAATCAAAAAGTTCCTTGTACTTAGGTGGTATTCAGAGGGTATGCCAGAAAAAAAATCCTGAAAATCTCGTCAACGAAGATTTTATTAAGTCTTCTACTGCCACCAGTAAAATTTGAAGCAAGTTTGGCATCTAATATTTAGTCTATATTTAATCTAAGTAATAAGAAAGCATTTGATCATCGCATGCGGCATCGATTTTGCATGACTCTTTATGAACTTTATTATTTTTGATTATTATTTATTTATTATTTTATATTTGGTATTTTCTTAAGATCTTGGAGTGCATTTTCCAAGTTTCAGACTCCCTCTAAAAGTCGATTTTATCCCACAGTGCGACATTACTAATTTCCGAATTGGAATATTTACGATTAAAATTTTAGATGAAAACTGAAATTTGAATCGAGTGCGTATATATTATTTTATTATCTTACGATACAGTTGTAATTACTTCGTATTATTGTAATAGGTATCAAAATTATCTGCGCTCATAACTCATGTTTCGTCGAATAATCTTTAATAATTTACGGCAACGAATGCTTATCAATTCATAAGTTGGTGGTGCGTTAAAGAGCTCTGCACCGAATACTCGCCTTTCTGTGCGATTTTAATTGGGGTTGGTCCTCGCTTTCCACGCTGCGAAACGAAATCGGTAATTTTTATCTTGCCTCCCCCCCCTGTACCACGGTTTGTCCGATACATTATGCATGCGGCCCGTTTTCCCAGGCACAAATCATTTTAACGACGGCAATTTCGGGAAATTATCAACAGTATATCTATAAACAGAGAGCGTCACTAATAAACCGCCCGTTCGCCGCACGTTGATCCTCGCTAATAACGAGGGCGGGCTACATTTGTTATCACGAGGGGGGCGGCATTCGAGGGGGGTGCAGAGCGAGAGAAAGACATACCCTCGCTGATAATGTTATGCGGAACAGTCATGCAGCTCATCAGGTTAAATGGAGTGCGTCGGATCGACTTATGGCCGGACTAACTCGCCATCATCAATCATAGGATTAAACGCTCGTTCCTCGAGATGCAGCCGACTATGTCATATTAACTAACGATTTTATGGCGCATCCTGAATTCAAATTGTAATCTCGCAATTTTACAAGGGCCATTCGGACGGATTTAAGGCGACGCCCCGGCTGGAAGCTCCTCTCGGACGAGGACAGTTCTTTTTTTGCTCCTTCTCCGCGCATTTTTTCCAGCCGTCCATCGTCGGTTTCCGTATTCGCAAAAGCCGCGGTCGCCCCGATCGACACTAAATTCCCGGAAATTATCGCAGCCTGTGGCCCCGTGCGCAATCGCAACAATAAAATATTATTTTCATTGAGCCTCAGCACCATACGGTCATCCACTTTATCGGCCTTCAATTATACGCGAATTTAAATAAGTTAGACTTAACGGTAAATTCAAAGCAGTAGCAACAAGCCATTTATTTGGCACATATTAGAATTATAGTTTTCTCTCTTTCTTAGGGGTGGTCTTTCCACCTGTCAATAAAGTTCCAGTTAACTATTGAACAAATAAATTTATTGGGAAGTTTTATCCAGAGAATAAGTTTTTGCGTCTTTCCATTGCAGATTCACTGCTTAATAGTAATTGGTCACATACATTAAAATAACCACCTATTTGTTTATGATGGTACTCCCCAAAATGAACAAATAACTTCATTGAGTACTTGGGACAAGCAACAATAGAGATGTTTCCATATGTGTGAAAGTGAGAGCCCATGACTGTGCCTGCTTTTGTTTGGTTTACGTCTTATGGTGTAACTAACTTAACATTTTGTACAAAAACCTCCCGTACCTCGTGTATTTGCGAATATATTGTGCATTAAACGATGGCCGATGTAACAAAAATGCGTTAAGACAAACAGAAAAGAAAGCGGTCTAAGAATTTTACAGAACTTGAAATACGTTTTCTGGTTGGCCTAGTAATTAGGCATTAGTATTATCGAAAATAAAACCACGGATGCAGTAACGTGGAAAGAAAAAAAAAACGTGTTAAGTAACAAGCAAGGAATTTAAAGTACTGATAGGCTCTAATGACAGAACTGCTGCAGTTATGCGTTCCACATACGACGTAATTAAACAGAAAATTAAATTATAACAATCGAAGAATAAATTGAGGAGAAGATAAAATTGATGACCCATTTATCATTAAGCATCATAAGCAAGTACTTATGATTTCGACAATATTCTACAAAGTATGTAATTTATTATAAATTCAATTTTGATATAACTAAAAGATCCACTTATAAAATTATCATATTATTTATCCCTTTTGTAGAAATATTACCTGAGCAAATCAAAACAAATGTAACGTCAGTGACAGCAACTACACCTGAGCAGTACAAAGTAGTTCTAGATTACGTCATTCAGAAGGATCTGAAGACCTGCGAATTACTTAATACTACTGACGTCATTCTGGATGCAAACATTGAATTTGTGAAATGACAATTAATGCAAACACCATATTTTTGTAGACTTTGTTATTTTAAAAAATATTTCCAACACGGTTTACAATAAAACTGCATTCAAAACAGCATAATTTTATTAACTGTATTTTTTTTAATTTACTGACTGAAACATCTCCAATGTGGTCCAGTTGGAACCCTACACTTTTAAAACATAAGAACCACAAAACACTTGCAACTCCAAAGGAAACTATCAATAAAATTGATATAGAGGAGAAAATCGATTCTATTATTGATAATCGAGAAGAGCTTGTTAAATTACAAATTAAAATGCTTGATAGGGAACTACAGCACAAGGAAGAGCTATTACGAAAGCAAGCAGAATATCAAGAACAAGAACATCAATTAAAAGTTGAATTGCTGCAGTAAGAAATAAAAAATAAAAAGTTGGATATCCTTTTAAAAAACAAACGGTTAAAATTATAAATTATAGACTGTAACAAAGTGTTTGACAAGAATTTATAATAAATGTTCAAAATAATTAATCATTGTTTGTCTCACTGCATTTCCTCTCTCTTGGGCAGCATATCATGCCCTATAGTTTAATGGAGCATCGTTATATTGTACACTATTTCCACCTTCTGGCATTGCATTGTTGTTTTGACAAGCTACATTATGTAATACAGCAGTTGCAATGACAATTGCTTGCGCCAGAGGCAGACGACTTTTGATACCTACAGATAAAATAGGAAAGCGTATCATCCAAATACCAAACGTTCTTTCAATAACGTTTCTAGTTGTTTTCTGTGCCTGATTGTATAGTTCTTCTGCTTCTGTAATTGGATTATCTAGTGGTGTTACCAAATATGAACGTAGCGGGTAGTCACTATCGTCTAAAAGTAATGCGTTGCCCATTTCTCTCGCTTCAAAATGCTTCATTATTATGGAATTATTAAATATGAGGGTGCGTAGAAAAGTTTGCGTAATAAAGCATAGATGGCAGCATCAGTTCGAATAAAATATATGCAATAGATGAAACCAACTGTCATGTGTACTTGATGTCCCCAAAATTTTACATTGTTCTCTCAAGTAGTATCAATTCCGTGCTCCTTCGAGTAAAGCTAATTTAGTTTTGAGTCTAGAAGATGATCCACGCCAAGGAACAATCTAAACAATCTAGACATAAGGGTTCTCCACCACCAAAGAAGGCAATGTCCGTGAAGTCAGCTGGAAAAGTTGTGGCGTCAGTCTTTTGGGATGCCAAGGAAATATTACTAATTGACTATATTCCCTAGGGCTAAATAATAAACGGTGAATATTACGCAAAACTTCTAGGCTAAGGGGATAAAACAATCATGAAAAAAGACCTGCCTTGCGTAAGAAGAAGATTATTTTTAATCATGACAATGCACGTCCCCATACAAGTGTGGTAGCAATGGGAAAATTGAATGAACTGAGGCACGATCAGTTGCAACATTCACCTTATTCGCCTGATTTGGCTCCTTCTGACTTCCATCTATTTCCACGGCTAAAAGTTTTCCTCAGGTGAAAACGATCTTCCAGGGAAGAAGAAGTAAAAGCAGCTGTAACGACTATTTTGGAGGACTTCAAGAATCGCACTTTCGTGATGGCAGAATGGCTTTGGAACATCGTTGCATGAAGTGCATTCAACTTAAGGGAGAATATGTTGAAAAATAAAACATATTTCAAATACATATTTTTTCATTTTTCCTTTCATTTCGCGAATTTTTCAAAGCACCCTCGTATATAACTAATAATATATAACTATAAGGTGTTGCACCTGGTCACCGTGCAACTATATCTATAATTTTATTATTTGCATTACAGATGGTTTGCACATTCAAAGAAAAGTACCCTTTACTATTTCTAAAATTTTCCGCTGCATATCCACCTCAAATAAATTATTATTACATGGCTATATTAATAAACTTTTGTAGTTGTTAAATTACCTACATTACCTGGAGATTGTAATTTAACGTCAGTTCAGTCAATAGCTACTAGTACTTGTGGAAAACGTGCTATTGTAGAAAATTGCAAAATTGTAGCATGTTTTTCTTATGGAGTTTGAGAAAAATTAATATATTCTGCACGAAGCCCTGCGAATGAATGCACTACACGTTGCATAATTTTTCCACTTGTAGATTTGTGATTGCCAACGAAATCTGCAATAGCAATATAAAAACTACCAGAAGCTAAAAATCGTAAAGCCAAAAGTAATTGTTGAAGTTGTGGTACGGGATTACTTCTGTAATAACAAGTCAAAATATTTTTATATGATAAATTTAGACGAAATGCTATTTATACTACCTTTTTGTACGATGAATAAGTTGATCTTCAATTTTTTGTAAAATTGTTCGTACACTAGCTTTGGATACTCTAAATCTTCGCATAAACTCGTTGTCATCCCAAAAATGCATATTATCAGTACGCGGTCTGACAATATATTGTCTCCGGTCACGATATACGACACTATATCAATAATGTCATTTTCTATTAATAAGTCAATATCTTCAAATATTTCCATGGTTTATTAGTAATAATTAAAGTTTGAAACTCTCTTACAACCTTTCTCAAGTTTTGCAGCATGCAAGCATATGATTGACAACTGTAATAATCGGCCCTATAAATGGTTATTGGACAGTTCATCTAGCCAATAACTTATGTACCAGTTAACCAGGCATCGACATCATCAACATTAATATATCGATAGATTAAAAGACGCAATTTTTACTTATTAGCCAGATAAAGTTACAGGGAACTTTATTGCGAGGTGGAAAAACCGGCCCTTAGATTCAGAACGCCGATTGTTGTGATCATTGGACGTATTTAAAATAATTTTCTTATGATATGCTTTTGTGATTATACATAATTATTATACATATTTTAAAATAAATGAATGTTTTTAATAATTACATAAAAAAACGTACAAAAACTATTTAGAATGAGCTTTTATCAAAACTAGTTTTTTTGCTGTGATTAAACCAAATCCATACTATCACTGAAGATTCCATTTAAGATAATATATTATTTAATACCTTTTCACCTGGATTCCCGAAGCGGAATTAACTATAGTTCAAGACTTAATACAAGGCCCGGTATTAAATGGGCATTTTACTATATATCAAGCCCCAAACTAAGGATAGTTCCACTTCAAGGATCGGCGTTTATGTATAATTCCGCAAAAATATCCTGTTTCTTACTCATTTTATTCATGCGTTTTCCACAACATTTTTTTTTAAATTTATTTTTTGGTCCACTTAGAGTTTTGTATAGCCCACATTTCAATGGACGTAACCACAACGGCTGCAGTCACAATGTTAAGGCAACAATTGCCGAGGAGGGCGAAGATTCGTCGATCCGTCATCCGAGTTATGACAGACTCTTCATTGTCGTGCGGTGGCCAAACGGCAATTATGCAATGCGGCCCAATTGGCAAGTAGCCGGGTGGCACCGCTCTACTCATTGTCACGCGCGACAATGAGTGTCATCTCGGTGACATGCGTTAAACTGTGTGGCCCCCGGCGCCGCTGAAATGCGTCTGTTTGCCCGCATCCGGGTAAACACCGGATTACAATGAGATTATGCCTCATTATGATACGTTTAAAGGGATTTTCGAATAAAGAAAGCCTCACGTTGACGACGACTCGACTATTTGACATTTTGTTGGAAAGAGGTAAATACGGGACAATGCTGGTTTAAGGTATCGATTTTGAAAACATTTTACACGGTTATAATGTTTGGAATGATACGTCAGATCTTAGTACATCAAGGCAAGCAATAGTTTTTGGATAGTTGTGACAAAATTATTGTATAACATAACGCGATTTTAGTGCAACATAGTAATTTGTAGTTTTTAATGGTTCTTAATTAATTTGTTAACTTATTAAACTCTGTTCCATTTTTATTTTTAACTAAGTTGGCTCTCGATGGATTAGACTAAATTGATTTATTAGAACTTATTAGAACATAACATAAAAGTAAATTATCCAGAAGCAAGTAAGATATGATAGCTTCTACTTTACTTCTGCATTTACATTGGTGGTAACCCAAGGGCTAAGTGCTAAGCTCTAGTTCTTTCTCACTACTTGATTGCTTCTGTTCTGAAATATTAACACCACCCGCTTTTGTAATAATGTAAGTTGCCTGCTTAGGTGGAAATGACTTAAACTAGATGCATCCCATCATACTGGTGTACCCCTTGATATCTTTGATTGTTATGGTAGAAATGGTTGATGGTGCAGCACGCATGAATGGTCGGCCGATGTAGATGAGGGCCTCAGATGGAATCCTGTAATCCCTCTCATCTTTGGGGTCCTTTTTATTGTCGGCCGATATTACACGTGGCATTCATATTGACGACGTCCCATCAGCGTCTCCGCGGAGCTCACATAATGGCAGTTTGAAATAGTGGAGGACGCACGCATATCCCATTTACCTGCACATGTCATGGCCCATCAGGCGGCCCTATCTAAATGAAATCTTAGCGTGGAACCCAGCGACCCGGCGGACCCGACTTTTTAATATGATAAATACCCGAAATAATAAATAGGATACACCGTTTATATGTGTATATGAATGAGAACATTTTGTATTGTCTCCTATCTCGGCTTTCTGCCATCTGTCAAGATGAGGAGCGATCGGTCATCCCGGGGACCTCCGGGCTCGTGAAAACGTTGCATGACGTGTAATAAGCCACACTGCACACACACAACACCAGCAACACTTACACCGCTTTTTTGTTACACTTTTCTTCCCCTTTTGCATTCCGATTATTTTTACAGGCGCACAAGGGAAGTCGGAAATACCGATGTGGGATGTCGAGGAGACGAGAGGCGGATTCATGGATCGATCATGGTTTTTGATCGGGAGCCCTTTTTTATGCAGCTATGGTGTCAGGAGTGATTGGTTTGTCCTCCATGGTTGACCACATTAATCTAAATTTGATTGATTGCCTCATAAATGCTGGCGTGTATCGTTAATGTTAGAGATATTTGTAATTTAGAACCTCCCATTTCTGTATTTTACTGTAGCAAGAATTTAGATGAAATGAAATACTTAATTCGAAATACTTTGCATAAATTTACATTATTTCCTACTACATATATAATTTATAATTGTCATATTAATAAGACACACAAGATGTGTCACACAGATTCTTTCATTGGTCTCTTATTATAAGGTTTTGTTGAATTTTTTTCCATGTCATGATTTTTCGTTAAATTTGATTAAAATGTGAATAACTTGGTAACGTTGCATCTGATCTCAAAAATAAAAATGATTTGTGAAGCCCACATAAAGCAGATTCTAAAATTGAAATAATATACAGGGTGATTAATTTAAAAAGAAGACCAACTTTTGTGTCCCAGATTTATGGTACACTCTGTATATCCGAAAATAATTTTAAACGGTAGCACATCAAGTGTCCAATAACTTAAAAATTTCCAATCAGATGTCAAGCAGCAATGGTCCGAGCGAGGATAAGTGGGCCACCCTGTATGTACGTGTATTTAAATTTAATTTAACTTACTTTTTAAGTTCATTATATATGATATTAGATAAAACATTTATAAATGTTTTGACTATTAATTATTTTAAATTGGCAAATTTTGAAGTGTATGTTATTACTTGAAATTTTAATTTAGATTCCGTAAGGATTATTTAAAAATTTATATAGAGGTTTAAAACTTTGTTCTGTTTGGTCGTTTAAACATATTGTATTAGGTTCTGTATTTATTAATTTATCTACTTCATATGCTTCTAATAAAATTTGTTTGAGTCCTTTGTTAGTGTTGTGTAATAGTTTTGTGTTGGTGTTTATGTCGAAGGTGTGGTTGTTGAAATGTATATGTTTTCCTAAATTTGATATAGTTTTATCTCTGATATGTTCTATAATTCTTGTTTTGACTGGTCTTCCTGTTTCTCCAATGTATCTTGCACCGCAATATTTGCAGTTTAGTGCATAAACTCCATTTTTATTAAAAACAAATTAGTGTGGTCTTTTGCATTAAGCAATTCTGTTGTGTTTTTGGTTCTAAATGAAATTTTTATATTATAATTTTTTAATGTTTGATTAATTTTGTGGCAAATGTGTCCTTGGTAAGTAAGTGATCTGTATTGTATATTGTTATGCTTTTTAGTGATTGGTTATTATTTTTTGATATATTGTTATTAATATTATGTTTTCTTTGAAATATTTATATGTTATTTTTTTAAGTATTTTATTAATTGTCTATAATTTAAAGTTGTTATTAACTGCTGTTTCTTTATTTTGTTTATTTCATTTATTTTATCAGTTTTGTTCAGTGGTGTAGTGAGAATTGTGTTAATTGGTGAGTATAGTGAAGAATATATGTGTGTTCTGTGGTGGAATGAGTGCTGGGATAATTATGTTGTTGTTTATAGGTTTTCTGTAGATTTTAAAGTTTAGTTTGTTATTTGTTTTATACAGGGTGTCTCTAAATTATATGGACCTCATATTACATATTACCACATATTACCACATATTACCACATATTACTGGGATCAAAAGAAGACGATTTAACAAAACTTATCTATATACAAATGCGTTTGGTTTAGCCAGTATTCAGCTTCAAAGATAATTTAAAAAAACTAAATTTGCTTATAAAAAGAGAACGTTAACATTGATTTGGATGTTGTTTGGTATGACACTCTATACGGATATAGCTCATATTTTGACCTAATATTGTTATTATCAGTAGACCGGTTGTGTATAAAACAAGTGAGGCCTAACATCAATATATTCATATTTTTTAATGACAAAAGCAAATAAATTTTAAAATAATCAAATTGGACGCAGGCATGCATTATTAAGTTTTTTTGTATCTTTATAGTTTTTGATATCTATTACAGTTTCGACACAAAAAAATAAAATATGTGTGTAGGGCAGTCACTGGCTAACGCATTTGTATATAGATAAGTTTTGTTAAATCGTCTTCTTTTGATCCCAGTAATCTGTGGTTAAGCCATGTCCACGTAATTTAGAGACACCCTGTATGTTAATGTCTAGGAAGTTTATGTTATTATTTTGTTCTATTTCAAGTGTGAATTTTATCTTTTTGTGTTAATGAAATTGTGTAAATCTGTGATCTTAAGTGAGTCGTTGTTTTTCCATATGATTAAAATATCGTCAACATATATTTTCCAAAAGAGTATGTAATTGTTAAACGGATGTTTATTGTTGATAACAATGTTTTCCAAGTTATCTAAGAAAATATTTGATAATAGTCTACTTATTGGTGAACCCATTGGGAGTCCATCAGTCCATCAGGCATTACGTAATAATTGTTATTGAAAAGGCAAAAATGTTATTCTATTGGTAATTTAAATAAATTTATTATGTCTGTATATTCTGTCTATTATGTGTTCTTTGGTTATATTTTTCGTGTAGTTGAATGTCTCTGTTATAGGTATATTAGTGTATAAGTTAGTTAAGTCAAAAGAAGCTAATGTTGTGGCAGTTTTATTTGATTGATTTGTTCGATTAATTATAATCGTTTTTTTTTTTTGTATGTTTTGGAATGTATTTTATTTTGTTGATAAAAATTGAGATAGCCAAAACTAGTCTAGTAAGGTGAAAAAGAAATAATAAAAATAATAAAAACAACAAAACATCTTTATATCTAACACTATCAGTAAGTACTCCAATAAAGAAGGAAGAAAACAAACAAAAAATATTTAAATTATAATTGAAACATTAGCTGCCAATTTTTATTCCATATCAACAAACTTTATTATTATAAACATTTATTGTATTATATCTCAGAGGTAAAAGTTTCGGTTACTAGTAAGCTAATGTGTATTCTTATGGTAGTTTTATTTTATTGATTTGTTCGAATAATTATAATCTGTTCTTTATTGTATGGTTTGGAATGTATTTTATTGTGTTGATAAATATAGAGAAAGCCGAAACAAGTCGAGTAAGGTGAAGAAGAAATAATAAAAATAATAAAATGGTATGTATTTCATTGTGTTGATAAAAATATAGATAGCCGAAACTAGTCTAGTAAGGTAAAGAAAAAATAATAAAAATAATAAAAAACAACAAAACATATTTATATCTAAACAATACCAGTTAGTACTCCAATAAAGAAGGATTGGAAAACAATACAAAATATTTAAATTATAATTGAAACAGTAGCTGTCAATTTCTATTCCATACCAACAAACTTAATTATTTAAATAATTTATTGTACTTATAACCCAGAGGACAAAGTTTCGGTTACTGGTAACCAACAAACCGAACACTTGGGTAAGAATAATGGACAATAGAAACTATATAGAACAACGAAATTAAGTGCAATAAATACTTGGAATTTTTTTTTTTTAAACTGAAAATTGAGTGAATCGACGATAGAAAATTCTCGAATCTTGCCGAATTGCTATTTAAAACACTACGAGATGCACAGCTACATACATCTCGTTTCAGATATTACGTCTTGTATAATGTATTATTTTCAATTGTCTAGTTATATAATTAACAATTAAATAATATAATTGTATATTATATATATATATATACGATACGATATCATTCATACTTAAAATATCAAAATAATATCGGAAGCAGAAAAAAACAAATGTTTAATTTTTAATTTAAAAAAAATTCACATCTGTATAATTTTTTCTTTATTTAACACCAATATTACACTTAGACATCACCCTATGGCATTCAACTAATGGTTTAATACTATAATACTATTGCGTGCAACATGAGGTTAAAGCTTACATTAATGCTTTAACTTCGACTTCATAATCTTAAGTGATCATTGTCTATCATAATTATTGTTAAAAGAGAATAATTAATGTCTATGTGTATGGTAGGTCCAGTATGTTTCCACTTGAGGCGATAGTAGTGGTACTATTGTCCAGGAGGTTCATAGCTACTACATTCGGGTGTACTTCTAGTCTTTTTATGTACCGCGCACTCGTATACTTCACTTCACTTCAATCGTTGTGATTTGGAGATCTCTGTATATTAAGTCGTTGGTAACATACCAATTGGATCAGAAATAGTTCGTAAGGTTTTCTATAAATTTTGAAGGATTTTTGTGTTTGAGGAGCTCACAGCACCCCACAGCTGTATCCTATACGAGGTGTGGCAATTAAGTTCCGAGACTGATTTTTTTTAACGAACACCTGCGTAGCTAGAAGAATGAAACGGGCGTGGTTTAGATTTAAAGTTTTTGTTAAAACTCGGAAAGTCCGCGACCGAAAGCTATGTAACTTTGCAGAGGGTTAACGGGGATGATTGCCTTTCCCATACCAGAGTATTTGAGCGGTACAAACGTTTTCAGGAGGGGAGGGAGAATGTTGAAGATGGCGAACGCCCCGGGCAGCCTGTGACTTCAAAAAGTGACTTGAACGTTCAAAAAGTGACCCAGATGGTTCGAAAAGACCGCCGATTAAGTATTAGGGCCATTGCTGAATATGTGGCCATTAATAAAGAAACTGTAAGACAAATTTTGCATGAGGAACTAAACATGAGGAAACTGTGTGCTAAACTTGTGCCCCGACTCCTAACGGTGGAACAAAAAATGCATCGTATAGACATCTGTTCTGACACCCTGGAATGCATCAAAAAGGACTCAGACTTCTTGTCAAGAGTTATAACTTGTGACGAAACATGGATTTTTCAATATGACCCTGAAAGCAAGTGGCAATCCATGCACTGGAGGACTCCAAACTCTCCGAGAGTCAAAAAAGCGAGGATGAGCAAGTCCAAATTCAAAGTGACGTTGATTGTTTTCTTCGATATACGGGGTGTAGTTCACATGGATTGGGCACCACAAGGTCAGACAGTAAATCGATATTATTATTTAGATGTTTTACGAAGACTCCGAGAAAAATTTCGCAAAAAGAGGCCCGAAATATGGAAAGATAACTCCTGGATCCTCCATCAAGAAAACAAGCCGGCTCACAACGCGCACTCTGTCGAGGACTATTTGGCCAAAAACCAGGTCACAGTCATGGAGCACCCACTTTATTCGCCATATTTAGCACCCTGCTACTTCTACCTGTTCCCAAAAATCAAATCATGCTTAAAATGACCCCGCCACGAGTCACTAGAGGACCTAAAACAAAAATCGGCGCAGGTACTCAAGAGCCTGTCGGAAGATGACCTGCAGTACTGCTTCGCACAGTGGAAGATTCGCATGGAGGGGTGTATATTGAAGGGGAAAAATTAAAAATTGTAAAATATTGCGAAATACAGATGTTATAGCAACAGTATCGGAACTTAATTGCCACACCTCGTATGTTCATACTTAAGTGATTGTTTAGATTGACGTCCGAGTAACCAGGTAAGTTGAGAACATTCCAGTCCAAGCTGTTTACGTCTTATGAAAATGTGCATTGTCCAAGTGAGTCTCCTGTCAAGATGCATTCCCAGGTATTTGGCAGCTTCAGCTTGTGGTAGCGGTTGTTGGTTCAGGCAAACTCTTGGGCAGTTTCATGTTCTCAGTGTATACGTTATATATACCGACTTTCCTTCATTTGCATTAATTCGCCACATATTCAACCATTTTTGTAAATTATCAAGCGATTTTTGTAGGTATCAAAAGCTTTTACCGGATTGGAGTTTACTGCCATGATTGCCGTGTCATCGGCAAATGTATTTGTATTAGGAGTTATTGGTATATCAGCCGTGTATATGAGATAAAAATGGGTCCAAGGACACTACCTTGAGGTACCCCAGATTGTATTGGGTATAACTCTGATGTTGTATCTTCGTATTTTACCATGAAGTATCTGTCACCCAGGTACGATTTCAATAGTTGGTAGAATGGATGAAGAAGATTTCGTTTGAGTTTATAGAATACACCTTGATGCCAGACCTAATCAAACGCTTGGGATATGTCCAAAAAAGCTGCCGAAAAATATTCAAGCGGTTTCTGATTGTTTCCACAACACTATGTACTTGTTCAATCGTAGAGTGTTTATTACGAAATCCAAACTGGTGTTCGGGAATAGTTTTTAGTTTGTCTACTATCGGTTTTAGTCGTTTTACTAATAATTTATCGAGGAGCTTGGATAAGATGGGTAGCAGGCTAATGGGTTGATAGGATGAGGCTTCCTCTGCTGTTTTTCCTGGTTTTGAAATAATTTTAATCTGGGCTACCTTCCACTGAGAAAGAAACTGTCCTGTTCTTAGAATTGCATTATAGATGTGAGTAAGGAGTGTTAATAAGCTAATAAGCTGTTTAATTACATAAATATACATCAAATGAGGTATCACAGGGGCGGTCATCCCATTCATAATTTTCGAGAGGTGCTTATTGGAGGGGAGTGGGGAACTGACACACTTCCTAAAATTAAAAATTGGCGTATTTCGAGAATTTTTATTTTGCCCTTATTTTCAGAGAAATCCAGGGTAAGTACTTTTTAAAAAATCACCCTCTATATACAATTTATTATAATATAAATTTATTTTAATCCCCAATCTTTAAATACAAAACCGAAATATAGTTGGATCAACAATATTAAATATTTACGTTTTAATATACCTAAATATAATTAAATTGAAACTATGTGTGGATACTACTTGGTGAAACATTATGATTAGGTTAAATCAAACACTTTAACCAAGTGTTTGATTTAACCTACCCATACCTAAATATTATTTGTAATTATTTGTGTATAGTGAATGAACCTCTCAATAAAAATAGTGTTGTTTTAGATGCAATGAAAATCAGTATACATGAATAATATGATATATTTTTTATGAATTCCTATAACACACATTCGATAAACAACTGTCTGCGGATTAACTCCTCGAACGTGCCGTATCTCGTTTCATTTCTGCATTTCGCGTTTATAATAAGCCACATAAATATTGGCTCTGTGGTCAGATCACACCCGACGACTTAACCCGATCATTAAATCCGCCACACACGCAAATCACCTCGAATTCCTCGCCGCTCACCTCCCGATGGCCGTTCATTCATGGGGTCCACACACTCGGAGAGGATTTCCATGTTCCCGGTTTATAGGTACATAAATTCGCCTTAAGCGCCTTGATGGACTGTTAATATTTAAATTCCGCCCACGCATCGCGGTCCGCGCGGCCGTAAAATCGCCGCCCGACAAAAATAACCCCGCACATATTTCTTGTGTGTCCAGGACGAGGGGGAGGACGACGACGACGACGTCGTCCTGGACCACACCAAACGGCGCGGAAGAAGTGGACGGGGGTCGCCTTAAAGGAACGCGAACAGCTCGACGTGGACGGAATACAAATTGGGGCAGTTTAAGAAGCGGGGAGATCTGGAGTTTCTCGTATAGGACATTACGTGTCCAGGATGCAATGGTTTGAGGTTTCATGTGTGGAGTTTGTGGGTATGTGGAGGAATATGCTACCAGAATCTGTCATCTAAAGAGTTAGCTAATGAATATATGATTCTTGTAAAATCAAACCCTGCCATCTTTAAAAATGGTAAATTTATTGGGAAACTATTATCTCAGAATTTTCAGTGAGAATGGCTTGTTATATATGTAACACAAATAATAGAGAAATGAAAAGATTCCGATTATATTTATACAATATTATACAACCTTACCATGAATAATTAATAGTGAGAGTAGAAGCTAAGTTTTGGATGTTGTGTTTTTTTGTAGAAATAACAGTCCCATTATATTTATACAATATTGCCGTATTAGTAATTATTGAAAATGGAGAAATGGGAATTTTGGAAGTACATCTCGGATATAGACACCATTTTTTCTAAACATTTTAGATATAGATCAAAACCTTGAATTTTATAATTTTCGGAAAACTAAATAATTATTAACTTTAAAAAAGATAAATTTAATCTTTAGTACATTGTGTGCTCACGTCACATCTTCGTTCCCTTTGGCATCAATTAATTTTGATTGATATTGTTTCATGTCCACATAGACAATTGATGACTAACCTATTGCCCCCGTAACGAGGTTTCCTTAATTTACAAATATCCTGAACTTCCTGAACCAAATATTTTTATTTGCAATAATTTTTGTGACGGCTAATTCACTTTATATATTTTATCGTTTTCAAAAACTAACATTTTGGCAATGTTTCATTTAAAATGCAACAACTTAGGGAGCTTTTGGGCATTCTGAGCAGAATCTTTCCAATTTCACTCAAATTTCTGTCACTAATTAAGCACTACCGCATGAATAATGAAAATATCATATTATTCATGTAAAGAATATAAACAAAAACTATAGTCAACTAATCTTGATATAACTTACAACTTTTTAAATATAACATCAGGGTAGTCACAAAGAGCAAGTTTTGTATTTAGTATATTTTGAAATAATTGATTTCATGCATTATTGAAACCTTTTGACAGCAATCAACAAAATAATCGAGGTATTGATATTTTAGAATTAACTTGTTAGTGAAGTTATACATAATAACAAAAGAATAAATAATAATAAAAGAAAATTATTGTGTGTTATTGGCACAATATTAGTGGCACTATTATTGTATTATTGTACCTTAATTTACATTAGTCTTTTTTTACGAATGTTTTTGCTATGTGGTTTGAATTGTATCACCTAATTCTAAAGCACCCTGTATATGAATCGATTTCTTTACAATTCCTATCCCAGTATTATTTTTGTGTAATTTTCTTCCTGATTTTTCTTTATACATCCTTGTGTTTGGCCCCTTTAGCTACAGTTATTTTTTTCTTTCCTTTTGTCAGGTCTTCAATTCCTTGGTTTCAGCGGAACTTCTTGCTTTCAGGTTATCCTTTAATTCCTACAGCTTCTTTTGCAGGATCTTGTATACTTTTTATAATGTTTTCTAAATTTCAAGTACCCTATTGTTTATTGGACTTTTTTTAACTTCATCAAATCTTTTATGATATAGGTATTTTGTGACAAAGTGAATTTCTCATCTTTAATTTCGTTAATTTGCACATTTACAGTTTGTTCTGAATATATTTAATTTTTTTAGCTACAGTTATTGTTTTTTTTCGATTTGTCAGTTCTTCAATTCCTTGGTTTCAGCGGAACTTCTTGATTTCAGGTTATCCTTTAATTTCTACAGCTTGTTTCGCAGGATCTTCTATACTTTTTATAATATTTTCTTTTTATATTTCAAGTACCCTATTGTTTATTGGACTTTTTGTATTTCATCAAATCATTTTTGGTATACGTATTTTTTGACAAAGTGAATTTCTCATCTTTAATTTCGTTAATTTGCACATTTACACTTTGCTCTGAATATATTTTCTTTGTGTAGTTACATTTTTTCATTTAATAAATAGTGGTCAAAGAACTATGATGTTTTCATATACATAAATTTGTACAACATAAAATTCGGTGTAAGCATATGCTACCTATTGGTGAAGTCATTAATATTACGAAATACTACGAAAGTATAGTTTGGATTGTCTCCGCATGTACTGTGCTGGTGAGACCCACTAGGTCGAAACCGGTATCCAGTTGTCCTAGGGAGATGGTATCTAACTGTACAATATTTTAATATTATTTATTTCATTTAAAATATTAGATATGTTTGCGGTCGCCATTTGGGTCCGGCAAATGGAACATTACATCACTAGTCTGGGAAGTGTTGCTAAGCAACATTGTTGATATTTTTAATTTATAATATTTACAGCAGAAAAGTATGATAAATGTCAGAGACAAAACATTTTTAAAACATAAAACTGCGTTGCGTGCATTGTAGCAAAATAAAATATGAAAGATAAATACAGAGAGCGCATAAAGTATTAAGACCTGGCTTTATTTTTTCCCCTGTATAAATTTTCGAAAAATGTGTCAAAGGGTCAAAATACAAATATTTTGAGACCATTTTCAATTTTCCATCTCTCTCCGTTTTGAAGTTATGACGACAGAGCCATTTTTTTTAAACGACAACCTGTTTTTTTATTATTGATTTTGATAGTACTTTTTATTATGTTTTCAACAACATGACATTTTCAATATGTTTTGAAAAAACATTTGAAAAAAATGAGAAAAAGTGCGTTAAAGTAAAATTATTAAATTATTATTTCAATGTGCAGAATGCATCTAGTTACCATTCAAACCAACGTCAGTTAAAACAAAATTTGTTGGTCTCTAAATTTTTTACAAAGAGCAATTGATGTGAATTAATCAGCGTATAATTTGAAGTTTTTGTTTGTAGGTATTCTACTTGCAAGTTTTAGAGTGATTGCTCCAGTCGTCCCGAACTCATGAAACATGAAAATGTCGGGGTCTAAAGGGGTAGTATTGCCTTGATACACTACAAAATCGTACACTAGACCACTGGCTCCACATAAAAGATAATATTTTATACCCCATGGGCAAGGTTTGTTGTTTATGTATTGTTTTATGTCTATGGTTCCTTTGAAAAGTATCATTTTTTCATCAATGCAATTGTTTTCTTCAATTTGTAATAATTTACATCGGGATTTGAAAGAATCGATAATTGGTCTTACTTTCCACAACCTGTCAGAATTATCTGGTTTATCATTGACAATATGAAGATTATTTCTGAGATTCATAAACCGGTTTCTGGTCGTTGATTCAGTTATTGTTGGGATTTCGGTAACTGAACTTCAATACTGCCTCATTCTAGGAAATTTCAATATGCCCGTGATAATGTGAATTGCAAACAAGTCCTTTATTTCATTTTTATTGTTGTTTATGTTTCTTATGTTTTGTCGAACATAATATAAATTAGTTTCTTGGGCAATTACTTCAAATAAATTTTCAGGTACATACCGAATAAAGTACTCGTATGGAGTTTCAATAATCTCATTGTCATTGATTATTGTATCGTCTTCAAATGGCTTTCTTATATTCCTTATTTGTAGGTTCTACTATATAGTCATCATCGCTTGTTCCATGATTTTCAATGTCATTTCTGGTTTCACCTAGATCATCAAGTTCTCCTGCTTCTGATTGAGTAATCAAAGTTTGAAGGTTTTCTTCGTCAAGCTCATCGTCACTTTCGGCTAGATCCGAGATATCTCCGTTTTCCAAATCTTGCAAACATTGATCAACTGCATCCTGAAGCTCTTTTTCAGTAAGAGGACGCTTGGTCTCTCATAAGTCGTATTTAGAGGAGTCTTTTTAGAAATAAAAAATAATGTAGCTGTCTAGTAATTTAAAATACTTGCACATCCCTTGGGGCCCCTAGATTACATTTGTGTACATACAAAATTATACCTTGTAACCTTGTCACATTTATGTATATCACTTTCAAATGGAATTTAGATGCTTATTTTATATTATAGGGATATGAAGTATATTGGGATATGTTCTTTATAGACTTATTTAAACACAATTTTTAATTATTTGACAAAATTACAATTCCTAAATATACAAAAAGCAACTTACGTTTACGCATGGTCGGTATTTTCTTGACAGCTTCTAACACACTCTGACGAATATCTGTTTTACCGGCTTTTTTTTCACATTTGGACTGCAGATGGCGGTAATGTAATATTACGTTTTACAGATGAGCACATATGTGAACATCAGGCGTTAGCGGATTTTACTTAATTCATCAATAAAACCGACGTACACATATGTGACCGCTAGGGCCGAACGGGTTAAGTGTTCGTCGCACCAATATTCGTTATCCTTTATCTTTGGTCGTATCGTCTAGTAATTCCTAGGCGTATACTAGGCTGTTCAGTATTTTTCAAGATTTCCGAATGAGAGAACCAGTGTAACGTTTCAACCCTAAACTTGAAGGACCACGTAATTTTTTTCAACGTATTGTTCATCTAGCGTTTGGCGATTCAACATTTAATAGCCAACAATCGAAGTGCAACGAAAAGTCAAACATCAGAGCGAATTTTGACCTTATTGGTAATCGGGTGTTAGGCACGTACAATTACAAATACAGATGCAAAACAGTTTCACCTTCAAATGTCCATGTTGCAGTTCGATGTTGGCTATTGCAGATACCATAGGTTAGTACCTTCACCGTACTTGCAATAGCCCTATGAGGGGCTATGCGCCATTTGATTTTCAGACAGTTAAAATGCAATGTGTCCTTGATTGACATTCAAAATGCATTAAGTTCGAATGTTTTTTTAATGCATGGCATTTGAAATACCATTGCCCAATTTGGGACAATTTTCATGCTGGTGTTTGTTCACGCAGCCAGCGCGTACGCATTTTACAGACTAATAAAAATTGCTATTCTATTACAATACACACAATCAATTAGTATTATGCGGATTGTCATATAGTCGTAGCTTATGTATGATTAACTAACTTATCAAGATCGAATGTTATTTATATTTAGATGAAAGCTACCGGTGTAAGCACCAGTGTAGGTTGTAGTAAATGTATATTGCGCATATGTATTTGAAATGTAGTGATTTTTTCGGATTTTGAAATGGTTCTGGCATTCATTGTCGGCATGAAGTACGTAATTTCAGTGTCCATCCTGGCGGCTGGTGAAGTAATGGGGTGATCAATTCTCACCGCAATGGGAGATTAAACGGCGACTGTGCGTATGCGCGATCCAACGATCATCCATACAACCGTAACAATGTTTATTGTCGGAGGCATTGAATATGTAAATATTTACAGCGTCGAGGTGGACGTCCGAATTCCCGATCTGATGGATCGCTGCCTCCACTTCACGATAAATCACGGCACCCTCCGTTCCCCTCATTATCATACAATGGCAATTATTAACGTCGGTGCCGGTTGTAAATCGGCGGGGGCAAGGTGGTGCTGGAGGAGATCCTTCTTCTTGCTCCTCGAGCTCTTCGCGTTACACCTCGTCTTACCACCATACCTACCGCAGAGTTCGCAATTTGCCTCGCGACAAATAAACCATTGCCCATTACTCGGCGCACTTTATGCCCCGTCGCTAAATTAAACAGCGCAAAAGAAGTCGAAAAGCGAATCGGCAGAGGCAGGCAGGAATAAGCGAATTGTCTTCGGTGGAAGGGAACCGGGGGCCCCTCGAGCCTCATGAATGGGTCTCTTGGTGTGTCTCGGTAGCGAGGCGAGCTGTCCGCCCGTGTCCAGAAAATATACGAACCGGTCGCCAGGCCATAAACGGGTTCCCTGCCAGCGGGAAAATAATGTGATTTATAAAACTCGTAATTTGTTTATAATAATTGTGGGGAAACCTGAGCCAGCATTGTCAAAATGTTTGAATAAATTTCAATAAGTCATAAATTCACGGTAATGGTCTTGAAAAAACCGGGGTCATTCCGTTTTATTGGGAGCTGTGGGGAGCTTGCGCCCTCCCGCAGTGGTCGATCACACTTGTCCCTTTCAACGGATGAAGATTGTTTATGCTGACGTTCGCCATGGAGTGCATGGCGAGATTAAAGCCACAATCCACCATGCTATATTTACACAAAGAAAGGGACAAAGAACCGTTTGACTCTTTACACGAGCATTATCATAACCCGCACATTGATATTATACATAACCACATTACACAATTTGTAAAAACTGCACTTGCAATGATAATTTAAAAAATTGTGTTTTCATGTAATATACCCAATTACAAATTCTACGTCAATAGTTTCAATCCCGAAAAACGCAAAAAACGGCCTAGTCTTGTAAAGTGTTGCTAACAATTGCCAAACAGCTATTCCGAATCATGTTCCGAAAATGTAAAATTCTCGTACCAACGACAGTAATTGAGTAATTGACAATCGTTAAATAATCAAATAATGCGGTGCATTGCATATCAAAAAATGTTAACAGTAACATCTATGCAGCGCTAGCTCTAGCTGATAAGTCGCCCCGGACAAAAAGACAAATTACCGCCCCTTGAAAACGAATACGCACATATTTAAAAATATGCATGTAGTTTAAAACTAACAGTTAAGTATGTACTATAAACAGTAAAAAATAAAAAATACAGCCATGGACTCTGGGAATGACGCGCTCCGTATGGCCGAGCAGTCTGCTATTCTTGTGTACCGCGCCCCTACCATGCGGGACCAGTCAAGGATAGCAGACTGCTCGGTCTTACGGAGCATGTAATAATCCTAGAGTCCGTGGAAGTGTTGCAACTGTTCACGAAAAGTTGAAATTGTTGAAATTTTCGGCCAACTTTTCTGGAAAAGTTTTAAAAGTTCGGAAAACATGGAAAATTTGGAAAAGTTGAGTTTTATTTATCAGTTGTAAATGTTGAGATGCAAATCATGTACATACGCATACACATACACACATTGAACATAATTTAATATTATTATTCATACAGGGTATCCTTTTAATGCCTTAAAAGCTCCGGGTAGTAGTCTTCTTTAAAATTATCATGTTTGTTTTAAAGAAATTCTGCTTTGAAGGCATTAAAGGGCCCCCCTTTATAAAGGCAATTAGTTTTAAGTAATAAACTTTTAAAGATAAGATATGTTTTTAATTAATGGAAGTCGGAGTAATTGAATGAACCATTGTTAACCGAAGTATTTGTATCATCATGAAGAGTGATAGTATCGCTATCAGTACTTAAAGTACTTCTTCGTTTTCCTCTGCTAAAGTTGGTTTGCTTCATTTAGCAGGAATTCAATTTTGATCTTGTCAACCGTTTCCTACGGATGACCACAAGCAGATCAAAGCTACTTTACTCAAATGGATCTTGCTCAATGTTGTGTAAGAGTATATTGGATCCGTGGTCATTTGTAGTGGTCTTCCCTTTTTGTGTCGTATCGTTTGTAAGCAGCTTCAAATGATGGCTGATGACCATCATCGGCCGATGGCCGATGACCTTCAAACAATTTTTCCAGCTCTTTGAGCTTTTCCAGCTCAAATCGTTAAACGATTTCTACTTTTGGCATGCATTCTGCTATATATACTAAAACTTTTCTCGGTAGCGGCTGATGTTGTAGCCATTGACAAGATAACAGAAGCAACTGTAGACAGAGCGGATGTAGAACACATGCCATTTCACCTGACAATAGGATCCACTTTCAGGGCACATTTCCAAACAAATTCTTTAGCCCACAGTCCATATTCTGCTTTGTATTTTGCAAAGTCGGTCATTACTTCTCCATCATCCACATCATTCATGTGCTCTGCAATGTTGCTGATGAACTCAAGTCCATCAACATGTTCCTCAGGTGACAAACTATGCCCTTGATAACGTGTATCCAGGAGGTTTGCCGCAAAATGAAATTTATGTAAACAGAAGTCTTCACGATCAGAAAGCATTTCCATAATTTTCTTTTCTTCCGCATTGCTTGTAGGGCATTTAGGTATATTTTCGTCAAACATTGGCTCCGGGTTTGCAAATATTTCGGGAACTGATGAAGCATTTGACAAACTATAAGCATATAAGCAAACTATAAGCATTTGGCTTGTCTTCTTCGATTTTGGTTATCCTTTTTCCAATGGGTTCTAGGAAATCTCTGGTGTTTTCAAGTCTTGCCCCAAAAATATCATCATCCAATAGCATTGATTTTGTATCTTTTTGAAGACACTTGACAACTAGTTCATTCACCGGCAAAGTTTGCAGACAATACCTGTTGCTGATGTTAAAGCAGCGTACCACTGATGCCCATCTGGTTTTCACTGGCAACTTCAAGGTTACCTTAATATTTTTTTCTTTTTGAATGTTTGCAAAGTGAGCTGTTAGAATGTGACTGTCTTTGATTTGTGTAACAATTCTTCCGGCCCGATTTTGCAAACAGAGAATATTATCCAACTTTATTATGTCATCAATAAAGAGGTTGAGAGAATGGGCAATACAGCCGTAAAACGACATAAGAACATATTTGTCTGCAAGTAGTAGCGAAGCTCTTTTCATATTGCTTGCATTATCTGTTACACATGATAGAATCTATTCCGGGTCAATTTCATCAATTACAGTAGATATAATGTTTGCCATATACATTCATACAATACATTCATTTTAACGACTTAGGGGAATCCCAAATGCCAACATTTCCTACTTTTCCAACATTTACAACTTTCCCTAGGTAATAGCGAACTTTTCCAACTTTTCCGTATATTTTTCCAACTTTACGACAGAACTTTTCCTGGGTTGAAACACTTGTCCGTGGCTGTACCTGTACTTAGTTACAAATTCTTATTCAGATGCATTTGTAAAGCTATTACAAGAATCTATTACTGCACAATCAATGAAGCAGAATTTATAAAAGCAGGCTAAAAGTATAATATATAATATAATATAAAACTATAATACATAAAACGAATGAAGTGCGAATTACAAGAAAATTCTAACAATCTGATTACGGTACAGGAATTTAAAAGAGATACTTAACAATGCTTTGTCACATTGACAGACATAATTTCGCCCTTTTCATTTGCCGCCTCAGACAAATGTCCGGGCTGTCTGCCCCTCCACCCCTAGAGCGGGCCCTGGTGTACGTTATATAACAGCATCATATTGAAATAACAAATGCTATTATGGCATAATTGAATTTAACATTTGAATGCAATGTTGTCACATAACGAAAACGTTACACACGTTTTTCATACGCAATACACCTGAATAGTTATTTGCGTGGCAAGCTTAATAAGTTAGCTTTGACGGGTGAACCGAAAAGTTTGCTGGGTGAGCGACGTGATTAGCGAACCCTGTAATCCGGTGAGCCCCAGTAAAGTATTATAGCATGCGAGCCGCAAGCAACGTTTTATGTCCTCTTGCAAATGAAAATCTTTGAAAATAACTATCGTTGGCATCTTCCGAAACATCGTTTTATGATGGTGATGACGGCTTGAATTGTCAACGTTATTGTTTACTGTCATCTTTACTGACTACGTAAAAGACCATCTTGCTGCGGTGGAGCTCTGTTTGTTTCAGACTTAACAGAAGTGACCGGAAAAGTCGTCATGGAAACTTTTTACAGGCACCTAGCCTGTAAAGAATCACATATCCAGTCAGCCTAGATCAGAGGTTCTCAAACTGTTTGTACCTGCGACCCATTTTCATGACATGAAACTATTGCGACGCCTCAGGTTGTGAATTTATTGTTTTTTTTGTGGAAAGTGAAAAGCTTTTAAATTTCCTCAAGTTTTTGTGGAAGTTATAAACCACAGGTTAGGAACCACTGTTCTAGAGTAGGGTTAAATGAAGTCAGGTATAAGTGAAGGTCGTAGATAGCTGTAATGATTTTCTACACACAAAAAAACTAAAATATGTTTCAAAAATTAGAGGCAAGCAGACTCAGCTGACGTGATTTTTTTAAAGCTGAAATTTTGGTAAATAAACGCTATTTGATTGGTTCAAAAAGCGCTTCCGGAAATAATCTAAACTCGGCTAAAAATGACTAAGAAATAAAATAATTCTAATTCTCTCTATTCTAAGAAGAATAGACAGAGTAGGGTGGAAGAGGAGGAATTACAAAAAAGCAAAACAGTCTCCTACAATTTGAGAAATTTTGTCGTAAAAAATAAATCTCATATTCCATTAATGCTGTTAAAACTATACAATTCTTATTTCAGTTTTCCCCAATTCCATTACAATATTACTAAACTTGCAAAATTTCACACATCCATAAAACTCGTTCAACCATTTCAATAAGTAGGTATGTAAGAAAATGTATTTTGCTTTAAATGTTTTATAACAAATACAATATCATTATCAGTGTTTTAACAGATACATTTTTTTTTTGTATCTAGATACAGATACAGATATTTTAGAAAACATGTATACATATCGAGATACAAATTTGAAAATGTATCAAGCTACAGATTCAGATATATTTGAAAAGTATCTAGATACTTCTAGATACATTTCAGATACATGGAAAACCAAACCAAAAATTGTTTTCTTTTTACATACGCATTTTAGATGCAAAAGAAAATGTTCATAAATATTTAATGAAATGTGCAAAATAAATTTATTTTTTATCGTCTGCTTATAGTTATTGGTATACTCGTCCCATCCTGACAATGACTCATCGATCCATATTGCATGAATTCGACGTACGTTTCTAATTTCATTTCATTATATTACATTTAGCTAAGCACACGACCCAGCATAAAAAAATGTTTGTTCGAAAAGACATGCGTCATTGTCAGCTTTCGACGGGCTACTAACGTAATAGATACGAAAATAGTTACATGACTATTCTCGACAATAAAATAGCAAATTACTGACTCAAACTTAAATTAAATACGAGAAAATTAATCGAAGCCCCAAGGTATAAACTAAAAAAAATATATAATGGTCTCAATAATGAATCAATATCTAATTGTATGTAATTTACGTGAAATCATTTCACATTATGGATTATGGAACTTGAACAACGCAATATTTATATATGTATCTATAAATGCACATTTTGGGTTCGTCGCTTGACCTAGCGACCCAGCACAGAGTCTCCAGCGCCATATTACATAAAGGCATACTATTTCTTTCTGATTACAAATTTTGGAAATCTGATTTCGTGTCTTGAAAACCACATTACTTGTTGTTATCGTATAAAAAAATGTCATCGCAAATTATTTAATTATCTATTCATGACTATATGAATTCAAAATATTGCTACAAGAAATACTGCAGACATATTTGAATTAATACATATCACGTACTGACATACAATTTATTTGTGTTTACAAATTTTTGAAATTTGTTTTTGGATGTCGAATGCTGTGTAATTAAATGTTATGACCATTACAAAATTGTCATCGCAAATTATTTAATTATCTATTTATTATTGTGTCTATTCAAAATATTCCTACACGAAATTCTGTATACATAAATATTGCATTTAAGCATAAAACGTAATGTTTTCCATATTTTTTGTAACCCCTCAGGTTGAACAGATCAGAAGTATTAAACGACCCATTAACAGGTCGCGACCCACAGTTTAAGAACCACTGGTCAAGATAACAGTAAACAAGCTTTTACATATTAAGAGGACATACATAATTATGATTTTTCTTAAAAATACTTTTCAGCTCATGGGAGTTTGAGTGACTTTGTACTCTTTTTCTTACCTACTTTTATCATTCTCACTCATAATAATGAATTATGCAAGGGTCATTTTTAGTTTTTGAAAATATTAGAGAATAGGTATTTACACTGAATTCAGAATTCTGGATTGAGCTATATGCTGACCTATTTGCAGAGCACTTATGCCTCACAAGGTCCATATACCCCGTTGAGATAATTTTTAATAAATTAAACGAGTTTGCATATTGCATATAGGAAAGTGTCAACAAACTATTTTTTTGTTCTTAAAATCCACGGTTCTTGACATTTGATTTGTTAGTTTTGAGTTTTCTTATTTTTTTAAGTTCATTTTTAATGAAGAAGAATGTAACTAAGAGTAACTCTCGGTCAAGCTCGAAAACGTAGCTACTGACTCAAGACTCAATTCTAGTAGACTGAAAACGCACTGCAAAACTATACTAACCACATTAACTATTAATATTCCGATGGGGCATAATGAAATAGGTCTTACGGTCGTAGTGTTTAGGGATTCCTAACAGAACCCCATACCTTTTCAGGAAAAACAAAATATTCCGATTGGAACGAAATGTAGCTTTCCGAAATTGACATTATTATTATTATCATATTACATTAACATTATTATATTACATTATTATTATTTTTGAGTTGCACATTTGTAAATCTCACACTGCGATATATTTATGAAAGTATAAGGCTGAATTTCTTACTTTGAATTGTTTTAATTGATTTTGATTTATATTATATGGAACCTATTTATAAGTTTAAAGCGTTAATTGTAAAACTATATTAATATTTATCTTCGACAAATTTATAATGTAAGTATTATACTTGAGCTTTTTGCCGAATAATGCTATATATTATTCCCTTAGGTATTAAGGACTAGGAATTAATAGCTCATATTCCCTCTTGCACGCCAATTACAAAATTTCTCAAATTAAATAATTCCATGGAAACAAAATACACAAACTCAAAAGTATCAGGTCAATAGCGTAGTGTTTGTGTATTTGTATTGAGATGGTTGAAAATGAAGTCTTTTTCTTGTACACCTTCTGAAATTGTACAACTAGCTGCACCAACAACATCTACCTTGATACCGGAAACATCGAAATCCATTTACAATAAAACGCACATAACCTTGAACGAATGGCGTCTTCGAAAGAGCTCATTTTCCGAAAATGTTCTACTAGCGTATTTAGTCGTAGATAAAGAAGAGTATACTACTCGTAATAATGGCTATTATTACCTGGAATGTTACTCCCTCACCGCTTACGTGGCTCAGTTCGTAAATATTCCTCGGGAATAATAGCTATTATTATTATTGACTCGTGGTATTCTACTATTTTTTGTATGTGTATTTATGTATATTAGTGTAATACTAATTACATTATATAAAATTATATTATACATTATTATAAAATATTACATTAATGTAATAAAAGTGCATATTATATTAATATGTATATTAGTGTAATATTTATATGTTTTGAAATATTGAGCATTAGTTTATTGCAAGTAGTACTCGTGATACACCATTGTAAAGGGAATTAGATCTTGAATCTGATTCTGTAAAAATATACAGGGTATTCAATTAGCCAAAGCCAGCTATTTTTCCGGAAGATACACAGGCTATGCAAAAACCTTTTGACGATATTTTGTAGGCCAAAATTTGTGCGTTAGACAAGTTTATTGTTAAACATATTTTGAATATTTTCGCAGAAATAAGCTGGACAATGAAACACTTACACCGCCACACTGTATACAGGGTGTCGCAGTAATCGTGTTCAACATGGGCATATTGTAAACGATAAGAGATAGAGAGTTTTTTTTTTAATGGTGGTGGCGTCTACTTCGTGATCCATTTTATTAATTATAATTATTCCATAATAAAACACATAACTTTGTTAGTATCACATAAAATGTGTAAAATGTATCACATAAAATTTAAGTGATATACTCTCATTTTTCTAAATTGGCGTTCGTCATCAAACAGCTGTGTGATGAGGTGTTTTCGTACCAACGGGATTGTTTTCGAGAATATGCATAACAATAGTTTAAGAATCGAAATTAATCTGAGGATCATTTGTTACATAACACTGATCACCGGTGGTTATAAATAGGTAATCGGTGTATTAACCGCGGACACAATTTTCGCCTGCCAATCATGTAATAAATCATGTTATGATGGCGGCCGTGATATTTTTTCGGCGACGATGCCAAATCTTTTTCACTAACACATGCTTATCATGTGTATATAACCAAACATTTTTGATGTTTAACTTGTTACATTTGATCGATTATTACAATGCATATTTTGCCATTGTAGATGTTAAACCATAACCACAAGATTGATATCTGTACGATAAACGGCAGAGAAGTCGACGAATTTGATACGAATCGCACAAGATGGCACGGGCGCACCAGCTGATTGCAGCCATTTTTAAATACCCAGGACAGCTGGCCACCTTGCAAAATTGTGTCATCATTATTATGATTATTATTTTGATGACGTGAACTCCTGTTTAGAAAAGATGGAGTATATTAACAAAGTCGTGTGTTTTATTTATAATAGATAGAGAGTTGGTTAAACTAGATAAAACAATCTGAAGGCCAAGGTCTTCTAATCAGGGAAAATAAAAGTCTCAACAACTGAATGGTTTGGTTGCAATTGGCGAGAAACAAAAAACTGCATCTTTAAATTTTCGCTCTAGTTCGTTTAATCAAATTTATATAATCATAATTTATATTGAAATAATATTGTAACATTATTAGGGCACATTTTCAACTAGAATTCAAATACATGGTGTCCTGACATATCCGCTAAAGCTTCAGGTAACCATTTTCTGTCAGAAAACATGAATACTAAACTGCAAAATAAAGTTCTTCGCAGATTATTTGTTTTGAGTCGGTGTCGTTAAAGTTGTTATCTTCAACAATAAATTATAAGGAGTTATAATGAGCTGCTAAGGGGTGTAAAATTGAAAATGTATTTTTTATAGTAGTTTTTTCGCTACTGGCAGCCAAATCTTAAAAGTTTTGAAACTTTTGTTTTTCCCACTAAGTAGGCCTTAGCCTCAAAATTCAAGATGGCTTCAAGATTATTTTGTCTAATTTAATTGCTTACCACTAACGAGATCCCTATTATGGTGAGCACGATAACCTTATCGTAGCCTGTATATCACTATTATACAGGGTGTTAATTAAGTATGTAGACAAACTTAAAGGGGTGCCTCTTTGTTCAATTCTTAGATAAACATGGGGTCTCAATACCCTGTATATATTACTATGTGAAAGTTTCATTTTTTTCAAATTAAAATTCTGTACTTGTATATACTTGTATACCCGGCGCAGCCACCATTAATATATTTTAATATCCTGAAGCATGAGTATTGAGTAGGTATAGTGCTTATCTGCCCTGAAAATATAGATTACCCAGATTATCACAGAAACATCTGTTTTGGGGGTCTTCCATTATAAAATTAAATATTTTAAAATAATTTAATCAAATTTGCAAACTTTTTTAAATATTTTTAGAACAACTTATATTTTGAAAGATTAGAACAACATAAAATTGGAAAGAATTTTAGAACACAAGAAAACTTCCACAACCGAGTATTTGCTATGACTAGGTAAATCATATTTTGTTAAATTTCAAAAATATTCTATTTAAAGTTATAAATAAACTTATACTGCACATTTTTTGTAAAAAATATAATTTCATCGTACTTTTCCTTTAAGGAAAAAAAATATGACATTGATCTATTTGTAGTTATAACTAAGTATTAATAAACTTAGTGTCAGGTTAGGGGCATATGATTTAGCAAGTGTTGTAGATAATACTTTGAAGTAATTTACGGAGAAACTCATGTCGCACTCACATCGGATTTCTAAATTATCAAATTCTGAAATCCATTAAGAGTGTTATTAAAGATAGTCCAATAAATTTTAAAAGTTTTTATTATTTTGACGTTTCAATTTGCACGAACAGCTGTGACTGATGTAATTGCGTAATGTCTCAATTGACTCGAGGCGCGGTGAGCAAGTGTGTGACGGATGCGTGCGTGGCGATTTTAATTGCAGGAGGAGCGACACGTGAGTCCAAATCCTGCAAAGCCCAATTACAATCAATAACGTGGCGCATTTAGACGCGTGTAATTCCCGCTCATCCCCGCGCCATAAAAACAATTGAACATGTGTGCGGGGGCGCGCGAGGGTGGCTGTGCTGGAGCATGTCCGGGTAGGGTGCCGGCGTGTGTGGGGCGCAATCAAATCTATTCGATATTAGCCGGCTGAGCTAACGATAATGGATATCGAGATTGTCGGGAATCTGATTTATGACATGGAAAACAAATCTTGGGGTCGGCTGGCAAATTGAATCAGGTCAGAGCTGTCATGTCGAGTTTGCACCGGGAGCCACCGTCGGTCACGGCTGATGCCCGTCCACCATAATTGCATAGACACCGAAGCCGCGCCGTTTTATGACAGGCAGTTTATCCCGAAACATTCTTCGCCGCATTATATGGTAAATTGTTTATGATCGATATATACACACCAGCAGGCAATCTGCTGTGGCGACCTCCTGCTCGACGACCAGCAAGTTAAATCGATTTCTTCCTAGAAAAGACACCAATTGTAAGTTTGGTCTACCAATTTGAAACTATAGTCCATGCCAGATAAGATGTTCTTTTCACATGAAACCTAAATCCCCTCCACTGGTTGAATTGGACTAATGAGAATGCATCGCAAGACCACAGGATCTGTTTTAAGGCATAAAGCCATAAAGCATAAATGTATCCCTTTGATCCCATAGAAATGAAGGGTTTTGGTACAAGCAACCGCATTACTCACGCACTTTCAGCTCACTATCGTATCTCGATAAACTAGGATCTTCTGGCATGGACTATACCTTATACCTTATACTATACCTATATGTTGCGTTCTCACCAAGTGGAATTATAAAATTGTACTAATTACAAAAAGTGTATTCAGATGACAAGTTTAGAATAACACAAATAATTCTGACTAATTTGATAAATCCTAACACTTATACCGGTTTTATCTTAGGGGGGTGCGGCCTGATCAACTTTACCATACATTGTATGGTTTGTATGAATCGGTGGTTAATACTTGGTGAAATGTGAAATATCTTTTAATTTGTATAAATAAAGCAATTGGTTAAGTTTCACAAATTTTAAGTGGTGTGTACAAGTTAAATTATTCGGATTTAATTATTGGAAGTACCTTCTTAGTATTTAGATTATATATAGCGTTTTTCATGAATTTGTATTCCGTCTTATTTGTCTCTTGATAATGGTCGTGAGAATGAAACAATTGTAGTTTTCTATGAGTTTTTCTATTAAAAATTTGTGAAACTTAACCAAGCGCTTTATTTATACTAATTTAATGAAGGTATTAGAAAAGCAAAACATCGCACAAAAAAATATTCAATTCGCAAAAATTATCAGAAGTTGCAATTAAAAACCCCACAGATAAAATTAGTAGATATTTCAGAAATATTTGTTAATTTAATTCTGAACATCCAATAAATCTGGAAAAACTTATGGAATGTCCAGTGATGTCTATTTCATATAGATTTCAGAAATTGCCAAGATATTATATTGAATTTTTTAGAATGTGGCATGTGCAGCTAAGATCAAGATCTTATAACATTGTAGACGCCCAAGAAACTGCTACAAATATAATTGGAGCAATAGTGAATCCAGCATTTTCCAGCCGCCAAATTGAGCACAATTCAAAGGAAGTGCAATGGTGCAATTTTGAAAAAAAAAAATTTAGACCATACCTTATTCGAAAAAGGAAAGACATCTTAAAAAAGTGCCTCAAAAACATGCAACTCTTATCGTAATAAAATGATAAACCATTGAGATATAGATAAATATTGAACATGGAAAACAATGAATTTTTGGCTATAACCCGAAAACAAAAGATGTTAGTCGATACTTTTTTCACCATTGAGTTTGTCTTGAAAAACGAGAAATTGTCCTTCCCTATATGCCCCTATAAATCCCCTAAAGATATATCAAAATTTGGCCACTCTGTACATACAGGGTGAGTTTTTTTTCATCACAAGCATTGGGATCTCGAAAACCATAAAACATAGATATTCGGTTAAATGAGGGAATAGTCATTTTAAGATATGAAGCAAGATATGTTTTTTTTACAAAAAAAGTAGCAGTCATAGTTGACTTTGACATTATTAAAAATGACAATTTTTTTCTTTACAACGCTAAAAGATTTGCCATACTTACTTTCATAAATGAATAGATGCAGGAATTTCCATTGTACGAGTATAATTTAAATAGAATTTAGTATAATTAGAATAGAAAAATTAGTTTAATTCTCGTAGTAAAAGAGAAAACAAAAAGTTTTCCATGGCAAACTCGGTTTTTGAACTCTCAATAATACAAATAGTCCTGTATCGTGTTTATTTGTCAAGGTAAATAATAAAGTAAGGTAGTTATTGAAAATCAAAAAATGAGGTTAAATGAGGAAAGAGTTATTATTTTAAGACCTTATGCAAGGATATGCTTTTGTCTTTTGAAGAAAGAAAATAGTTTTTGAGTTATAATACAAACTTATATTTTTTTAAATGGTAGTCATAGTTGGCTTTGACGTTATTAAAAAGGACATTTTTTTCTCTTTATAACGATATAAGGTTTGCTATACATACTTTCATAAATGAATGAGAGTATATATCCTTCATAAATGAAGGAGTTTTCGTTGTACGAGTATAATTTGAGTAGAATTTAGTATAGTTAGAATCGAAAAATTAGTATAATTCTCCTAGTAAGAGGAAAACAAAAAAATTTCCATGGCAAACTCTGTTTTTGATACTTTCAATAATACAAATAGTCCTGTATCGTGTTTATTTGTCATGGTAAGTAATAATTTTCATAATTTTCATTTAAATTTAGTTTGTGTATTTGCTGCTGAAAGTTGTCCGAAACCCACTGCATTTGTCATGTTGGTAGAGTTAATTGATAATTTTTTCTCAGCTTCTACCCATAGATGGAATATTTTAAAAAAGTAATTTTTGTAAGTAATAATGTGAATAAATATGCCAGAACAGATAGGTGCAGCGCTTTATCTTTGATATATTCTTGTTTTAAAGATGCCTTTGAAGAGATATTGGACAACAAAACTGAAAGACCTCAAACATACACTGATGGAAATGGATTACTTTCTAATTTTCATTTATTAGAAACTGGTATCCTTACTAAATTTTGCAACAATATTTCGGAGAAAATCCATGCTTGCCATAAAACACTGCGAAAAGATAATATTGATTAACAGTCGTTGTACAAATTTATATTTCTTTAATTGAATATTTAACTCAAAATTTAATCTTTATGAGGAAGCAGGAAAAAATAAATCAAACTGCAAGGAATAAAAAAACATAAATTAACCCAAAATCGTAAAAGGTTAATTTTCGAAAATGGGCTTCATTTATCAAAGTAAGTATAGCAAACCTTGCATCGCTAAAAAGAGATACATATGTCCTTTTTAAATATATCTAAGCCAACTATAACCGCCATTTAAAAAAAAAGTTTGTATTATAACTGAAAAACAGTAGCATTTTTTCAAAAACAAAAGCATATCCTGCATGATTTCTTAAAACGACAACACTTTCCTCATTTAGCCGAATCTCTATGTCGTATAGTTTAGGAGATCCCAATGCTTAAAATGAAAAAACTCACCCCGTATATTTAAAATAAAATTAAGTTTTGGTTATTATAACTTTTTAATGCGATTGGTAAATCTAGCAGTGTTATTCATAAACAAATAAGCCGCGGTTTATTGGTGGTTCAATCTTAGTAACTTTGGTAACACTAAAACACCGCTAAAGTACCCCTAAACCACGGTTTAATTTTTTATAAATAACGCTGCAAGATTTTTATTTATAAATTATCAATTTCTATTGTTTAATATCTTAAAATGATTAACACAATTTTATGCAAATTGCACTAAATTTCATAAAGATTGCAAAGTTATTGAAAATCAATAAAACCTGGATCCTACTTCCAAAAGCTGCTCGTTTTTCTCATTGACAAATTTCGTCGGCAAAAATCAGACCACTCTTTATAACTCTCTGATATTCATCAACACTTAAACATATGATTAAAATTCTGTATTGCAATGTACTTACAATTATCAAATGTTCCATATTTATTTTTAACTAAGAACTATATTTTCGCAGATATAAGCTGGACAATGAAACACTCACACCACCACACTATATACAGGGTGTCGCAGTAATCGTGCTCAACATGGGCATATCGTAAACGATAAGAGATAGACAGTTTATTTTTTAATGGTGGTGGCGTCTACTTCGTGATACATTTTATTAATTATAAATAAAACACATTACTTTATTAGTATCACATAAAATGTGTATAATGTACCACATACAATTTAAGTGATACTAACAAAGTAATGGGATTTATTTATAATAGATAGATAGTTGGTTAAACTAGATAAAACAATTTGGAGGCGAAGGTATACTTACCAGGGAAAAAAAACTCAACAACTGAATGGTTTGGTTGCAATCGGCGAGAAACAAAAAATTGCGTCTTGAAATTTACGCTCTAGTTCATTTAATCAAATTTATATTGAAATAATATTTTAACATTATTAGGGCACATTTTCAACAAGAAGTCAAATACAGGGTTCAAATGCAAAAGCATATCTTGCATAAGTTCTTAAAACGACAATACTCTCCTCATTTACCCTAATCTCTATGTTTTATGGTTTTCGAGATCCCAATGATTAAAATGAAAAAAAACTCACCTTGTATATTTAAAATAAAATTATGTTTTGGTTATTATAACTTTTTAATGCAATTGGTAAATCTAGCAGTGTTATTTATACAAAAAAGCCGTGGTTTATTGGTGGTTTAATCTTAGTAACCTTGGTAACACTAAAACATCACCACACTACCGCTAAAACACGGTTTAAATTTTTATGAATAACGCTGCAAGATTTTCATTTATAAATTATCAATTTCTATTGTTTAATATCTTAAAATGATTAACACAATTTTATGCAAATTGCATTAAATTTCATGAAGATTGACAAGTTATTGAAAATCAATAAAACCTGGATTTTCGTTCCAAAAGCTGCTCGTTTTTCTCAATGACAAATTTCGTCACCAAAAATCAGACCACTCGTAATAACACTCTTATATTCATCGACACTTAATAATATGTTTAAAATTCAGTATTGCAATGTACCTACAATTAAACTATGTTGCATTTTTATTTCTAACTAAGAAGGCTGTGGTTTGATTTTATAAAGTTTTACACATGAGCACCAACAAAAATGATCTGACAATGAAAAAATTATTACATGTCAGATTTCTAACAACGTTGCCTAATTCATTGAAGCAATAATTTAATCATTTTAATATATAAATTAGGCAACGTTGTTAGAAATCTGACATTTAATATTTTTTTCACTGTCAGATAATTTTTGTTGGTGCTCATGAATAAAACTTAATAAAATGAAACACAGCCTTCTTAGTTAAAAATAAAAATGGAACATAGTTTAATTGTAGGTAAATTTGATGTAAATACAGAATTTTAAACATTTTTTAAAGTATTGATGAATAGTGTTAAAACGAGTGGTCTGATTTTTGTCAATGAAATTTGTCATTGAGAAAAACGAGCAGCTTTTGGAACGAAAATCCAGGATTTATTGATATTCAAAAACTTGGCAATCTTTTTGAAATTTAGTGCAATTTTCATAAAATTGTGTCAATCATTTTAAGATATTAAATAATAGAAATTGATAATTTATAAATAAGAATCTAGCAGTGTTATTCATAAAAATTGAAAACCGTGGTTCATTCAAGTGTACTAGTTTAAAGTAAACCAAGCATCAACTACATTTTATAGGTATTATGATTTTACTGATTTGCTTTTATTAAATAAAAATTGCAAATAAATTCTGTACTCAATAGATACTCAATTTGACGGTAAAATTACCCACTGTCATAAAATATTACCTATTTTTTCAAGTCTAGTGACTTTTTGCATTGGCCAACAATACTGTCACCCTAACAGAGGGTGGAGCTTGTGAAATATTAACAGTTATAGAAAAAAAACAAATAATGCTATTTCACATCGACATTTATTTCTTTATTTCGCTAAATGTACATTTCAACCACTACGTGGTCATCTTCAGTGGACATTTGTACTGAGGAGAAAACAAGACAAAACACATTATATAACCTTCGTTCAACAATACAAATTTAAATCCTAAGCAATACATATTTAAATCCTAAGAAATACAAATTAAAAACTACCTAATGGCCTCTATTACGTTGAAATGTACATTTAGCGAAATAAATATCGTTGTGAAAAAGGATAATTTGTTATTTTTCTTTAACATAAGTTTCAATTAAAACTATTTGTTTTGTTTGTAAGGAGAATAAAGAAAATATTATTGGCGAAATTTCAGATATTTGTTAAAATAATCTGAAAAACTAATAATGGGTCGGATAAAATCCTTTTCCGGTACGTAGTTTGAGGACCCCTGTATTAGAGAGTTATATTTTATACAGGCATCCACATTTCGATCCATATTTAATACAAACTAGACCAAAATAAATCAATTTTCCTCCTACAACGCGAATTTCTTCAAATATGTGAGATTAGAGCTCGCATTGTACTGAAATATATCAGGAACAATTAAAACCTAATGAATATCATTACGATGATAATTACAGCACGATGTTAAAAACGGGTTTCAATTTAGGAACAAAGATCGTTATGTACACCAATTACACGAGTAGACAATTATTTCGTAGAGTATGTTTGTGCAAGGATGTATTATTAAAGAGCTACAATTGTATAATTTTGTAATAACACCCAAGTAGTGTGTTGGGTTGGGTTATTTTAGCGTGCAGTGCAACAGTTTAAATGACTTTAGAAATGACTAATCAACATTGTTAGTCGAAACGAGTGGATTTGGTAGAGTTATATTTGCTTTGGTTAAAGTATTGATCTTTCAGGATTTTATTCCGTTATTAAATCGCAATACGCTTTTGTCCCGTTTTATGGTCACTTTAATACGATTCAAAAGTCCCTCGCCGTACGTGTGTTTGCCTGTGGTGGTGCAAGAGAACGGTCGAGTCCAGACGAAATGTGTTTACGGCCGGTGGTTAGTGGAATGAGACATCCGCTCATGAATGATAGTGAAATACAACTCGTATAAGAAAATGGTTATGGCAGCCACCCCTGGTGTTATTTGATCTTATCTCGCGCGATGTGTATAACATATTTTAGGAATTTATATCTTTCTAGTTTCGACCACTGTCCGAGCTTCCAGCTGTTCGCCTCCAATATAACTTTTATTATTATCCTTGTTGATTCTGAATACATTATCTGAACGTGGCAGAGACGTATAAAAATATATTAGTTTTTTTTTCGCCCTCGCGCGTCCTGGCGGCCCCCCTTTAGCTCCCCTGCCACCCCGGCGTATAAATTCGGGGAATTAAGATGGGAAGCGGCGGGAAGAAGGAATCTGCGCAGATTGGATGGGCCGGCCTGGATAAATTCGAGGGGGATGATAAAGGGAACAACGTGATAAATATTTGGCAATAAGTGGTGGAGCGACGTGGCAAGCTGGCAGTGAGAATCTGTCGCAACCTCATCCAGCCAACCATGTAATTGGATGGAGTGTAGCCGTATCGACATCCTTCCTCGGAACGGCCAGGACAAAGATCGACGCGCTTCCTCTGTTTTTACATACAAACTCGAACCCAATTACATTTACATCAGGGGACCGTCCGGACGGCAAAAACCATACACCGGAATTGATCTCCCCCGAACGGAATTTTAAAGATGCCAATCCACATGAAATACCTCTATGCTTAATCGACTTTAACGCCCATACTAAAGCCCGACGTGGATACACAGAATTAAAGCAATTACCGATTTTATTAATGCATTTTTAATGATCCGCGTCCTAATTATTGCCCGTAATAATATTGAAATTTGTTACATATGATTTAATTAATTTTTAATTGCTTTATCCCAGAAAGCCTGTTATTATGCGCTTTAATTACTATTATTAATGCTTTCCTAAATTATTTGCCGGACACTCCGAGCACAAGAGGAGAAAACTGTTTGTTACGGAGCGGATTAATGTCGTGCTCCTAATTTTCTTGTCTCGCACCGCAGCACCCTTCAATTAATTTCATTTGTTTTCGAAACTAATGAGCAAACGCGTTTCAGTACTCTTTCAAACCACAACATAATATTTCATCACAGTAAAAAACTAATAAATACATGTTTCAGCACAATTAAATTAAATATCTCAACTACACCTGAATTTCTGCACTGCAACATAATTAAAGACAAATATTATTTATTTACAAAAACGTAATATTAATCGTCGCTACTTTTTCACACAAATAGATAGAAACTCGAAATGAAAACTATTTTTTTCTTCAAACGTCACAAACGTGACACTTTATGTCCTGGATACGCAAATTTAAAGAGTTTACTTTGTCTGCCGGCGGAGAAAAAGTAAAAAATACTGATAACTATAGTTTTATTTAGGATTTTCTTTATTACAAAAACTAACACTAAATGTACAGCTAGTGAAAGTAAAAAAATACTCATAAGTATAGTTTTATTTGTGATTTTCTCTATTACAAAAATTTACACTAAATGTACAGTTTGTTTTAGTGGTGCTCTGAAAATTAAACCCACTACTGCCAGCAACACCTGCTACAAATTTAGTGTTATTAATATTGGATCCATTTGCTATTTCACGATGAGTCTCAAGTTCATTCATAGTTTCAATGAAGTTGTTAGGCTCCAGAATTTTCATTGCAATATCTTTCTTATTTGTTAAAGATTCCTCGATGTACCCTTCAGCCACATTACTAGATTTCTATCCACAATGGCGTTTCAAACAGGTAATGTCAGCGCCTCCGTCTACCAGTAATGTCGCCGAAGTTCGTCGAAGGCGACTTTAAATAAGATGCTACCTCTTTGGCTGCTTATCTAATTTTATGAATTCCCATTACTATTCGATGGCAGACTCCATTATGATATCTTAGGAAAAATCTCTGCTCTTCCATTCCAGCGGGTCTAAGTGAAGCATATTTTCTGTATATATTTATATATACATCACCAATGACCTTAAATGATCGTTTCTTGGCAGTTTTACTATCAGGGATTTTTATTAGCAGAGTCGATCCTAAGTCTTCAATATCGTGAACTTTCATTTTTACCAGCTCATCACACCGACAGGCACCAGATATCCCAAATATCAAAATAACCTACAAAAAAAAACTTTTATCCCCAAATATTTTCCATCTGGGGCTTCAGACAGGAAATTATCAATTTCTTCTTTAGTTAGGACTTTTGCCTTTTTTTGGTATGTAGCCTTCATTTTGTTTCTTCAAGAATGCACGAAGATGTAAATATTTACTAATATCCACTTCATGTTTAATACTCAATAATATCCATAACATAGAGTATTGTGACCACATAGACGAACATTTCATGTTGTTCTTCTGCTTCAGTTCGGTAAAATAAGCTATCAACACATTTTGCGAGTAATTGTCCACGTTCTTCTCCAAGCACCATTTAATGAATCTTCAGTATGCAACCTCATAAATACTCACCGATTTTGTAGGCAGCGTTTGGTTCGTGGGGTGTGCACTCCATAATAATACAGTTTCGAACAACTAAAAACTGTAAATGACAATTTCTAATTGTTCTGTTTATTACAAATTATAATTATAATATATATACCGGGCTTTTTTTCCTTATTACACATATGATGGACAATGCATAACTGGTTGCCTGCATCTACCCGCAAGGAATTTCCTATGTGTAATTCTAAAAAAAAAAAAAACAACTCATTAGCGGGTCGGTGCAAGCAACCTGTCAATTTTGGCATATGTTACACATAGAGGTTATGTTTTTATTCAAGGCAATACACGACAGGGTTTTTGAAGACACGCAGAGTATTCGTAATGTATTGTGGATTTATGCCATTACATGCAGTACGTATACGGCCTTTCAATTCATCTACGTTATGTATTTGTACGTAATTAAAAATTTTACTTTTCAGGTAACCCCAAAGAAAATAATCATTTGTTGACATATCAGCTGATCTTGATACATTACGAATACTCTCGTGTATTGTCTTGAATAAAAACATAACCTCTATGTGTAACATATGCCAAAATTGACAGGTTGCTTGCACCGACGCCGCAAATGAGTTAACTATTTTTTTTTTAGAATTACACATAGGAAATTCCTTGCGGGCAGATGCAGGCAACCAGTTATACAATGTCAATCATATGTGTAAAAACGAAAAAAAAGCCCGGTATATATATATACAGGGTGAGTTTTTCGGATGTTTAGTATGGGGATCTCGGAGACTAGCGGAGATAGAGGGACGTTTAAATGGGGAAAGAATTGCAGTTTTACGAGCTCAATTTCATGAGCTTTTTGTTTTTTTCGAAAAATTGCATGGCTAACTAGATATCTCGAAAAAATATATTTTCTATTATTTTGTTTGGTGCCTATGGATCTGTTATTATTGACTTTAGAAAAAATGTGTAAAGGAAAAAGGTGTACGTAATTATTAGTGATGGGCGAATAGTAACTATTCGTTACATAAGTATTCGTTACATTCAAGTATTCGAAGTAACGAGTACCGGAATATATAAATACTCGTTACTCGTTACTATTCGATTGGTCGCGAGTACCGGCCCAGCCGCACAGTCCCGCATAGTGCGAAAATCCGAACGAAAGATAATACTCGTTACTCGTTACTATAGAGAACAGCCGAACCAAGTATTGCTTACCGGGCAATTTTATAAGTTTTCTTTACATTACATTTATGTTGCTCTGGTTTCGTGACTTTTTATAATGTCATCTAGAAAACGAAGTAGTTTATGGTTGCATTTTAGTGCAATTAATAACGAAAATAAATATTGGTTTCTCATATATATGCAATACAAAAATTTGTAGTACGATTGTAGTTATAATAGTGTAAGTTATTATAAATGTTCATATTTAAATAAATATTTTAATTTCAGAACCCTTTTTAATATATTTAATATATTACTATGTCTAATATATAGACATATATAGATCCACGTTCCAATAGAGACGTATGGCCGTCTCAGGTCTCGCTTATTCGTTGATTGCAATGAATTCTCGTAGATCCGCTCGCAGACCCGCACATTGCGCCGCTCGGTAGTCGGTACAATACCGCACATCGTTACTTACTAACTGGATCCGATACGCGATCGGTTCTTACCAAGTACCGAGTAACGAATACTGAGTAACGAGTATTTGTACCGAAAGGAACGATTCGCACGCTCCCAAACCCGCACACTGCGCAACTCGGTAGTCGGTACAATACCGCACATCGTTACTAACTAGATCCGATACGCGATCGGTTCTTACCAAGTACCGAGTCACGAATACTGAGTAACGAGTATTCGTACTGAAAGTAACGATTCGTTACGAGTATCCAAAAGTAACGATTTCGCCCATCTCTAGTAATTATGTTCTTAAAGATGCAGTCTAACCGATTATTTTATTTAAGCTATAATTTTTGAGTTATGACACAAAGTTGAGTTTTTTCTAATGGAAACCATAATTGGCCATGACTTTATAAAAAATGCCCCTTTTCAACTATTCTAATGATATACCACTTGATATAGTTATTTTTATAAATAATTAAATTATGGTAATTTTTGAGTTTTCATTTCCGAACTATTCAAGAAGTACGCTATGGAAACAATTGATAGATGCGCAGCGCGTTAAATAATAAAATTCAAGTTCGTTATTAAAATTTTTCTTTTCATTTCGAAATTATAAACATTATTATTTTAGTGTAAAATGTTTATTCCGTTGAAGTTACAATTTTATATAAAAATAATTTCTGATAAAACAAAACTACATAAGTACAAAACTACTAAACAGGGAATGACAGGCGATAAATTGAGAAACAATACAAGCACATTTGAACGTAACTAAAGTAGTACCAAAACAACATAATTAAAGTTAGAAAAGTATTTAAGACTAAATATGTTCAAAAGGTTTACCATTATGATTAATGCACACCTTTTTAAAACAGAATTTGTTGGTTTTCTAACGGAGCGTCCATCAGTATTAGCAAAAACTTGTAGTACACCTTCTCTAAGGTCATCTACTGTGACGTACGTAGTTTGATACACCCTATCTTTTACCATTCCCCATATATAAAAATCTAAAACAGGTAGATCGGGAGATCGGCCACCTCGATAATTGTCGTTTGTATCTATCAATTGTTTCTACAACTTCGAATAGTTCGAAACGGAATAGAAAATAAAGGCCATAATTTAATTATTTATAAAAATAACTATGTAATATGGTATATCATTAGAATCGTTGAAAAGAGGCCTATTTTATAAAGTCATGGCCGACTATGGTTTCCATTAGAAAAAACACAAGTTTGTGTCATAACTCAAAAATTAAAGCTTAAATAAAATAATCGGTTAGACTGTATTATTAAGCACATAATTACCTATAACTTTTTCTTTTACACATTTTTTTATAAGTCAATAATAACAGAGCCATAGGCACAAAACAAAATAACAGCAAATATATTTTTTCGAGATATCTAGTTAGCTATGCAATTTTTCCAAAAAACAAAAACCTCATGAAATTGAGCTTGTAAAACTGCAATTCTCTCCCCATTTAATCGTCCCTCTATCTTCGCTAGTTTCCGAGATCCCCATACTAAACATCCGAAAAAACTCACCCTGTATATATATATATATATATATATATATATATATATATATATATATTTACGTTTTAGCAAACTATTTCAGAACAGTTTCAGCCCCTCACATGAAAGACTAGTACAACATACATTTCCCAACTAAAGTACAACTAAAGTACAATGAACTAAAGTTCAACAACTAAAGTAGTAATGAAGAACCACAAAACGTAACAGAAGACGAATACTACGTCGTACTAAATAACAAAAAAAAAAATGATAATGCATATTTTAATGAGTAAATGGTAATTAATTATAATTGGCATCAAACTGAAGTACACATTTGATCTTACTCAATAAAATATGCGCTTGACGGATTTTTCCAGGATCACCTTAAATTGCAGCACTTAGAATACTCTGAACTCCAGAATATTCTGAAAGTGCTAAAGTGAAGCTCCAGAATATTCTGAAAGTGCTACACGTTATAGGTACTGTCTGTGAACGGAAGGCCTGATTCACAATACACTTGAATTGATGAATACTAAAATACCTCTTGGTTTGTAATGACTCTTCTGATGTTGAACTGTTGGTGTGAATAAAGCCGCCCAATTCACTGATGCCGTTATCTTTTTATTTTATACATGAGAGATCTCGCCATCAGCCCTATTTTACTCATGTGAATCTATAAGATAAGAGAGTTTTGTTCGATACCTCTTCGTAAAGCGGGTTTGCATCTTAGATACCAATGGGAGAAGGTTTATCTTTCGTTCACTTCTATCTAAAATTACAAACGGTATCTCCCTAATATAAATCAAATGGTCGCAAAGATCTCTTACTGTGAAAACAAATGAAACACAATATTAACAAGTTCCAGAGTAGAAAACCAGTGAGTAAAAGACAGTGAGCGAAATTCGATGAGCACCTAAATAGATTGACTTTCGCTCATCGAAATTCGCTCACTGTCTTTTACTCACTGGTTTTCTACTCTGGAACTTGTTAATTTTGTGTTTCATTTGTTTTCACAATAACAAATCTTTGCGAGTATTTAATTTATAAATATTATGTAACTGTTGACTGCAAAGTTACCCACTCTCCAAAGAGGTATCGAACAAAACCGAATACAGTACTCAAGAGTAAGGCCACTTTCGTTCGCTTGTATTGCACTGTTCACTCACTTTCGCCTCGTGGATGAACACGCAATTCGCGTGAACGAAAGCTGTAAGTAACTATTGTTTGCACTTGCAAAAAACAAGTACTACTGGAGAGTAATGTGTAGTACTTGCAAAAAACAAATACTATACATTACAATTTAAGAAAGTAAATATGCTATTGTTTGTACCTGCAGTTAACAAGTACTATACATTACAGTTTAAGAGAGTTTAAGAGTTTTTATAGTACCTGAAAGATAAAATGCTATTGTTCGTACATGTAACAAACACTACAAACACACTGTACTGAATACATAATACTTGCAACAAACAAGTCCTACATATTCAAATTTAAGAGAACCTGTTTAGAGAAACCCAATATAGGCGCAGTTTATATAGTTCCTGAAGGAGAAAATGGTAATGTTCGTACTTGCAACAAACAAACATACGAAGTATACAGCAAGCAACCAGCAAATACTGCATACCTGTATACTGTGGGCGTGACGGCGAGGAAGTGCAGAAAAATTGTACTCACTTTGATACGTCTTGGAGCTCATCTCAAAAAAAGACCTACCTTAAAATTGACTTTTAAAGTTGTATTGGCGAAGATCCAGTACCCTGCAACTCCGAACTCCGAAAACAAATCGGAGTTCGAAATTTTACGGTGTGGCGCGGGTGAGGAAAGCACGAAACAAACGCATCAATCCTCCGGCGCCACCATACCCGAACTTTCGACACTACTACGCACTGGCTTTAAAAGGACATTTATCGTCAGAAGGTAATCTGAACTGCTCAAGATACTTTCACTAATTATTTATTGAAGACAAGACAAAGAAAACACTAAAAATTATACGTTTGACTTGGGAAGGTAATCCCAAAGTATAATCGCGAATTTTAAACTCACCGGAAGTGTAATTACAAATTAGTAAATACAATGCACGCACACGCAGGCACCCACTCAATATATACTCAAGGTGCAATAGAGAACTATGAGTGCGGGCTCAACAAGAACTCTGAACAAGGAGCAATCAATCACGATCTGCAATATTGTACCAAACACTAATGAGGTGTCATACACACCATATTCATATACACCACACTTCAACCAAACCAAGGTTGGCCCAGAAGTGGGCTAAACACAAATACAAGATCATCTCAGATGATTCACTTTGGGAAGTTCTAGGTGCCCTGAAAGATCGAGGAGAAACTTGAAATACGTAAAATTAATACGTTGATTTCTGGTGAAAAGGTTTAGAAGATTACATGCAATAAAGTCAATACTTCCATAATCATCGCGTAAATGAATAGCCATTTGATTAAATTGATATTTAAATTATTAAAAATTGACAAAAAAACTTGTCATACCATTAAAAAAAGAAGAATTATCACGTTTCGAAGCGTACCTGTAAATTATTGAACTTTTGAAATGGTACTAGTAAAATATCAACACACACGAATTATTGCAATGATAGAGCCATGCTTCGGCTACAATATGAAAAAAGGTTTAAGATTCTATTTCATTCATAAGAGAAACTATGAATATCTGTACAATTGTCTATTTGAAGCAAAAATTTCGGAAATTATTTTTTTTTTCCAAAAACTACTAAAGATAAAAGCTTTATAGACTTAATAAAATATGTTCAGAATTGAACGTACAATCTGAATATATAAACATATACAGGATGTTCCATTTAAAATAACAAAGTAGACTTCCGGTAGAAGCGGAAGTGATAGAAACATGGACGTATTTTAGTTTTGGAGATCACGACGAACTATGTTTGTGTGAATTTTTTCAAATTTTTATTTCGTCAGGAACTCCATAAACTTTTAAACAACATGGGACTTAAATGGGACACCATGTATTAGTTGCACGTATAATTCTTGAATAGCACCTTTTACTGGTATGTTAATTATAAACATGTTACTTTAATGTGACTGCACATCAGTATCAGTGCCATTGTAAGATTATATTTAATCATAAAATATCATTGTGCGAAATGTAAGCACAAAACGTCTGTAACTAAGGGTATACCATAAGTGCAAAAACTTACGTTTGAGGCTCTCTTCCTGCAGAAGAAGCATGCATTCTATTGTACTTGCTTGTTGCTTGTACTGGCTTACATTGTATGCAGGTATCTTCTCATCTTCCAGCACTGCTGGAACTTACAAGTGTGCAAGTTTGAATGATGGCCTAACAGCGATCTAAAAACACAGTCCTAAAGTTAAATCTGTACGATCTTTATGTGTATTTGGACACAATAAATTATGACATTGTGTGCCACCATTGGTATATTCATTGGTCTGAACATGCAAATACATGTTAATATCTATCTGCATGTTTAAATCGCAATTCGCATTAGTTGAATTGCACATTGCGTTATATTGAGGTACCTGTATGAAGCGCAGCTCAGAACCGGGCGCATATGCGCTGCACGGCAAGGCACTGACTCGCCCAGTCCAACTCCTACCCGGCCCTCAACGTTTGTGGTAAACTCCACGGCGCCAATTACCAGAGTTCCACACGTTCTCCAAGCCTTAACCACGTCTCATGTGGACGTCCTCCTCGTCCCGTGCAATATGTCGGCCGTGCAGTTCTTCGGCCCTCCAGTTCTTCGGGTCCGCCTAAGAGCGATCTGCAGAGCGACCGGACGTGGAAACGCCATGATCATTTCTGCACAGGGAAGCTGTGCGAAACCCCTCTCCAGGTGACGTGGAAGCGTCGCTGAGCCAGGATGGGGCTGACCGATGAAGTGAGATGAACTGGCGCAGATGCTCACGAAGAAGACGGAAGCAATTACTTCCCGGCAATCCTTTACATCGCTGTGACCTACTTTGAAAAATAGAATTAATTTATACGGAGATAAGAAAAGAGTTGCAAGCCCAAAAATTGTATTATTTGGTTAATTATAATGCAGCAATATATTTAAGGCGCATGCAAATAATTTTCACATAATGCAATGAATTGACTTCACTTTTAAGACCAACATGCTATTTGGCTGATTTATATACATTTAACGTGACAACTGAACCTCAATAACAACACGGTGGTAAATCGCACGTAGAATTTAGCCCTGGCAATGACACCGACAATGTCTCAAAATCAAAACCGTGACAAAAAGGCGTCCGTTAAATAAGCAAATTACAAATAATAATAATATTAGCCCTTCAGTGATTAGGAGATAGTAACAGAATCAAACAGTTGTTAGCCATATCAAATAAAAACAGCCCTGGCAGTGATACTGACGATACAAAAGACAATGGCAACAACGATAATAACTAATGACAATAACACTATGACACTATGACATTGACTCAATCACAAACCATGACAACAAGAAACGAACAATTTAATTAGCCAAAGCCGAATAAAAGGGCAGTCGTTAAATAACCGAATAACAAATAACAATAACAATATTAGACCTGCACTGATTAGGATGTCGTGAACGAAACACACAGTGGTTAGCCATAGCAAACAGTAATAGCAACTAAGGACAACGACACAGACACTGACTCAAAATTAAAACAATAACTACACATATAACTTTATGTACTCTATTTTGTAAATATAAAAACGTTCGACACTTTATGTTCAATATAGAGGGTGTTGAAAAAGATGAATACACTAGGAAAATTTAGAAGTAAAACGGTTTCGTGAAAAATGTTTCAGACAAAAGTTGTAGGGCTTGAAAATAAACACTTTAATTAGCCAGAGCAGCATAAAATGGCACCCTACCAGAGGGCCCTAAATTATAAATAACATTAATGATATTAGTTCTCCAGTGATATAACTTACGATAATTACAATGACAATAATAACTAATGACAACGACACAGACACTGACTCAAAATTAAAGCAATGACTACACGAAACAACCACTTTAATTAGCCATAGCATATAAAATTGAGAAATAAGCAAATAAGGACAAACATACGGAAATATGCACAAAAAATGCAATAAAGCAATTATAAGCTTAAAAAGTGAAAATATGCATAAAAGTACAAAAAAAAAATTGTCACGTTACTTCATTTGCTGAAATTCGTATAGATAGGAGGTCATTTCTGCCTGCTATTAAAACTGATGTATAGCATAATACCTAGAAATCCGCGCCTTGGTAATCACAGAGTATTCCAAGTTTGAGGTGAGTAGAGTTATCAGATTTCTGCAAGCCGAAGAAGTTAATCAGAGCGAAATTCATAGCAAATTAAAGGTCGTGTATGGCCCGAACGTTTAAGCGGAAAATAAGTCATCATTTGGTGCAATCAAGTAAAAATGAACGAATCGAGCTCAATGATGATCCATAAAATCTTCTTATGAATGAACGTTTTGGATCATCAAATAACAACATAAATATTATTCATTATTTTAATTTTTCGTAGCTGCACGTGCTGGGTGAGTAAAAATGTGTATGTGAAATAATGTGTTATATGTTTATAATTAATTATAATGGAATTTATTGGCGCATAATTATTTCGTTATTTATATTTATTACCCCAATTAAACAGTTATACGCGTGAGTGGTAACGACATAAACAATATAAACAAATTAATTTAATAAAATTAATGACGAGCTTTATAGGAGTCGCGAGGTTTCTGGGGTCCATTCACGCCGGACTGACTGAGAGAGTGTAAACTGGAAGGCTACCGGTTTACAGACGAAACGGCCATAATTCACGAGAAGCGTAGCCGTGAAGATGCCCTTTTATGAATTACTTTATATTCGGTCTTCGCTGTGAATGTGCCACCGAAACTGGTCGACCCCCGTTTGAGGATTTATCTCCCGATCTTTATCAACGTACGTCGCGGACATTCCTTTTCTCCTGGTTCGGTTCCTCCATATCTTCAGTTAATTGATCGCGTCCTCAATGCGTGGACGCCCTCCCCGTCGCAGATTAGGCCATGCTGCGAAACAGTTTTAGTGCCACGATAAACATACTTTATTCGGCTTAATTGCGAGCCCCGAATAAAGCTCTGGGCGCATCGGATAAGCGGCGGAATAAGGGAGTGAATTTGTATAATGCCGTATCGGATGCCATTTCAAGTGAGGAGTCTTATCTACCAAGCAATCCTTCTAGACAACAAACTTTGTCGCCATCTATTTCGTCTCGGGATAAGAGAGGCGCTCTCGCTCCGACCTGGTGGCGGGCATGGGGGCGACGGAGACGGCGCCATCCTGCACCGCCTCCACTCCCACGACATCAGTAGAGCAGTATTGTGCTAATGTGACACTCGCCTCATCGCTTCTACACTTGGCCGCCTCTCGTTTCCATTTTCCAAGGTTTTCCTCCGCTACCGCCCGTGAACGCATATTTCACGCTCAAATGTGCTCCCAGGCAATTTGAAGATTATTCAACACAAAGTACATTTTTATGGGGAGCATAAAGCGTCAGGTTATTTCTTATTTATGCGCAGACTTACAAAAAAGGTGTAAAATAATGCGCGCCCGCTTTTGGGCGCGTATTTCACGTCCGCGACGCCGCCTATTTTCCGTCCCCGTTTCGCCATCTGAATTCTTCATCACTCTTCACAATTCACCATTTCCACCAAACATTAGATTATGCAATTTATTGTATCTTAGACTACAAACTACCTAACATGATGCACTTAACACATACATAATACATAACTCATACATGCAGGGTATCCCGAACTCGACAAACTTAGACTAAGGGTGTATTCCTTAGAAAATTTCAATTCCAAAATACCTTGTCCAAAACTCAATGTTAAAGGCGTTTCACTTTTCAGAAAATCAACTATTGGTAAGCCAATATTTTCAGTGATTGTAGCAATTGTATTTATTTTGTCGTAAAGATGGACGAAATTAGGCGAAAGAATGAATGAGAATTTTGGGCAGAACCAAAAACTATTCTATGGAACACTAAAGCAACTAAAACAAGAAAAGAACACAACATGATGAACATAAAAGATACAATTGGAACAATTATCACGAATGAAGACAAGATGATGGAAATATGGAGACAATATTTCAAAGAATTAACCTAACAGGATGAAGAAGATAGCATAACACAAGAATGGGAGGAAAAGTCGCAAGAAAGGCAGGAGAAAAAAATTGAGCAAATTAAAAAAAAAAGGAATACAAGAAATAAAAAAACCAAGAAACTTCAAAGCACCAGGAACAGACGATATAACCCCGGAGAAGATGAAACACATGTGAAAAGAGGGCATAACACAAAAAAGGAAACAAATAAATGACATAATAAGGAGCGGGGAAACACCAAGAGAATGGAATAAAGAAATAATTCTACCACTACATAAGAATTCGGATAAAGGAATATGCGAAAATTACAGAGGAATCACACTAACAAGTATACCAAGTAAGATAATGACCAGGGTACTAGAAAAAAGGATGCGAAACATACTAGAAACAATAATAGAGGACAGCCAGTGCGGATTCAGGCGAGGGAGAAGTACGCAAAACCAAATCTTCATACTCAGACAACTAAGCGAGAAACTACTTAAGATGGACAGAGAAATGCACATATGCTTTGTAGATCTCAAAAAGGCATTCGACATAATAAGGACGGAGGACATATGGAATGAACTAGCAGAAAGAGGAATAGAGGAGGAAATAATAAATGTAATAAAATACGTGTACAGAGAAGACAAAAATATCGTGAGAACAACCAATGAGGAATCAAAAGAAATCGAAACCAAAAAGGAGTAAAACAAGGATGCGTGCTAAGCGCTTTGCTTTTCATAATTGTATCGGATAAGGCGATGAAGAAAGCAAAGCAAAAAATAAAAACGTTAAAAAATGGATATTGGAAAATTGATATCACAAAAATAGCAGAATTACTCTTCGCGGATGATATGGCAATAATTGCAGAAACAGAGGAAGAACTGCAACACACCGTGGAAATAATTGAGAAAAATATTAAGAAAATAAACATGGAAATAAATTACGAAAAGACAAAAACCATGATAATTGAGAAAGAGAAATAGTAACACGAAATAAAATAGAACAAATGGAACAATAGGTACATATATTTAGGAACAATCATACAGAGTAATGGTAAATTAGATAATGAAATAGGATAAAATAGGAAAAACAGCAAAACTATATAACATGTTAAAAAACGCCTTTTTTGCAAGAAGGAGATATCAAAAGACACAAAACAAAAATGGCCAAAAACGTAATTAGATAAACGCTAACTTACGAGGTGTGGCAGTTAAGTTCCGAGACTGTTGCTATAACATCTTTATATCGCAATTTTTTACAATTTTTAATGTTTCCCCTTCAATATACTCCACTTCCGCATCCCTACACCTCTCCATGCGAATCTTCCACTTCATGTGAACTATACCCCGTATATCGAAGAAATCAATTAACATCGCTTTAAATTTGGACTTGCTCATCCTCGCTTTTTTGACTCTCGGAGAGTTTGGAGTCTTCCACTGCATGGATTGCCGCTTGGTTTCAGGATCATATTGAAAAAGCCATGTTTCGTCACAAGTTATAACTCTTGACAAGAAGTCTGAGTCCTTTTCAATGCATTCCAGGGTGTCAGAACAAATGTCTAGACGATGCATTTTCTGTTCCACCGTTAGGAGTCTGGGCACAAGTTTAGCACACACTTTCCTCATGTTTAGTTCCTCGTGCAAAATTTGTCTCACAGTTTCTTTGATAATGTCCACATATTCAGCAATGGCCCTAATACTTAATCGACGTCTTTTCGAACCATCTGGGTTACTTTTTGAATGCTCAAGTCACTTTTTGAAGTCACAGGCTGCCCGGGGCACTCGTCATCTTCAACATTCTCCCTCCCCTCCTGAAAACGTTTGTACCACTCAAAAACTCTGGCATGGGAAAGGCAATCATCCCCGTAAACACTCTGCAAAGTTACATAGCTTTCGGTAGCGGACTTCCCGAGTTTGAACAAAAACTTTAAATTCACTCTTTGCTCAATTTTTGTATCCAACATTTTTTCGGCGCGATCAGTTTTTTCACCTCCGTTATTTGACGATTACAACGAGACTATTTGTTGCAGCTGCTTGAAATTTTTACCCAAGGTCAAGGGATATGTACAGATCTAAACCACGCCCATTTCATTCTTCTCGCTACGCAGGTGTTCGTTAAAAAAAATCAGTCTCGGAACTTAATTGCCACACCTCGTATAGCAGCGAAACATGAGCGATGACAGGAAAACTAATAAAAAGAAGAAATGCCATGGAGTTGAGATTCCTACGAAAAATAGAAAACAAAACAAGAAGAGACAGGATAAGGAACGAGACGCACATGAAAAACTTAAAAATGAAACCAATACAGGAAAAAATAATAGAAGGCCAAATGAGGTGTACACATGAGACGAATCAGAGAAGAAAGAAACACTAAGAAAATATACGAGACAACAGCAACAGGAAAACAACAGAGAGGAAGACCGAGAAAAAAGTGGAACAGCGCATTAAAAGAAGAGGCAACAAGAAAAGGGAACACATGTTTGTGAACATGAATACATTAAATATTGTAACTTTTTTTATTGACTTGTCATATCTAATTATTGGCCTTACGTGACTAATAAATTATGTTTATGTTTATGTTTATGTTTATGGGAAGAAATAAACGAATTAACTATAGATAGGGCCAAGTGGAGATACTATTTTAAAAATTAGAAATGCCTTATACCCAAAGGTAGATAAGCAAAGGAATAATAAATAAATAAATAAATAAGGATAGTTTTGATCCGTAAACATAATTTGTCAATAATCATACGTTAGTAGAGGTCAAGTAAAATTATTTTTCATTGTATTAAAGAAAAATTGCTCCCATCAATCAAAATAGTGCCCTACCAAGACTTGCCTTTCTGAAAAGTCAATAGCTTATACTTCCTTTAATTTTGAGTTTTGCAAATATATGAATAATCCATTTTCGACTTGAAATTACCTAAGGAACAGATCCTTAGTTTATGACTGTGGAGTCGCGGGACACCATGAGGAACATATAACTAGAAGCAGAAAATATCAGAAAAAGAAATATAGATTAGCAACTAGGAACCTAGCACTTAAAAATGCACAAAATCAACATAGAATAGTAATTACAGAGTTTTCCGATTGCTTTTGACCATGTACAGTTATGCTCACAGAAATCTAGTACAGAAATATTTGTTTGGTGTAATTTGTACCTACCTCTTAGATAAAGTGTTTAGATTCATACTGATTCAGTCAAATTGACATCTGTCAATACGTCAGGTAGCATTTTCGATTTATTTCAAAAATTTACGTAGTATAGCAAGAAAACTTAATAATATAGAAAAAATGCCCATTATAGCCAAGCTGGAAGAAGGAGGCACCAGCCGGCACGTGTCAGAAGAGATGCATATAAATAAATCCACGGTATTGAATGTAAAGAAAAGGTGGGGAAATAAAGGTAGTTTAGATAGAAAACGCGGAACTGGCTTTGTAAGAGTTACCATGCAGGATCAAGATAACAATTTAGTGGAATATTTGAAAGTGCATCCATTCGAATCTGCGTGAAAAGCTTTTCTGGAAACGCAGCTTCCATGTTCCTGACAAACGGCAAGTCGAAGAATAAAAGAGAGCGAATTAAGATGTCGTGTAGCAGCAATAAAAAATAATTTGTGTTAAGAAAGGAAGCAGGCAATATTATTATATGCCTTAAATCATAATCAGAAACGTAGATGAACTGTGGGGAATAATTGAAGAGACATGGGAAACGTTAATAGACCAGCCAGACTACTTTCGAAATCTTATATTGTCGATGCAGAGGAGATTAAGGGCTGCAATTGATGCAAATGGTGAAGCAAAAAGTATTAGCTGCGTTTATTTCTTTAATTTTATACTTAATTAAAAGCCAGTTGTACAACAAACAATTTTAGATAATTGTGTAACTAGATCTAAATTGTTTGTACTAGATTTATGTGAGCATGGCTGTACCTAGCAGTTGTGTTTCACCTTATCGTAAATGCTTTTCCCTCTTGACAACACTTGTCAATATTGGTTCAAATATATTTCCCATATGTCAAATTGTTTTCACTATTTATCAAATGCTTTTCCCTCTGGTTGAGATGGATTAAATATTAGATCATGGAAAAGCATTTGATAAATAGTGAAAACAATTTGACATATGGGGAATACATTTGATACAATATTGACAAGTGTTGACAACAGGGAAAACCATTTGAGATAAAGTGAAACACAACTGATACATGCTGAAAAGCAATGGGAAAATACATTTGAACCAATATTGACAAGTGTTGACAAGAGGAAATAGCATTTGAGATAAAGTGAAACACAACTGATACATGGTGAAAAGCAATCGAAAAAGTCTGTAAAAAAATGTAAAGACCGAGCATAGATAAAACTCCATGAACAAATAAATGAAAATATCTGGGATATCGGATATAATATTAGTCAGCTGAAATATTGTTCCCATCCCAAAGATAATAAACTGGCTACTAGATTAAGGAGAGGAAGAGATTGTGAAGGAAATCTCAATGAAGTGTTTGTGAAAGCTAGTAGAAGAACAAGAAAATCATCTGACATGGATGGAATGCCATAAAATTGTTTTCCCGGTACAAAATCCCTTTTGCATGAAAATTGTTAAGTGTACTCAATACTGCTCTGAAAGAAAAAAAGTATTTCCCGACTAGATGGAAAAAGAAAGACTGGTGTTGATAAAAAAAGTCTGAAAAGCCAGAAGATGGACCTGAATAGTGGGTAAATTAAATTTTTGAATTGGAAAGTAGAACACATGTAAGTGCAACATCACATTGAAATGTCTAATGCAATTATGATATTTAATTTTGATATTAATTGATATTAATATGATATTGATTATTAAATTAATCAAACCTTTATTTAAAAATAATCTCCGACTAAATAATCGTTCATAAGGAATATTAAATGCCTGTGACACGTAGGTACAAGCGGTTGCATTTAAGGTGTGTACACCACATTTCTTATTCAGCTCTCATTTTCACTATATTCAATGAAAACGTCAGTGTAAAATTTTGATGATGTGATGTGATGACATATGTTTGTTGTATTTTACTTCTAATATTTAATTTTCATTGATTGTAATTGGGTCATGTAACCCTCGGCGCTATCAATAATAGAGAATCATACCCTTTTATCATAGCTATTAAAAGATTCTATTCTAAATATTATTCATTATTTATAAGTTGTTTTTCTCCCGTGGGAGGAAAAGTAGAAGCCTAGTTTCGGCTATCTTTCAGCCATCCTCAGAAGTGTTAATTTTTTTGAGTCAAATATACCTGGTGTCCCATTTAACCTGACAAATCAAAATAACTCGAAGTTTCTATTCTAAATATTATTCATTATTTATATGGGGGAAAAGTTGTTTTCCTCCCGTGGGAGGAAAAGTAGAAGCCTAGTTTCGGCTATCTTTCAGCCATCTTTAGAAGTGTTAATTTTCTTGAGTTTAATATACCGGGTGTCCCATTTAACCTGACAAATCAAAATAACTCGAAAAAGGGCTACGCATTGTACGGATCGAACGCATACGTACGAAAAATTGTTTTAGACAACACATAAATGTTTCCAAATGGGACATCTTCCTGTAATAAAATAAGCCCTCCCCCTCTACCCCCAGTAGGTATTATTGGAGTACTTACTGGTAGTTTATATATTTAGATATAAAGATGTTTATTTGGTTTTTATTATTTTTATTATGTTTCTTCTCCTGACTAGTTTCGGCTATCTTTCAGCCATCTTCAGAAGTATTATTTTTTTGAGTACAATATACCGGGCGTCCCATTTAACCTGACAAATTAAAATAAATTGAAAAATACGCATCGTACGAAAAATTGTTTCAGACAACAAATAAATGTTTCCAAATGGTACATCTTCCTGTAATAAAATCAGCCTTCCCCCTCTACCCCCAGTAGGTGGGGTGGTGGGCAACTTTGAAATTTCAACTTGAAAACTATGTTTTTTTGAACAGATTCGGATTCTACGGAAAAAATGCATAAGTTTTGGTCAATATTTTTTTTCGAGATAGATAGCGTCAATTTATCGTAATCGCAAAAATATGATTATTCATAATTAACTCGTAACCGCTGACGTGGAGTTTGCAAGACAAATTGTCGCCGTACAGCAGTATTTTATTAACAGTTTTCCCGTAAACAACTTGCAGGAGAACTATATTTTTAAGATTTTTAAATTATTCAAAATAATACTAAACATTTGTAAAATGGTTTAAATGTATGTAGAAACATAAATAAATAACTTATTTGGCTGTAGAACGTAACAAAAGTAGTAGTTATAAATTAAGTTGCCCCCCACACCACCTACTGGGGGCAGAGGGGAAGGGCTGATTTTATTACAGGAAGATGTCCCATTTGGAAACATTTATGTGTTGTCTAAAACAATTTTCGTACGTATGCCTTCGATACGTACGATGCGTAGCCCTTTTTCGGGTTATTTTGATTTGTCAGGTTAAATGGGACACCCGGTATATTGAACTCAAAAAAATTAATACTTCTGAAGATGGCTGAGAGATATCCGAAACTAGTCAGGCGAAGAAAACATAATAAAAATAATAAAAACCAAGAAAACATCTTTATATCTAAATATATAAACTACCAGTAAGTACTCCAATAAAGAAACAAGAAAACTATAAAAAATATAATAATAACTGGTATCCAAAATAGAAGAAACTATAACAAAAATGTATTAATTACTATGTTTCTATCATTTCTAACCACTTTTCTATGTTGTAACAAATGTTGCTATTTATTTTGGCAAATTTTCCAATTTTTTGCAAGGTGAACTATTAAATGTTCTTCGGTATTGGTATTGGATTTAAGATTATCATAGTTTTCATAAAGTCGATATTAAATCCAGTACAGTTAAGTCCATTTTTTTTGCATGGTGAACTATGTTCTTCGATATTGGTAGTGGATTTAAGATTATCATATTTTTCATAAATCGGATATTAAAATTGACTTCTAGATTTTTTTTTATATTTCAGAAGATGCCCAGCTGCCTCACTATACCCTTTCAAGTTCAAATTGAGACCAATCAAGTTCAAATTGAGACCAATCAATTTAAAATTAAGGCCAATCAAGTTCAAATTGATGCAAATCAATTTCAAATTGAGACCAATCAATTTCGAATTGAGACTAAACAAAATCAAGCTGAAACTAAACAATACCAAGTTGTCATAATAAATTCTATTTGTTTACTCTCAACTTGATAATGTTTAGTGTCAACTTGATTTTGTTTAGTCTCTATTTGAAATTGATTGGTATCAATTTGAACTTGATTGGCTTTGAAATTGATTGGTCTCAATTTGAACTTGATTTGTCTCAATTTGAACTTGAAAAGGTATAGTACTTAGAAGCTTCTCGAATCCATAGAATGATTAAGTAGGAACATTACTACGTCTTGTGTTAATTTAAACAGTATTTAGTGGGTGGGTGGCCCAATATATTTATAAGAATATGTAACCTTTTTGTATGTATGCATTGAAATATTTCATCATAATGCAACTGCAAAGAAAAAAATACACTAACAATGATACATATTAAAATGTTTCAGAATTAAATAACTAAAGAAATAGGATGGCGATTTTTTCTCCGAACTATACGAAGTAATTAAATTAGACAATAGCGCTTTTTCTTGGTGACAAAATGTTTAGAAATTTGAATTCGTTTATGGTATATCACGACAAACTTAAAAGATATATCTTTCCTATCATTTGAGTTAAATATCTTCCCCTGAACATTTCTACGCCTTCTACATTTCAAGCTGCGATAAGATATATTTTTATTATTTGAATGTTTTTGTTAAAATCAAATTTCTAAATAATCAAAATTGAAAGCGAAATGCAAAAAATTCACATTTTAAATTATATACATACTTAGGACAACATATTTCTAACCATTTGCTTTTCTCGTGAGAATATGTAACTTCTATAATTCGAAAATTCGAGAAAGATTAATAAAATTTATTAAAAAAATCATGAGAACCCTTTTTTTAAGTTCATTGCGTTGCATTTAGATGTTTCTCGGCCTTTTTCCCGTTAAAAAATCTAACTACCGACAAAGAAAAATACTACCTCTGTTCCATAATAAGTGAGCCATTGTCGATTTTTATTTTTTCCATAATAAGTGAGCCATTACCGATAATTATGTTTTACAAAATAAGTGACCCATTTTCGTTTCTAAGAAGTACTATATATATTTTTTAAATAACTGTTGGCAACCAATTTTTCCTACAAAGCTTTGCCTTGCTAATATGTTAAAGCTTATAATTATTGTTACTGCCACAATCTATAATCGATTTCATAACTGTTTGCAAACTTATAAACACATTTTCTAATGTATGTCTACTCTCCGCTTCGAAAGATTCTTCGACAACTCTTATTAATTCGTCCATAATGCGCGGTGAATGCTGGTGTTGTCATGATTGAATAAACGAAAAAAAAAATACAAGATCGAGCACATTCAAATTGAGACAATTGGCAAATTTTTCAATTGCCAAATCACCGCTCCCTTTTTCAGCCGTCCATTTTTCTGATGTTTCAGTAAAAACTGAACAATAGCCGTTCGTTTTTGGTTGATTAAATTTGGTCTTCTCATCGTTTGAAACTTCCGACGTTAGAACACTTTCGCTTAAAATTTCGAATTTTAATTGTTGCTTTTGACAAATTAAACTGTCAAATATTTTGACGTCCATGGCATATATGATTAAGAATTTGGCGTGTATTAAGAATCAAAATAGAAATTTAAAAAAATAACTAAATGTCAATAAGTTGGAAAGAAAACTCAAATGGCTCACTTATTATGGAACAGAGGTAGTATATGGTTGCCAATGGCTGCATAAGTAAATTGTTTTCCTTGTACATTTTCAATAGGTAGCAATATTAAATTATTCATTTCAAATATCCTATTTAAAAACTGTTTTACTAAATTCACATGCTTATCTCAGAACAATAAGCGAAAACACGCAAAACTAATGCAATCGGCATACCATTTAATATCTCGACCGGGAACCGATTACAACTTATCATCAACTACCATAGCAATAAAACGAATTGCATTAAATATGAATCGTACTTACGGGTGAACGGTTGCGACATTCAGTAACCACTAACGATGACTTACTATCTCAGAACAATAAGTAAAAACACGCAAAACAAATGCAATCGGCATACCATTTAATATCTCGACCGGGAACCCATTACAACTTATCATCAACTACAATAAGCAATAAAACGAATTGCATTAAATATGAATCGTACGTACGAGGAAACGGCTGCGACGTTCAGCAAGCACTAACGATGACTTTTAGCACGCACTCGCACAATGCACAAGCCAAGGAATTACTAATTCGAATCATTGTGCGTAAATTAGTAATTTATAGCCCTTTTCAGGGATTAATTTATAAATATTAACTCATAAGTGTGATGTTACACCGCCATTAATAAATAATAAAAGTTGATGGCTCTCTTACGTCCGCCGTTTTATCGATCCTTGCAAGATAATTGATCGTAACTTTGTGCGATTTACGCTCATTTATAGACGTAAAACGTTACTGTCGACCGCCAGTATCGCAAATTATTTAATAAAATTACAAATTCCTCAGTGAATATGTAAATCCAAAAGAAAATATTGTATACAGTTAACTTGCGTGACAGAAATATTTACGTGAATTGTAAGAAATATTGCTTCTGCAAGCAATGTTTCTCCTTCTTATAATTTTCTCCAAAGAGATCTATTAGAGATGTTTTCTTTAATATTTGGACTATTATCATTACATAGATGAATTCTTAAAGTAACTAAGGAAAATTTGACCTTGGGTATAGGGTGCTGAGAAGCTGTGTGTATGTACCAGACTTAATTTGATGTTGATTGTAGGTTATCCTCTAGGAATTTGCAAGAGGGCCTCTCCCCAAGAATTTAAATAATCGTCTCTGCCATAAAAAATAATCATAAGCTTTAATTAATAACAAGTAAAAGTATGGGTGTGTAAATGCTTATTTAATAATTATGGCTTCTATAATCGTTAATTTTAAAAATTTGATTAATTTTCTCCCGCTTATGACCCAGGTTATGGATATATGTTCTTTAGCATATTCAAAGAAATTAACACTTGATGAAGTTTAAGATCTTGGCAATCGATGCCTTAAATAAATTTTTAGAACATAAATGAATATGAATTGCGTTTGGTTCAGAGTACAAAGCGTAAATTTAGTTTTTCCTCCCGCTTATGACCCAGGTTATAATGGATATATGTTTTTTGGTATATCCAAAGAAATTAACACTTGATAAAGTTTAAGATCTTGGTAATCGATGCCTTAAATCAATTTTATGAATATACATGAATATGAATTGCGTTTGGTTCAGAGTACAAAGCGTAAATTTAGAATTGGAATAATAATATCTCTTCGTATGGATGGGTGCATGAAGAGAGTATTATATCTGAGTTGGGATCTGTTAAATTATACGTTAAACAACACCTTTGACTCCTGACTCCTGTCATTAAAATTTATTACAGGGCATTTGGCCGAATTCCGAAAACCAGCTTCTGACCACCGGCGTGAAGAGGCTCAAGACAATGACAACTGTTCCAATTGTCCAGTACTGACCACACGCCCTTAGCCACCCAATAGAGGTGGTGAGTCCCGTGGTGCCTTGTGGTTTTTATTGCAGTCCATCCCTGCAACCGGCTTGGGCGCCTCTCCCGTTACACTTCCATAGATTTATTGCCTCCTATTAAGTGCCACGACCATTGTATGCTCGCGTATCTATGGATTTATCATAATGTGGTGCTTTGGAGCAAGGCCTTTGTTGTGTCACAACAGCTCTATTATTACATACGTTATAAATAAAGCTAACTGTTTCGCGTGTAAGGTCTTAATTAATACTGCCCACTTTCGTTATAGACTCTGGAGGAACGGGAAGAGGCCAGTTGAGTTATATCACTTGTAACTTGAAAAGATTTTTCGTGTGCAATCTATACAGCGATTTGCTAACTACATCTCAATTTTACCTGTGTTTTATTATTATTATTAGTTTTATAATTGTAGCCCAATGACTTGAGGCTATGGTTTTATGATTCAAATGGTTCTGTTGCAGCCGCAATGAATGCAATTAATACAAAATACACTAATTTGCATCCACTTTCGTTATAAAGTCTTAAGTTCTTCAGATTATGGATGTAGTACCCATTGAACATTTATTCAAGTATTGATATCAATTAACAAGCAAAAATATAGAGAATACGTCTACACATGTGCAGTAAGTTATAGCCACGTCTTTAAGTATAACCACGCATGCTCCGTTGGAGTTCTGATTAATGCAACTAATACAAACCTACTATAAAATACTCTCTTTTGCAACAATTTTATACTGTAATTAATGTTTTGAACTACTTGTTAGATATATTAATATGGCAAATATATTTACCTTACGTCACTATATTTATACTTCGAGACCATTTGTTAAGCTCGGTGTACCAGGAAGCTATTTACTTACAAGGTGTTGCAACCAAATAATTTGGTTATTACGAAAAAACGGTAAGGTTAATACCAGGGGCGTAGCAACCGCCGTATCAGCTGTATCAGTGATACAGAGCCCCCGAACTATAAAGTCGGTAAATAAACTATAATGAGGCAGACGAGAGTGCCGCTCGATGCTAATATATTTTTTCTCTTCTTTGGGTAAAGTTATTCAATATGTATTGTAGGTTTTGTTATTTTTAAATATATTTTGTTTATGCGTTTTAGTGTTTTTTTTTTAATGTTTCGAAAAAGCCCCCCTTCAGAAAGTCGCCTCTGGTTAATAAATTTAAATAAATATTGAATATTTAGAATATTCATAAAGTGCGGAAAAATGTATTTGATTTACTTTTGCTATTATTTTATTTGTGTCAATTTGATGCTATAATGTTTTATAAGATAAGATAAGTTTATTCATGTTATAAAGAGTTAAAAATGTCAGATATATATATATATATATAGATACACAACATGTTTGTACATGTGCTCCGAGGTATATACAAATATCAGTTGGGAGCATTGGTGGTGGTGGCAGTCCCCAGAGTGCTATAGGGACATTTGATCCAGGAACCCCTCCACCAAGAAGAAGGCTAAGTCAATTAGCACCTCCTAAATCTTACTTTTGTATACCTTTAGTGGAAGGTTTCTAATCTCTAGAAGTAAGGCATTATAGAATCCTGGCTCCCACTATCGGATGCCAATATGCGACACTTTAAGCCTATAGGGTTTCAGAAGCGAAGTCTACACCCTGCAAACTATAGCTTTTGTGGAAGCTATAGAAAAACGTGTAATATAATTTTTGTTCAAAATTTTGTTTCCATCAACTGTACACAATATGAAAATTTTCAGGCGGTGCACTGTTAACGAGATAATTGCGAAGAATTAAACAAGTTCGCCGTTTGGGAAGGGTTTTTCAAAATTAAGGGATGTAGCCCCCACAGGGGGAGGGGAAACTCGGCGGATATTCGATTCTAGAGTACTTAAGAGTAAGTATACCAAATTTCAAAACTATATAATTTATTTCCGCCAAAAGGTCTAACTTAACTGGACTACCAGGAAACTCGCTGAAGTCGGAGTATCCAGAATGTTGGGTCGCAATGTAGAAATCATTTGGACTGTTTTAACATCATCCAGTTCCTGGATAGCTCTGCCGCTTTGGTGTTGGAAGCTCGTCGTATTCACACATTTACCACGGTTGACTAGGCACATGTAAAGTGCAGCGGTCTTTAATCTTTTATCCTTAATAATACTCTAACAAATGCAGTAAATTGCAGCGATGGTCAAATCGGTAATTTTAATCTTGCCTGTAAATCGCAGAGATTGTCAAAGCGGTCATTTAAATCTTGCCTTGCGGCGGTATTTTATCTTTAATCTATTTTCCTAGTAAGTGTTCAAACTAAGTACCTACATTCTACGGATTAGATATCCCGAAATTAAAGCTAGATTTCTAGCTTGAAGATTTCTTTGATTGGTCGTTGGGGTAAGTTGTCCCCGTATATAGAGTAATGAAATTCTGCCATTGCCTGCAGTTGTTGCAATTCATCATGAGCGAAATAACGGAAAGTGTTGGCGAACGTGGATATGAACGAGGATGAACGTGGTATGTAAAAATTACAAGTTTTTCAAAAAAAGTTACCTTGAAGTCTGGAGTGAAGTGGTATTGTACTTCAAGAAAGTGTACCGCAAAACTATATCCTATTGGCTTGGACCTGAGCGAATAGTTTTAAGAAAACATTTGAAACACAATCATGAGAGTAACGGAAAAAAAAATACAAAAACACATTTTTAGTGTTTCTTGTAAACGGAAAGCTATCGAAGTCATTTCTGTAAAGCCAGCAAAAATATGCCGTGGAATATTGAAAAATATTTCTGACGTTCAACTTTACCCAAACTTTAAAGAAAATGATTTTTTTAAATGTAAGCCTTAAGTTATGTGATGCTAAACAAATAACTAAATTACAACTTGTAAAACATGTGTGCCATTATTTTGCAAATGAAAATTAGTAGGATCATATTTGTAAATATTGACGAGGTAAATGAAAACCCATTATAATAACATCTTGAAAATATTATTGAATTACCCAAACACCCCCTTATGTGTGTGCTTATGATCCTTGCGATTAACTGGTAAAAATCCCAGCTGCAGGTTACATAATTATGTTTCCTCGGTTCTGAATGCAATTCAGATTGCAATTTACATGCAAGGATTACTGAACCTTTAACAATTCGCTGCAATTTTCATGCAAAGCTTCTAAAACCCTGGACCATTCGCTGCAATTTACATGCAAGGATTACAAAACCCTTGACCATCACTGCAATTTACAGTCGCCCGGTTGACTCGTGTTGCCAGCGTAGAGAATTGTCGAGATTAACTTCCAGGTTTGGTTAGCTTAGATTAGGTTAGTTTAGGTTAGGGAAAGGGGCACATGTAAAGTGCAGCGGTTTGTAATCCTAAATCTGTTTAGGAAATAAGAATTAAAAATAAATACTATAAAGTGCAGCGATGGTCAAATTAAGTCTGTTCCCGTAAAATGCAACGGGCCACAAAACAGATAAAGGATTACCTAATGGGTACCTAACCTAACCTAAGCAAAGCTAATCTAAGCTAACCTAAGCTAACCTAAACTAACCTAACCTAACCAATCGCAAACAAATCCGAACAAATTCCACATTCCACAAATCGCCAAACAAATATTGAAATATGCCAAACTGCAGTGCATGAATCTATAAATTAAGTCAAATTATATGGTCAAATTAAGTCTGTTCCCGTAAAATGCAACGGGCCACAAAACAGATAAAGGATTACCTAATGGGTACCTAACCTAACCTAAGCAAAGCTAATCTAAGCTAACCTAAGCTAACCTAAACTAACCTAACCTAACCAATCGCAAACAAATCCGAACAAATTCCACATTCCACAAATCGCCAAACAAATATTGAAATATGCCAAACTGCAGTGCATGAATCTATAAATCTTAAATGTTTTGAGTTTGGACCGCTCGCTGCACTGTACATGCAAGGATTATAAAACCCTTAACCATCCGCTGCACTATACAATCACGGATTATAAAACCCTTGACCATACGCTGCGGTTTACATGCGCGGATTATAACACCCTTGGCCACCGCTGCAGTTTACAATCGCCGAGGTTAAGTTAGGTTAAGTTTGTAAAATTGTTTATGTAAAAAATAAAGAGAAGTGGGCCCAGGATTGACTCCTGGGGGACCCCATGCTCTACGGAGAGAACCCCTGATGTTAATTCCCCTATTGAGGCCAATTGAGGGGGTGAGAAGCAAAATTTTCCTTAAAATTGAGCTATGTGCATATATGTAAACTAAATATACAATTATACTTGGTGGAAAGAGATCCAAGCATTTTCTCAACACAAAAGCTGCCATCTATCGATATGTTATATAATGTGTTTATATAATTTTACAGTACTGCAAAAACTTTGAACTTACATATCCTAGAACACATATTTCAAGACTTGGCTTCTCACTCCCTCAATTGTAAGTGATTTGCCAGATATGATCTAATCAGTTCACAGCTAGACTCATCAAGGCCATGTAGTTGTAGTTGTTTTACAATTACGAAATGACTTACGCAGTCGAAATCCCTGCTTAAACCAATTAAACTAACCGCAGAAAATTCACGGTCTTCAAACGCACCCAGTAGCTCTTTTGTGAGCTGTATCAGGGCTCTAGCTGTTGAACGGCCTTTGTGAAAACCAAATTGTTTTTCGCTTAAAAGCTTATTTTCTTCGAAGTAGGCTGATAGTTGGTTATGCAAAGGTTTTTCCAGGATTTTAGAGAAAACCGGAACGATGGCAACCGACCTGTAGTTGGTCGGGTCATTCCTGTCACCTTTTTTGTGGACTGCTATTACTGAAGCCCATTTCAGCTTGTCTGGAAATATGCTTGATAATATGCAGTCCTTCAAAATGCTGGTGAGCTGCTGGAGTAGTGGTTCAGCAGTCGATTTGAGTACGTTTACTGTTATACCATAGGCATCTCGTGCATTGCTATTTTTCAGGGCATGTCTTAAGGTTCTTATCTCATTAGTGCTAGCTGTGAACTGATCAGATCATGTCTAGATAACTGGCTTGAAGACTAATGTTCTGTCAATTCTAATGTTGTTTGTTTCGTTTCTGGGTCCATTTGCATGAGTTGTAAATGAATCCAGAATTGAGTTTACTTGTGTTATGGATGATGTATTGAAGGTGTTGGGTAGATATCGTACTTTCGGTTTTTTTTTGGTTGGGTCGTTTGTGGCAGTTAATCACCTGCCAAATGGCCATAGGTTTGTTGCTTATTTGATTGCTTCGTTATATTTTGTCCTGTATGGGTTTATTTATTTTGTTTCAGAGCCGGGTCATCAGAATTTTTGTAAGATTCTTTGATGAGATTAAATATATCTTGCATGCCGCGTTTGTCCTTATTGAACTACTTAGGTTTAGGGGCTGAGTTTGAATTTTTTTAGCGTATTTAAGTGTGAAAGGTTTTATTAGCAGTGATTCGATTTTGTCATGGAACAGATTAAATCTTTGATTAATGTCTTGTCACCTCCAACATGTGTTTGATACTTTATGATAATATGAGAGAAGGCCTTTACCTGTTATAGGTCTCATTGGTTTAAGTTCTTTTTTAAATTTATCCACATCGTAAGTTGAGCAGAGTAGTTTGAGTTTGATTCCCAGGTGATCTGGGGATATTTCATTTGAGGGCTTGGTTACATAGTTGTTATCCATGTCTGGCAAATACAATGTGTCTCAATGAATACCAGACTGCAAAATTGACATTGGGAAATTATACCGAGTATCTGGGATAAGCGGCGAACATAGGAATTTAACATGTAAAATTAAATTTGTGTAATTATTAGCTAGGAATGACGATTGACAATAAGCACAAATTCGACAAACACTTACGGAACACAAAGACGGAAATACAAAAACGAGCAAAACATTTTAGATGCCTAACATACGGAGGAAGAGGGATATCTATTAGTACAGCAACAAAAATTTACAAATCCATCTGCAGGCCCATGATTGACTACGGCCAGATCATACTAAAAAATGTAAGAAACACCTGCAAACGAATTACGGACGTAACTGAACGGAAGACATTAAGACTTATCACTAAATTAAGACATAAGGACAATCATCTTCATAACATATCAAACATAAATTTATACAAGATCACCAAAATCATACCCATCCAACAAAGACTAGACAAACTACGAAATAAATTTCAACAAAAACAGGACAATAGGACAATACTCGACGAATTGTGTATTAAAAGACAAAACAAACGCACTACAAAATTACATCCGACAAAAACGCTTCATGAATCATATTACACTTCATAACACTCTCTTCACACTATCAAAATAATCACTCATGAATCACATATGTAATGTAATGTATAATGTAACGTACGTATAATGTAATGTATTATGTTAGGCAAGGCGGAAAGACCCTATGGGGTCGATAGCCTAATAAAGATTGTTTATATATATATATATATATTAGCTCCCCTATTAATTTTAGAGAAAAATCGCAAAGATATATTTATTATTGTATTAAATATCGTTAACGTATCATCCATATAATTTACGTTTGTACCAGAATTCACCTCAGAAATAATACAAATAAGTTAAACAATGTACCACAAAAACACTTGCCATGAGTGTTGACAAATGTCATGTTATTCAAATTTGCTAATTGTTGATACAGACGGAATTGGTCGATTGTTAAATTTAACAGAATATAAGTCACGAACTCTGCGTATACTGACGCCACTGTAAAATGTTTTGATAATGAATACCCTCTCTTTATTGGAATAACTCTGATTATTGTTCATAGTTATTAATATCTTACTAGCAAAATAATTTTCACTATAACATGACATTTGTTAAATTCATGGCAAGGGTTTTTATGGTACATTGTTCAACTTATTTTAATTATTCCTGAGGGGTCTGAGGTTGGTACAAACTTAAATTAAAAGACTTGATACATGTACAGGTTTCAATACTCTAAACAGGGGTCTCCAAACTTTTTAGCCCGAGGGCCACACTGACTCCTCCACTAAGTCCCAAGGGCCAAGCCTTAGGTAACTCATCATATCAACGTACTGTAGTTTTGAATTACCAGCAAATTTTCGTTCAGGAAGCTTACGGTTAGATTTCGTGTGGCTCTTGAAATTGCAAAACGTGGAAAACCATTCACCGATGGAGAAATGATCAAAGAATGCATAATTGCAGCAGACGAAGATATGTGCCCTGAAAAGGTAAATTTATTAAAAACTGTCAGTATGTCAGCAAACACTGTGGCTCGAAGGGTAGAAAACATCGCTGAAAATATATCCTCTCAACTGTTCGACAAAAGAACCATGGACATGTCGAGTGGTTTTCTTTGGCCTTGGATGAGTCAACGGATGTATCAGATACTGCTCAGGTGTTGATTTATATTCGAGGAGTAGATAAAAGCTATGAAGTGCATGAAGAACTTCTTGATATGTATAGTATTCATGGCACAACTACTGGTACAGATATTTTTAAAGGAATTGAAATGGCCATTAATCAAAAGAACCTTCGATGGAAAAACTTGAAATGTATTACAACTGATGGAGGCAAAAACATGAGTGGAAAAGATAAAGGAGTGGTCGCTCTTGTGTCAAAGGCTGTAGAAAATGACGGTGGTTCAAAACCATTAGTTTTACATTGTATCATTCATCAACAGTCTTTGTGCGGAAAATGTTTGGATATGTCTGAAGTTCTGAAACCAGTCATATCAACTGTTAATTTTATCAGATCTTTTGGGCTGAATCACCGACAATTCCGACAATTTAATGAAGAGATTGGAGAAAATGACTTACCTTATCATACTGCCGTACGTTGGCTTAGTTCTTGGAAAGTCCTTCAGCGCTTTTTTGAACTTCGAGCAGTGATCGAAATTTTTTTGAATGAAAAGCATCGCCCTCTTACTGAATTACAAAACAACGCATGGCTGTGGAAGTTAGCATTCTATGTTGATTTGACAAAACATGTGAACGAACTGAATTTGAGATTGCAAGGAGAAAACCAGCATCTTCCTGATTTATACACTAATATCAAATCATTCCGGAAGAAATTGATACTGTTTCAATCACAACTACGAAGTAAATGTTTTTCACATTTTAAAACATGTGAAATATTCAGCCACACCACTGAGACTGAGTTTCCTATTGATTTTGCAATCGAAACTTTGAGTGCTTTGAAAATAAATTTTGATACTCGTTTTTCGGACTTTGATGCCATTGCGAATCAAATTAAGATTTTTCAGAATCCTTTTGATACTGACATTGAAACCCTAGCCCCGGAACTTCAAATGGAAATGATTGATCTACAGTGCAGTGATACAATTAAGAACAAATATCAAAACTCATCTTTGTTGGAATTTTATAAGAGTCTTCCACTGACACAATTTGATAATTTGCATAAATTTGCTCGTAGGCTGTTTTCTGTTTTTGGTACTACTTATTTGTGTGAGAAGACCTTCTCCAAAATGAAGTACACAAAAAATGTTAACAGATCTAAATTAACTGATGAGCATCTTAAATCTCTTTTAATAATTGGTACAAGTAAAATTAGTCCACAACTACAAACTATTGTCAGTGGAAAATCTCAATTACATAAATCTCATTAGTATTTCGTATGTCATTATGCTTGTTATAAGTTATGTTTTTATTTAAAATGTATAAAATGTTAGTTGGATTCATTTACATAATTTGTTAGTTATTATATACTGAAGTTAAATTTTCTGCATATTATACATGTCTTTACTCATTACAATTCTGTGTTTCTTTATCAAACTTTCACAAAAACAATAACAATAAGCCTACAACAATGTTATGAGTAGTTAGCCCATAACCATATCAATGTAGATGTCATATTAATAATTATTCAACATAAAATTAGAATACTTCAGTAAACTAAATTTAATTTGCTATAAAAAATATGTTCTCTAAAAGGAGTTTTCAAGTATGCTAGGTCTCCGCGGGCCGGACAAAACCTGTACGCGGGCCGGATGTGGCCCTCGGGCCGTAGTTTGGAGACCCCTGGTTTAGAGTCTAAGTCTAAACAATGTTCGTTTGGCAATTTTTCTCTAAAATTAATAGTGGAGCTAATAATTACACATGTTTAATTTTACATGATAAATCCCTATGTTCACCCCTTATTCCAGACACTCGGTATAAGGATTAACTATTGCCATAAGCTAAATATTTAATACAAACATTGGCTTCTGTCAAAGAATTTGCATATTAAATTTTTAATTCATATTAATTGTTAATTCTAAAAATAACAACGATTTGTCGGTAATGTAAATTTCATTAATTCAACTACCTGTTGTTTCATTTGTAACAAACATACATTTAGATACAGACACAGCAATAGATGATCCTTACATAATTCACCAATGTTAATTTTGTCTGGTAGTCACTGAGACACACTGTATATTGCGAAGGGTGTTTCTTCCTCTTGTGGGAAAGTGTGCCAGTTTATTTTATCCGTAAGATGAGAAAATGTGACAAACCGACTGCATCTGACAGTCAGTATTGTTAAAGTGGACCTTGAACCACTTAGGTTTAGGGGCAGAGTATGGATTTTTTTTACGTATTTAAGTGTGAAAGGTTTTATTAGCAGCGATTCAATTTTGTCATGAAACAGGTTAATCTTTGATTAATGTCTTGTTCAATGTGGATGTCCCTCCAGCATGTGTTTATACTTTATGATTATATGATCCCGCCAATCAGCACATTACTTGATAAAGTTAGAAGATAATCAAAAACTTGGGTTACGTCCTAACACGTAAAAATGTGAAATGTTAAAAAATGTCACAAAAATGTTAAAATCGCCTTCAGGTGTGCGATACAAAATTACAAAAATATTGTAGTCTGAGAGACGCACTGATGAAATTTCACAATGCAACTCGACTGCTAGGTTGCATATGTAATCCATACGTGTGTACGTTGTTTTTTTTAATAAGATCAAAACCCCACTGTGTGTGGTTTGATCTTGCAAAACATGCAGCTACTGTCATGCTACTTATAAAGTAGTTATACATTCATGTGCATTCAGCCAGTGTTCACCAATGCAGCAGATGTCTATAGAGCTAAATTATGGAAACCTATCCAACTCATTTTATTTATTTCTGATTGACTGAATATTGAGAAACAGGCACAGTAGCTTATGTTCCTTGATGTTAGTGTTTACTGTGGTGTTGGTGGGCCTGTATATTTCAGAACCTGGCTGTGAGGTTTCAGCTGAAAATGTGAATTACTTCGGCATGTATTAAATGTAATTCCTTCTGGCCAGGAGATTCCAATGTTGACACTATCATATATGTTTTCAGGAATTCCTACTTGAAACAACTTGGAAGTTTCGTAAGATGATAGTAGTTTAACGGTTACGTCAGCTTCACTTATTTCGGGACAACTAGTTATGCCCAAATTGTACCACAGTTAGTTTTTTATATTGTACGAAAATTTAACAAACTGTTAAATTTTGTAATTTGTTACTTATGGTCTGTTCCATTTTTATTTTTAACTAAGAAGGCTGTGGTTCCATTTTAGAAAGTTTTACACATGAATACCAACAAGAATGATCTGACAGTGAAAACATTACTAAATGTCAGATTTCTAACAACGTTGCCTAATTCATATATTAAAATAATTAAATTATTGCTTCGGTCATTCAAGTGTGCTGGTTTTTTAAGTAAACTTTAAGTAAACCAATCATCAACTATATTTTATATTATAATTTGACTGATTTGCTTTTCTAAAATAAAAACTGCAAATAAATTCTGTACTCAATAGATACTTAATTTGATGGCAACATTGCCCACTGTCATAAAATATAACCTTTTTTTTTAAATATAGCCTATTTTTTCAAGTTTAGTGACTTTTTACATTGGCTAACAATACTGTTACTCTAACAGAGCCAACTTAGTTAAAAATTAAAATGGAACAGAGTTTATAATAATATAACGTTTTGGTATCGTTTATTAATCGTATGTTAGTACCATGACCTTATTTCCACATATTTCACCAGTGTGGTATCAGGTATGTTGGTTCAACAATAGCATACTACATCTTTAAAAATGTGCTTGTTTACTTGCGCTGCCACGATATGGCTTCAGTTTTCCATTTTACGGTCTCGAGGAAACACTAAACGCTGCTATTATTGAATCTGAACCGTGTCTGCAGCAGCACCCAATCAATTAAAATGGGTTCGCGTTGGGGAATTAAAAATAACACGCCTATTTACATAAATCACAGAAAGGGAGCGGAAGCCGTATGCGTGGGAGTTTGTTTTTCCAGAGCGGCGGACGGTTTTCCTTGCCATTTCTCAAATTGCTTAATGCATGATAACTGCAATGCAGCACGTTGCCTCGTGAGATTAATCAGGAAAATTCAGTGTTAGTTAAACACATGTGTACGGTGTCTCCGCCAGAACGTTTGGTGATGAAAAATGCTCCACACATTGGAATTGTGAGCTATGCGATTTTCAGCTCTAAACAGATAGACACATATATCTCAATGTATACAAAATCAGTTGCGGAACAAATGAGCAAGTCAGGCCTAATCTTCGATTATCTTTGACCAATGCTTCGTTTCCATGGCCACGATCGTGTTCATAACCAGTGGCGCGTAACATACATATTGGGCACTTTGGATGAGCAAATTTATAAATTCTTCTTCGATTTTTCCGGTTATAAAGAAACGTGTGGACCATTCGAATTTATCAAACTATTTGTTATATTATTTTTGTTTTTACAAAAATTTACATTTTCTAGGTTTTCATTGACTTGCCCGAACAATTTCTTACGTTGGATATCAAATTGTTTATGCCATCATTTTGACAATTAAATAATCTGTCAAAATTAAGAAACTAATGGGTAATTGCCATAAAAAATAACATTTCTCGAAAACAAATGATAGTTGTGATTAATTTGTTCTAAAACAGTGTATTTTGATTAAAAAGACCCATCCAATGATTTTATTCCATAACTTATTCGTTCAAAGAATATTTTGTTCTCTTCAGGAATGTATAAATCTATTGAAATTTTAAGGGATTTCGAAATAAGATTCTTGCCTGTGACCTAATTCCAACCCTGCACACTTCAAACCATTTTCCAGTGTGTTGATATATGTGAGTAGATTAGGATCTAATTTCCTCCCTTAGCTCCGAGCTTATAGCAGTTCGAAAAAAAAAAGTTACCTGCAGCTCGCCCCCATAAAAATATACATTCAAAACATGACAAATTGTGTACATCCGGTAGAGATTCGGTGTTTAAATTTATCGCTTAATAATATTCGATTCGTCCCCAATTCAATTCTACCAGCATATTCAACCGTTTCTTGCCCGTCCCATTTCGTACGTTCTATATTTATCAGATGATACTGATTTACATGATTTCCCAGCTTCATAGTTAGCAATCATCGTTATTGGTTACGTTTTATGAAATATATACAAAGTGTGAAAAATAACGTGTACCCTCAGAGTATACATTAGCAATAATGTTATTTTAGCAATTAATGGGATCATAAATGTCCCATATGTTCATAAAAAAAGCCCATCAGGGGTGGCTGTGAAAATTCAAACGTATGTTCGTTTGCAAGTGCCAGGTAATAAACTAACCTCTTGTTTCTTGTTTAAGTAGTTTTTATTATACTGAAATCTTGTCTGAAATAACCTTAGAAAAGTTTAGACCAAGATTCAGCACGAGAAATTCCATGGAACAAATTAAAAAACTATCGAACACCGCCTTTCACCAAACTATAAACTAGTATATTTCGACGTAACGAATTTGTTTACTAGTCTGATGGTCAATGGCACCAATCCAGTCATTGTACAAGAAATTATGTCTCTTCTCTGTATTTGCATGGAACAGAACTACTGCCTATATAATAATGAATTTTACACGCAAATCGAAGGCCTAGCTATGGGAAACCCTTTGAATCCCATATTAGCGGAAATTTTTATGGACAATTTGGAGATTGAAAATTCAAAACACACCTTGTTTAATCATTGCAACTACTGGAACAGATATGTAGATGATATTCTAGTTCTAGTATACTTCAACGGCTCGGAGGGACAATTTTCAAAATTCCATAACTATCTAAATACGGTTCATGGTAACCTAAAATTCACAGTGGAACAAGAAGTGGACCATCTATTAATTTTATAGATTTATCAACAAGTCATACAAACAACAAACACGAATTCAATATTTTCCACAAGCTAACGCATACTGATACAACTATAAATTTTAAATCGTTCCACCCCTATTGCCATAAACTAGCTGCTTATCAATCAATGATACACAGACTGGTAAATGTACCAGTGTCAAAACCAAAGTTCGCCAAGGAATTAAGCAGAATTAATATCATAGCTAGAAATAATGGTTTCCCACCTGACTTAATAGATAAGTTCTTCAAATCTAAATTTAAAAAGTTCATAAAAAAGTGCGTATTTTAAGAAATGTGTATTTGAAATATACTTATCATTGACATTTTTTAGCTTATGTAGAAAATCGTATATTTCATTAAGAGTCTGGAAATAAGAGTAAACAAAAAAACTTTACACGCTTTGACAGGTGAAATTAGAGATCAAAACAAAAAACAAATTCTAATAAACCCAGGTCAAACACTCAATGGTTTTCGAAATATAATGTTTTAATTACACCTTCCAATCTGAATCAATCTAACAGAATAAAAATACCTTAAAACAATAGTCGTTCTGTTGATAGTGACAGTAACCAACTTTATGTCCTCTTGACATGTAAAAGCTCCAGGCTCCAGGCTCCTTACAGGCCTGGTGTCTGTAAAGGGTTGCTATGATGACTTTACCGGACAACTTTCGTTTGACGGTATTTTGATTTTGTTAGATTCATTCATATTGAAAGGTGTAGTAGAAATATTAATTTTGGAAATCATTGAGTGTTGGACCTAAGTTTATTAGAATTTTGTTTATATTTGTTTTGAACTCTACTATCACCTGTGAAAGCGTGGGAAGTTTATTAGAATTTGTTTGATTTTAAATTTTGTTAGAATCATTCATATTGAAAGGTGTAGTTGAAATTTAAATTTCGGAAATCATCGAGTGTTGGACCTAGGTTTATTAGAATTTTGTTTTTATTTGTTTTGAACTCTACTATCACCTGTGAAAGCGTGGGAATGTTATTAGAATTTATTTAATTTTGATTTTGTTAGATTCATTCATATTGAAAGGTGTAGTTGAAATTTTAATTTCGGAAATCATTGAGTGTTGGACCTAGGTTTATTAAAATTTTGTTTTTATTTGTTTTGAATTCTGACACCTGTCAAAGCGTGGAACTTTCTTTTTATTAACACCCTATATTCAGGGTGAGGTTTAATTAATTTAACACGTCGTGTGGTGTGCACACTTTTTAATCGGCTGGCCGTCTGGGACCGGTCGCCCCCCTCCCTTTCCCGGGTGAAATCCGGTAGGCCTTTGATTGATACGGGGCCATTAGAGCCGAAAAAAATAAATTTAATAAATTCTAAAGGGGAAACAATATTTTTTAATGACATGTAGATGGCCGCCGAGGTTTATCACTCCCCGGTTAAAAACTATCCCGATATCAATCACTTTAATAGGACGATTGCGAACCGCCGGCCGATTGATAGCCGTAATTATAATTGCATGTCGTTAACCGGTTAACCGTACTTGATTCCAGCATGTCATACCGTAGACATTTCGAATGTAAATTCACTGATAGCCGCTGTCGGGCTTGGCCAGAGCGCAGCAGGGAGAAAAATGAAAAAGCGTTTCTCTCGTCGTTACAGCACGAAGCTTACAACCCAATGTACAATACAAATTCAGCTTCGACATGTATCATAGGTATGACCAGGTGGACACTTCTTTTTTAAATAATAAATTTGTCACTCGTCCAAACACCTTTGATATACCACTAAAATCTATTACAATGCATGCCCATTGTCTTAAATAAAACCATTTACACAATAATTATTTAAGTAACGTCCATAAACAAGCAATTAAGATTTTTTTTTGCAAAATTAATAGACTACTTTAGGTCGTTTATCTATTTGTCTAGTGCAGAGGGTGGAGTTACGTAATGTTGCTTGTCGAAGTCCAGATTAAATTTCCGCAAAATCCAGAAATAGGGCGTATTCTAATTTTTACATTTGTAATAGTTATAATTTTTCCATTGGCAAATCACAAAAATATTTTTGATCAATTATTATTTAATCACAAATGTGTTTAATTCTGAATATATAAAGTTACTTAAGTCAGTATAAAATTATGGAAAATTAGATATAGGTATGTATGGTATATTCCATGTTTTTGCATTTTCACAAAAGTTGACTTCAAAACAGAAAATGTAAAGTTTGATGTCGCTTAACTCACTTCAGATAATATTCTGAAAAAAAAAAAATAGGGATGCTGTGCATTCTGATTTTAATATTTTTGATAGTTCTCTAAACTCTTAAATTAATTTGTATTTTTGCTTTTTTTATGTCAGAAATAATAATAAATTCATAAATCTCAAATATTGTAGACTTAAAATTACTTAAGTCTGTATAAAATAATGGAACATATAATATTTAGGTATGTATGGTATATTACAATTATTGCATTTTCACAAAAGCTGACTTCCAAACAGAAAATGTAAAGTTCATATTATTTGATGTCGCTTAACTCACTTCAGATTATATTCTAAAAAAAATGGTATGCTGTGCATTCTGATTTTAATATTTTTGAATGTTCTCTAAACACTTAAATTAATTTATATTTTTGCTTTTCTAATGTCAGTAATAATAATAAATTAATAAATCAATAATATTGCACAATTTTGTTTAAAATTCGTTAAAAATACATGTTTTATTAAATACGCAACTTATTAAAATACATATTAAAATATTGAGAACTTCAACAATGTACGGCTACAATTATAATAAAATATCCAAAACAAAAGTTTCGCGAATATTCTGAATCTATTTTTAAGGAGATTTGATATTTTTATATTATTCGGAAACTTTGCAGATTTGTTAAAAGTATCGTACAATTTTCTGAAAATTAAATCTGAAAACATTATGAAACTATTTTTATTGAGATGTTTTACTTTTTTAAAACATCAAAAAAATACATTGTTTTGGAATTTCTTTGTAGTTTTTGACATATATAATGACATAACACTTATAATGTACACAGTTTCTGAATATTCTGATAGTTTACGCTCAGTTGTACAATCGTAGATTACCTTTTATCGTGGTTCAGTTTCTGATGATACCATTGTATTAAGAAATGTATCCTAGGTACTAGGTATGAGTGTGTGGCTTATCAATTTGAAGAGAGCAAATTGATGCAATTAATAATCAGATGTAGAATCCCTCGTGCTTAAATACTAAATAATAAATAGTCGGCTCTTTGTCCAGTTCTATTGCTTGTGGTATTATGTGTGAAAATCTATTTGTACCGAGTAATTTGATATTGTAACTAAATTTACTTCAATTTTATGGTTTTTGGTTTCTTTAGTTTCATTACACTATTGTTAAGTTTTTCCACATTTACGGGCATGTTGCAGGATTTTAATAAATGGTTTCTGAAACTCCTCGTAGCTTCTTTTTTAGTTGCAACTTGTTGTGTAATTTTCATACATTTTCTGCGATTTTTTAAAATATTTTCTGCGACATTTACAATAAATTTTCCGTAGTTTATAATTATTTATAGTTACTATTAGATGCAAGGTATACCTGCATTTAAAAATTTGATCGACATAATCAGGATTCACTTCAATAACTTTCTATAGTTATGTTCGTTAATTATTTAATAGAATAATAAGTTTAATCCCATGTAAAAAATGCAATAAACAAATGCACCTGTTCTGCCTGCCATTATAAAGGGTCTAAGGCTAAATACAAAAAACTTCCAGTGGAAGTCATATGTTTTTAGCTCTCAGGCGATGAACTCTAGGCAGCGTGTAGGTCGTAGTTGCTCAGCTTCAGAAATTCTAGGTAGTTTTATGAGCGCCACCTCCATGTACCACCAAGTAACATTGATCGAGCTTTATGATTGAGTGGAGAGTAACTCATGTGTAGAATTGATAGGCAAGGCTACATCGAGCTGTGTTGATGCTTGCTTTGTAACACCCATAAAAAGGACATGAAATCGGACGTAAAAACAGGAAAGTCGGAAAACCTTGAAAAATCGTGGAAATGGAAACACTTTAAAAACTTGAAAGAAAGAAAAACGAAAAAAAAATTGTAGACTCTTGAAACCTATAAGCCAAATGTGAACATAAAAATGAGTTCCATCAATAAGTTAATGAACCAGTGAACATTCACTTCTAGGGCATTTATACGGCGCTTGTTCATTCGCTTAACGTTGTGTCATATTTAAATACTATGCAGGTGCATGCGTATCTAAAAATGTTAGCAGTAACGTGTACGTTTCTTGGCAGCATCACATTCGAATGTCAGATGAATTTATGTCATAATGCATTTGACATTCGAATGTGGCAATTGTACTTTTGACAAATAATTTTAAAAGTAAAAATATTTTTAAAAATACAAAAAATTCAGCTCTGAAGCCTAAACTAAATCTAAATACGCACAAACTAGTTAGGTAATAATAAAATTTAATAAAAAATTATATATACCAAACATATTTTTTGTATAATGAAAATTCAAAAAATAATGATACTAACCTAACTTAACCTAACCTAACATCATCCTAAAATGATAGTAATAACCGAATGAAAAAATTAAATTAAGAAGAAAATTGTGGCATTAAAAATCAACAGTAAAAAAATGCCAGAAAGAATTATATTTTCAATAGTAAAAAAACTATTAAGCAGTCAAAGATATTATTCTGCTGTACAAAGAATTATGCAGTAGTAAAAGGAATATTCTTTACATGGAAATCCATGTAAAGAATATTTCTGCAGTAGGAAATTCATTTACGAATACCAAATACAAAACAAAAACATGCTGACAGTAAAAACAAATGTTACAAAGAATTATGCAGTAGTAAAAGGAATATTTCCATATAAAGAATATTTCTGCAGTAGGAAATTCATTTACGAATACAAAACACAAAACAAAACATTCTGACAGTAAAAACAAATGTTGACTGAAAGAATAATAAGTCCAGCAGTCAAAAAATTATCCAGCAGTAAAGGCAATATTTCACAGTAAAAAGATAATTCAGCAGTAAGAAAATATTCAAGCAGTAACAAGAAAATTGCGGATTTACAAAAGATAATTCAAAAGTCTAACATAAAAAACAGCTAAAATTTGATGCAAAATACTATTTTTTAAATTGGTGAGTGAATGAATTGTGCAAGGTTAGACTAATCAAGGTTTTATCGTTTTGCCTCTTAAGGTATATTTCAGTAGTAAAATTGAGGACAAGCAAAAGGACTTGTTATTTATGATACAAGTTTGTTAAGTAGTGCTTTCTTGTATCAACAAAAAAACGCAAATACCTCGTAAGGAATATTTCAGCAGTAAAAGCAGTTTAGCAGTAAAATTGTTATTTATGATACAAGTTCGTAATGTAGTGCTCTTCTGTATGGGCGTGAATTTTCTTGAACGAGGGGCAGCCTAGTTCGACTATTGTGCTAAAAAGTATCACTTCACGCACTGTGAACAGTTCGTAAAAACTTAGCTTACGCATTATCGTAGAAAAATGACCGCTTTAGCAGTAAAATAGTTATTTATGATACAAGTTCGTAAAGTAGTGCTTTTTTGTATGGCCTGAATTTGGTTAAACGAGGGGAAGCAGAGTTGAACAAAAATGATGAATTGAAAAAACCCGAGTGCAAAAAGTGACGACTTTGCCAACTTGTATTATACAAAGTTTTTTCTACGACAGTTATTGTGAAAAACAGATCAAATTTGATGCCAAATACTATCGATTTTTTTAAATTTGTGAATGAATTGTGTGTAAAACTTATTTCAACTATTACTGTTATTTTAACTGTTCACAGTGCGTAAGAACCTAGTTTACACACTATGCAATACAAGCAAAATATATTTTGGTACTGATACAAAAACTAATTTCAAGCTACGCGTCCATTAGTTTAGGAGCGTGGCGCGGCGCCGTAAAGAGCGTTTTGCAAAGGTAGTCCGTTAGCCATGAAACGCGGCGCGATAATTTTTAAAATATACTGCCAGTTTGACAATAACTATTGCTTGACTATTTACCTATGCAAACTCTGCTCTTGACCACGGCGCACCTTGCAGTCTGACTGTACTTTGTTATCATCTCAATTAATATTGGTTTCGTTAAAATATTGTGACGGTCAGTTGGAGAAGTACGAGTATGTTTCATTCGTACAAAATAGCTATTTATGTAATAAGTACAGAATTTAGGACTCGTGCTGTCACATTAATGTCAGTCATTGTAAATTTAATATAACCTGGATTACATTACAATTGCGGAAGAGATTGCAAGCCAATCATTAGTTGCAAGAGAATCACTACTGTCATCTAAATCAATTTGTATTGTATTTATTTGATGTTGATCTGGTTGAAATTAAAAGCTGGCATTTCTGACATTGGCAGGCGTCCGTTTTATTTTATCATTATGTACTAGTACGAAATGTGTGATATTTTGGCCTACACATAAACGTAAAACGTTAGTATTTTCAGACAGTCGAATATAAATATGTTTATGCACGTATATATAATAAATTGACAATAATGTACGAATTTCATTGTCATAAACGTCTTTTTATAGCCCATAGACCTCTTTATTGCCCGTGGACTATAAAGAAACGTCAAACAACGATATAATACCTAATAGAAATAATTTAAACACTTGCAAAATGAAAAGTTTTCATTAAATATCGAAAATTGTACTTGTTATTGAAAATTCATTTTGGGTAATTTATGTTAACAATACAATTAGAACAATTGTCCCTATTAAAACGGGGTCCGGACCCAGTTTGGATCGGTCCAAAGCGGGCGGATCTTAGCCGCCTTGAGTCGGACGAACCGTCCGATAGATTATAAAATATAATTATTACCTTGGTAGCAAAAGTAAAATTTATTAATTACTAGTCATAAAAATAAACTTCCCAGTGCTTTGATACATGACATAATGATGTGATTTTTGACTAGTAGTGCAATGCTTTTTTTAAAATTTATTTCCGTTATGAAAGTACATCAATTTCTGATGTTATGAAACGTAAAATTTTTCATAGCTGTCACTCACGAGTTATGTAATGAAGTTATGTAAAGACATTACATAACTGGAGTTCTCACCAAGCTTCACACTTTTTGAAGGCTACAGCGTATCTATTTCTGGATTTTTCTGGTAGTAAACTACCCATGGCAACATTAGCACAGTCTTTAACATCATAAGTTAGTTCTGAATCGCTATTTGAGGACATTTTTGGCATTATTATTAAATTTGTGAACAATTTTAGTTTCCTGACAAATTTGTTTATGTCAGTGCAATCATGTTTCCGTAGAAACTATAGATATAAGGTGATCTTATTCTGTGGCGTAGTAAGGAACGTTCTGATTCAAACAGTAGATTAAATAATTCTGACGGAATAAAATAAAATTTTGTACATAACACGTTATGAAATATGCGATATTGTTTGATGAGTGTAATATTTGCCAAAACGAGCGAAGCAAGTTTTGCAAATTACACGAGTAATTACACGAATTACATATCGCACTTTTCATAATTGGTTACGTAAATAAATATTCCATGTGGTGCTTAAATGAACATGATCAGTACATGAACCAAAAACAAAATTATTGTGATTATTTATACATATAATATTTTGCAATTTGTAAAGGTATCTTATAATGTTTTCTTTAATAAGGACTTACAATAGTTTTACATTTGGTATTTCAATGTAAACCATAAGATCAATACAACATGTAGAAAATGTGTGTTGTGTAAATGTGTAATAGATTTTTGAAAATGAAACATTATTTAGGTGTTGGAAATTAATGCTGTGTGTGTGTAATTATAGGTATTACAAGCCATGAACAATAGTATCTATCGGATAATTTTTAGCATCTGGCAACGAACGTGCCTGTGCGCTCTTGTGTGGAAGTTGTGCACAAAAAAGGCATAATTCCCCCACAATAATAGCTGTAATCGAAAACGAGTGGCAATTACGAGAGGCCCATACATTTTGCCGCCGCCCTCGAATCTGTGAATTAAATAAAAATTTGCGGCGGCCCGTTTTCAATTACAGGAAGGTGAAACTCTGTTAGAGGCGTGTATAATTAAATAGGAATTGGCTAATGCCCGGGCCGTGTACACACAAAACAATTATAGTAAATTGTAGGTGTCATTGACGCAGGTGTTTTCTTTTTCGCCGGTAATCTGCCCCGCATTCTTCGAGACGGGGCGAGGCGCGTGACAAAAAAAATCCCTTATTAAATACTTACCTCTCACGCTCGCGCCGCCCCCCGGGGACCCGCAGAAGGAGGGCGGCCGACTGCGAGGGAGCGACGGAGACACCCTCGCCGCCCCCATCCTGGGCGAGATCATTTTCTAATTTCGTGGTTACAGCGGTGTTTAATATGTTCTCCCTCTCGCTCCGTCCTCGCCGCCCCCAAGGCGCGCACACGGGGACGTTCCGTTAAAATATCTGCCGGGACGCAGTCGTTAAGTTTTATTTTTAGGAGCATAAGAATGAAAGTAATGCCGGAAGAATTTAAGATCCCCACTTCTTTATAAAAGGGGATTACGGCTATTCCCCCGTATGAACGGGGATTATTTTCGGTAAATTATTGCGCTTAATTATGTCTCTGGCTCACTTTATCCACAGGGGAGCGTTAAAATAAGAATGACACGTGTCAGTCATTAAGTACACATCTGAACCCCATGTCCCTACTGTCTCGATCTAACAAAAAGTAAATAATTTTATACTTATAAAAGGCGATTTACTTTGGAAGCAAAACATAAAATATCACATTCAAGATCGATTTAAAAGTAGAAATCGCAAACTTTTTTCGAGTTCATACGACCTCAGGTGTTTCTAGGATTTTTTTTCGTTTTTCAGTGTATTTCCAGATTGTGTAGGCCGTAACCGAAAGAGCTGACATTTGCACACGCCAGAGGTCCACGATGAACTATTTATTAAATTAAATTGTTCAATTTTCCAACATACTATTAAGCAGAAGAAATCCACAAATATTAGGTATCCTTTGCTAGATAAAATGTTTACAAACGTACTCAGGGTGTCCCACCCAATGGACCATTAAAAGTTTATGAGGTTTCCCATAAAATAAAAATTTGAAAATAATTATCCAAACATGGTTGATTGATTCGGTTCTCCTCAGGTTAATTTTTTTTAATTGAACACCCATTCTGGCTTCCCCGTTTAATTTGAAAAATATTTCGTAGAGATGTGTGTATATCTACCTTTTTCACTTTCCGAGATAAAACTTAAATTCCAAGATTTTGACTTCAAAAGTAGTAAACCTCCAAAAGACTTTCCAAAAGAACGTACAAAAGAAGAAAGTAAAATAAACTTTAAATATCAAGCCGACCAACCGACGGTGGCCGAGACGTCAGTGCACTTACCTCTCCTAATCTCGTACCAATTATCTCAGGTTCGAACCCCGATAATTTTTGAGCGATTAAAATTCCCTTTGGAGGGGAACTGATGCAGGCGATCCCGTGTACTGTTAAGTTGTATGTACACGTTAAAGATATTTATGAAGTGAAATTCATAAGGACAAAATTCCCAAGTGTGGTGTATCGTTACTTGGCGATGGTAATTAGCCATAGCAGAAGAAATAGGCCGTCGTTAAATATAAGTAATAAACAAAATAAATAAACTTAATTAATTGCAATAACCTCATATTTTTAAGTCATTTCTGTAGAACTTAATGTAATAGTGATTAGTTTCACTTTTCAGGTGTGCGTCCACTAGGTCTGACACGCGGCGCGCCGCGGTTTAGAGCAGTTTGCAAAGGTAGGCTCATTCGCCATAAATCGCGGCGCGAATCGTTTTGTCAGCTTGATAGTATATACATTTCTTACATTTCCCATATCTGGGATATCTAATCTCATCATATCTCATATATCTCATCAAAAACTTCAAAGTCAGAGAAGTTACATTCATAATTAGTAACCTAAACACGAAAAAGGCTCCTGGAATAGATCTAATTACTTGACATATGTTAAAAGAACTACCAGCCAGAGAAATGAGACTGGTAACATACATATTAAATGCAATAACTGGACATATGTTAAAAGAACTACCAGCCAGAGGAATGAGACTGGTAATATACATATTCAAGTGCAAGGTCCAGCTAGAAGCTCCCTTCCATCAAAAACTTCAGAGTCAGAGAAGTCGCATTCATAATTAGTAACCTAAATACGAAAAAATGCTCCTGGAATCGATCTAATAACTGGACATATGTTAAGAGAACTACCAGCCAGAGGAATGAGACTGGTAACATACATATTCAATGCATTGACTGAACATATGTTAAAAGAACTACCAGCCAGAGGAATGAGACTGGTAACATACATATTCAAGTGCAAGGTCCAGCTGGAAGCTCCCGTCCAGCTGGACCTTCCCATCATAAACTTCAAAGTCAGAGAAGTCACATTCATACTTAGTAACCTAAACACGAAAAAGGCTTCTGAAATAGATCTAATAACGGGACATATGTTAAAAGAAATACCAGCCAGAGGAATGAGACTGGTAATATACATATTCAAGTGCAAGGTCCAGCTGGAAGCTCCCGTCCAGCTGGACCTTCCCATCAAAAACTTCAAAGTCAGTCAGAGAAGTCACATTCATAATTAGTAACCTAAACACGAAAACGGCTCCTGGAATAGATCTAATAAAGGGGCATAGGTTAAAAGAACTACCAGCCAGAGGAATGAAACTGGTAACATACATATTCAAGTGCAAGGTCCAGCTGGAAGCTCGCTTCCAGCTGGACCTTCCCATCAAAAACTTCACCGCAAACCGCACACCTTCCAACGGCTAATGAAACTATGGTAGCATCATTCGCCGATGATACAGCCATCATGGTCTGCCCCGAAAATCCCACTAGTACATCCTCCAATCTACAAACTCACCTAAATAAAATCTAGAACTGGCTAAATCTATAGCGCATAAAAGTCAATGAAACAAAATCAATCCACGTCACATAAACGCTGAGAAAACAAACATGTCCCCCTGTTACACTAAATGGCTTAGTCCCACCCCAAGCCGATGATGCGAAATACTTGGGAATGCACCTTGATCGCAGACTTACATGGAAAACACATATTTGGGAAAAAAGGCTCCAATTGGGCCTCAAACAAAGACAAACCTATTGGTTAATAGGTAAGAATTCCAAACTCTCCTTTGCTAATAAAATTCTAATATACAAAGCCATTTCTAAGCCAATATGGATATATGGTATACAGCTCTGGGGATCAGCAAGCATCAGTAATATTGGAATAATGCAAAGATTCCAATCATAAATACTAAGATCAATTATAAATGCCCCGAGATTTGTACCGAACTGGATAATCTTGAAAGACCTCCAGATGACCTCCGTCAAAAGGGAAACCACAAAATATTCTGTGAAATATAAACATAGACTAAGCGTGCCTCCCAACTCATTGGCCGAAGAACTGCTGCAAGATGTAACCATTAGAAGATTGAAAAGGTTGAACCCTTTGGATATACCACATAGATTTCTGAATTTTTGAACCCAGAACCTAGGTCGAATATGGTCCCAGCCCATAACTAACAACTTTTATTTACTTGTTATATATTGAAAATATAGTTATTGATTGCAGTACCTTCATACCTGTCAATTATACATTTCAAATAATTTACCTAATGTCTATATTAGATAGATTGTAAATATACTTAGAAAAACTAAAAAAAAAAAAGATTTCTCATATTAATGATGTCAAATAAAATTTACAAAATCTGTATTGCCTTAATTTTAATTAAAACGCGAATTAACCCTTTTCACAAAAACATTTGTTAATTTTGATTTTAAAATTTTAAAATTAATAAATGTTTTTTGTGAAAAAGGATTAATTCGTGTTTTAATTAAAATTAAGGAAATACAGATTTTCTAAATTTTAATTGACATCATTAATATGAGAAATCTTCTTTTTTTTATTTTCACAATAACATTTATTAATTTTAAAATTTTAAAATTAAAATTAATAAATGTGTTTGTGAAAAATGGTCAATTCGTGTTTTAATTATATTTCACCTTTTACAAGCTCAAACGAACCTAATTCCTTAATTTTGTTAAACTTTTTATTTGCGACCGGTTTCGGTGTTTAAACCATCATCAGGCAAAAATAAAAAAATATTTTAATAGAAATATTATATGCTATATTTTATAAAATGTACATTTTCTTAATAAATTCTGTTCACACAAACTACATTTTGACTTATTCTAGGTATGAGTTTACAAGATATAATTAAGTGTGTTTGTAAATAGTATTTGGTTAATGTGTGAGAGTGTGTAAATTAGTGATTTGTTACTTGTTAGATGTTATGATTAATTTCTTTTTAGTGTCTATTAGTGAGGTGAGTGAGCTCCACGTGCTTTGTAATGATTCTTAATTCCCAGAATTTCTTATTACTATAGTTTTATTTATAATTGTTTACCTACATGTCTATTTTGGATTCTGAATTTTGGAATGGAATGGATTTTTTTCATTTTAGGGTTTGTTTGTTTGTTAGTTGTTAATTAGTAGTTTCTCCAATGAGTGAATAGTTTTGTGGGTTGTTCTCAGATTTGTTCATATTATGTTTCTGCATTTTCAATTGAAATAATTTATTAAGTGTATTCTGGTATGAATGTATCGTTTCGGAGTTGTAAAATGTGCGGTATATTTTGTCGAATGTTTGAGTGATAGCTTGTGATTGGTGTGTTTATGGTGGTCTATGTCAAAAATATTATGTATTATGTGATAAATATAGGAACATGGTTTTTCAGTGTTAGATCATCGGCTTACAAGTGAAATATACTAAGTCAATTTTTAGCTGTTTTAAGGTAAGTTTTATTTTGATGGTTTAGTAAATTGTAAAAAATCTCAGGCTCAGTAGGGGGTATAGTAAAGGGTCCTGTAGCCGAACTTCCAAATTCTTAACTCATTAAATGACTGAGTATCAAAGGCAACAGCAGAATATAAAACTTTAATTAAAGATTCTCACATTTTATAGATTTTGACTTAAGGGATTTCACTTGTAAACCGACGATATACTTGATCATTCAGATTGTTTATATTGTTTTTACGATCTTTGTGTATTTCCAGATTTTCTAATAGTTGCAACTTCAATCCCTTTTTCCTATTCGTGTAGAAGTTTTATGTTATTTTCCTCGACACAATTGTGTTGATTTAGCCAAAGATTTCTGCCAAAGTTTGATGTTGTATTATCTCTTAGGCCAATGTAAGATGCTGGGCAGTTATCAAAGGTTAGCATATATACATCGGATTTTTCCATTTTAGGGCTTGTATGTTTGTTGTTAATTAGTAGTTTCTCCAATGAGTGGATAGTTTTGTGGGCTGTTCTCAGATTATATTCATAAAATAGTTTAGCTATGATATAGTTAATGTTTCCTTGGAAGTTGAAAGCTCTGTATGCGTTTTTTTTTTGTACAACAATGGTCAGTGTTGGATTGCATATTAACTCTGTTTGTAATGTCTGTCTTTTTTGGTAATTAGTTTGTCAAAGATTTATGTGTTGTACCTATTTGCAATACCTAGTTGTTTGATGATTATATTTATTTCTGTTTTCACATTGTCTTCACTCATCGGGATGATAAAAAATCTATAAATTAATGAATGAAATGTCGTGAGTTTTTGCTGTCTGTTTGTGTGAGCTTTCTGTATATCTTAAAATCAAGTGAATGTTGTTTTTGCTGACTTAAATCTAAATCATTTATGCTGTTGTTGGTTTCTATTTCTATAGTAAATTTTAGCTTCGAGTGATATGAATTTATGTGCTTTGAAAAGTTATTAAGTTCTTCGTAACTTCCACCCCAGATGCATATGACATAATCTACGTATCTTTTCCAGAACTTTACATTTGACGAGATTTTATTGTCTTTATGAAGTATTTATTTTTCGAAAGAGTTTAAAAATATGTTGGATAATAATTACGAGATAATAGATCTCATTGGTAAACCATCTGCCATTAATAGGTTAGTCCGTTGTATATGCAGAAATTTTGTTCCGTGCAAATTTTTGTGAGTTTAGTAATGTCAAAAGCTTGTTGTTTATGTAATGCAAGAGGAGTTTTCAGGTTATGTTTATGGTTTCTTGTATGGGATGTAAGTGTACATGTTCATGATATCAAAGGATACCAATATGTTAGTCTGCTTGAGAGATATGTTTTTTAGATTGTTAATAAGTTCTTTGTTGTTACTGATGGGGTATTTGGCTTTCTAATTCAAATTTTCATTAAAGGGAAAGGGAGGAAATATTTGGGTATAAAAGGTCTTGTTACAAATTTATTAAATTTGTGAAATTTGTGAAAACATGGTGAAAAACTGACGTGTAATATTATAAAAATGAAAATTTTAATTTAAATTTTGCAAACATGTTTAATTAAGTTAATGTAATATTTTACATCATAAATGATATACAGTAGAAAAATAAGACATAGGATTCTATTAACTATTAAAGTTTCGGTGACAAAAGTGCACGTTTAAAAGATCTTGTTGATTTTTTTTTTTGCCAGTAAGTGGGCTGGTATATCTTGTACGGTTATAATCGGGCATATAGGTGTATCTGTTTTGCGTAGTTCAATTAGTCCATACATTTTGGGTGTTTGAGGGTTTATTACGAGCAATTTTTTACTGTTGATGTTAAAGTAAGTAAGTGTCTCTTTAGATCTGTTGAGGGTGTTCTTAATATTTGTTATGTACTTGTTAAGAAGGTGCTGTCTAGTAAGAATGTAAAGTTGTTTTTTTAAGAAACTCCATAATTTTGTTGTTTCAGATTTTTTGTTTCAGATGACTATACCAGCACCTTTATCTGCCTTAGCTATAGTTATTTGGTCAGTGTGAATATTTTGTTTGATACCTATAACGATTTTGTGATCTTGATATGATTGTATTTATGTATTGGTGTTTCTTGTTGTAGTTTTTTTGTTTCTGCTCTTCGTTCTTCAGAAAATTGATGCATTCACTTCTTGAACTGGATTGTTGTGGGTGTCCTTTTATGGCGTCTTCGAGGTCGATAGCTATTGGTTCTAGATTAATGTTTTGTGTTGTGTGTGGTGCGTATTTGTATCCTTTGTTGAGTAGTTGAGTTTATTCAGTGGTAACTTAACTTCGGAGAGATTCGTAAATCGTTTGTAAAATACACGTGTTTTGTTGTTGCTTGTTTGTTTGTTGTAGTTGGTTTTATACTTTCTAAAGTTGTTCAGTTTGATATTTTTCTTCCTGTTATCTTCTTGTATTGTGTGGTATGTGTCTTCTTGAGTTTGTGTTATAACTTTCTCCATCTGAACATATTGTTTTCTTTGGCTTAGTGTTGAAAATGTAACTTTCAGGTATTTGCTAGTTGTATTGAGTTTTGCACGTTTATGTATTTCTTGTTTTAAGATGTAGGTCTTGTATTTCCAGATTACGTTGTCACACCTATATGTTTCTTGTGTGTTGCATTTAATCAAGGAACCATCTCGTGAAAAGTTACGCATTCTTTGATTTGCGTCACTGTCACCCCAAATGAGCCAAATATCATATTACAGTGCTGCTTTAGTGATTATTGTGCGTGGGCGTTTCGAGGTGGTGATAAGTGCGTCCGTGAAGGGCTCCCTAATCCGATCACTTAATTAATATGGGCAAGGGCAGCTGATGCTTGATGACTCACTCCTCCTGTGCTCGAATTGCTGACCGCTAACAATGCTCCTAAATGGCCAGTGGTCATCCTGAAAGACATCCCGCGGTTTCTATAATCGATCTCCCCCGGACCGGACACACATCTGCCCCACCAATGGCCTGGCTGCTGTGCGCCACTGCTGTCACTACAAACTGATAACTTGTCCACTCGTCCACTAGTCCAACCGGTCTTTCGCCGATTGTGCAACTCGAGGCGAGTACTTAAGGCGAATAATGGGTTATTTATGTTGGGTACTCAGGGGTGGCCGCAGATTGTGCGCCATACACAAGCATGGGGATGGACTTTATTTTTGTATCACATATCATTTACTTTCGAATACAAGTATGCGATGATTTAAGCATCCAACAATAGACAGAGTTAAAAGTTTGCAATGTGGTTGTCTATACATATAATGATATAAGTATATCATTTAGAGGTTAGAATTAATCATGTTTTTTTGTTATAAATCATGATTTATTCCAACTCTGACAAAATACAATTACGAATAATAAAATTTGATATGAAAATTATGGAAATGATACAGACTATGATCAAGATTCGGTATATCTATTCAAAATATCGTTGAGTTTATAAGTATTTTAAAGACAGAAAACACCTAATTAAGAAAAAGTACTACCAAGTCTCTACATACTCTTCATTAAACAATTATACAGGCCCTCATGTAAAAATAAAATTTCAAAATCCCTATAAGAACTAAAGTTTTCCAATTATAAAATAACAAAAATGACAATATATATATACATATGATATACAAGAAATATAGAAAATTAAGTACCAAAAAATATCTAACACTATACCTACAATGAGTATTGTCATACTCGCGGAGTGTGTTTTCAAAATTCTCAGAGGGCATAATCGTCAGATGTTTATTTAAATCTAGAATGACCAAAAAAATATTCCTTAAAATTTTAAAAATCAATTTGAATAACAATTTGAAATGATATGAAAAACATGAACTATTAATAATCTTAAAAATTGCGGCCAGATGGTTTTTACACAATATCGTAAAATAGATTTAATATAATCTTGAAAATTTTAAATATTCCACAAAACTCCTATCAATGTAACTCAAAATTTTAATACTGGAAGAAAATTTATAACTTTTTGCAAAATATACGAAAAAACAAAATTCTTAGTAACTATGTAGAAAATTTACAGAGCCATCGATAAAATATTGCTGTAAAGTCAAAATTATTAAGGCAGATAAAAACATACTAATCATCAACGCAGCAGGACTAAAACTTTTTATAATAACGATTTTAATCAAATATAATATACTTTTTAAACATTTACATTTTAAATAAAAATTTGATATGATATGAAAAAACATGAAATATTAATAAGTTAAAACTAGAGGCCATATGATAGTTTTTACACAATATCGTAAAAAAGATTCAACATAATCTTGAAAATTTTAAATATTCCACAAAACTCCAATCAATGTAACTCAAAATTATAATACAGGAAGAAAATTTATAATTTACACAGCCATCGATGAAATATTGCTGAAAAGTCAAAATTATTAAGGCAGATAAAAATAAATAATCACCAACGCAGTACGACGAAAATTTCTTATAATAACGATTTTCATCAAATATGATACATTTTTTAAACATTTACATTTTGAAACCCCAATTGGAATTTTATTAAGGTATTATCTAGTTTTTAGACCAAGCCTTTACTTCTTTCACATATATGAAATTATAAATAATTGTAACTGGTGCTTTGTGTAAAGTGAAATTATTTTGGAAGTTATGAGGTTGTATGGTCCATTCACCACAATAGTTGTATGGGCTTTCTGTATATCTTAAAATCTAGCAAATCTTGTTTTTTGCTGACTGTTAAATCTAAATAATGTATGCTGTTGTTGGTTTCTGATTCCATAGTAAATTTTAGCTTTGAGTGATATGAATTTATGTGCTTTGGAAAGTTATTAAGTTCTTCGTAACTCCCACTCCTGATGCATATGACATCATCTACGTCTCTTTTCCAGAACTTTACATTTAATTATTTTATGAAGTATTTGTCTTTCGAAGGAGTCTAAATATATGTTGGATAATAAGCACGAGAAAGGAGACCTCATTGGTAAACCATCTACCATTATATAGGTTTGTCCGTTGTATATGCACAAGTTCTGTTCTGTGCAAATTTTTGTAAGTTCAGTAATGTCAAAATCTATTATCTAGTTTTTAGACCAAGCCTTTACTTCTTTTACATATATGAAATTGTGAATAATTGTAACTTGTACTTTGTGTAGAGTGAAATTATGTTAAAAGTTAAGAGGTTGTATGGTCCATACATCACAATACATATTTATTTACAAATTATTGTTTTACCAAACTAGGTTTTCAATTAAAATAATACTATGTATATTTAAAATTTCGATGACGTAAAAAATAATGGTTTTCAAGTAACAAATTTTCAGTCTATTTTATAATAATTCAAATGTTAATTTAATTATCACAAAAAAATATTATTAAAAATGTAGCTTATCCTCCTTCCATAATACCACTTTCAATAATAATCTTACTCTGGTCGAGAACCAAACGGGATTTATATGCTTTTCATGAAGTTTTGTAAAATTAAACCAAAGCAGGAATTATTTTAAAATTTCAAAGTCTTAGACCAAACGCGGATGTTTTCAAGACATTTGGCTGAAAAAACTGTATTTTGATTTATCAGTGCTTTAACGACTAAATGTAGAAATGTGATTTTATTATAAACGAATGTTGCTGATCCATTCAGGATACAGCAAATCAGGTTTTTGCTGGTTCACATTACTCAAAGTTCAGAAGTTGTACCTGTGTGATCCTTTTTTTAAATTTTATTGGCTGCGAAAATTTTCATACATAACCAGAGCTGAAATTTCAATGATCATTCGTTATAATGGTATAAAGCGGTAAATGTGCAAATTTTATAATGTAGGTATAATTTTATTTTTTATTACTACGGTCATTGTCCCACTCAAATCCAATTCTTAGAGTATACATTAAAATACTTATTTGGGTGCACAATTTAACCGGAAAAGTCAAATATTTCTGCGAAGAAACCTTTGTACAAACAAATATTTCAAATACAAGTTGTCTGCTTTAAAGGGGAAAAAGAATGAGTAGGTATGCAGGGAATATGCTCGGACAGCATATTTCTAGTTTTCTGTGGATGGAGGATGTCTGAGAGAAAATAGAAATAACTAAAAAGAGAAGTTTTGATTAAATATATGAGATAATTGTGTCCTCAAAGTAATTCACAACTATGTAATCTCTCACCATTGTAAATAATATTCAATACAGAACTTGCCCAACGACTCTCTTTCTATCACGAAATGTTCAGTGGAAGATACCACCCAGATATGAAACGATTAATCTGGTGACACCAATGTGATGGCATGTACCTTGCTTGGTAGTGGACGAATACAGATCTGCGAAATTGTATAGCCTAAAAACATAAATGGTCTTTGCCTTATGAAACGACTAAAAGTAAATATCTATACCTATGTTTTATTTGAAGGTCATTTTACTACCATTTCTTAAAATATTTTTTATTCGATTGCACCATAAGATAGCATTTTTCAGTATGAAAACCTGGACGACAACGCCATCAGTTTGTTAAAGACCATGATTGCTAGGTAATGGTCTTTCTCATCCTAAGCCGAAAAATATTTTTCGGCAGCAAAAATAAAAAAGTCAATGGTTGATTAATTTATAGCATAGCATGGCTCTTACCATAGAATAGTGAGACCATACAATCGAAGATTTCATTTGTTGAAACAAATTTGAGAAATATGCCAGTAAAACATTCTCGGAGAGAGTTGGAATATTATTTTCTTGGCGATATGTTTCAAATCTTTGATATGCCCTTTCATAAACTTCTTTTGACTTTTACGGAAGCAACTCTACCGAAACTTGATTTGTGGTGTCTCGCATCTCAGAAAGAGTACACATTAACTCGTCTTCACTCGACATTTTAAAAATTTTACGGCAATTTGAGTAATTTTTTTAAAAATTTTGTTGTTTGTAAAGTTCTTGCAATCGAATAAAAAAATATGTATGATATACAGACGACAAACATATTTCGGACTTATTGCTCTGAGTGGACTCGGCATTACCTCGTCCAGCAATTTCCAGCAAATTGTCCGAAATATTTCGTTTTTCGTCCTTATAACATAAAATACTATTTTTATCAGCATCAGATTGACGCAAAACAATAACTAACTTTTGTCTGAAACATTTATATTTCCAAATTGCATTCAAATGTTGCATAGTTTATCAAACTCAAAGTAAATCGTTTGATTAGCAATACAAAAAGTAAAACTAAATTAGTAAATTACATGTTTAAAGCGTTGTCCGTCAATCTCTATGCATATCTCTATTGGCTTGAGATGTACAGTGCAATTAGCAATGCTTGGGGTTAATTCAAACGTCCCAACAAGATTTGATAATTTTAGAAGCCGACCAACCTCATGCCATGTACTCACTTTCGTTTGCTTAATCTAGCCTTGTACTAGCGACAAAATTGTCGTACTGCTGCTCAAAATAGTTAACAGAAGCGCGTTTACCACTACAAAATTTACGGCGCCATTCAAATTTCACGCCAAAAAATCGGGAATTTCGTGAGCTGATATCGAGAATCCCGAAATTTCCGATTTTTTGGCATGACATTAGAATACACCACAAACTTTGTTGATCACTCCGTATAGGCAACAAGAAGGGTTTTCTGTTAAATATTTACACAAGAATATTTACAAAGACCGGTTAGGTCGATAGCCTAATAAAGATTGATCTACTACTACTACTATTTACACAAATTATTTTTTATACATATTACGTTTAGAAGTTTTCGTTTCGTTCGTTCATCTTCTGGAATAGTACGAACTTCTTGTTATACGAGGGAAGATTTTTATATTATCTACCTTGCCTTGAAGGAAACAAGTGAAGATAACTTTTTTTTTGCTGTCAAGTAATCAGAGGATGATTAAAGTCTACGGAGAAGATGTGGCGTCATATTTTACATCAAAATTTTTGTTCATGCAATTTATGTGCGGTATTCAGCAATATACCCTGAATGAATGAATGAATAAGGTGTCAGCAGATTGGATCTTAAAATTGCTTACTCCCAAACAAGTCAATAAATTTGTGAAGAAAACTTGGGGGATTGGCTGTCGATATAGATATTTTTAGAAGATTTAAACAGGCAATGAGACGTGGTGTTTCACTATTACCCACCGATAAAACAAGAATCCACAAGACGATGTTCTTCGGATGAACACCTACAAGAAGCAGTGGAGGAGGTTTGTAAAGACTTACTGAAGGATTTTTGTTTTGGATTTTATAGCGTTATGGGAAAAATGTTGGAATAAGTATATGGTCGTTAGTGGGTGGGACATATTTTGAAGAACAAAATATTACTTTTCTTCTAACTCCTGTCCTTCATAGCTAGGTAGATAACATAAAAATCTCCTCTCGTATTATTTCATTTAGGGACAAAAATATGAGATCATGTTAGATTGTTTGTTACGACTGCTACAAAACACAATCCGACGATACAAATAGAGAAGAAATAACTACAAATCTTTCAACTTCAACTGAAAGTTAAAACACTTTAATTTATCCGGCTACTAAAAATCAAAACCTATAACACAGAAGTATTCGATCATAAAAAACGACGATATGATGAAACATATTTCAACTTTGGTTTTACTTGGATTTGTGATGAAAATAAAACAAAACGGACAATGTGTTGCGTGTGATCAAGTAATGTTGAATAGCAGTTTAAATCCTTCCAAATTAAAAAGACACTTGATAACAAAACATCCAAATTTAAAGAATAGAAGTAATGAATATTTGAAAAGAAAGCGTAACGAGCTAAATATCTGAAAACAAAGCTTCGTGAAATTTGTACGCGACGACAATAAAAATAAAGCATCTTATCGTGTGAGCTATTATATTGCTCAACAAGACAAGGCTTACACAATTGCAGAAAAAAATAGTGAAACCATGTGTGATATAAGGGCATTATTACTGGCATGATTAGCCAGAACATACTAAATTGGAGCACAGGATTCCTTTTTCTGATACTACTGTTTCAAGGCCCATTGAAGACATGTCGATGTATTGTGAAATAGAACTTTTAAAACGTATAAAAATATCAGAGCAAGGATTTGTCATTCAACTGGACGAAACAACAGATATCGATGGGTTGGCAATCTTACTAGTAATTGTGCGATGTATTCATGGAATGGCTGCTGAAGAATGGCTGCTGATATGGTTCCTTGCAAAAGTCTGTCCTTCTGGATCCTTCTGGTCATTGTCCACTCTTCTCCCCCCCGCCACCCCGAAGAACCTTCTGGTCATTGTCCACTCTTCTCCCGAAGAACCTTATGGTCATTGTTCACCAACTGAAGAACTCAATTATACGAGGGGAATCATGGTCTCTCCTGATTGACATGCCATCCTCATCGATATATACGAGGGGCATCTGGAAAGTGTCACGAAAGCCCGCCAGCTAGACTACTACTAATACAACAGGTGAAGAAATTTTTAAAATAGTTGATTCATACTTTGCTACGCATGATATATCTTGGGATCCTTGTCATCAAGTATGTGGTCAAGTATACTGATGGAGCCAAAGCAATCGTTGGGAAGTTGAGAGGCGTAGTTGCACCCTTGTAGCAGAAAAATCCTTGCATTAGAAGTACTTATTGCTGACTTTACCGACAGGCTCTAGCAGTAAATAGAATACCAGCAGAATTAAAATCTGTAATTATTGACTGCGTAAAAATTGTAAATTTTATTAAATCAAAACCACTTAAATCAAGATTTTTTTCTAATTTATGTGAAGGCATGGACAATATTGCTTCGTACAGACGTTCGATGGCTATCGCACGTAAAAGTGTTGTCAAGATTTTGTGAATTAAAAGATGAAACAAAAATGTTATTAAGTTAACATGCATATTGTCTTACAAATTAATGATATAGATTGGATAATGAAAATAGCATATCTCGCAGGTATGTTTACCTGTTTTAATGAACTTAATGTCTCTTTCCAAGCACAAATATGAACATCTTCAAAGTATAAAATAAAATTAATGCTACTATACTCAAATTAAAATTTTGGTCAGATTGCATTTTAAATGAAAATACTGAATGTTTTACTAATTTACATGAAATTATGATAACTAATAACGGTAAAACGAATCAAAATTTACATGACAAAATACTGCAGCACTTATCAGATTTACAACAATCGTTTCAGGAATATTTTCCTTTTGAAAAAGAAAACCTATCTTGAATTCAAAACAGATTTTGAAAAAGCTTCTGATAATTATCAGTTGTCAGTTAAAGAACGAGAACAAATTATCGATATATTGACTGACTCTCAGTTAAAAATAGAATTTCACAAAGTTGATATTATGCACTTTTGGCTTCAAATTTTGCTGAATATCCCGAGATTGGTAATAGAGCTATAAAGCCCTTGATGTCTTTCGTCTCAACTTATGTCTGCGAGAGATCATTTTTTCTGTACACTGCAACAAAACCAAATACAGAAGCAGATTGAACGTAGAGGATGACATGCGCTTACAAATTTCTTATATTCTTCCAGACATAAATATGATTTCCAATAAAAAAACAGACCCACCCTAGTATTTAATGTGATATAATTTAATATTAGTATTTGTTACTTTATTGTTAAATTACTTCTAAGTTAAATAAAATAACAGTACCAGTCTTGGCCTAATATTATTTTGTGTATTGAATTTAAATTCGTTCGTAAATGTGTTACTAATTCTAGGTTTTGTTATCTAAAATAGCTTCTGCTCTAGTGTTACATAGTATGATAGACGCGAAGCAAAGCCAGGCAGTTTAGCCAGTAGTGTGATTATCTTTGTTATCTCAGTAATTATTTTGTTTAGGATTGTTTAATAAAGAATATAGCCAAATTTATTTAAATTTACAATAATAATTATATAATTATAATTATTTATGTATTATTATTTGTTACTATATTGATATATTACACCTAAATAAATGAAAATAACAGGCCCAGCCTGGTATTACCATTATTTTGTGATTTGAATTTAAATTCGTTCGTAAATGTGTTAGTAATTCTAGGTTTCGTTATAATTTTTTTTTAAATTATTTTGTTTAGAAGTTCTTAATAAAAATATAGCCAAATTTGATTAATAATTATTTATTTTAATTACGAGGGTTTCTTCAGAAATGCCACAAGTAGAAGGGTTTCGAAGGCAATGAAAGGTTGAAGAACCCTGCCCTATGGAAACACCACTGATGTAGTTCATACAAATTCATTAATTGACCTGGACTCTCTGCAATCTAAATAAGTCTAGATTAGGTAGGGAACAGGGGGATGAATAATTTTGTGGGATAGTAGACAATATCAGTATATGGCCATGATTTTCTATTATTTCATTGACATAACTCACTAAAACTTCAATTTTGTAAAGTGAATTGTTGGGAATTGTAGTATGAAGAGATTTACATAGAGAAAAATCCTCCCTCGCGTAGGGCATAAACAGAATTTTATAGATTCAAAATATAAAACGAGGGGGGTGATATTTCTTTGTCACAGTGATATAGATAGCCGGGCTCGGGTAGTGAAATATAACCAGTGGGAAAGATTACAATCCGCTTAGCTGCGCGCCCGGGTGTTTGTTACTTTAGAATTTATTAGGGAGGCTATAGTAGCCCTGCTAACGCGTTTAGTGCGGCGTGGGTGGTCGGGACGTCCTGGGGGGAGGGGGGCACTGCGGCGTCGGTTTTTGGATGGGGCCCCCGAAGGATCGCGGGTGGAGAGGGGGCGCCCAGGTCTGGAGAGGTGTCGGCCCCCCTGACGGATGGGGTCACTTCCGAGACCCTCTCATTAGCACATTGCTGAACAATCCTCGCCGGCTCCGACATCTATTCTATCATTGCCACTTCCACGCGTATGCCTCACTTCCACCGTTCCACCACCTACATCACACGGCTCCGTGGTGCGCCCCCTCGATTTATAGCCCTGTCTTCCAGAATAAACTGAAATATAATCTGTGGTTGAGATCTCTGCGCGATGCGACGGATTTTTCCACGCGTACAAATTAGTCGACAAAGACATGAAAAATCCGCATTAATTTCACTAGGTAGCACACAACTAATCTCATGTTAACGTAATAAGAAACAATTTTTTTTTCTAAACAAAATAACCACAAACATTGGATGAGCCAGATAGCATTATTATTCCATTTGAAACTTTGACTTCGAGCAATTTGTTTTGGAGCATCTAATTTTCCTAGAATCGCCAACAGGTTTCATTCATTGTCGCACATTCAGAGATCTATTAGTTGTGGGCCACGAGATTTTTGATATGGGCATAGAATCTTCCCCACTGATTTCTTTCATGTTCAAAACATGAATGTAGAAAGCATCACGTAAATATTGTAACTTTTCTCTGGATAATCAAACTATTCTGAATTTTTTTAACTTTGAAGAACTTACGTAACATTATATGCTCACACTATTTTTCAAGTTAATTGATCTGAACAGATAGACGATGTATGGTGCTCAGTAAAACTGCAGATTAATGTCACCAGATACGTTAAAAATTGTTTCACTGTCATCATTTGTTTTAATAACATTTGGCATAATTTGTAATTTCTATTCATTTTGCATTTTCTATATTACAAACAATAATGCGTTTTTTAGCATCTGCAACGATAATATGATTCTTAATTAATCTTAAAATGTATAAAACCATTAAAATAGTAACTGCTGCTACCCAATATGTTTTTTTTATCTCTAGTTTCGTGTTTTTCATTCTCTGCCTGTTGCCAAACATTTTTCAAGCTCAGTTAAAAAAAATATAACACTGATGTAATAACATTTAGTATAATGGAACAATAACAGAACTGTACTTCAAAGATATGGACTTAAAATTAATGGAACTGTAAAATAGTTTAGTCTAAACCAATAGTAATATAATAATAATAGTAATAATAATAATAATTAAATAAAACCGAAATACGACACGAATTACATATTAGATAGAGAGGGCAAAATTTTAACAGAAAGACAAGAAGTAATGGAAGGATGGAGAAAATACTTCGAAGAACTGCTCAACATAGAACGGGAGGAGGACGAAGAGGATGGAAACCAAATAAACATGGACATGACAACAGAAAACATAAATATAGAACAACTAACAGAAGAGATCAAGGGACTAAAAATGGGAAAGGCACCAGGAATTGACAAAGTTGAGACGGAGATGCTAAGGAATATAGGACCAGTAGCGCTGGACAGACTTCACCAACTATTCAAACAAATATGGGAGGAAGAAAGCATACCGAACAAATGGAAAACACACTTATAGTGCCAATATATAAAAAAGGTGACAAAAGAAATTGTAATAACTATAGGGGTATAACGCTAATCATTATAGGGACAAAACTACTAAAAAAAATTATAAATAAATCAATAAGACGAAAAATAGATAGCACAAAAGACGAAGCGCAAAGTGGTTTCAGAGCAGGAAGAGCAACCCAAGACCATATTTTTACAACAAAACAAATAGTAGAAAAGAAGTATCAAACAAAACAAAATGTATACTTAGGATTTATTGACTTGGAAAAAGCATTTGATACAGTAGCACGCAAAAAAGTCTGGAATATATTACTTGAAAGGGGAATAGAGCAAAAACATCAATAATATAAAACAAATATACAATGATAATAAGAATGAAGTCATGCATAACAATTACAAATCGGAATACTTCAGAACAAATAATGGTATGAGGAAAGATGGAGGGCTTAGCCCAACATTATTTATATTATATTTGGACGAAATTATAAAGATAACAATGGGCAGAACAAAAGGAATAACAGTAGGATACAGAAACATGTTACCAGTAAGCATAACAGAAGGAGCATTGGCATTGGCAACATAAATATATACAGGGTGTCTCTAAATTATGTGGACATGGCTTAAACACAGATTACTGGGATCAAAATAAGACGATTTAACAAAAAATATTTATATACAAATGCGTTTGGTTTAGCCAGTATACAACTTCAATTTTTTTTTTTTTTATTGAAAATTTGCCTATAACAAGAGAACGAGAACGAAATATGAACCAACGTATGAAGAAATGTCCAAATGGTAATTTGTTATTCCATGGCAACTTGATTTTTAGAGCAGTCCACAGCAGTTTGATTTTTGCAACAAATTTTTAAATTATCGATTTTTGGAGGTAAATAATATCAGATTACCCATGTGGAATACATGGTTGAAATTGGAATTTTTCGCACTTCTGAATGCTATTAAAATCCAATATTGCGGCCATAAGAAAATCAAAAGTTGACCATGAAAATTTGGGCATCTAGTTGGCGCAAAAAAAATGTTGGTACTGTCATCAGGAAGCTCACGTCGAAAAATGTAAGCGTGCCAAGTTTTGTAAAATTTCCTGCAAAAGTAAAAAAGTTATAAGAGGAAAATGAAAGTGCACTTTTTCAGTTTTTCAGCGATATTTCAGGAGCTGTGCAAGATATCCCGGATTTCGATACAGTATATTGAAAGGCACAAAAATAAAAAACTTTTATCCCATTTGACCAACTCTGTATGTATTTCCGTTTAATATATCCTAATGGTTGGCGTCGTGAAGGTGACCACCCTGTAAATACACCGCTTTTGTTTATGGCGTCACATGAAATCTGCACTTTATAAAATATAAATGAACCACCCAAACTGTTTTGAGTAATTTAAAAAATGATCATTAGTTCTATGAAAACAGTCGGTTTCAACTTTTCAAATTGACACCCTGTATACATTTCATCCAGCTTATTTACGATGCACTGTATATTTTGATAAAGCATTTGATAAAGCTGGATTTTCAAAGTGAGTATCTTATGCTGAATATCTAGCTTTCGACCTACATAGTTAGCTCCGGATTAAGAATCTGGTATTACATTTAAGCTAGAGCAAACCATTTAACAATATATTGTCTATAAAAAGTACGCGTTCGAAATATCCAAAACCCTCATTTTATGGGAAGTTATTCACATTCAAGTAATTGACTTTTTTAAATGTGACAGTAATAAAGCAGCTGTTCAAGTGCACATTAAAAATAAGAAGATGATTATAATTTCCATACAGGTACTTACTCAATCGGTGAGTTTCCACCTGAGTCTAAGAGCAATTAAGAAAACCGACGCTTTCACACACATACACATACAAACACGCCGAAAAAAAAAACGCAACGACGCCAATTAACGTTGACTCCAATTACTGCTACTACCAGCAGGAACATGTGTAACGGCGGACTGTGCCTAATGTCTTGCATGCCTCGGAATTATCTATTACAGTTGACCATAATGTATTTTTATATTGCAGATAATTTGCATTAATTAACGTAATAAAATAATTACACATCTCATAGGTTGTAAATTACGTGACGTACAAACCGCCCGCCTGTGAGCGCTTTTTATTGAAAAGAATTGCGTTTAATTTCGACCGTAAATTGGCCAATAATTACGGACATATGCCGGGCTCTAATGGTCTCTTCCTTCTAACAACAATTTAGTTTTACCTGGGCAGTAATTAATGGTAATAATTATTACCAAGCTAACGTCAATTATTATTAATAATAATACCTATTGCTATCAAATTATACTACATATAGGTGTTATAGGTGTATATATGACAAAACATACAAATTGTATTTAAGTCATCATTGGCAGTTGCGTAACCATGAACTAAAACAAAACAACTGAAAATTAAAGGAATTTAAAAAACATACTTTTCTGACGAAAAAATTATTTTATCTTTGATTTTGCAATATAAATTCATAATCAGCAATTGAATCGATTATTTCACAGACCAGTTTAGTGTATTTTAGCAATTTTGCAAGTTGCGAAACACTATATCTTTTCATATTTTATATATTATAATTAAATATCCCATAAAGAGGAATGCCACCTAAAGGAATAATGCAAAACAATATACGTTTTAATTACTGATATACGGTTTTCCGTTCAAATATAAATATTCTTAAAATTTTCTGTTGACGGGTTTCTGAAATAAACGATTCCATTGTTTATTTAACAAAACATGTTGAAATTTATTTAAATCTCAGTATTAAAGTCATGGTTTCGAATCGAATTTTTTGTTTGTTTTGGGTTTTGTTGCGGTTCAATTAAAAAATAAATATCGGTTCGGTTCTGGTTTTCGTTCTGACAAAAATAAAGGGTTTTCCGGTTTTCGGTTTTCAGTTCCGGTGCGAAGCCCTGTATAAATGTCCTTTATATGTACTTATAAAATAAATGAGACGGCTTTCTTTCTTTAGATTATCTTCCCATTCAGATTACTTAAATCTGTGTATATTCTCATTTTTCTCATTTTCTTTTATTAGCGATTATTTTCTTCTTGAAAGACTACTCTATATTGCTTTACTCGGAGTAAGTCATAGACATTATTTTCAGTAATGTGCGGATATTCCTGAGCAAGGCCATAGGCAGGGGCGTAAAATTTTTGTGTGGAAATTTTTTTTACCGGCCAGGCCCATAAATTAAAAAAATCTTGTTTTCTACTTATATTTAATTATATTCAATAAGCAATAATGACAAAAAATCAAAATAGAACAAGCCTACAACATTAATTTTTATTTAGAAGTTTAGAAGTTAGAAGTGCTTTTAAATTTGATAACTTCTCAAGAAGTCAATGAACAATATTGTATTGTTTTTATAATTGAACAGCAAACATTCTGAATAGTGCCAAATTAAAAAAAATAACATTCTATCAATATCAATATGATTCAATAAATTAATCTCGTCTGAGAGATCAACAAGTGATACTAATTGAAATATAAAGAAATATTCCTGAAAAACCAAAAATTTCAGAAATATATACCAAAACTGTCGTTGGGCATTAATGAATTTCATTGAGTTTAAGGGAAGACTGTTTTATTGTGTGTGACTTATATTTTAAAATGGTGGTTTTGGTGGAGGGTTTTGGAAATTTACAGCTTTACAAATACAAAAAAGTCATTGAACGTGAACATGAATGAATTGTCTTTAAATTGTGTTTGTAATTGAGAAGCAAACACTATTAATGGTGCCATATTTCCACAATTTTATCATTCTGTAATATCAATATGGTTACATAAATGAATCTCTTCTGAAACATCAAAAAGTGAAAACGATTGAAAAATATAGAAATATTAACATAAAAACCTTCAAAACGTGTAGTTCTCGGAATAATGATATGATTCAATAATGACTCTCGTTCGAAAACTAGAATCGATCAAAAATTATAGAAATATTCCCGAAAAACGCTCCTCAAAGTTTCAAAAACACTAAAAATATCATTTGGACATTAATACATTTTATTAAATTTTAGATAAGATTGTTTTATTATGTGTAACTTACATTTTGAAATTTTGGTGGTTTTGGTGGAGGTTATTAAGAAATAAGAAAAAAAGAAAAAATAAGAAAAAAACTTCAGAAATACCCGAAAAATTGAAAATTAATTATTTGCCTTTATAATTGAAAGGCAAACATTATGAATGGTGCCTAATTTCTAGAATTTCATCATTCTGTAATATCAATATAATTTCATAAATGAATCTCCTCCGAAACATCAAAAACTGAAATCAATTGAACAATATAGGAATATTAAAATAAAAAACTTCTAATCATATACTGAAATACAAAAATTTCAGATCGATTTAGTCAATATAACTTTTATTTTGAAAATTATGTTGTTTAATTGGTGGGTTTTGGAAAATTTAAGTCAAAATTTACAGCATCCAATAAAATTGTTTACAATTTTGCTTCATGTTTTATAGAGTATGCCCTGATTTTTTGTTAATGTCTTTCATTATTTGTTGTAATTTTAATATATTTTAATGATAATTTCAATCATCAAAGTTTTTTAATGCAAATAAATTATGAAACAATTTGAATGATTTCATGTAGATTTTAGATAATATGAATTACAATTTCTATATCGTTTCTTTTTTCATTCAGAATATTTTTTATACATGTGTCAAATTATAGACTTTCCCGAGGAAGTGTCTGACATTTTGTACAGATAAATCAACTTTAGCCAATGATTCTCAAACTCTATAACAGTTTCACAAAATATCACAACAAAAATATCAAAGAAGGTTCTATAGAGTAGAAAGAAATGATGAAAGGTCTACAGAACTAAAAAAAATCTTGAAATTTTGACAGTATTAAAAAAACATCTATAAAATTGAGCAGTATCATTTTTCTTTTCAAATTATTGATAATGACATTCGCAATTAACGTCATAGATATTCTGAAAGTTTACAAACTTAAATTATGAATATCTTTAGTTAATAAATCTCAGTGTAGTTTGAAATTTCCCAGTGCATATACATAATTTAACGAAAATTTCAATTACATATAATGCAAACTGGTTTGTTTTAATAATAATTATAAAAACATAAAACTTGTCATGAAAATTCTGAAATTATTTAAAACAAGTCATGACGAATACACAAAGGATGTATAAAACTTTCTATATCGCATTACTTTTCCCATTATTTACAATATTTTTATTGCACTGTGTTATTGCAGTACTTATTTAATGTGTATAAATCTTTATTTTGTAAATCTTGACTTGTGTAAACTACTTATTGTACCATCACGAATTCTATAGTAAAATGCTACAGTAAACACATTTCCAGGAACTAACCTGAAAAAATATTGAAATCCGAATGTATCAAAATAGCAAGATTCTTATGAATAAGTAAAGAAAATTTTACATTGTTAAAAAACAAATCCGAAGGACAACCGAAGACAATCCGAAGAACAAAAATTAATTTGCAGTCAATAATTCTGAAACTATATAAAAGTTTCATAACAATTCCAGAAAAATCATGGAAATTCAAATTGTATATAAAGAAATTATGGAAATTCTACAGTATTAAACACATTTTCAGAAATCTAATCTGAAAAACTATGAAATCAGAATGCATAAAGATATCAAGTTTCTCATGATATCAATGTAGAAAGAAAAATCTACACTGTTAAACAAAAATCCGAAGGAATATTAAAACATCGTACAAAATGGAAAAGTAGATTACGAAATCGTGGAAATTCTGACGTATTAAAAAAACAAGAAGGCATAACAAAAACATCGTGGTTATTTTACGGTATTAAATAAATTTTAAGGGGGCAAATCTGACAAATCAGCGTATAAAGAAGTCATGTAAATTCTACGGTATTAAAAAGAATCTTGATGGTATATCAGAAAAACCAAAGAAATTGGAATAGCATGCAAAGAAATCATGGAAATTCAAGAGCATTAAAAAAATTCTTAAGGTAAAACAGAAAACATGTGAACGTTCTATACATTTATATATTTTTTCAGAAAGCAAATGTGAATGTGTGAATAATTGAAATTCGCATGCCAGTCGTCTATACTTCATCAGAAACGCTTTTGAAAAAAAAAATCAGCTAATTCCGAAGAAAATCAGCCTGATGAGAATGACATGGTTGTTATGTCGGATAATGAAGACGATGCATGAAGAATTTAGTTTCGTTCATTTTTGCTGATTTTGAAGTGATTATATTTATTACTTTGGAATCTTTTTTTTTAATTGAACCTCAAATTTCCCGAGCCTAGACTTATTGCTGTATGTACAATTAATATAGAGATGGAAAACCAGATATTTGTAGATCATACAGATGCATATGCAGTCCTTTGCAAGTCTCAGCTGCAATACTGGGTATATGTAATTTTTTAAACAAAATATCTTTTTAGTAATACATTTCTGAATAAAGCACCCACTTTATTAAAATACTAAACAGAAAATTTCTGAAAATCAAACCTGCAAGTTGATTGGTTAGCATTTAATATCTTGGTAGGTGGAATTTTTGCGTTTTACTCAAAACTAGCCTGCTTTTGCATCTATACGCTTCATTTTGTATACGGTTCAATTTGAAAAACGGTCCAATTTGTATATGTCCCATGTAGAATTTGCTACATTGTCCACATGACCAGTCCGGCCCTGCTGGGGTACATGTTATTTTTCGCACGTTATAGTTCATAAAACGTTAGCAATAACATTGATGGCTAACTCAGACAAACCAAAACTCAACTAAACCCTGAAACCGAACCAAACCGACAAACTCTGACAAACATAGTAATTTTCTTAGAGAATAATAGCATTCGCTTGGAAATTGAATTATATTTTTCTCCGGGCGAGAATCAAACGGATATTTCGATCTACGGCTACCGATTAGTTAGAAATGAATAGTGGGAGATATTTATTTCTTAATTAGCAGGTGTATCTTCTATCTCCGATTCACTGTAAGTAAGCAGCGTCTTATGTTTCATGCTTGGCAAGCCGTCGCAGCCGTGGTATCAAGTTGCATTTCGATTGAAGAATCCAGACGTCGAGACAGAAGTGTTTTGGCTGTGGATTCACCATCCCAGCATCATCGGAGCAATTTCACGCGACCATTCCACCGCCTGCTACCAGTGGTGGTCCTCTTGATTTACGCTGCGGTCGAGGTGCCCATCTCGCACACTTTATTGTTAAAAACAATCCGAATCGATTCCTTTTGTGGAGGAGTTCTTGGAAGCGCGGGGCTTGTTTACGCCGACACCAGGCCATCGACATAAAAATTAACAATTAATAAATAATAATAAATTCCGTGAGTGTACAGAAGCTGGTGGCCGTATCCAAATAAAAATGGAATTTACATGTTTAATGCATAAGAGGAGGCTACACCCACGCAGCACAGACACACACAGTCGCGGGGACGTGCTGCCTTTAAAACAACTGACAAATTAAATGATTTATGGATTTACACTTGGCCCCGCGGGCCCCCTTGACGCCCCCCGCGGCGCTCCTCTTTTCCACTGCTTATTTATTTTTTATCGCCTCCATTGTGTAAATGAAACATCCACGTTGGCATCCGTTTGCGTTGCGTCAAGCATTGAGAAATGGAACGCCACATTATTATTATTTTTTTTAATTCACACCTCCGCGAAATTAAGGATCCGCGCAAGTAACCGACTTAATTTCCACTCCTCACGATAATCGTTAATTAGAATTTCGGGCAGACACCTTGAAGTCATTTGCATAATTGAAGCTCTAAAGTGCTCTCATTAAGGCGATGTTAAACACGCCTAATTGATTGTAATAATTATTAGATTTGTATCGAATAAATTTCACGAAAAGCAGCGGCGCAATTAGGCGGTGTACATTTTAAATTAACTTCGGGTTTTAGAGTCCATAAATAATCGTGTGGGTACTCACTCACACATGCGCGCGCCTTTAAACGGTGAGCGCGTTAATAAAGGGATAATTTTATGTGTTACGGGGGAACCTATGAATAATTTAAATTTATTACATTTTTACATTCTTTCGGGGAGCAGCCAAGTGCTGCACTTCTCGGTAATGCAACTGTGAAGTGTAATGCGGCACTCAGCAAATCATTATTCAGGATTAAAGGCGAGTGTCCGGTCGTGTTATTTTTATGAGCCCCCTGTTTATATTCCAGTTAGATTTTTTTGTATGCATTTAAATTGCAAGTAATGCCTCTAACTTGTAGAACGTGATGGAGAGCATTTATTGTTCGTGGATGGAAACGCGAGTGAGGCTATCAAAAATTTAATACGATAAATTTGATCGTCGACCATTCCAAACTGCATATTGAAAGAAAAGAAAGAAACTAGACGCCTGCAGAACTAATCCAGTGGAGTGATTTTTTAGTGATATTCTGACAAACGTAACTTAACCGACTTACTGAAATACCTAGTTTGACGATTGCTCTAAATTAAGTGCAAACAGACCGAATATTGTGTGTTTTTTATACATTCATAAAAACATAACAGTTTAATCAACAAAATCAAATCGTTAGTAAATATAACAAAATCGATTTTTTCTACAATCAGAGCGATATTAGCAATTTCGCTCCGCAAATGTGGATTTCCCTGACTAGTCACAAAGGCATGTACAATCATGCTCACATAAATCTAGTACAAAAAACTAGGTTACAATAGCAATTTTATATGGCAATGTCAATATGTTTGTACTAGATTTATGTGAGCATGACTGTACACATTATTTTCAAAAGTTTTATTGAATATTAATATTTATGGCTGAGTTTTCTACATTGGATATTCTAATCCCGGACAACAAAGCACTTTTATTTTGAATAATAACAATATTTTCCGTGATAACTATCATCGCATTTGAACAAACAGAAACTTCATTTTATTTAGAGTTATATTCATCACCAACTGCCAAATGAAAAGTTTCAGATTTTGAACAAATAGCAACTTCACCGCCTTTCGTGATGTCAGGAAAATTTTCCTCTTTCCTGTCCTGTCTTCAATCAGCAGTCGTCAGTTGATTTACTAACGATTCTTCTATGTAACCCTTGGCGACTCATCGGTATAGACTTATAAAACCTGACATTTTTTGAAAACTGTTTAAAATGAAATTAACTAATAAATTTTCTACCTTCAGCATCAAAACTTCTTCATCTGGAACCGCTCTAAGAAATCTGTCGATTTCAATACGGTACAACACTTTTGATTTCTTAGCTTGACATCCCTCACCTTGTCTTTTTAAGTGCGCAATTAGCTTATTGAACTTGCTGATATAAATATTACTTTTTATTGATAACGTCGGCTTAAGCATGAAATGAATACTACAAAGAGTTGAACCCTTATACATATGTTTTTCTTCAAACGTTAGAAAATCATATTTATTTAAGTCAATTGACTGTGGAAAAATGTCACATGCCAGCGGAAGTCTTACTTTTTCTTTCCCTGTCGGCGGAAGGAAAAGTGTTGTCATGGCAACATTAAATAAACAACGCCAAGCAATACTATAAATTTCATCATATAACAATTAAATATATCAAAGTTTTGCAATTATATTCCTATTTTCTGGTAGATATACTGCTTTCACTAATAATAGATTAAATCTATAAATGGTTTCTTCAACAAAAATTATCAGTGTCACTGTCAGAGGCTGAAACAGTCTCTGTCAAGAAAACAAAAAAACATACGATATTAAAATTATTTGTAATAATTATATATCAAAATTAAAAGTTTTCGTATTTTGCAGTACGTTTAAAGAACAAAATGTATTTTTCATTTGGAGGCGAAGTGACTTTTCATGGCTTGCTTTCTATAACGCGTCTCACTTCGTTCGGCGCGCAAACTCGGGCGCGCCATGAAAAGTCTCACTACTCCTCCACGTAAAAAAATATACTATTACTTTTCTCCACAAAGCATGGTTTTTAACTTAAGCATGGAATAAATACTCCAAAAGCTTGATATTCGCAATTAGCTTATTGAATTTGCTGATATTAATATTGCTTTGTATAGATAATGTCGACTTAAGCATGAAATAACTAGTCGATAGAGTTAAAGGCTTGTAATTACGTTTAGTTTTCTCCACAAAGTAAGCCAAAAGAACGTCTTCTGTAATTCTTCTAACATTCTTAGCCTTATAACAACTTCAAAGGCATCATAAACAAAATTATATCTCCGTTTAGATATTTTCGATAGAAGCTCCACCACGGCCTCTTCTGAAACTTTTCGTATTTCTGAAGGGAGTTCGTCGGTAGTTTCTTCACAATCCATTGCAAAAGGAACACGAACGCATAAAAACCCGACAGCGTTTTCGTTTATTTATACAAAATTTTCTGTAACCTTAGTAAAAAAGAAACATACTACTACATAGGTGCGTAGACAATCACTCATTCAGTATATTAAATTAATGAATATTAGTTTTTATTATAATTAGAGGGTTTCAGATACAAATAATACACAACTCGTCATTAAAATGTCTTACTTTACTCAGAGCTTGTAAAATACACAGTGCCTCGTATTTCACTGTGGCTCCCCGTAAGTAGTGTGTCATTTTTATGACTTTTCGGTACATAACTATTTTAGTAGGTAGTGGTGCACTTGAGTGTGGGAACCAAATCGAAACCGTGGGAAAGTCGGTAGGTGTCATCTTCCTATCTTGTCATGTGTCATCTTCTGTGTCATTTTGGCATATAAAATGTCACTTTTTAAAAGTGACAGTAGTTGCGAAACGTCATACATTTCGTAACTAGTTACGAAATTAAACACCTTCCGCAACTGGTGATGAACAATTCTTTGGATTTTGGTAGAATTTCTGATAAAAGCGCATGTTGTGCAGCTTCTTCGATATCGCTAGGGACATTATCCGAGTCTGAACTGTACATTTTCAATTTTTGTGCACCAATATTGTCTAGACAACGACTTTGAATGCGAAACTTTAAAATGAAAAGCAAGATTATTTGTCATACAAGTACATAGTTGTCAGTAAAAATCATCGAATTTGGTCGGTTTCATCAAAATTAGAAAAAAAAATTGTATATAACACGTTATGCCAATTGCCCAAATGCCATTTAGTGCAACTTGTGTGATCTTGCAGGACGAGCGAAGCTAAATATCACACTAGCTACACAAAATTATGCATGTTGCATAACTGGTTACATAAATAGCTATTATCATATTCTACAGAAGTACTTATTTTTCCCAGTAAGTCTTCATTCTTAAATAGTAGCAGTAAATCATATGCCATATTTTTAAAATATTTTTTGTAAATATAATTACCTTCACTAATAACATGACATAACATTCACCAATAATAATTGTATACAATGTATCTCAGGATAAATAAGAGACCAACATATTTTCAATATATATTTCGTTAGTATAAATAAAGTACTTGGTTGAATTTCACTTTTTTTTTGTAATTGAAAAACTCTACAAAATATCTTAAGTAAATAAATATATTAAAACATAAAGATAAAATAATAAATTCTAAGCTTAATAATATTAAAAGAAAATGCTTACGTTTTATACAAAATGAAAAATCGTATTTGTTGTATTGTTTTGTCGTGAGACCGAAACAAATGTAGAGTTTTTCTATTAAAAATTTGTGAAACTTAACCAAAAGTTTTATTTATACTAATTTAAAGATGTTTCACCTAGCATTACCCACTGATTCATACAATCTAATTTATTTCGTGTTTTGTAATTGAACTTTGTTTGGTTTAAAACCAATCTGAAGCATAATTTCAATTGTCTCAAGGCAACACGCGCTTGACAGTTAAGGATATACTTTTTTCTCAGCTGGTAAGGCATAGTCCGAGTAAATTTTAAGCTATTACTGGAAATTTAGTTAATTATGGGCAGGTCTCAAAAACCTCAATTTAAAAATCATAAAATAACATAGAAACTTTTATATTTGTTCTTAGAATGTGCAATTATACATAAAGTTTCAGTTAATTTTTCTAACCAATTAACATATGTTTGACTAATTTACTATTATGACTTGATTTAACAGAACAATGATTTAAACAAAGAAATCCTCTACACCTGAACTCTGTTCCATTTTAATTTTTAACTAAGTTGGCTCTGTTAGTGCGACAGTTTTGTTGGCCAGTGTAAAAAGTCACCAAACTTGAAAAAACTAGATCATATTAAAAAAATGGTTATATTTTATGACAGTGGGCAATGTTGCCATCAAATTGAGTATCTATTAAGTACAGAATTTATTTGTTATTTTTATTTTGGAAGAACAAGTCAAATTATAATATAAAATGTAGTTGATGATTGGTTTACTTACTAATAATTAAGGAACCAGCACACTTGAGAATGATTGTAGCAATAATTAAATTATTTTAATTATTTTTAAATTGACGTTGTTAAAATTCTGACATTTAATAAATTTTTCACTGTCAGATCATTTTTATTGGTGTTCATTTGTAAAACTTTTTAAAATGAAACAGCCTTCTTAGTTCAAAATAAAAATTCTACAGACTATAGATAACGGTTGGAATTGAAATAATATATAGGTTTATTAGTATTTCTTTCTCAGTATAGCATCCCACATCATACCCTTAAGTTTGGACCATAACTTTTGAATCACCCTTCAATGAAAATCATCGAATTTGGTCGGTTTCGTCAAAATTAGAAAAACACTTGTATATAATTTGTGTATCAAGTGATAGCGGTTCTAATGAAGATATGGACGAAGTAATGAATATTGTGTCTAAGGAATAACTGCTGGCAAAATCCTGGCAAAAATATCAGAACGAGAGAGCTACTTTTTTAAATGGTGCAATGTGTTGCAAATACACATCCAGACAAAATTAAGGGACCACCAAATAAAATTGAAATAACTTTTCCAATTTACAAGTTGTAAATTCACTTTTCACATGTCATAAATTGACGTTTATTAAGCATTATTCAAATAGTGTGCCAAGAAATAATTAACAATATCAGGATATTATCTGCTAGGAAACGAAAAGTCCACAAAGAGCTCTAATTGATGACCCACCTTTTTAACTCATTTAATTAATAAATCGTGCTTTATGTTTTAAAAATTTGTGAATTTGTTTGCATTAAGTTAATTAATTATGCCTAGATGCCATTGCAGACCAGAAGAAGTATCCCAAATGAGTGTTCTTCCACGTGAAGGATATTCACGAAGAGAAGTTGCTGGGATTTTAAATACCAACAAATCTGTGGTACAGATGGCTGCACCACGGTTCAGAGGGACTGGTAGTTTCAAAAGAAGATACGTACAAGGTGCTAAAAGATAAAACAACACTCAGAGAAGATCGCTTTATTGAACTTCAGGGTTTAAGAAAGCGGTTTGTAACATCTAGCATCTAGTGAATTCAAAAATGATCTTCGATTAACCACTGCAACAGAAATGTCAACCAAAACCGTAAGAAGAAGACTAAAAGAAGTCAATTTGTCTGCTAGAAAACCAGCAACCAGTCCAATTCTCACAGCTACGCACAAAATAAATCGCTTAAACTTTTGTCAAAATCATCAAGGTCGGGACTAGGTGCAGTGGAACTCCGTTATATTTTCGGATGATTCCAGATTCGTCCTATACAAGAATTATAGCAGTGCTCTTGAGTTACGAGAACCATGTGAGCGATTTGCACCATGTACCATTCGACAATTTGACAAATTTGGTGGGGTGTCTGTAATGGTTTTGGGGTGGAATACAATTTAATTGTCGTACCGAATTGTTTTTGATACGAAATGGGTCGTATCTTGCTAACAGCAAGAAGATATTCAGGCGAGATTATTGTACTCCATGTTCAACAATTTGCCGAAAATTTCGGCAATGGATTAATTTTCATACAAAACAATGCCAAACCTCATACAGCTAACATTGTCACAACTGTGTTGAGAGATGCAAATATCCAATGTTTGGAGTGGCCTTTCAAAAGCCCTAACCTCAATCCTATTGAGCATCTCTGGGATCAATTAGGCAAAAAATTAAAAACGCACCGACGCCGCCAGTAACTTTTTATGAGCTCTCTAAGATGCTTGTTCAAGAATGGGAACAGATACCCCAAGAAAGAATACGAACATTCATCTCAAGCATGCCGAGAATATTAGAAGCCTGTATTGATGCAAGAGGAGGGCACACACACTATTAATAATGTAACTTTTTGTTACAAATTAGGTTTTCAGTTCATAAGAACACCATTGGTATTTTTGTCTAATTTTTAACTTTATTTCTTCAAGTCCATAAAAGTAAAGTTTGTTAATTTTAATAGCTCTTAAGTCAACTAAACTGTAAGGAAACACTTGAATTTAGAAATTTATTCGTTTCATTAATTTTCATTATCTGGTTTTAAATTTATTTTGAATTTTACTAGTGATCCCTTAATTTTGTCCGGAAGTGTATAATTGCCGCTCGATTTCGGCAATCATTCATTTTCTACATGATTTTAAAAATATAGCTACTTTCAAAAAGACAAGTTTCTACAGTCTACACGATCATATAAATAAAATGTCGATTTTGTATACCTACATATATTCAATAAGCAATCAAAGATATAATCATGAATATAAATAAAATTTTAGTTTATTCAGACTGGAAAGTCATGAAATTTAATGACATTACGAAATTTATGAAATATGAAAACTATCGTTAGTTTTCTGTCTCTGGTAAATTTTTATATTGATTTATGAATTTTAAGTCATAATTGAAATATTAGTTATTCTGCCTGTAAAGTTATGAAATTTGATTGAAAAATCATGGAAAATTTAGAGAATATGAAAGATGACTTTCTATTCTATTTCAGATAGTTTTGAGATTGATCATTGGAATGTGAGCTGTAGTTGAAATTTTAGGTAGTCTGACTAAAAACTCCGGAAATTCAATTGAATAGTCAAGGTATACTACAAAATATGCAAATTATCATGTTTCTAGTTTTCTCTGGTGAATTTTGAGTTACTGGTAGAAATTTAGATTATACTGGCTAGGAATTGAGGAAATTTAATTAAAGAAGCAAGGATAATCTACAGAAACTGCAAATTTTATATTTATTCTTAGAATGTGCAAAGTTATAAGTGAAGTTTTAGTTTATTTTGTTAAAAAATCTCAAGAATTTAACAACCTTTAAAATGTGTGCTATTTTAAAGCGTGTAAAGAGTGAGTGACTGTATTTGTTAGGGATATTATCTATGGTGTAAAGATTTTGAGCAAAATTTGATTTATTAAAACTGTTAAAAATTGCCAATTTCAAATTTGCTGCCAATTTCTTCTAGAATGTCATGCTAATATAACACCTGATTGAAGTTGTGCTTCTGGCACAAAATTCCATCGAGAAACTACGAGGGACTCTGCCACTGAAATGTTTTGCAATATGTTGATAAAGGCAAAATCAATTATAGAAGATCACGATATTAATCTCAAGATTTCGAGATTACGCAAGAACCAGCAAGAAAGATTATCCTCCGCCATACGATGGCTGAAAAATTGCCTGACGAATTTTATGTTGGAAGAACGACTGAATGCTTGGCATTATTAAATACAGAGATATTTGTATCTATAGTGCGAAGGTAGTTGATTAATTTGGAAATTCGAGTGGAATAATATTATTATGTCAAATGTTTATACAATAGTGTATGTTTAATGTTAACTTCATAAAATGTATACTTATTTTCTTCGTTCAGTTCTATAATGTATTAAATTGTGTTATTGTGTTGACAGGATTGTCCAACGGACCCTTAAGATTTAAAATTAATATCGTTGCTACTATGGAGTATGTTGCCTGCATACAAAATTTCCAATTGAAATGAGGGTTTCGGTACGAATTTAATGTGCATATATAACTCTATGAGGGCAAAATAGTGTCTATGTAGGCAAATAGGGAAATGTCCTATGGCGTTGTATGTATTTTACAGTGGAATATCCAGTGGCAATAAAGTTCGAAAAGTGATTTATCGTGGCGGAGCGCACAATGTCCACCAATAAGGAATGACGAGAAACAAACAAATAAATCCGTCAAAGTCGAGTCGTTGGCGTAAAAACAAGCCAAAACAACCCTGCTGTCTGGACATTGATTGTCCAGGACGAGCACATAAGTCTTTCCCCCCTGGAAGGGGCGGCGTGATTTGTCCGCTAATCGCGGTGGCCTGACGGAGGCGGGGGACATGTAACGGAGCAGGGCTCGCCCCTACATCCGCAGCTATCTGGATGCCATAAGAGAGATGCGACCCGGACTCCAGCTTCCCTGGTCAAGTTTTTTCAGCTTTATTGCCTAATTGGAATCTAAGCATCAATAACGTGGAATCTTAATTAAGATCGACCGCCCTCCCACGGGAAAAAGCACCGGGATCAGATGTGGATCCCAGATCCTGGATCCTAGATCCCAGGTCAGCACAACAAAACATTAATACGGTCGTTACCGGCGAGGCATTCAGTCAATTAGGACGTTGTGCTGTGGTAATGACATGGCGGAACTAAACCAACACCTCCACTGAAATATCCGCCATCATTACCGCTCCGAAAACAGCGGGCATTATCGTCGTAACGCATCTCATTATAATAACTTTATAATTGTCGCCTACGACCATGAGATTGTCAACCGGTGATTATTCCTCCACCACCCTCCGGCGCCTCCACCATAACTACCGCCTACTCTTTTCCACTTATCCATCTGTATTGCTCTCTTCAAATGCGTGCATAATAGATGCCCCCCACAATGGACGCAAAGTAATTTGTAGTGTTAGAGTGCACGTACGGCACCATGAGAGGAGACGACCAGTTGAGTTAAATAGTCTGTAATTGATCGTAACTGCTTGGCGTGAGTCCCGGCGAACTGACTACTGAACATTTAATGCCACCTTTGCAGATCACGTCTTGGGGAAACTCCAGGAAAAACTACCCCACGGCCAACCTGCAACCTTCCCCAACCCACGTTCAATCAGGACGTATCGACAAAAGATTCCTTTTACTGCCCTGGACTAATTCGCCCTGCACGGAGACAAAGAGGCTCCGCAGGATTCATTACTGCGGTGAAACGCAGAGCACCGAAGGAGGGATGCAAAATTAAATGCAGTAATTGATTTCGCTACAGCCGCATTTCAAATACCGCTATTTTTTTATACGCTTCAGACTGCAATTAAATACTCATTGCAGCCGTGAAATAAATTAAAATATTTATACCAATCATACAATTTTAATTGCATTACAAAACATTCAATTAAAAATGTAATTTATATTATAATAATAAAAAAAGCAATTTATTTACACAAGAATTAATTTAAATCGCACAACCAAAAATATTATAAAATATGGATTGGCCATTTTCGTTTTCACAATAGATAAGAATTCAAATAATGTACCATATTGCCCTTTATTAATTCAACGATTGCAATAGAATGTTTTATAATTGTTATTTATGCATTAAGGGAATAACCAAGATTTATTCCCGAATTGCATACAAAACCTTTTGTAATTTTATGCTTTTATTTTTTATTGTTCCGTTTTAATTCAAGATTATAATAAATAATAATAATAATAATGGCTTATACGTCCTTGGAGACATCGCTGCTAAGGGAAGCTTTCTAGATCTATTGATTTGGGAGAAATCAATCCCCGTATTCTTTGGTTATTCAATTCTTTCACAAATCTTTCTCCACTCTTTCCGGTCGTTCACTCTTTCTTTGTTACTTCCGATCCCTGCCATCGCCAAGTCTTCTTTGACCTCCTTCAACCAGTTTGATCTCGGTATGCCTCTTGTTTGACTTCCAGCCGGCTCTCAGTTCGTTATTATATTTGTAATGCTCCCTTCATCTGATCTCAGTATACACAGTGGTCACTTTTACGACGCCCACCATTAGGATCTATTAAACGGAAATGCATACAGAGTTGGTCAAATGTGATAAAAAAATGTTATTTTTGTGCCTTTCAATTCACTGAAACAAAATCCGGGATATCTTGCACAGTTCCTGATATATCGCTGAAAAACTGAAAAAGTGCACATGAATTTTCCTCCTCTAACTTTTTTACTTTTAAAAGAAATTTTACGAAACTTGGCACGCTTACATTTTTCGACGTGAGCTTTCTGATAACAGTACCAAACATTTTTTGCGCCAACTAGATGCCCAAATTTTCATAGTCAACTTTTGATTTTCTTCTTCTATTTTCATTATTGGATTTTAATAGCATTCAAAAGAGAGACAAATTCCAATTTCAACCATGTATTACACATGGATAATCTGATATTCCACCAAAAATCGATAATTTAAAAATTTGTTGCAAAAATCAAACTGCTGTGGACTGCTCTAAAAATCAAGTTGCCATGGAATAACAAATTACCATTTTGACATTTCTTCATACAAAGAAAATAACTTCTGAGTAATTTTATTGTGTATAAAGTGCAAAAAGGAGATAATATCTTTGATTAGTAAAAATGGCAAGATATTATCCTCAACATGAAAAAATTGAAATGTACAATCTCTATAATGTAACATCTTACATTATATTTCCCTGGCCGAGATTGTACACCATAAATCATATTGTATTCATTAAATAATGTGATCAAATACCATTCTTGAATTAATATTTAGGATATTTATTTATTGCCATTTTTACTAATCAAAGATATTATCTCCTTCCTTGCACTTTATACACAATAAAATTACTCAGAAGTTATATTCTTCAAAAGAAATGTATGAAGAAATGTGAAATTTGTAATACCATGGCAACTTGATTTTTACAGCAGTCCACAGCAGTTTGATTTTTGCAACAAATTTTTAAATTATCGATTTTTGGTAGTAAATAATGTCAGATTACCCATGTGTTATACATGGTTAAAATCGTTTTTTTGCTTGTTTGAATGCCATTAAAATCCAATATTGCGACCATAAGAAAATCAAAAGTTGACTATGAAAATTTCGGCATCCAGTTGGCACAGAAAATGTTTGGTACTGTGATCAGAAAAGTGACGTGGAAAAATGTAAGAGTGCCAACACCTACACTGTTAATGATATCGAAATGAACCAAAATACACTGCAAACGGAAGGTCAAAGTGCAGATTGTAAAATTATTTTGCCATATACAGGGTGTTTCATTTTTGCAGGGCAGCCTTCGACCTAGTTTTTTTAAATGGTACCTCCTGTATAAATTTGCATATTTGAATTTGCCCTTTTTTGGGTTTTATAAAACCGTTTAGTTTTTGCAATTCACTTTAACCGTTCAGAAGTTGGTCACGTTTTTCTAAAAATTAATGCGTTTGCCGGCACTTATTACAAAAATCGCAGGGCACTTGGTTTCTAGGATATCAAGTTGGGACTTTTCCTGAGCCTAAACAAGTGACTGAGGTATCTTCTTTCGGCAAGACCGCCTATCTGCATTGTGACATCACCTTGCTGTGACACATTAATTTTGGTAAACTTTGAAGTACCATAACTAGATTTTTTTAAAAGGAACACCTTATATTTTAGTACTTAGTCGTATTCAGGGTCTCAGTTTACATCATTTTTATCCCTTATATTTTTTTCATGAAAGTTGATAGAGATAATTCTGATTTCTTTAAAAATTCACACAGATCTCATCAATATAAACTTAGCGTGCCATGAAAATCACTTAATTCTGTCATGCTAACATCAAAGTGACATTTATTGTACGACACGATTTATTTTTCTTGGCGCATTTTCATAATGAATTTTTTTTATAATGAAATGGTGGATACGGTTTATGTACATGTGACAGAGCAAACCGTTGCTGAACAGAATCTATTGAGGCATAACAAATCAATAACAAAAACAAATCATATCCACCATTTCATCATGCAAAAATTTTATGTTCACAAAATTACAACGTGTCATACAATAAATGTCACTTTGACGTTGACATGACAGAAACAATTGATTTCAATGCACGTTAAGTTTATATCGATGAGATCTGGGTTCAATTTTCAGAAAATCCAAAATATTTCTCAAACTATGCACTTTTAAGAAAAAATATAAGGGGCAAAACTAAATGTACTGAAAAAATTAGTAGCAAATAAGTGAATATGTAGAAGGATGGTAACGATAATTTGCAACTTCGCTCGGCAAATAATGGAAGGTTTCAGTAAATTTCCACTTTTGTAGTAATCTCCACAGAATGTGTAATGAGGTTTGAATTTTTCATCCATATACAAATCAGCTCCTTGTTACTTGAGGCATTAAAATGTATTTCCTATGGAACATTCACTATGTTAAATATTTAATTATTATTTATGAAAACATATGAATCTTGAATAAAAATGGAATATCTAATATAAGATTTAACCAGTCTTAAAACTTGAAACTTCAAGAAGCACATCCAGGATGAACGCTTACTTCTCACATCTCCACGTCTAGACTGCAGACAAACGGCCCCGATCGGGAAGCACCTGCTAAGCCAGTCTGCGTTCAAGTAGAGAACATTATCGTCACAATTCACTATGTTCCGCGGCACTTTGACAAACGACGGAGCCGCTCTCTAGGGCCATAAAGAACGCACAGAAGGCGAACTCTTTAATTTGCGTCTGGGCTTCTGGATTATTATCACAACCGTGAAGATTTACCGCGCGGTAGCAGGAAACTTGTTTATATTTAGCTTTGTGTTCTTGCCACTCTCACCCAACGCGCATTAGGCACCTACTGATTATAAATTATAATAAGGCAGTTTGTCAATTTAAACGCTTCCTTTAAGACCCACTTAACATGCAAGTACATTGCATGGGGGTTGATTCGTTGCGGCCTGAGAACCACGCTTCGTGATGAATTTCACCACCAATATTTTTTTTTGTCAATTTTAATAATAAATTATTATCATTTAAGATGATAAGAAGATTCGAGAATGTCCACATCAAAACTCGAAATTCAAGTTAATTCTCTGCAACATACATCAATAAATTTATATTCTGGGGGAAATTGCGTTTTTAAATATTGCCCTGGGTGAGAACCAAAATTAATAAATAAATATATAAAGAATATTAATTAACAGAAAACCTATATAATATACAAAATATAAATATATACCTGTCAAACAAACAACACAACAAAACAACATACATACATCAATAAATTTATATTCTGGGGGAAATTGCGTTTTTAAACATTGCCCTGGGTGAGAGCCAAAATTAATAAATAAATATATAAAGAATATTTATTAGCAGAAAACCTACATAATATACAATATATAAATATATACATGACAACGAACAACACAACCAAACAACAAAAAGAACAATGCAAAAGCAAAGACACAAATAGTAAATACAGTTTTTATATTAGATGAAATTAGAAGACTAATTAGAGGTCCAACCATTAACGCATTTTGCTACAAGAGTAAATATCATCAGTCATCAGAATAATTATATATCTTACGATTTTGTAGCAATATCACTTACTATACAATAGGGTGTATCACGAAAAACTTTTTTTGAAATCCAAAATTTTTAAGTTGATAAAAAGTTGTGACTATGGCATATTTACAAAAATAAAATATTCAAATTGAAAAACCAGACCTAAACGTTTTTTCAATTTGAGTATGATTTTGACCGGAATGCGCGCAAAGTTTGATTTTTATTTTGTCAAAACCGTAGACTTACAATTTTATTTTAAACATAAATATAACGCTAATTTGAGTACAAATATTTGTACTGATTTGAGTACAATTCCAAATATTAATTTGGAAGGTTTGGAATGTTAATTAACAATTAAAACCAAAATATATCGCTCGTATAACATTTAGATTTCCCGGATTTCCAGTAAAATTATCAATTATTCACAACATTATGGTCTCTTGTTGACGGTTTAATTTTCTTTCAATCTACAAATAATAGTCAAGACTAGACAAATAAAACGAAATAAAACAGACAATTTGAAAAAATATATTTTCTAAATAAAAAAGGTTACAAATGTTAAACATTGATTTTGAACAAATTTTTGAAACAATAACTTTGTTTTATATTTTATTTATATTAGTTGCTATAAATTGTCCTTTACAACCAACCTAACAATAAACTTTGATTGCAGATTGAATTTTCATCAATTATCAGGATCAACAGATTTTGAATTACTTTTTCGAAGTCAAAGTAATTCAAAATCTGTTGATCCTGATAATTGATGAAAATTCAATCTGCAATCAAAGTTTTTGGTTAGGCTGGTGGTAAAGGACAATTTATAGCAATTAATTTACACTAATAATAAAAAAAAAGTTCATTGTTTCAAAAATTGGTTCAAAATTAAAATGGTACTTTATCGTTATAGAAAATAAAGTTTTACTTGATGTTTATTCTTGGACTGTTGTAGTTGCAGATGTGAAGTGACGTTTTGTTTCTAACTTTGGAAGGTATTTTCTGCCCAACAATCTTGATCTAATGAATCCATCTCGCTCTATGAAACCACTAACGTCATAGTTGTAACTTTCCTATGAGGCAATTATTCGTTTAAATGAAGCAAACAAACCACTTCTTGTACTGAGTGTTTTATGGTATTTTCGAACAAAGAAATTGATCCATTAAATACCATTAGATCCATTAGATCCATAGTATTTGCTGCGGTGCCATCACAATCAAGAGCTTCTAGTTCTATCTATTACTTCTAGATTACTTCTATCTAGTTTTCTCATCAATGCAGGTTTCTTTAATACATTTTAGAATTGACGATGCTATGTTTTTCTCAGAGCCACTGTGTGGAGTTACGTGGCCAAAATATGTTGAATCAGGTTTTTCAACCAAATATATGTGTTCTTCTTGTACAGTTATCCGGACACATTTACCACTTACAATTTTTCTACTTATTGTTTGATCTTTTCGAGCAACAAAATGGAGCGCAATTATTTCTGATGTGCGAGTTGAACTAATTCCTTGACTGTTTTACGAAAACCCTTTCACGAGAAACCTTGGATTTATCTATTTTTTTGACGTTACAATATTTAAATCATGCAAAAGAGCACTTGCTAGTTGAGTTCTCGCTCTACTGAAAATGACTACGGTCACACGCTCTTGAAAAATGGGTAGATTTTCTGGCAGACCTTGTTTCACAAAAATACTTGAACTTTGTGGCTTTTCCTCTAGTGAAACCCTTTTACTATCAAATACACTTTCATCACCTGAACTCTGTGACATTCAATAATTTACAATAACATTGCCTGCATGTCTCAAGGCTGGGGTCTATATAGGTTTGAGACTTCTATTTAACTCAAATTTTCAAAGACCTTTCCTTTCTTTTATTACGTTTCTTGAGTTCTTTACTCTCTCCTGCATCGCGATCTGCGATAATCATAAGCGTGGCCACGGTGTAGCTTTGCTGGTCATTCAAGAACTCATGTTCCAATGGTGGCACTTTCCTTCGTGCTGGACACACACAGTTCTCTAAATCATTACATTTACAGGAATGATATGCAGTACCTAATAGATTTGTTGGGGATAGTATCTGTAACTACTAACTGTATAGTTATCGACCAATTCCTCTGTGTAATTTAGTTTAAATATGTTTTTGTAATTATTTCATTATATTGGTATACAAGGTTTTGGACTGGAGCAACCAATTAGTGTTTGGTGTTTGTAAGGTAATTTTGTGCGCTGAATTCGAATCTGTAATTTTTTCTTCTATCAGGTCGGGTTTGCAAGATATAAAATATCACTGTTTTCGCATGGTTTTAATAAAAAATCGTTAATTTATTCAAAAATAAATGAAATTTCAAAAGTAAATGGCAGTGTTTGAACATCGATTGTATTTATCTGGGTCAGTTTCACGTATTAGAGTCCAACAATAATCTCCCAGCATACTTTTGTCCCAAAATCCTTGATAATTTATTTCAATTTTTATTAAATCTTGATGAGCACGTTCTATTTGTTCATCACGGCCGCACCTAGGTTTTGTGGTAAAAAGTTCAAATGTGTATGCAAAAAATGAATCTTGAGTGACATCCGTGCACCCAGTTCCCAATAATTTTTCAATAATTCAGTAACAATTGGTCTCTAGTTATCACTTTTCTTGTTTCCAAGGAAACCATCTACGATGCGTTTGAAAGATTTCCAGGCTGCAGATTCTTTCTCTGATAAACATTGTGAGAAATAATCATCATTCAATAACTTCCTGATACGAGGACCAACAAATATGCCTTCTTTAATTTTAGCATATGAAATTTTAGAAAAACTGCCAACAAATGTTTAAAAGCGGCACCATCTTTGTTCAGAGCCTCGACAAAGTTTTTGAAAAGACCTAGTTTTATATGAAGTGGTGGAAGTAGAACGTCATTTAGATCAATTAATGGATTATTTGAAATGTTTTGTTTTCCAGGAGAATACTTTGTTCTTTGTGGCCAATCTGTTCTGGTGTAATGATGACTTGTAGCTCGACTACCCCATAAACAAAGGAAACAACAAAATTTTGTGAAACCTTCTTGCATGCCAGTTAACAAACCAATATCATAAATAAATTTGATTTAATTTAAACTTGGAATTTACGATATACATAGAACATTCAATCACATACCTTTAAATCACCACATATCTTCCATTTATGAATCTTCGTATTTGAATAACGTCAAAATTTGAGTCATTGATTCGTAATTTTCCTTGGTATTAACAGCATGAGCATTTGGTAGGGTTGGTTTTTTATTCCCATTGTGTAGAACAAGAGCCATTAAACTGTATTTAGAGCCGTCAATGAATAATCTCCATTCATTTTTTTCATATGGTTGGTTCATTTTTTGAAATAAACCTTGAATGTCTTTACAGTAGAGAATAGTGTTTTCCTCAAAATATGCAGCCAATTCCAAGCTTCTTTCTGTATAAACTGTTACTTTTGTCCCAACTGCAAGATGTTTCCATTGTTGCATACGTGATGCCAATAATTCTGCGTCTTGTTTTGATAAATGTAAATCACGAACTAGATCATTAAGTTCAGCTTGAGTCACTAAATCGCATTCATTAGACTCATACAAACTACCACTGCTGGGAACAATGTCATTGAAAGATGATTCAGAATCACTGCTTATAGTAACAGGAACGACGAGCAATGGATCATTTGGTAAACGTTGAACTGATTTTGAAACAGATGGAACATTTGCGTATTGCATACTTGTTCGATTTTTCATTTTGATCCCAACAACTTTTGATAAACAAAAATAGCAATCGGTTTGGTGATTACTTTGCTCTCTCCGTATTACTGGAACTGAAAAGTCGAAATATTTGCTCACGCCATTCGACCACTTGTATAATAAAGCTCTGCAACTATTGCAACGCAATGTCGGTGTCCACGTTTTGTCTAAAATTCTGACAGCAAAACCAAAGTAATGTAAATATGCATATTTTAACGGTTCTGTTATTGCATATCCTTTTTTTCCAACCATATATTTACCACAAACAAAGCAGAAATAGCTTGAATTAGTAACACACGATCTACTTCACATATTTAAGCACTATTATTATGAAGATAGAGAATAAATGTGGGTTTCCGTCAAATTACTTTACAGTAGCGCCATCCATGCAACATAAAAATAACTAGACCTGATATCGCAATTCTGGTGGTAAATTTGAATTCTACGCACCCAAATTATTTGGATAACATCCTCCTCTTTTCCAGTCAATTTTTTAATTTTAATTTTACTAATTAATATGAAATTGACTATTTACAATGTCTGATTTGAAGTTCTCAACTGACAATTTAAAGCTGTTCACATTTTTTGTGGTACACCCTAACGATATTTTCATGATTGTCAACTATAAGTTGTAACTCTAAGGTTAGCAGCCTTTATTATTACTACTATTACTACCTATTATCTATTACTACCTATTACTATGTACGACATATATTATTCTTTATCTAGGTAGTTTGGTACCACAGTCATCATAACAAGCAATCCAAATGACCTGCAACAAATAATGGACAACATAGTTCAACATAGTGAGAGATTCGGCCTATTTACGAACACAACCAAGACAAAAGTAATGGTATTTTCAAAAACGCCGATAAACGTTGCCATATCAATCAATGGCAACATTATAGAACAAGTGACCAATTTTAAGTATCTGGGGACCATAGTGAACCAACACTGTGACAAGACAAAAGAGATAAAATCGAGAATAGAACAGGCAAGAAAGATATTCACTACAATGAGAAACTTCTTTGTTAGACCGGACCTAAGCCTAGAATTGAGAAGATGCTATGTGTTACCAGTACTCCTATATGGATGCGAGAGCTGGACCCTCAACCCCTCCATGGAAAAAAGAATTGAAGCCTTCGAAATGTACCTCTACAGACGCATATCAAGATATCATGGATACAAAGAATGACCAACGTCGAAGTACTCAATCGCATGAAGAAGCAAAAAGAACTACTGCTCACAATTATGGAAAGGAAAACTCAATATCTAGGCCACATCATGAGAGGGAGGCGGTACGAACTTCTTCAACTTATTATTGAAGGCAAAATCCAGGGGAAACGATCAGTCGGAAGGCGGTAGAACTCGTGGCTGAAAGATTTACGTCGATGGTTCGGTTGCACATCAATTGAAATCTTCCGTGCAGCAGTGTCTAAAACAATGATGGCTATTTGGATCACCAACCTTCGAAGGGAGATGGTGTGAGAAGAAGAAGGTAGTTTGGAATAACGATTACTGACCCCTTCTAACGCTGTGAATTAAAATAACATTACTTGCAGAAAATGATCTGGCGCCTAATTATTTTATTAAATTTAACACTTTCGGATGGCATTTACATCCCGAATCACGTCCGGACCTTTAACAATCTATTAATGTAATTTATGTGGGGGCGCATCCGTCGGGAGCAGGGCACGACGCATCGACGCCTATAAATATTTTTTTCGAGAGCCGGCTCCGGGGTAATTACAACCGCCAGACATCTGTTTTGTTGGGGTGTTATCGGGGGGCGAGGGCGCAGCGCCGTCCCTGGGCGGGCGCCATCCTTCAAAGGGATACAAGAAGCAGAATCTGTCATCTTGTAGGGCCACTTCGCCTCCGTTATTCCATTATCTGCCACTAAACAAACTTTACAAGTGGATGACGTCGAGTGCGCGTGTATGCTCCCGTGTAATCTCACCCCACTTTATTTATACAAGCGCCCGAATTTATTATTACAACAGATTAGATGACATAAACGATGTCAAGATCCGTTGAGCTATTAAATGTCGCAACGTGATAAAAAATATAGGCTGTATAATTTAGCGGGTCTGAAGATTATGTTTCAAATGCGCGGGCAAAAGGGCGTCAGAAAATTAACAGTCTCAGAATTTTTGGGTTTTGATCGGCTCTAAATAATGTTCTATTTTAAAATCAGTTGTAATTACAAGTGGTTATGACATAACTGAGCAAGGTTATAGAAGCATGTATTTTATGATTACTCAATATGATTATAAAAAACTCATTTCTTTTACTTAGTCTATGTAACATATTTTCCTGTATTTATTTGTATTTGACCCACGTATATGTTAGTTTGAAAAGCAATCAGGTCGATCAACTCATCTGAAAATAATAAATTGAATAGTTTGAAAGGTGACAGATTTTCCAAGTTAATGATGAAATCCGGTAAACTACTGGCTGCTGTAAATGTGGGAGCAGGTTCAATCATATTTCTTGTATTCCACACTGGTGGCTCAATATTTTGTATCATTGTGCTTGTAGTAATAAGATTAGCAAAAAAACCTAAGATAATCAGGAATGATGTCTTCTTCATCATCGCTTCTACTTAGAAGTAGTGTTGGTTGGTTCTTATCTTCAGTTAGATCTGTGTGATCTGTGTCTGCTATTTCACTTGCAACTGATACAGTATCAGACGGAATAGAGTCGACATCTATATCATCAATAAGCTCTTGCATCTCTTCGATGCGATGGTTGCGATGGTAGTTAGATAAAACAATATAACATGAAGAATTCATAGAACTTACCTTCTATATTAAAAGAACACTCCGTGATACTTTGAAATATTGTGAAAAACTTTTATTAGAGTAATCCTAGTCTCAAAACCCAGAAACATGAAATGACCGGTAGCGCACATGTGACATTAACCTGACGATATGGAATTGACGAAAATGTCTATACCTGCTGCGTAAAAGTTTCGTTTCCAATGTATAGATGCTGCTGGTACAAAAATCAAACCACTAAACAAGTTGAAATAAAACTTTGAAATGGTGGTATATTTTTTGGCACACCAAGACGGTTGAATGTAATTTTATGTGGTACATTTTATAGACCACAGGACCGTTAATAGTTAAACATAGTTTAGAAGTTGGTACTGCCTTATATCTAAAATATTCGCACAAAAGCCAAAAGAGCAACATTTGTCCTTTTGATCAGTGGAATTTTTCAAAACTAGTTATCTGATTTGGTTGAATTATAAGCACATTATTCGTTATCATCAGAGTCATAGTCCTTTAAGTCGGGATCATAATCTGTCATATCATTGATTTTAAGCTCCATATAAAAGCTTTTATATATCTTTGGAATTACTGAAAGAATTTCTAGAACGACGTCCGCGTCTATTGAAGTTGATCTCTTGAAACATTTCGGTTTCATCTAGTCTTATTTCATAATAAATAATTCCGTATTGTTTAGTGTATTTTAGCAATTTAAAATTTTGTACTTTAACGATCTCGCCTTTCACATTTCTTTGCATTTCCACAAATATGGTTTTGAGAGATATTGTATAGAAATGTACGCCAAGTCATCGGCTTCTCTGTGGTATTTTTCTTGAGCTAATTTTATTTCTTTACATTCTCCTTCATCGTTAATAATATCCAGTTGTATTTTGAAAACTTGAAAAATGTACCGTTTATCGCCAAGTTGCACCAAATCCCCTAGGGAAAAACAATGTATGAAGCAGAATTTCATAAACAGAAATTAGCTTTCAAAATTCCAAAAATAGAGCAGATGTCTATTTTTGAATTTTGAAAACTAATTTCTGTTTATGAAATTCTGCTTCATACATTTTTAAATTTGCTAGAGCAGATGTCTATTTTTGAATTTTGAAAACTAATTTCTGTTTATGAAATTCGGCTTCATACATTTTTTCACTAGGGGAATTGGTGCAGCTTAGCGATAAACTTGGTACATTTTTGAAAGATTTAAGCCTGATAATAACCGGTATTAGCTAATGTTAGTCTTAAAGACTAATGTTGTGTCAGGTTACATGAAACAAAGGATATAACACTACATATGTCCGTAGAATCAACTCTCTTCGTGATCTAAATAACTTATGTTACAAGAGCCCATTTGCCCCATAATATTTGTCAACATATGACATAGATCTCTAAAACTAAAATCTACAGAAATCTTATTTATCGAAATTAAATTAAATTAATTTTACTAGTGAAATCTACAAATATTTCTGTGTGTTAGGTGTACTTAACTATATGTCACCAGTTTTTGACTTGCCTGTTTGCCCTTTTTGCCTTTGTCTGTATCATAAAACAAAATGAAAACAATTTAAACAAATATTGATCCTTTATTGTAGCAATGTCTGTATCATAAAACAAAAAAAAACCATTTAAACAAATATTGATCCATCTTTCTTCTCCCTATTATAATCAAATTTATTGTTGTTTGAAACCATATTTTTTTGGAAAATTAACATAAGTATGATAGTATGCTAGGATCATACCGATAGTAAAACATCATAAGAAGCTATTTTTGCACATGTTACATACTATACCATTTCTGGATATTTCGTAGTTTTTGCTACTTTTTTAGTTATCTTTATTAGGTGAGAGGACTTTCTGCATTTCCCACCTTCACTCGCCGAGATTGAGTTTAAAACGCATTTGATTGAAGGCTACTTAAAACGCATTTTTTCTAAATTAAGTATAATTTAGAATGTATAAAGAAAACAATAGGGTAATTACACTGGCCAACACAACTTTTGTCCCTTAGACGTAAATAGTCGTTTCCGATAGAATATTTTGCGCTGATTTCAGAAACGACAAAATTTTATTTCTAGCACGTCTATATGTTATACGTCTATGTTTTTGTGATTTTCAGTTTTTGCAAAATATGTAATTTCTTTCGGGATGCAAGATCGAATCCGATGATTTTTTATGGCGATACAGGATTCAAATTTCAGTTTGACAGTTACCGGTATCGCTTTTCTAACCTTTCTTCAACTCAGAACGTGATTTTGTAAGTAAATAGGGGAAAAACTATGTTAAAAATCTAAACAAAAAGATCTCCAACACATTTTTTTTTGCATTTCAAATACCGAGTGTCTGGGATAAGGGTCGAACATACGAATTTAACATTTAAAATTAATTATGTGTAATTATTAGCTCCCCTAATAATTTTAGAGAAAAATCGCAAAGGAATATTTTTTAGAGTATTATAAACTGTAAATGTATCATCCATTTAATATTCGTTTGTACCAGAATCCACCTCAGAAATAACAAAAATATGTTGAACATTATGTGTTATTTTAACTCGGATCAGTAAAGAGTGGATTACAGGCAATAATGAGTCTAAAAATATGTATAATTTCAATGTTTTCTACTGGTAAGTTTTGTCTTTTCACCTAAAAACATATTTGTAACTAGAAATTGATCGCTCAACATCATAAACATGATGTAGTGGCGTTTAACTTATCGGATTTATTGAAAAACACTGCTAAATTCGCAACATTACATCACACAGAACTGACAGAGATAAAGTTTTTAAAATGATTGAAATTTAATATAGCTTCAAATTAAATGGGATATCTTTCTTGTCCACTGTTGGTGGAAAATTAATTTCTCTAGGGTAGCGATATTTTATGTTGAGAAAACTCAAATTTGTCTAAAAAAGGTCATTAAAACAAAAATAGGTAAATGTTTGGCAAAACTAGGAACATAATATGATAAACATTGACAAATATGGCAAAAGTAAGCAAATGTAGGCATAAGGTAATTATGACAAAAATAGGCACATATTTGGCAAAAGCACGAACATATGACAAACATTGACAAATATGACAAAAATAGGCAAATGTAGGCTAAAAAGGTAATTATGACAAGAATTGGCAAATGTTTGGCAAAAGTATGACAAACATTGAAAAACTATGACAAAAGTAGGCAAATGTAAGCGCAAAAAGGCGTAAATATGAAATAGTTCATAAAACAGCTGAAACAGGCAAGATAGGCGAAAACCAATACGGCTTAAAATTTATGAAAAATGAAGAAACATAGTTCTGTACTATCCGTTTGTTGAAGCATCCGATGCATCAACATTGACAAATATGACAAAAATAGGCAAATGTAGGCTAAAAAGGTAATTATGACATGATTTGGCAAATGTTTGGCAAAAGTATGACAAACATTGAAAAACTATGATAAAAGTAGGCAAATGTAAGCGCAAAAAGGCAATATGAAATTGTTTATCAAACAGCTGAAACAGGCAAAATAGGCGAAAACAAATACGGCTTAAAATTTAGGAAAAATGAAGAAACATAGTTCTGTATTATCCGTTTGTTGAAGCATCCGATGCATCAGCAATGCAGACTTGTCAGATCATTGCAAACATCTTGTTGGTTCCCAAGAGAACTACGCTTTGGTAATTAAAAAACTTTTCATTTTTTTGTTTCAAAGCCTTAGGTTCTAAGGTGATTATAAATATAAACTGGCAATACATTGTAAAATTTATTGTAGTATCTGGTCCGATTTACTTTCGTTCAGTTTAAGTTATTCGCCTGAACCATTATTTTGCTCTCTCTAGAGCTGGATTGCTTAAAATAAGGGCATCCTACAAGTTATTTTTGCATGTTAGAATGCTTGAGTCATCGGCAAAACTGTCATTAAAAATGTCAAGAAAATCATTGATATACTCGTAGACAAAACACAATAATGGACCCAAAATTGATCCCTGGGGCATTTCCATAGTTATCGATTCCATAGGCGAGGACATATGATCAACACAAGTGCACTTCTTTCTATTGCTGAGATTGGAGAGAAGAATTCTGCAACCTGAATGCGATACATTATACATATACAGTTTATGCAACAATATATCTGATGGTACGCAATCGAAGGCCTTTGACAAGTCCAAAAAGTTGGCAAGCAAATATCCAACGTCATCATAACACTGCAAGTATTAGTCGAGGAAACTTAACATTGCATCAGTCGTGGACTTGGCCTTTCTAAAGCCATATTGGTTCGTACAAAAAATATTATTTACTTAAGTGTAAGTGCAGCTGGCTGGACAATATATTTTCAAAAAAAATTGATATGATGGGCAACAAAGCAATGGGTTTATAGTTATTACAATCATTGATATCACCGCTTTTATGGATAGGTACAATTTTTGCGATTTTTAGACAATTAAGCTACGCATTGTCCTCTACCCATATATTAAAAAAAATTGTAATGGGCTTCATTATAATATTTTGAATACACTTGACAAGTCCGACACTTAAGCCATATATGTACCGGCTTCCAGATTCCATGAGACTACCGGTTATTAAATATTAATATAATTATTACATAAATAATTATATTAATAATATTTTAATATTTGACAATAATTTAACAATATTTGAGCTGACAATGACGCGTTTTTTTTTCGAACAAAGAATCGCGTTTTCTGTGCTCGTTCGCGTGTCACGAAACGAGTCACTGTCACCTATCGAGGGGCATCTATAGCAGCTCAAAAACACATTTAATATCAAGATAACACTGCGAATGAAAAAAATATGAAAGAATTTATTGAGAAAAAATGAGTTTTTCATGTTTTCATGTTTTTTATGCAGAATGTTGTTAATTGTTTCATTAAATTCTGTATTTTTGTTTTGTTTCAGTACATATTAACAACAATCATGTGTCCCTACGAGCCTATTCTGAAATAGGAGAAATAAAAACTAAACATCACATGTCTAATTTCGCCTCTTTTATACCTCACCACCTCTGTCACATTACCGTAATAATAAATCATTTGCACAGTAATGACAGCCCAGTAACATTAATATTATTATTAGGCTGCCATAAATATGCAAATTCGTTATTGAATCTAATGGGGTATCGACACACATGTTTGAGGCCAGCTCAGTTCTCCAGGCCATTGCTCGCTGGGTTGTCCTTTACGGGAAAGTCACTGTTTTGCAATCTCTTTCACCACGTAAACGACGATTAACGAATTAAGAGCGTTTTAAGATGGACCTCAGGCACATAGAAGTATTACACAACACGCAAGAAAATTTAAATTAGATTAACAGACAGCACTACTTAATTTGCACTCAAATTGTAATAATGAAGTTCAGTTCGTTCGTTCAGTTTTTAAAACTTTCGATATTTTTATAATTTTTATTCAAAAAAATTGGCATCTTATGATAAAGGAATTAATTAAGTTTTCAGAATAATCTAGATTGAAAATAAATGTAAGATAAAAACATCTAGTAATGTAGGTAATCTAAGCTTGCCCAAATTGCTTGGCACTAAGTTTTTCATAAAAGTATATACAAATAATAAGTGGTGCAATATTCAAACCATATCAACAAAAATTAATACTGTAGTGTGTTAAAACTAAAATTGAAAAACTTTCTAATTATTTGCTTTCAAATAGGTTTTCAACTCGCACATTAAGCCCACATCCATCATGCGCTAATGAAAACATTTCAGCTCTCTTGTTATAAATAATTTATTTGAGGCGATAAATTTCCGCGCTTTAATTAGTCCGCGGGTGGCGATAATTTATTATAATTTATGCACGTGCATACTCAGCCAAGCGCACATTCGACGAAATCGAACAGAAGTCGCTCGCCGCAGAACCCATCAGTACACAAAAATATATCATCACTCCACTCATCAGTCGGTTGCCGTTTTAATCAGTGAAATGCTGAGCTCACTCGGCCCGGACGACCTGCCTAATTAGCTAATTAATTCACGAAGATTTACAAGGCGAATGTGCGCGGGCAACACCTCTGCCGCTTCCGACGGGATTAATTTATAGCTCTTAATTATTCGTACATGAAATTTTAATTGTCTTTTATTTATTTCTTAATCCGTTGATAACGTGGGCTTATGCTGGTGAGACAACGCGTAGGAATGTTACTCACTTATGATAATCAGATAAAGAAGAATACATTTTAATGAGTTTTAAACTTATTATAACTACACCAGCAGTTTTACCAAATTCGAGACAAAGCTTCAGGGACACAAATGTAGTCGTAAGCAGGGGAAATAATATACAATACGAAAGGTGTCTCAATTACTTAGGTGTAAACGAAGCCTGGTGATTCCTGACAGTACGACATTTTAAGACGAAAGTTACAAATAAATAATTTTTAATTTAATTTTGGTTGAAAACTAGTAGAATAGAATCCACCCCTCGGGCCAGAGGCCCTTAAATTGGATATGTTGCCCTCCTAGCACTATCATCGGCATAACGCTCTTCGTGCATAAAAAAAATCGATTTCAAAATCCTGAATTAGGTAACCAAATATATTTCATTAAAGCTAATTATTCATTTATAAATGTAATATTAGAGAAATTACAAACTAATGGAATGCCGCTATAATATTCAATCGATTTGATAGAAAATTTTATAACCTCCAATGATTTAGTTAATTATCGTATAGGTACATTAGTGTCGCAATAAGTAGACGCAGTTATATAAACACAAAAGGTTTCCAACACATAGTCGTGATAACAAAATGCCAACCGGTAACTTTACAAGCGAAATTTATTTAGATTATAACATGTTATCAAATTCAAACTATGGTCGTATTACTTCAGGAGAGTGGAAAAAAGTTTTTCAATATATAAAAGTATTTGAAGTGACAAAAGAAAACCTTGCATTGCTGATAATTTAGAGAAACAACCAATTATTAATTATTACAATAATACAAAAGAATAAAGTTGTTATGCAGGGTAAGTAAGGTGTGAGTAAGGGTACAACTCTTAGGCCCGTATCTATAGTCTGTATTTAAGCTTGAGTACCACTCAAGTCGTATATATGGTTGCGTTTGGTGCATAAACGTTTATAGAAAATAAGCAACCAAATATACGACTTGAGTCGTACTCAAGTACTCAAGTACGGGCTATAGATATGGGCCTAAACCAATGATAGGACTAACAACTTGTAAATCTTACAATAATGTTTTGTTTACATCCTTTCTATAAGATCTGTGACCCCTTAAAATTGACAAATCACGGCATGGCTCAATATTTTGTAAAAAATTAAAATCAATGTTTTCTCTGGATAACAAATGTTGATTGTCAAAACTGACATGAAACATTTTTGCATTGGCGAACAGTTTTCATTCGGTGTATTGAATATTAAAAAGCCATTTACCTCCACCAAGCAAGAGTATGCAGGCATGTATATGGTTTATAGCGAGGTATTACAAAATTGTCTTGCAAAAGTTTCGTAAGATTTCCTTCAATAGTAAAAAAGTTATAAGAGGAAAATGAAAGTGTACTTTTTCAGTTTTCAGCGATATTTCAGGAACTATCCCGGATTTCGTTTCAGTATATTGATAGGCACAAAAATGAGAAACTTTTATCCTATTTGACCAACTCTGTATATATTTCGGTTTAATAGATCCTAATGGTGGGCGCCGTAAAAGTGATCACCGTGTATATGTAGCATAGACCATTAAATAAATTATAAAATAAAACAGTATTTATGACAAATTATAGTGTTACAAAAATTGTAGTAAATGAACTTGAAAATGACCGTAAGAAGTCGAAACTCGAGGATTTTATAGAATATGTCTATATATCAATAAACATTTTGTGGTAAAAATAGAGCAAGATATTTCTCTGTTTTTTAATATTGACTACCATGTGGTAAAGGTCGAAACCATCCCGATGATTAAGAAATTATTTAGGTTATTCTAAACCACTAAATACAGTATTTTGTTATTATTGCAACATTTTAGAGATTTTAATACGCAAGTTATTAATGAGTACTACGGTTATGAAGTACTAATTCTACTAATTTCTACTAATGAGTACTAATAATTGGAAGCACTGGAATCACATATTAAAAAAGAAAAAAAAATGAAATAAGTTACGCTCACATCAAAAATGGGTAAAAATATAGTAGATTAAAATGCACAACTGATTCGACTCAATAACGACTATACGAGACGGAAAAGAAAATATTGACATTTTGTTATAGAACGCTTTCTAGATCCTAGAGAAGAAAAATCAATATTGTTTTAATTTACAAATCTTGAATCATGGAATTGGGCGCTAAAATTTAATTTACACAAAGGCCTCTTGCCCACGCGGCGACCCTGAATACAGTGTGATTGAGAATGGATTGTACTTTATAACCTTCAAAAACATCATAAGTTATTGAATAACTTATGAATCCATGTACGAAATCAGAAAGGCCGATGGCCTAGGCTATTGGCCATGCAGAATCACTTTTTATTTTAATAAATCAATAAACTACTTCGGTATTTACATTTGAAAAATAAGCATCTTTATAAGAACCTATGAAGATATTTTATCGTATAACCGATTATCATTTTTTTACAAAAACAATATATAATCAATTTACATCTGCTATACCCTTTCGGGTGTCGACATTCATGACACCACTAATTTACGTTGTCTACGAAGTTTTTCCATTCCTTTCTATTTGTAGCCTTTTCCTTGCTTCTTGTTGATCGAGGTCATTTCTTCTCAGGATCTCTTCTATGTTGTTTTCCCATCTTTTCCTTGGTCTTCCTCTTTCCTTCTCTTTCTTTTCGTCTTTTGATGTCCATCCTATTTTTGTTTGTCTGTTTCTGGCATTCTTATCAGGTGCCCGAACCATCCTAATTGTCGTTTCTGTATTAAATTTTGCACACTTTGTATTTGTAGGTTTTCCCTGATCTGTTCGTTTCTTAATCTGTCTAATCTCGTGACTCCTTCAACTTTTCTTAAGTATCTCACTTCGGTTGCTTGTATTTTTTTCATTGTCTTTTAATATGTTGTCCAGGTTTCGCTTGCATATAAGAGTGTTGGTATATGAATTGTCTTGAAGAGTGCCATTTTCGTGTTTTTGGAGATTCTTCTATTATTTAGAATGTACTTGTTCATTGCATAGTAGGTTTTATTTGCGGCCATGATTCTGTTATTTATTTGGTTTTCCATTATTCCTTCATTATGTATTATTGTACCTAAATATTTGAAGGTTTCAACTTGTTCTATCCTTTTCAAATTTATTAGTATTTTTGCTTTTGTTTCCTTTTTTGCTACTATCATTACTTTTGTTTTGTTTATATTAATTACCATGTTGTGTTTTTTCAGTTCCTCCTCCCATATGCTTATATTGTGTTGCAGGTCTTCTTCGCTTTTGGCTAGCATGACTGAGTCATCAGCAAAAGTACATTCTGCTATTACTATTCTTTTCATTTTATAGTATCCTATTTCTACCTTCTTGGTGTTATCCTTATTTTTTCAAATTATGTTGTCTAGGAATATAATAATAAGCAGAGGGCTTAAAGCGCCACCTTATCGAAGGCCTTGTGTGGTTGTGAAATTCTCAGATGTTGAATTATTTGTCCTTACGTAGTTTTCTGTGATTTCATACATACTTGCTTTTATTAAATGAGCTTTTATCTTCCTTTCTTGAAATATTTCCTACACTTTGGCTCTTGTTACTTTATCAAGTGCCTTTTTTAAGTCCACGAATATCATGTATAGTTTGTTATTTTGACTTAATATTGTTTCTGTCATCTTTTTAATTGTGAAGATATGGTCTTGTGTTGAATGTCCTTTCATGAATCCATCTTGTGACTTTTCCATTGTTTTTTCAATTTCCTTTCTTAGTTTGTTCTCTAGTATTGATTCATACAGTTTTGCCGCTGTGCATAGCAGGGATATTTCCCTGAAGTTGTTGAAATTTCTACTGTCTCCTTATTTATGTATTGGGAAGATCATTGCCGTTTGCCAGTCTGCTGGTATTTTTCCTGTTTCCCATATTCTATTTGTTAACTGTAGTAGTAGTTGTTTCCCATCCTTTCCTATGTATTTCAGCTGTTCAGATTTGATTTTGCCTTGAATTGGGGCTTTTCGGTTTTTAAACTTCTTTAGTGCGTTTTCCAACTCTACTTCTCTTATTGATCCCTCTTCTTCTTCTTCTTCTGTTTCGTTACTATTTTCTTGTTCCTCTTCATTTTCATTTCCTTCATTGGTTGTCTCTTTTCTAGGCATAAGCTCTTGGAAGTGCTCTTTCCATCTGTTCATGATTTCTTTATCCTCTTTCATTTCCTTTCTGCAGCTTTTCAGTGTTCTGTAGAATAGTTTTTGATTTCCTTTAAAATGTTCTAATTTGGTTCCGAAATCCTCCCATTTTCTGTCTTTTTCCTTCCTTATTATTGCTTTTAATATCTTTCTTTGCTGCTTGTATATATCGTAGTCTTCTTCGTTTATTGTGCTTACGTATTTTTCCCATTTTTGTTTATTTTTCATAACTTATTCCTTTACTTCTTGTTCCACCAGCTTATTTGTTTTTCGTTTGGTGTACTTTTAGTATTTCCACAGGCGTGTTTTGTTGCCTCTTTTACTATATATTTGAAATTGGCCCATAAATCTCTACTTTTGATTTTTAGCTTTTTTGAGTGCTTCTTATTAGTTCTTGTATTGATACCTGGTAGTTTGCCCGTACTTGTTAGTCACTTAGCTTGTATATTCTAAATTTCTCTATTCTTACTTCCTTATCGACTGTTTTCTGTGTTTGTTTCGGTTCCCTTCTTGTTGTTTTTATTCGTGCTGTTAGAATATAGTGGTCACTGTCAATTTCGCTACCTCTTTTGACTTTAATATCCATTACTTCCTTCACTTGTGCTTTGTTTGTTAAAAAGTAGTCTATTCTGGACATCTCGTTTCCGTTTCTTTCCTCTCTTGTGTATTTGTGTATTTCCTTGTGTGCAAATTTGGTGTTCAATATAGTTAGATCATTCAATATGCAGAAATCAATAAACCTTTTTCCATTGTTGTTCATCTTCGTTTCTCCGTGTGTTCCCTTTATGCTCTCCAGTCCTTTGTTTTTATTCCCTACACGGGCATTTAGGTCTCCTATTACGCATGTTAGCTCTGTAAGCTTTTCGTATTCTTGTTGTACCTCTTCCCAGAACTGGTCTTTGTCGGTTTTGCATTCATCTTCATTTACTCCATATACTACCATAATATTTGCTTAATACTTATCGTTCGCTTCTATTTTGACCGTCAGTATCCTTTCATTTATACTCTTTCATTCCGTGATTGTTTTTTTTTCATTTCCTTTCTTATTATACATCCCTCTCCTGCTTTCGCTCTCTCTTTTTGATCTACTCCACTGTATATTAGTATGTGCCCGTTTTCTGTTCTCATTATTCCTTTTCTTTTCTTTTTTATTTCTGTTATTATTAGTATATTTGTTCCTGCTGTTTCAAATTCTTCTATTAGTTCTGTTTCCTGTCCTTTCCGACTTCTTATGTTCCAATTTCCTATATCTTGTCTCTGCTTTATTCTCGTTTGACTATAGAGTTTTGGTTTTTTCCTTCTTTTTACATCTGTCAGTTTGTGCCCTTTTGGTCCCCTTATATTGTTTTCCATTTTCTGAGTCCATTTCCATTGCTTGATTCTCATTGTTGTTTTTTTCCAGTTTACTAACTTTTCCTGTCTCTTTTCCGTTTCTGTACTGTGTTCATTATTCCTTATATTACTATCTCTACTAAGTTGTATTTGCCTCATCTTTTTGTTCTCTATAGGGTATTTATTTAGTTTTTTGTCACTTCCTTCAGTCCCTTCTGTTCAAATAAAAACAAAATATATATATATAACTTGATTATATATTAATATATATTGAGTTTATGGTTTTATCCATAAATTACCAGTTATGAATTTAAGATGTCATTATTAGTGTATGTTGGACACAAACCGAATATGTGAATATTTGATACATTGAAGTTATATAGTGGTATTATCAGATATCTTATCAGATTTTGTAATGCGTTCAAAGAATGCATTGTATTTGCGTTATACTCTGGAGTTGTACATTTTAGCTGTATTCAATACATAACGTTCTCATGATATAGAATTACAAGACGTGCGTTAGTCACGTTTGTAGGTGACAAAACGATATCACACGAATGAATATTTCATCTGTGGGAGGCGCAGGGGCACGATAAAAAGCTCTGTGACATAATTGAGCCCGTCGAATTCCCCGTGAGCCGCGAGTGTCCCACTTTTGAATAGAATCACACTTTGAATTACAGATTACAGTAAGTGAGCCCCGCCAGACATCCCATGGCATTTGAATTGCATATGCTCCACTCGGATGCAAATGGAACAGTGTGCGGTCCCAGGCGCCATGTTGGCCTCACTGCATAAGGTAGCGTGAAAATTATCATGTAGTACAACTCACATATTAAAATATTATTGTGTGTGCAGCGGCTACTACACGCCGATCGCTCATTCCGTGCCCCACGCCGTTGTTCTCCTTTCCTTCTCCACGCACAGACACACACACTCACGCACACACTCACACACTCACGTACATACACACACACACATACACACACCTATGCACACAGAGCACACAGAGGCACACAGAGCCGTGCAGACACTCGCACACATACCCATACCTAGCATACAAACACATACACATACACTTACAATGTGCGTACACATATACACTTATACCTACACTATGCAGACAGACACACTTGCACACACATAGGAAACGAACTCACATGTGAGCACAAGGCATTAATTGAATTTTTGGGCTTTCGGCGTGCGTGATGTCTCTGGAATCTGTTAAAAACGTACATACGTATCAACGTTGCAGGGAGTTCCGCCGCTCCGACCTAATTAAAAAGTGGGTTTTATGCTTCACGCCCCGCTAATATATACTTATTATGTGTAATCATGGAAAACTTAACACACTTCAATCATGTTACACGAAGCTATCAAGATTTGTTCACGACGCGGTGGCCCCAAGTGTGATTGCCCAGCTAATTGTTTTTCTCCACGTTGGACATGAATATTTGATAGTATCAATCAATTAATAATAATAATAATAGTAATAATGATAATACCAATAATACGTAGATCCCATGCCTTGATATTGTAAAGATTATAAACTAGGAGGGTCTCTAGAAACACTGCATTATTTTTCTAACATAGTCCCCTTTCAGATCTCAACAATTGCTCTAGTGATCTGACGATATGAGACGGACTTCACAAAATTTATCGCTTGCAAAATAATCGTAAGGCTACTGCAATTTCTTGAGTCGACGACGAAAATCGTTTTCTGCAGTGCAGAAGAGAGCTACCTCGTGATGCATCAAGGATACATTCTCCTGACCGCATAAATATTATTATTATTATTTGATTGATATTAAGAAAATCTAATAGAACTAAATTCAACGAATAGATAGATAGACCAAGTAAAATCCGAGCAATCGTGAATAGATGTACAGGAGCTTTATCTAGATGGAAGAGCAGATCAGACGATGGCATCCCAGTTTTTAAATCTTCATGAAGTTGACTTAACAAATTAACGTAGTATTATCCTGCTAACGCTTGATCCTTAAGAAGACAATCCACCCAGAGGCTCATATAGGATATGCCCAAAAATAGCGGACAAGCTCAACAGCATGCTACAGAGATGGCAACTCAGGGATAGCCACTGAGTCCTTAGAAAGTACTAAAAAATAGGGCTCAGTTCGACTTATGCAATGCGTTTGTGAGTACTTGAATTCCATTGTGGAAGTTAGAAAATTCACCTATACGGGCTTTTTTTGAAAAGTTTGTAAAAGAAAAATTGCCAAGTGAAACAACGATAAGGAAAAATGATCTTGAACGTGCTTATCAAGCAAAGATAGAAGAAATTACAACATACATGAAAGATAAGAAAATTTGGATATCGTAAGTTGAAACTGCGGACACCATGGGAAGGTAATTTCAATATACTCTATTTTTTTAAAAACTGGCGTCACGTCATCAAAATAATATTCATAATAATGATAACACAATTTTACAAGGTTGCCAGCTGTCCTGGGTATTTAAAAATGGCTGCAATCAGCTGTTGCACCCGTCCAATCTTGTGCAACAGTGCGCGGTTCGTATCAAATTCGTCGACTTCTCTGCCGTTTATCATACAGATAACAATCATGTGGTTATGGTTTAACATCTACAATGGCAAAATATGCATTGCAATAATCGATCAAATGTAACAAGTAAAACATCAAAGAAGTTTGGTTATACACACATGTATGAGCATGGTTAGCGAAAAAGATTTGGCATCGTCACCGAAAAAATATCACGGCCGCCAACATATCATGATTTATTACATGATTGGCAGGCGAAAATTGTGTCCGCGGTTAATATACCGATTTATAACCACCGGTGATCAGTGTAATGTAATAAATGATCCTCAGATTAATTTCGATTCTTAAACTATTGTTATGCATATTCTAAAAAACAATCACGTTGGTGCGAAAAAACCTTATCACACAGCGGTTTGATGACGTGAACGCCAGCTTAGAAAAAATAGAGTATATCAATTTATTTATGTTTGTTTAAATATATTTGATTTATTTCATCTTTCAGGCACATTGCAAATGTTATTGTTGGATCACTCGAACAGAACTCCAGGATATATTTGTTACATTCCGCTTGTCTCGAAAGAACCAACAGCTCGACAATTGCTCAGTTATTTACAACTCGTCTATCGTTACTTTGACCAGAAAAAAATCCACTCATGTTCGTCAGCGATGCCGCTTCGTACATAAAAAAAGCGGGCAATGCTCTCAATGTATTGTTTCCAAGTATGATACATTTAACATGTTTGGCTCATGACCTTCATCTCGTGTGGCACAGGAAGTGTGCGAACAATTTTCAAACGTAGATATGCAAATAGCTTCAGTAAAGAACGTTTTCCTAAGAGCGCCGTGAAGTTCAGTTCAATTCAGTTTATTCATCCTTAAAAAGCAACTTTATTGATTGGATAAGTCTTGAAGGATTAGATCATTTAAAGACATGACACCACAGTTAGCTTTACCACCAAAACCAATACCAACTCGTTGGGGAACGTGGATTTCAGCTGCTTGTTACTATGCTACTAATTTTAATGAACTTAAAGAAATTGATTCAAAATTAGATGAAGTTGGCTTCCATTAAAACTGTGAACATGCTTTTAGAAAACAAAAGTTCACTACACGATTTGGCATTTATTTCTTCTAATTAATCACTACTTCCAAATAATACAACAAGTTTAGAAAGCAGAAATTTAACTTTAAGTGATGCCGTCAATATTGTAAATAATACCATTGAAGATAACTGTAAAATTTCAGGCATTAAGGGACGTTTAATAAGGGACAAGTGCGAATCTGTGTTTAGTGCAAACACAAACTTTGAAATTGTAAAAAGCTTAGCCAACATTCTTTCAGACGATATAAATGAAGAGATTTCTTTACACTCGAGTATGAATTACGAGACTAGAGAATTGCCTGTTTAAATTTACACCAGTTACATCCGTAGACATGGGAATATTACTCATACGTAAATCAGTGACGTCATAACAATGCGGTTTCTATAGTTACGTATGTATTAATAACTGACAATGCTGATAATACAACGGTTGTATTTTCAGGGGTAATATAACAAGTGGTGTTCTCATTATCGATAATGATTTTATAAATACAACGAATTTCAACCCCAACGACGAAAATGCACCGAGCCCGAAGGGCGAGGTGCATTTTCAAAGATTGGGGTTGAAATAAGTTGTATTTTTAAAATCATTATCGATTTTTGAGAACACCACGACTTATATTTAGGAAGAGAATATAATGAATTGATTGAGTCATCTAGTACAGCAGAATAAACAAGAAGCTAAATATACAGTTTAAGTACCTATATTTATTTAGATCACTTCATCTTTCAAACAGCAAACCACATTTATTACCACATTTTACTATTTTACTTGTACTTGAGACACACTGACATTTCGGGTTATGTTTTTATCAGCGGCCGACTAGATTGTGGGCGCAACCGATAAATGAAGAAGTGTTGTCAAAAAAACAAAACTATCGCAATTGGCATTGATTAGTGGCATCGTGGAAGTACCAACAACTATTAAGGTACATGATAATATTCCCAATACATAATTAATTCCAAATGTACGGTTTCGTCTCTAGTAAATGTCAGATTTGATTTATAAAAATGAAACAGTCCGGTAAGTATTGCTTAGCGATACTTGCCAGCTCTGATCCTTTATAACTCACCTACCAGATTTAAATTGATAATGAAATCTATCAATTTTTATTATTAACATAATATCAATCAAATCAAAGTTTTAAGTAATAATTTAATTAATCCTTAAAATTTTAAAATAATATCTACCGCACAGTATGAACTTAAATATAGTACTATGTATCTAGGTATGTCAGAGTGGTAAATATTATTTTCCGACGATCACTTACGAAAGCAACAGTTTCTATACGATCAAGTAGCTACGAAAGTTGACAATATCAATCAATCAATATTAGGCGTGCGATATCATATCAAACGTGTGTGTTAATCATCACATCAAGAATTAATAATCGTTCAAATATAATGGACTCTGATAGTGATTCTTCATTAGACTGCACTCCTCCGAGTATTACTGAAGCTGCACAAAATACCTCATCAAAATTGCTACCAGAAAAATCACAAAAGAGGTATAATATAGCTTATAATCAGTTTATGGATTGGCGAAAAACCAAAAATGTAAAGTCATCCTTCTCCGAGAACGTGATTCTGGCATACTTTGGCGAATTATCTGAAAAAATCAAACCAAATTCTTTATGGGTGCAGTACTCCATGCTGCGTAGTACGCTTATTGTTTATCATGATGTAAATATTGGCGGATATTTAAAATTAAGAGCACTGTTAAAGCGAAAATCAGATGGCTACAAACCCAAAAAATCAAAAACTCTGACTTCAAAGCAAATCCATCAGTTCCTACACGAAGCTTCAGATGAACAATATTTGTTCGTAAAGGTATACATTTTACAACAACTCTTGTCAAATTCTTTGAATGTCTATATTATAGGTAGCGTTAATTGTCGGCATTACCGGAGCATGCCGCAAACAAGAATTGGTTCAACTGAAAATAGATGATATCCAAGACCTAGAATCTGCTGCCCTAATTCAAATTAAAGACACGAAAACAAAGCAGCAGCGTGCGTTTACTATTACTGGCGAGTTCTATGAAAAATTTAAGAAATATGCAGCTCTTAGACCCTTAGGTATAACCATTGATTATAATATCCTTATAGATATCCAACCCAATGTAAATTTTGTACGCGCCTGTGGACGTCGAAAAGGAGACAGAATTGATTTAGTAGGGAGACGGCCCACGCCAGAGCGGAGCGCTCGCATCGAAATTTCAAAAACTTAACGCGCGATTCATTCACGGATGCACCGGCACCGTGAGCGGCCACGGAGCCGGAGGGGGTACCGCTGGTATTTCCAATATTCTCAATGATGGATTTGGGTGGTTGAGGGTTGATGAGGATTAAGAGATAATAAGGCGCTGGGGGGCGTCCCTCAGCGCCCCGTTTACCGATCGGGCACGTAATGAGGGTTGTAAATGTTTATAACTAAGAAAATGCATTCAAATAGCCTGTGGTCTACATCTGTAGAAAGACGTTTTTAGTTATTCGTTTCACGTTGTCTGTTGAACATTACGTCTATTTCAAGCTGCAAATTATAGAATTTAAACAACCATTTTATTTTGTTGTCATATAAATTTATTTGTTTCCGTGAGACAAAAGTGTTAATATGTCGACAACTAAAAGCGGAAATAAATGTCGCTACTTAAATTGCGGCTTTACTCCAAGGACTCATCAAAGTTTAAAAATGTTTCGTTTTCCATCAGCTAACATGGAAAGGTGTAGAAAATGGATTATTCACTCAGGTAAGATACAACAAAACATAAAAAAAAGTTAATAATACATAATGGAATTAATCCTGGATGTGAATTAGAAAACTACTAATATTTTTATAACAAAACACAACACATTATTCATATTTTTAAAGGTTCGTAATATAAATAAATAACAGAAAATTCAAAGTATCTCCAATACTGTAATTCTAAACAAAATTTTAGTCCAGATATTTTTGTCAATAAATTAATAATCAGCCATTAAAAAATATTGGAAATATTGGAAATATTTTTCTAAATTAAAACTTCTCATATGTATCTTATTGTTTACAAAATAAGTTAAGTTCAGTTTACTTTGTTTTCTCTATTCAAACTGTATTCATATTTTTAAATTTAAACTGATTCACATCAAGTCAACTAAAATAATTAGAAATAAATAAGTAAGACTGTAGACTATAGAAACAAAAAATTAAGGATTATAGAAACATTTATTTTATGTGAATTCTTTACTGTGCTGCGAATCTCTGCTGCTGAATATTTAAACAAACAAGAAGTAAATCCAGGATCAAGGAATGCACTATAATTTTATAATAAATCTTGAATATATTCGATAGTTCTGAAACTCTTTTCATATTGATTACATTTTATGTTATTTTCTTACATCTTAATATTTATTTTGAAATATTTTGAGTTGGGCAAATGTGCCAGAACACCTGATTCTGTCTAAACTTTATTATTATTATCACTCTTAAAACAAATATTAATAGTTTTTCTCTCTATTCAGAGAGTTGTTTTCCAACAGCTAACCTACATATATTTTGATATTTTTACATTTTAAAATACACTTTTTCAACATTTACAATGATATAAGGTTTGGTGGGTTTCACGACTTGTGGTTTTTAAAATTTTAAAATTTAAAATTAAAGACCTTTAGCAATCTGACAATATCCTAATTGATGAACGATGGTCTTTAGGAGTGCTATTATATCTTAATGCTATCACTAGGGTTGGAATAAATCGTGAAAAGTGACACAGCTTTAAATACTGCCGAATTTATCGATTTTATGGATAAGACTTTTGATTGCCTGAATAGTCGATATCGATTTTCAAAAAATCCATATAACTGTGCATTATCTGACCGCTGTCCATTGGTAAAATCGACATTACTTGAAGGAAAAGAAAAGTTCAAAAATTTAAGAAAAATTGATACAAAAGGGAAAGTATCGAGGCCACCTTTCATTGGAGGATTCATTACTACCATTAATGCTATACTCATGCTACAGCAAAATTCTGCAAATACGGGATATGAATATTTATTGACCACTAGACTAAATCAAGACATTTTAGAAAATTTCTTTTCCATTATAAGACAGAGAGGTGGATATAATAGAAACCCAACTGCAAGAACATTCAGAACAGCCTTTAGAATAAACTCAATAACCAGCTTAATGAAGCCACCCAAGTCAGCAAACTGTGAAGAAAATGAAGATACTTTTTTTAGTGAATTTGCACCGTGCGATATGCAGATAGACACTTCGGAGATTACCAGTAACTATCACCAACCTCACCGACTTCGTCCGCTTCAGGTACTGAAAACGCTAGCCACGACTTTAAAAGTGAAGTTACTACAGAAGATTGTGCAATAACATATTTTACCGGCTACTTAATTTATAAGACATTGCTAAAGTATCCGTGTGTGAAGTGCGACAAGGATTTAATTGAAAAGGGGAAACTGAATGATCCGAGACAAACACTTATTTTAAATAAACTATATTGTAAAGATTCAACTGCGGTTGGGTTACGTACACCACAAAACAGTGTTGTAGATGTTGCCGACAAGGCACTTTTTATATTTAAAAAAGTTTTTGATGAAAATCCACATATAAAAACATTGCGTGAAACAATTTTTGATAAAATTACGAAATCTCTTGGTACGGAAATTAATTTCCTGGAGCACAATTCGGAATGCCACGAACATAGAAAATACTTTATTAATTTGTTAATAAACACAAAAATCTTTAAAGAGTGTAAGTGGAGATTTTCAAGTCCTGCGGGAATCAAAAAGAATGACCTTAAGGATCACCCTAAATTAAAAATTTTAAAACACAAATAAATAAATATTGATTTTTATTCAAAATATTCTATATTATTTTCATATTACCTATTTACCCTATAGTTACCCTACATTTATCCTAAATATTTGTATACGGAACTTTATTCTATTCTTAGCAAGCAATAACATATGTCAAGTTTCCAAAATATGTATTGCAATTAAATAAACCTTACATACTTAAACTGCATTCATACGTTTATATTTAATCGACCAAACAAAAGTATGCATTGTTATTTAACATTGAGCTCAAATGACTGCAATCATGCCAAATGAATTGAGTGCTCAAATAAATCTGCAACTTCGATGTTTTTTAAAATTGTATTGTAAACATTTTCTTGAGCATAGGATAATATATATATATATATATATATATATATATATATATATATATATTTATATTAATCCTTCATACTAATATCTATTTGTTTGTAAGCGAAGACTAAAAGTCCGTTCAAATTAGTTAAAACAGCTTAAAAATCTGCAGATCTTGAAAAAAAAAACTGAAAGAATTGAAAGCTGCATGCAACACATTTTCCCCTTCATATAAAAAAATTAAAACTTTTGATCTGTCTCAGAATTGCAGTTTTTCAAATAAAAAAATTGTAACGTTTCATTTGGAGCTGTATATAAATATTAGAACAGTTATAGATGGAAATTAGAGATTTGACATTGGTTTTAACATTTTTGTGAATTACTGGTTTGGTATCAATGGAACGAAACTATTATTGCTCATCTAATGATAAAAATAATCATTTTCGTCGTTTATTTGTTAAAAAATATTAATTTAAAACTCTCTTTTCGTTTAAGTACTTCATTATTTATTTTTAAAATAAAAAATCGCAACCCGGCTCAGAATGTTAACACATAATAAATTGTTTTAAATCATAGCAACTTAAAAACATTAAAGAAATTCAATATATGTTCAATAAAAATCGATTAAACTAAAATGATTTATATATTTTTATATAAGTCGCTGCTTATGGTTAAATAAAACAAGTGTTCTGCAAATTATAACTATAGGCTAATTCTAATTATAGGCAAACAAGTTGTAACTACGCTTACAGCACGGAATGTAAAGGCATCCATAAAAATATATTTTCGGGCTCGGGCCGCCCGAGTTGTAATGTTTAGATAGAAAATGCGCTCTCTTACAAAAGTGAGAGCGCGCATTGTCTCCATCTCCTTCCCAGCCTCCCACCATCACAAATAATATGAGAGTGCGAAATATCTACAGTCAACCCCGGAATTCGACCTCTGAACACGTTTGAGTTAGGCAAATTCGTAGCAATTGGTGCCACCATATACATCAGGTATCTATAAGGATATTATAATCAATGGTATAACTGAGCGGCGTTTCTTCTTGAACTACCAAAATCAAAAATGTACCAAACAGCCTGTAGGTGTAAACAAATTTGGTGCTGTGCCTTGCGCAATTGCCATGTACTTAAACTTAGAAGATCCAAAACTATATACCGGACATTGTTTCCGACGGTCATCGGCAACTCTTCTGGTAGATGCCGGTGGAGATATAACTACGCTTAAGCGCCACGGTGGGTGGAAATCGACTACCGTGGCGGAGAGTTACATCGATGAATCCATTACAAATAAAATGAAAGTTGTAGATACCATACTTCAGGCGGTAAACCCTAATGTAAATCAATATCACTCAAATTCAAGCATTGAAATGGTTGATGATGCAACTGTTCCATTAGAAGAACCCTTAAATAGAGAGGAAATCGTTCAACCACAAAATCAGACACTGTCCACTAACATGTTATGGAACAATCAAACAATTACACCCCCTATTACGTTTACAAATTGCAATAACAATACTATTACCATAAATTTTCTAAATGAGAAAAAATGAATTTAAATAAATGTTTTCACATACTTCTTATTAATTGTTCATATATTTGTGATAGTCGGAAAAATAGTGTACATAACTCGCTGGAAAGTAATACATACCGTACTCGTGTGATTTCCACACTCGGCTTCGCCTCGTGTGTCAATCTTCACACTCGTACGATATGTATTACTTTCCATGCTCGTTATGTAATATACTATAAATAATGCTGTTTACAGAATCATCGCAATAATTTTATAGTCTCATTAAAACTATTTGCATCGTTAAACTTTTTCTGACGTTAATAAGCCTCCAAAACTCATCATAACCAAATTTTCTTTCTTGAAAGAACAACTACGTGAATTTAAATTTCGAGCGACAATCCTGATCATCATCATTACCATCCGCGTTCTCATCATAACGTTAATATTTAACAGTAATATTTTTATAATTACGTGAAAGCGAGGCTCATTTAGACCACAGCAAACATAACATTTGCATACTCGCCGCATTTAATTCTATTATCAATATAACAATTTGTTTCGTTTTGTGCTGTTATGGAAGGAACATGATATATTCAGAGGTTTTAATTCATTATACCTACAGATAAAGTAAACACACAGATAGAGCTACTCGTAATATGTTTTGTGAGACTTTATAAAACCTTAGTACAACTCGACTTTAGCTTGTGTAGCTTAGCCTGTTTTGCAAATTAATTAAGGTTTTTTTGTGAACTCTCATCACAAATAATTTAAAGTGTAAAGAAAACCACAAACAAAAAAGTAAAGAATTATAAATAACACCGATAAATAAACACCAATAAATACCACTATTTACTTTCTTCCTGAGTAGTATTTATTTACTTTCCTCCTTCTAGAGTAGAAAGAGGAAAGTCTGTAGTCCTGTTATGCTTTTCGCTGTATACTGATATCTCCTCGCCTTTTTGAAAGAGATCAATAACTTTTTGAGTGGAAAATTGTTAAACATCCGATTCAATAAAGAACAAAACTACGTGAGATTATTTACTGATTTAATTTTTGTTTTGTACTTTTTTGTACAAAATTGAAGACGTCTTGATATTAATGACACAATGTGTAACGTTTTATTCTCGGCGTGCGACCGGGATCGCAAGGCTGCCTACGATAGCGTCTTGACACACTAATTAATTCGACCCCCAGGACTGCACTAATCACGATCTCAACTTATTACTTAACGGCCGGTATAGACCTCTAGGTACGAATAGTATTTTCTTCATTTCACGCGTGATCCTCATGCCACCCTCTGTCTTTCAGCCAGTTCTTGAGGGGTAGAACCCTGCTAACCCCGAGTACAACGCTGCGGTTGAGGGATTCCAACTCCGCAGAGTCAATGGAACCTCGAGGTGCGGTGAGCAGTGCGAAGGAGTCCTCCCCCTTCTTTATTCTATTCAAAAACATCCACTTAACTCTCTTGTTATATAAATATCTATTACTAGCTGAGTTATACATATAGAGAAAAAATATTGTGTTATACTAAAGAGTTAAGAGTTATACTTTCATAACTGTTTATTTTGATTTTGATTTTGCAAAATAAAAATAAAATAACAATTGACGAAGTCCACAATGTATCAAGCCTTACACGACAATTTAATAATTATAATTAAAATTGATTCTCACCTCATATTTAGATACATCTCACGTTATTTGTAGACTGATCAAATTATATTAATTATAATAATTTACCTAGTCTAATTTTCATTCAACATTTACGTTATTCTTAAGATACTTTATAATATCATGTACTGAATTTCGTATAAAATATAAAATTTACAGGAGTTAATTAGAACGGATGATGCATTCGTTTCAATGGCCACTCGAATCTTTCATGCAGTCGAGGTGATTCACAGCCACGTGTCCAGATAGCGGCCCTGTGATCACAAGTGCTAGGCAATGAGTGATGTTGATGTATTAATAATTCGCGCGAATCATCAAAGAGCTGCGAGTCACAAGTGGCCGATTCGCTGCTGAAACACGCACAGAGATTAAAAGCCAGACTCCAGTTTTAACACAAACAGGCAAAGTACCAATAAACATACACACGCAGTATGCCCGCAAATGTTTAATGAAATCATTTCGGCTCACAACGCGGGTTTATGGGTCCACAAGGTAATGAACCTTGGACTTAGTCAAAAGTTTTTCTCTTGCAGAATGGATTTTAAAAACTACCGAAAAGTCAATTTTAGGTATATTTTAGTTTGAATATAACTCATTCTTAAAACAATGATAGTATAACATTGCGGTTTCTATAGTTACGTTTGTATTAATAAGTGATACTGCTGAAAATACAACTAGTTGTATTTTCACGGAAATGCAACGAAAGCCAATGGACAAATGTTAGTGGGCGGTGTCACCACACAACGATCGTAACGGCGACGACCGCATACGAAAGAATAATTATATGTAACGATGATATCCGAACCAATTTATCGGTTGCGGGAACTTGCAAACAATGGGCACGATTCCTCCACTCACATTTCTAGTCGGCCGCTAATAAAAACATAACCCGAAATGTCAGCGTGTCCCTTGTACAAGTACATAATTGAGGGCCTCAATGCAATAAGTGGACAAGTCCTGTTATGCAAATTTTTGAGGAGAGAGGAAAAACGTTCAATGTTGATAATAAAAGAACCATTATTTTGAAAATGTTTATTTCTAATATACTCTAATACAATTTCTAGTACACTCATAAGTATTGTTTCTTCAACTAAACTAAATTTAACATATGAATACGGAAGCTACTAATCAGATTCATACTCAGAACATGACGTGTTCTTATTTTCGTCTTCAAAATTTTTGTGGTAATCAGCGATCTTGTCATATCAATAGCTGGTACATACGTTTTTGCAAGGCTCATTACGTGTTCATACTTTTTTTCTTTAAGTAGCCGAGGGCCATTGTACAGAACCTGCTCAGCACTTGGCAAAGAAATAGGTAGAGCTATCTTTTTTGCAATGAAAATTTTCGAAATATTGTCATAAAAACTGATTCGCTGCATGAAAATGTTGGCATATCATTCTGATGGTATTCCAAATTCTGCACTTGGATATTGTGAATTTATTTTGTTTGGTGCTTGGACTTTTCAAAAATAAAGAAAAGTAATGTTCTTTAAAATTTAGAAAAATATTTTGATCTACATTAATAACTTCAATTTTTTTTCCAGAATTGCGAATTATTTGGATATACTCTTCAAACATTCAATCGCTCCAAAACTGCGATCACATGGTAAGTAGCTATGACCAAGTTCAGGAAAACGATGGTAGATGGAACAAAATTTTTGTGTTAACACAAAACTATGAAGAAACTCAACCATAACATAGTCTTTGTTGTGGGATGCGCAGTTATCGGAATACATATAAATATCTGTTGCTTCTGGCTTGATTATTTTGCAAAAAAAATACCAAAGAATGCTTACAACAACATTTTGACCCTTTGCACCTTGTGTTTCATCAAAAACGAAAAAAATAACTTTTGCCTGTACTTCCCACATGGATGCAAAAGTTATATAGCCATAACTGTATTTTATAAAAAAACTTCACCACTAGTGCAAACTGGTAAGGGAAAATTCTTTTGGAAATCAAACGTATTCACTTCAACATGACTTTGAGACTTAGAGAACAGAGTTTTCTCTTTTAGATCCTCATAAAATGTCTCCGCTTTGGTCATGTGTATTTGTTTTTTTTTATAGACAGGCTGTTTTTTCTACTTCAGTGCTTGTACTTTCTATCTTCTTCGTCAATTTATCACATTTCTGACACGTATAGGATTTGGGCTTACCGAAAGACATATTAAAGTTTTCTACAAAGTATTTTCTAAACATTTCGTATTTAACTTCTGGTTCATTCTTTTTATTTTCTCTCAATAATATATATTGTTCTGGCTCGTGCTTTTTTAAATATAGTTCATGAATTTTACTCGTATTTAATTGTGGTGCCTAGTAATATCTTGTAATATTATCTTTCCTACTGTAGTGTGATTTATATCGTGGGAAAAATAAAATGTGCTCTCTTACTTTAGATAGAGTCTCCGGAGAGATATTGTTTGGTCTATTAGTATGCTTGCCGCGTTTGTCTACAGGAGGTGTGACATTTCTTTGTAGGTGGTGCACAATCCTTAATCGGCCTTTTGATACTCCATGGACTGCTATCATTGCCTTTTTGCTTACTTTATGGATGTTTTGGCTATCCCAAATCTGAATACACAAACAAAAATAGTAAGTCCCTACTTTGAATAAAATAGAAACTGTTTTACCAGGTAAGTGTAACATGTTTAGTTTTAGAGTTTGAGCTAAACGAGGTCTTCTTCGATTTACATTAGATACACTTAATGCCCTAGATAAATAGGAATCTTGCAAATCTTTTGTCTTTAAGGCATAAAACGACTCGAAAATCTTTTTTCTTGCTTCAGGAGTTACACGGTCAAAACACTTTAATTTGCATTTGCAATCATCTCCCATAGCTTGTTCAGGTATAATATTATCATTAACGTCTCTGTACTTATCACCAGCTACCCTTTTCGCTTTTGATTGATTTCGTTTCCATAATTTTTCATTTCTAAATCTCTTTTTCCCTCTTCTGGTTTGCTGTTTAAAATATGCAGTGATCTAAATAAATATAGGATTTAAACTGTATATTTAGCTTTCATGTTTATTCTTCTTTACTAGATAATTCGATCAATTCATTATATTCCCTTCCTATATATAATACCTCCCAATCCTAAATATTAACCCCAAGTTTTGGAAAATGCATTTTCGTTGTTGGCGTTAAAATTCGTAGTATTTATAAAATCGTTATCGATAATGAGAACACCACTTATCATATTACCATTGCCAATATTTTTTGTGTTGATTTGGAGAACACTAATATTATCCACTATTAATGTTTTTAATCTGTTTTTAGAATAAAAATACGACATATTCATCTCAGGCGACTATATAAGTCAAAATTACATAATAACTTAATATTTTGTAAAACAGAAATTTGGTGCTTTATACAGGTTTTATTTTTTTTAATTGTCGGATTTGATTCGTTTGACGAAGGTTAGATACATTCCTGGAAATTGGTTATTAAAAGTTTATTCTGGCTTGTTTCGGATATTTACAATCACCTTCAAAGATAATGTCACATAGATCAAAGAAGTATGGTAAGATTATAGACATGTTTGGACAATAGGGTCAAAATCATTGTTTCCTCCGGTCCAACTGATAGTAATAATATTAATTATTATTATACATAATTTAGCAATCGACTATCAGTGCGTGTGTATTCATTTATATTGTTAGTCTCCAGAATTTCTGGTACTCCAGTAATGAGATCCCAATGGCGAATGATGCCGCTTTCTTAGTACAACTCAGGTTATGGCTTAAAGCCAGAATATAGTATATATAGTAGTATAGTATATATATAGTAGAAAATCATAGCTTTTCATTAAGATAAAATTTATATATATATAGAAGACAAGCTTGTTCTGACTTTAAAGTATCGGGTAATCTTGGTGCTTACATATTATCAGTCTATTAAGTTTTAAATTGCAAATGAAAACTTCGATTCAAATATCCATTTTTGTTTTATAATACTCTAAGGCGTAATTTTGACAATCAAGCAATTTGGATCCTGGCTCCAAGCCCTCTGACTTTGTACCTGCATTGGAGTTCGAACCCAAGTATATTTGCTTGCAAGCCAACGAAGTGACTGAAGAATTTTAACATCATCAAAATTGACCTGTTCTTAGATAGATTTTTTATTATTTAGACGTAAAGACGTTGTTTAATACTCACAACAGTTCTAATTAAAAATTGGTAGCTAAGTTAAAGCAGTTAAATCAGTGACTAATATCATATTAATTCGCATGAATATTGCACAATTTTAATATTTGGGTACTTGTTAACTTACTACATGCACGGGTTTGACTAGTTATACATGCATCAATCTTTGTCAGTGATTTTGTACCAATGCAACTATAAATTCCATGAAACTGAATAGACTTGCTCGCAAAAACTACACCGGTTATCCACACGCCTAAACGCCGCTGCGCACATACGGAATTGGAGCGATTTTTTTGCTAATTACGTCGATTAACAAATCCGGGTCGCCGCGATTATCCACTGCCATAAATCTAATTTAGTTCGGTCGGCTTTTTGTGGCCGGCCAAGGCGGTCATGAATATTAAAAGGATTAATATCCACAACAATGAGATCGTAATCGCTAATTACCAGCGTTATGGATATATCATTGCGTAGATCGATACAAAAACAGGAATACATTTGTCTCTTGGACAACATTAAAACTTGATGTTTAACAAAAATTGAATGCATACTGCATACCTGTTCTCTATAGGTACTGGACAACATTTTGAGCTCTTTCGAGACGAACTAGTGTTTAATAGTAAAATTTTGTTTGTAATTGTTTTAGTAAAGTACTTCGTTTAATTTTTCATGTTTAAAATACTAGCATCCTTTGTTTAACTTTTATAACGGGTTTTCCAATAAGAGGTGTTATTTTGAATAGCCCGCTATTTCGGTAGATGTCACTTTTGAAGCTGTCATTTCTTGGCATTTGACAAGTAGAAACTACGCCATTAATAAAAATGGTACGATACACGCTTCAACAACGCATTGAAATTATTAAAATTCACTATAAAAATGGTGAAAATTTGGCAGAGACGGTTCGTAAAACTCGAACATTTTTGGGTCGTCGTGAAGCACCTTGTCGGACCGCAATACAGAAATTGGTGGAAAAATTCGAGCTGTTGGGACAAGTTAGTGATGAGAAGAATAAAACCCGTGCACGTCGCTCAAGAACAGCCGAGAATATTGCTGCTGTAGCCGAAAGTGTTGAAGAAAACCCAGGTTTGTCCATTCCTCGTCGTTCTTTGGAATTAGGTATTCCACAAACGTCATTACACCGTATTTTGCATAAAGATTTGGGTCTTAAGGCTTATAAAGTCCAGTTAACACAAGAACTCAAGCCGGCCGATCATCAACAACGTCGTGACTTTGCTGATTGGGTCGTTGAAATGCATGAAAATGATCCGGAATTCCATCGAAAAATCATCTTCAGTGATGAGGCCCATTTCCACCTCGGTGGCTTCGTCAACAAGCAAAATTGTCGCATCTGGGGCTCAGAAAACCCAAGAGTTATTGTTGAAAAGCCTCTCTATCCTCAACGTGTGACTGTTTGGTGCGGTTTATGGTCCGGCGGAGTCATTGGACCTTACTTTTTCGAAAATGAGGCTGGCGCAACAGTTACGGTGAATGGATTGCGCTATCAAGAGATGATTAACGATTTTTTATGGCCGGAATTGGATGGTATTGATCTGGACAACGTTCACTTTCAACAAGACGGCGCTACGTGCCACACAAGCAACGAAACCATTGATCTTTTAAGGGAAAAGTTTCCGGACCGTGTTATCTCTCGAAGAGGTGATCACAATTGGCCACCGATATCTTGTGATTTAACACCTTGCGACTTCTTTCTTTGGGGCCACGTGAAGGAGAAGGTCTACGCCAACAGCCCAGTATCGATTCAAGACCTCAAAGATGGAATTCGTGAGGCTATCGAGGACATACAGCAGCCACTTTGCGATTTAGTTATGGAAAATTTCATGAAAAGGATTTTGTCCTGTAAGCGTGGCCGTGGTGGTCATTTGCTTGATGTTATTTTCCACTATTAACGGCATACCTTCCTCTTTGTAATGAAATAAACATCTGATGATTTATAATAAAAAATGGCATTTTTCTTTGAATATCAAAATAACACCTCTTATTGGAAAACCCTTTATAATATTCGTAAATTAGTAATATTCGTTCTAAAAATAAATTTTGTTAACAAAAAAATTTGTTCAAAACAACGTTTCGTTCTGTTTCTATTAAAAGTACCATACTTATTGAGAAACACTTACAATATACATCCGTATTTGATAAACACACACTGACATTAGTAAATCGTATTTGTTTCACTTGTAACATTTCTTTTCTAAGGCAGCCTTTTTTCACATTTAGTCATCAGATATTAAACTCGATATGCTTAGAAATTTTGGTTATGCAACTTCATGGTATTTTTAAAAATTCGTGAAGAAAAAAAGAGAAATTTTTTTTATCAAAATTGTTAACAGAAAAATATAGGTTGCCATTTAAAAAAGAATCGATGACGTCATTGTGAAAAGGTATTGCGTCAAAAAAAATGAAAACCGTTAAATTGTTACAAATAATAATAAAGGCTCTAGGGAGAACGATCCTTAATTTTTACTCACCCTGTAATTGTATACGACGGCTGCACTGAGAAAGATTATAAGAGTGAGAAACAAGAAATGAGTACTCATTAAGTACTTATTAAGTACAATATTAAGTACTTAGTATCATCATATGGAGAATATTATGCATAAAAAAAATATCAGGTATGCATATACCTAAATATATGAATATAATGAATATAATACAATGTATGAATATAATTTGTATGATAGAAAACAAATACACTCGTGAGTGGTGATCTACAATAACCTACACCTCACTAATCTATGTTTCTTCTTCTTTTCCATCTTCTCCCACATCAATAATTTTATATTTACTATGGTTTATAACAAACTATATACAGTGCGATCAACAATTATTGAAGTAAAAGAATCCCTTGAGATGTTGGAAGTATGTCTGCTAGGGTACAAGACGTGTGTCAAAATTTGGTGGAAGCAATTCATGAAAGGCCTGTATTTAGTAGAGGTGCATATCTAAGCCCTTCTTCAAAAGTTTTTGGCAGATTTCATAACACTTATATAGTCATGGCCGCCCCATATCTAAATAATTGTTGATCGCATGATATAATTCAATGAATCGGACGAAATAACCCAATTTTCCCGGCTGCTCCACCATTCCTCAGTTTGAAAATTTTGATAGCCAAACTTAGATGGCAGAAAATTAAGATTATTATTATACAATTACACTTATTTATACAAAAAGATGTTCATCTAATATGGATCTTTTTGTCATAGCAATTTATTTTAATAAAAAAAGATATAAATCATCGTTATAAATGTACAAACACTGTTGTAGTTAGAGCAAATTTAAAATAAATTCATAATCGGTCATTTTTGATATTCTGAAAGTTTAATTGTAAAATAAGGCACAACTTGTATGACGTTTCACAAAATTTAATGTATTATCATTGGCAGTAGGTACTTTTTATCCATTAAATCTTGTGAAACTCTCACAACCTGTTGTTTCATTTTTACATTTTAGTTTCATTATTTTAATATTTTATGAGTTAATTTTAAAAATTAATTTAAAAATTAAAAATAACGTATGTAAAGTATTAGGTTAAATTATAATGATAAATGATAACTTTTATAAACTAATATTAACATTATTTGGGGGAAATGTACATACAGGGTGGTGAACCTATCCTTCTAAACCTAAACCTAAATTGAGCCTAAAATTGAACCTAAAGTTGAGGAAACAATCAGATTGGAAGTTATTGGATACTTGATGTGTTATTTTTTAAATTATTTTCGAGTGTAGAGTGTACCACAAAATCCGGCACACAAAATTTGTTTTTTTCTTGCAACGGATCACCTTTAATTTTTTCATTTCTTTCATATTCTTTCATGTTTAGAATCTGCTTTATGTGGACTTCACAAATCATTATTAATTTTTGGGATCAGATGCAACGTTGCCAAGTTATTCACATTTTAATCAAATTTAACGAATAATCATGGACGTGGAAAAAAAATTAACAAAACTTTATTAGAAGAGATCAATGAAAGAATCTGTGTATGCATGTACCCAAGCAATGTGCCAAAACATACACAATAATTTGAGTCAATTAATGATATTATTTTTTTGTTTTGTTTATTCAGTCCATGTTTTAGTGGAAATGTTCCAGAAACCTGGCTGATTTTATATTACACAATAAACAAAGTATATTTAATAACTTGTTACTGAGAACAAAATTAGATCTAGTATTTCCAAATATTAAGAATTGTTGAGAAATCTGAACAAATTTCCCTATATGATTACAGATTTTTTTTTCAATCCAGATATTACCTATTCACAGAATGGTCTTATAATCCCAGCTTCCTTAATGTTTACCATGACACTTATTATCAACAATATGTATTCTATTACTATTTGCTGCCTAATTTTACTCAAATTGCACTATGACATCAACACTTTATTATCTTCGGTTAATATTCAATTAATACCTACTTCCTAATATCATCACAATATAATAATTTTCCGAAATTTCCAGAAATTTATCAATAATTTTGAAAAATAAACAATAGTTTTCGAGTATTAAATCTTAAAATCGAAATCTTATTGTATACCAAGTCAGGATTAGCGAGAATTTGGAACTATATTTTTGTTTCTTGCAACTATAAAAAAAATATTTCAAAGTAAAACTGAGCAATATACCTATATATTGTCCTTAGCGATAAATAAGAATTTATCGGAGCCTTAACTCACTCCGATATACCAGTTTTTGTGATGTACCAGTGTACAACACAAAATATGGTTGCAGTATAGATAATGGGTCATAATCTTGATTTAAAAAAAATGTATCTTGATATCTAGATATATTATCTTATATATATAATGTGTTAATATTATAAAATGTGTTGTACACAGATAATTGGCTGTTGTAAGTCGGGTTTAAAAATGTGTTGTACAGAAATTGGTAGTTCAGAACTGTCTATGTTACAATTAACAGTGACAAAAATTATAATTATTGTATTCTTTATTCGAAAATACATTTCTCTAGATCTTTAGTGTATTATCTATTCTATTATTAAAAGTTTATCGGTGGTTGTGTTTTTACTCAACAAAGGTTCGTACTGTATAATTAATTAAATAGATCTAGATCTAACCTTTCAAAATATTTGTATGGACAAAACTTTTTTGAATTTTGTGAAATAAAATCACATTAACATAGCAGAAATGCTGTGCAACACTTTAATGAACACGACTGTACAACACTGTTTTGTGAAATGAAGTCACATTCGAACAGCAGAAATGCTGTAGAACATTGTAATGAACACGGTGTACAACACGTTTTTGTGAAATTAAATCACATTCACACATCCAAAATGGACAACACTGTAATGAACACGACTGTACTTTTTAGATTGGAATAATTTATAATTCATAAAAAAATTAAAAACCTCAAAATTTAAGCAATTTCTGAGGGGAATCATTATAGTTACATATTTGCCATGTTTGTGCCAAATGTTATTAAACTAAACTATTAAACTAAACATCAACTTCCGGATAAAACTTGATTTTTGTAATTTCTAATTCTTGTGTTCTTAATAACCATGTGGATTTTTATAATTTATTGGGCATTCTATTTTTTTTTTAATTTGCAGAATGTGTCTTACTGCATATTATTATACTTGGTGTTAATGAACTGCAGGTACAAACTTCTAGGGTTTACAAAACACAATAGAGCAAACAACTATTTGACAACTGCTACACTGACAGTGAAATTACAGTTTCAGTTGTCCACTATGTCATGGGTGCGGCTATTTTTACATGTATTTATCTTCATTCAATTTACACCTTTTTTTCTTCGGAAGCACATCGATAATAGATGTGGGTAAGCAGTGGATGTGTAGTAATTAGGTAGATTTTTGTTTACTCTTGTATAAGGTGACCAGATCCTTACGATACAAAAGCTTGACAGCGCGAGGGGGCGGGAGGGGGGTTGATTTTTATTTTTTTAAATTAATTAACATATAACGCAAAACGCAAAATATACAGGGTGTCTCCTAAAAAACGCCGCTGGCCAATAACTCCATAACTCTCTAACTATATATTGCCCGATTTCAATCAAACAAAAACAAAATTAAATGTCTCCACATGTTCTACAGAGGGGCCCTAATTTTCTTTTTTTTTGCAAAATCAACTTTCATTTCAGCGATAGTCTGCTAGATTTTGCAAAAAAAAATTAGGGTCGCTTTGTAGACATGTCTAGCCATTTAGTTTTGTTTTCGTTTTATTGAAATCGGCCAATAAATAAACATTACAATGTTTTTAATAACATGAAATATAATGTCATATTTACAATTATAATAAATACGAGGCATGTTTTTAAAGTACTGTTTTGTATTTTGGCCGCTGCAGCGCTGCTAACAAATACAGATATTGGCGAAATATATACGCTGATAACTTCAAAATAGCGAATAAAATATCATCCCGAGAAGACCCAATCTTTCAAAAGTCGGGACATTTTTGAAACGTCGCGGGACGCGGGACAAATTTCTAAAAATCGGGACTGTCCCGCCAAAATCGGGACGACTGGTCACCTTACTCTTGTATGAACTTTTTCTCTTAAATAATCGGGAAAGTAGGAAAATACATATTGCTTCTTCTGCATATGTGATAAAAAATTGTGATTTGTGGATAGTTTTGCAGTACCTACTAAGCATAGAGGTGGTCACTCTTTTTTTTTTGTAAAATGAGTTGTCAATCTTAGATGATGTAATATCAATTGGTGAACAATTTTATAATATAATGCAACAATTTAATTTACTTTTTCATTATGAAATAAGTCTATAAAAGTTGCCGGATCTACTTTAAAGCTGCGTATTACTACAAAAAAATTCCGTATCTATAAATTATTAACATATTTTAATCTAACTCAAGAAGTTACGCTAAAATACGTTAATATTTACGAGATATGCTTATTTTACCTTAGTAACAATTAACTACGGCAATTCTGCGGACAATGATAGTATTCATTCTACTGCAACCTCTTAATATTAATTTAAAAAAGAGATTTTATGATAAAAAATATAAAGGTTCGTAATATGATACGTTATTTGGTTAATAATTTGTTTAATATTGGTTCAACAATGAATATTAATTATTAGTAGTTTGGTTAATAACTCCACTGGAAATTATTCCAAAAAACATACACAAATTTTGGCAAGATTTAACCAATTTTTGAAATAATTATCGGTAATGGTGACTCGGACAAACAAAATTGATGTTTTTTTTTTAATGTTTCTTTTATTTATAACAGAAAATTTTATTTTACGTACTTATAGGTTAATTAATCTTGAATTAATGAGTTTATGAAACTTGGATGATAAATTGGTGATAAGTTTCTTATTGTATGTAATACTTTGCTATGTTAAATTAAGAAATAAAATAAATTAATTTTATTGACAAATAATTTTTGAATTATAAGAGTTCATAAGATACGCAAGGTTGCTCTAGTATTAAACGTTAAAATTGATAATTTTAAATGTGGTAAAAGTGTAAAATAGCTAATTATGGTATAAGTGAATAAAGTCAAATTTTATCCAAGAAAAAATTGTTTAACGGACGAGGCGCAAGCCGAGTGCGATAATGTTTTTGAGTGGATAAAATTTAGTTTATTCGCGTATATCATACAAGATTTCTTTCCAATTTTGCAGAATTTTCATATTTTTTTTTGTTTAGGTAATTTATTCACATAAATGTTAATTGTACTGATATTAAATTGATGAACTTTGAAACCAGGTAAGTTGACTCTATTTTCGTCAGAGTCTAGTATAGTGGTAGTTAAGTTGATTCTACTTTCGTAAGGGTCAAGTGCAGTGGAAGTTCCAGACCTTTCATTTGAATTTACATTTTCAAAATTTTTCTTCCAGTCAAATAATGTTTTCTACTCTTTTTCGTAGAGTAATTTAGATTTTTCTGACAATAAATTCGGTACTGCAATCGTAGCTTCGTCCAGAACAACTTCTGGTATGGGTTATTTTTGGTTATATGTCATTTCAAACACAATTTCGGACTTGAATTGGCAAGTTGAAGTATTTGCGTGAAATGTCACATGAGACATGAAATAATCGATCCTAGCAAGGAAAATTTCAAAGGTAGTGCGACGTTTAATTTTTTTGTTACTTTATTCGTGTTGTCAATAGCAGTGAGAACAAAATTTTGTTATACTCTGATTTTTCTAAACTGGCGTTCACGTCATCAAACAGCTGTGTGAGGAGGTTTTTTCGTACCAACATGATTGTTTTCAAGAATATGCATAACAATAGTTTAAGAATCGAAATCAATCTGAGAATCATTTGTTACATAACACTGATCACCGGTGGTTATAAATAGGTAATCGGTGTATTAACCGCGGACACAATTTTCGCCTGCCAATCATGTAATAAATCATGTTATGTTGGCGGCCGTGATATTTTTTCGGCGAGGATGCCACATCTATTTCACTAACACATGCTCATACATGTATGTATAACCAAACTTCTTTGACGTTTAACTTGTTACATTTGAACGATTATAACAATGCATATTTTGCCTTTTTAGATGACAAACCATAACCACAAGATTGATATCTGTATGATAAATGGCAGAGAAGTCGATGAATTTGATACGAACCGCGCACTGTCGCACAAGATTGCACGGGCCGATTGCAGCCATTTTTAAATACCCAGGACAGCTGGCAACCTTGTAAAATTATGTGATTATTATATGATTATTATTTTGATGACGTGAAGGCTAGTTTAGAAAAATTAGAGTATAGTAAGCCGTATCTACGTTTGTTTCTTGAAATGTGGCCCAAGTATTCGAGTTTTCGTTGTTTTAGAAGGGAATTTTACATGTTTTGATCATTTTATGCAAGACATTGTTGTTATTAGTGTTTTTAATTGTTGTAACATTTGTTTTTGAAATTAAATGAGTTTGGAAAAATTTATTAGTATTTAAAAAAATTCCAAAAACTTTTTGAGTTGTGCTGTATAAGAGTAGATGAGTGTGTTTTGTACTTGCAGTGGTGTGTCGTGTCTTGTGTTGTGTGGGATGTGGAGGCTGAGAGGTGGAGTTTCGTTAATTAAGGGGGTTTAGAGATGAGGAAGCGGCTGCGGTTTTCGGGTAGGGCACGACGATTTCGGGTCCTGGGCGTGATGAATTAGTTATTAATCGACGTTAATGCGGAGGAATTAGGGGGGTCGTGGTGGGGGACGTTGTCGTGTGGATGGCGGGAGACCTGAGGGGTCCGGAATCCGGAATTATCAGAAAATTGAATTGCGCTCCTGAAGTTTACGTCCATTTTATGGCTGCATAAAATGCCCAAGAGGAGGAAAACAACGGAATTAAAAACTACGTCTGTGTCTAAATACAGGTAAGCATTGAGTGCAAGGCGTGCTTGAATGAAGGAGAGTACGCCCATGGGCGTGATCGGGGCACCACGCCTCGGACCAGTTCGCCTGATCATAATAACCAAAAAAGAAAGGATCAAACGGAGTATGCCGTGTTATTACGCCCGCCCAGGTGCATCGGATGCAAAAGTGGGGAAGGCGCCGGGATACAAAGCATAACATGCTGTCATCAGAGTGGAAAGGACCCCCCTCTCGCTCGGCCTGCGCGCGAGCGAGAGAGAGGGGGGCACTTAGACCCGGTCGGGGAAGGGCCGCGGAGGGAGGGGGGAGGTGTGGGAGGAGGACGGGACGTGGAGTGCCACCAAAAAATGGCAGAATCATCGTCGTTTCGCCGGTGACGCCACATTCCTTTGATAGCGTCTCGACGGTGATGTGGTCAGTTGTGCCGGACCAGCGCCACCAGCCGGACACGAACCGGATCGGATGTGCCCCGAATCAGAATCAATTACAGCAGGAGCGTGAAGCCCGACGTGGAAACACGCCTACACATAGTGGGAGCGACCAATCTCATTGCTCTTACGCCGTATCACACTAATCTTGTTAAATGTGAGTCAAAAGATTCTAAATATTCATTCTGTCAAAACATCTTGCTTCTGTTGTGGCGGCGTGTGTGTGCGTGCGTGCCAGCACATCCAGCATCCGCTCTCTCGCACCTAGTGCCCACCAGCCGAAAACGGTCAACGGCGCAGCCGACGCGCACCACCAGCACCAGGACATGTGAGAGGAACCCCCCAATTAACGACGCACCTCACAACGGTTTTCCCGAGCGCGGAAAGCGACCGCGCCGCCCCGGAAAAACGATGACAACACCGTCCGGACGATCAATTTCCATCAACGGCCTCTGACGCCCCAGCACGCTCCGGAGCCGCCCCCGACGCGCCAACCCCAGCGGCAGTGCCACCAGCCACACGTGGTCTCGCGAAAGTGCAGTGCGCCGCCAGGGAAAAACCCGGACCATTGACTGTACCATAAACGTTTCCGCCGCCAGACTGTGATGGTGAGCACCAGGTGATGGACGAGAACTGCACGATGAGGCCGTGCGCCACTGACTTCAGCATCGCAGCTATCATGTCGAGGCACGGCAGGGCCAGGACCAAGTGCCGCGATCCGCCGGATACTCTATCACCGCTCGGTAAGCTTACTTCAGCATACTTCAGCATACTTCAAACACACACCCACTATCCTCGAGGAAGCTCCACCGGAAACGATCCCGCTTACAAATCATCGGCAACGACGCGTAAATTCACAAGAACCTACAAATAGCACCCGAAGGGTACACAAACCTTGGCACAAACATCTAACCAAGATACAGTGCACTTACTTGAATCAACAAATTTCTAGCCGCAGCTTATTGTTCTTGCTCTCATATACAATAAGCGCCAAACAACTGGAGATGATCTTAAACTATCAAAAACTATCTACTTACTACCAAAAGGTTAATGATTCCCAAACGTACAATACGGATAAATAGCCAACATTACATAACTCACTTGCAAGTATACAAACGCAAGTCAAACATTTGTAAACTGTACTAGCACCAACTAAAAGTATCATCTACTACCAAAGATTATGCTATATGATTTCGTTGCAAAGTTAACCTCCACCGAAACAACATATTTCGTTACAAGAATTCTAACAAATCTTCTTCAATTCTCACAAAAGTCCCAAGATCGTTATTTTAAGAAGTTACAAATCTCTAGAACATATCCAAACCAATACACTCATTTGCAAGTACGCAAACTTAAATAAAAAAACCTTGCACAAAAAAAAGATGATCCTAAATCTGTTCCTGACTTCTTCACGACGCTCATCGTATATTCAATAAAATACGAGCTCAATAAAGCAACCATCTAAAGATTATCTTTAAACTATTGCTAACTATCAACGCTACCAAACATAAACGATCCGCGCATTACTAACGTGCAGCATGGATAAGTCCTACAAACATTGTATCTTCCTAATTTGCAGGTAGATAAGTATTTTTTGTCATGGGTATGTAGGTGTATACAATGTACGGTCAGTGCGGTCAGAATCATAGTACATACTTGTTACACTGCATCCATTATAAGGCCTAAAGTATAGATATTCTTCAATTCTGACAAAAGTCCAAAATCGTAATTTTAAGAAGTTACAAATCTCTAGAATGTATATCCAAACCAATACACTCATTTGCAAGTACGCAAACCTAAATAAAAAAACTAAAACTTTTTCACAAAAAAAATATGATCCTAAAACTGTTCCTGACTTCTTCACGACGCTCATCATATATAATAAGCTCAGTAATAGAATACGCGCCCAAAAAAGCAACCATCTAAAGAGTATCTTAAAACTATTGCTAACTATCAACGCTACCAAACATAAACGATCCGCGCATTACTACGTGCAACATGGATAAGTCCTACAAAAACTGTGTATTCCTAATTTGCAAGTAGATAAGTATTTTTTGTAATGGGTATGTAGGTGTATACAATGTACAAGTGCGGTCAGAATCATAGTACATACTTGTTACACTGCATCCATTATAAGGCGTAAAATATAGAAACTCCTTATAAGCTATCCCGGAAAGCGTTATAAACGCTATAAAAGAGCTATTATTATTTTGTTATTATTATTATTCTTATATGTAAAAAAGGAGATAATCTTGAAATGTACAAGTGCGGTCATAGTACATACTTGTTACACTGTATCCATTATAAGGCCTAAAATATAGATTCTCCCTTACAAGCTATCTCGGAAAGCGTTAAAAACGGTATAAATGAGCTGTTATTATTTTGTTATTATTATTATTATCATATGTAAAAAAGGAGATAATCTTTAAATGTACAAGTGCGGTCAGAATCATAGTACATACTTGTTAGACTGCTTCCATTATAAGGCCTAAAAATATAGATTCTCGTTTCAAGCTATCCCGGATAGTGTTAAAAACGCTATAAAAACGCAATTATTATTTTGATATTATTATTATTGTTATTATATGTAAAAAAGGAGATACACTTTAAATGTACAAGTGCGGTCAGAATCATAATATATACTTGTAACACTGCATCCATCATAAGGCCTAAAGTATATAAGATAAGATAAGATAAGCTATAAGATTATCCTTACAAGCTATCTCGGAAAGCGTTAAAAACGCTACAAAAGATCTATTATTTTTTTGTTATTATTATTATTATATGTAAAAAAGAGATAATCTTTAAATGTACAACTGCGGTCAGAATCACAGTTTCTTCATACTTGTTACACTGCATGCTTTATAAGGCCTAAAATAGGTATAGATTCTCCTTACAAGCTATCCCGGAAAGCGTTAAAAACGCTATAAAAGTGCTATTATTTTTATGTGATTATTATTATTATATGTAAAAAATGAGATGATCTTTAAATGTACAAGTGCGGTCAGAATCATAGTTCATATGTACTTGTTACACTGCATGCATTATAAGGCCTAAAATATTGATTCTCCTTACAAGCTATCCCGGAAAGCGTTAAAAATGTTATAAACGGGCTATTGTTATTTTGTTATTATTATTATTATATATAAAAAAGGAGATAATCTTTAAATGTACAAGTGCTCTCAGAATCATAGTACCTACATACTTGTTACTCTGCATGTTTTATAAGGCCTAAAATATAGATTCTCCTTGCAAGCTATCCCGGAAAACGTAAAAAACGCTATAAAAGAACTATTATTTGTTTGTTATTATTATTATTATATGAAAAATAGAGATCATCTTTATAACTCTTCATCATTTGTAGTTCATGTAATAAGCGTATTGTCATACAATAAGCGCCCAATATGTATACCTACCAAATCAAAATTTGCTTGAGTTCTTAAAACTATCCAAAATCGGATATGTATCAGGTAGGGCTCACAATACCTTGCTAACAAAATCAATACCGGTAATCCGGTATATTTTGTTTTCAAATTCGGGATAACGGTATTCAAAGAAAAATATTCTAATTAGAGTCTTATCATTAGGGATGATATATTAGAAAGAAAGTAAAAGCTAAAACATAAAAATATATATTGGGTGAGTTATTCATTTTAAGCATTGGAATATCGGAAATCATAAAACATAGAGATTCGATTAAATGAGGAAGAGATGTCATTTTAAGAGCATATGCAAGATTTGCTTTTTTTCCTGAAGAAAAAAACCATAGTATTCTGAGTTGTCATATAAACTTCATTTTTTTTAAATGGCTGTCATAGTTGGGTTTGATTTTTTTTTCTTTATAACGATATAAGGTTTGTTATACTTTCTTTCATAAATAAATCAGATGCAGGAATGTTCGTTGTATTATTTGAATAGAATATAGTATAACAAGAACAGAAAAAAATTAATAGAATTCTCGTAGTGAGAGAAAAACAAAAAAAAATCATGGCAAACTCTGTTTTTGCTACTCACAATAATACAAATAGTCCGGTATCGTATTTATTTGTCAAAGTAATAATTTTTACAAAGTTAATTTTCAAAGATGGGATTTATTAAAAAAAAACATACTTTTTGAGTTATAATACAAACTTTTGTTTTTAAATCGCAGTCATAGTTGGCTTTGATAAAAAAGGACATTTGTTCCTCTTTATAACGATATAAGGATACATAAACGATACATAAATAAATCAGATGCAGGAATTTTCGTTGTATTATTTGAATAGAATATAGTATAATTAGAATAGAAAAAGTAATAGAACTCTCGTAGTAAGAGGAACACAATTTTATTTCCATGGCAAACTCAATTTTTGCTACTCTCAATAATACAAAAAGTCCTCTATCGTGTTTATTGGTCAATGGTAAGTAATAATTTTCATAAAGTTAATTTTCGAAAATGGCCTTTATTTGAAAAAAAACATACTTTTTCTGTATTCTTACAAACTTATTCTTTTTAAATGGCAGTCAGATTTGGTTTTGACAAAAAGGACATTTTTTTCTCTTTATAACGATATAAGATTTGTTATAGTTACTTTAATAAATAAATGAAATGCAGGAATTTTCGTTGTAATATTTGAATAGAATATAGTATAATTTGAATAGAAAAATTAATAGAATTTTCGTAGTAAGAGGAAAACATTTTTTTTCCATGGCAAACTCTGTTTTTGCTACTCTGAATAATACGAAAAGTCCTGTATCGTGTTTATTTGTCAAAGTAAGTAATAATCTTCATAAAGTTAAGTTTCGAAGATGGGCTTTATTTATCAAAGTAAGTATAGTAAACCTTGTATTGCTATAAACAGACAAATTTGTCCGTTTTAAAAATGTAAAAGCCAACTATGACTGCCATTTAAAAAAAATAAAGTTTGTATTATACTGAAAAACTGTGGTCTTATTTTAAAGGAAATAGTTGTCACTTCTAAGATCTTATGCAAGATGAACTTTTATTTTTGGAAAAAAAAACACAGTTTTTGAGTTAAAATACAAACTTCATTTTCATTAAATGGCAGTCATAGTTGGCTTTGAAATTTTTAATAAAGACATATTTTTCTCTTTATAACGATATAAGGTTTGTTATAGTTACTTTCATAAATAAATGAGATGCAGGAATTTTCGTTGTAATATTTGAATAGAATATAGTATAATTAAAACATACTTTTTGAGTTATAATACAAACTTATTTTTATTTAAATCGCAGTCATAGTTGGTTTTAACATTTAAAAAAAAGGGCGTTTTTTTCTCTTTATAACGATATATGGTTTGTTAAACTTACTTTCATAAATAAATGATATGCAGGAATTTTCTTTGTATTATTTGAATAGAATATAGTATAATGAGAATAGAAAAATTAATAGAAGTCTCGCAATAAGAGGAAAACAATTTTTTTCCATTGCAAACTCTGATTTTGCTACTCTGAATAATACAAAAAGTTCTGCATCGAATTTATTTGTCAAAGTAAGTAATAATTTTCATAAAGTTAATTTTCGAAAATGGCCTTTATTTATCAAAGTAAGTATAGCAAACCTTGTATTGCTATGAACAGACAAGTTTGTCCTCTTTAAAAATGTTAAAGCCAACTATGACTGCCATTTAAAAAAAATAAAGTTTGTATTATAACTGAAAAACTGTGGTCTCTTTTCAAAGGAAAGAGTTGTTATTTACAAGAGCTTGTGCAAGATTACATTTTATTTTTTGAAAAAAAACATAGTGTTTGAGTTTTGATACAAACCTCTCATTTTCTTTAAATGGCGGTCATAGTTGGCTTTGACATTTTTAAAAAGGGATTTTTTTCTCTTTATAACGATATATGGTCTGTATTATAACTTAAAAGCTATGGTCTTTTTTCAAAAAACAAAAGCATATCTTGCATAAGCTCTTAACACAAAAACTTTTTTAGTCTTAGGATTTCCGAATCCCAATGTTTAATATGAAAAAAAAAATCCTGTATAGAGAGATAACAGTCTTTATTAGGCTCTCGGCCTTTCTGCCTTATAAACATGTATATTTGAAGTAATTAAAACTACACAATAAAATAATACATTTCAAACTAAATATGTAATGTAATGTGTGGTATAACAATAATATAATGATATAATATAACATAAATATAACATTTAAACATGTTGTCGATTATTATATATTCGCAAACGAAACGAAATATAACATTTAACAAATTATTTATAACAAAAATAAACATTTTGAACAAATGTGTCATAACTATTATTACAATAAATTATTTCGCGATTGGCGTCTGTCTTATTAAAGTATACCCGTAAAAACATAAATAATGAACATTTTCGTCGTTCAGACTGGACCAAATCTTTCATCTTTCTTTTGTACCTACATATTTAACTTACTGCAGAAAACAATATTTTCGATTCTACGTTTCTTGGTGTAATTGTATTAAAATAATCATTCAGTAATTGAGGAGTTCAGTGCAAATACGTATCTCAATTTTCTGTTTTTGTAAATATCTGTTAACTCTGAAATAACTTGCCATTTGAACTTGCTGAAGATGACCACCCATCTTTTATTTTAATAGATTTTATGGGAATGGGGGTAGTAATAGTTACAGGTATTTAATGAAATTCTTGTTCGCAGATATTGATTCCCGAATCTATGTCTGTTAGGATTTTTTGAACACAATACCTCATTTCGCGGCAGATCTTTTCAGCATCAAAAAGTTTGACTAATTTGACCATTACCGATAGTCTAACATTCGTGGTAGCACCAACTATTCATACTTAAAAATGAATTGACTAAATTTTGACCGAAATACCACAATTTTTGCATCAATACTGGTTTCAAAAGGTCAAGAAAATTTTAAAAACTGAAAAGATACCATTGCATAGATTTTTGCTAAATTATCTAAATCCAAAATAAAAAAGTTTTCCATTGATTGCAAACTTTCTGAGATACGTTCTATACTCGATTTACAAACCAATCTAAAACCTAAATTTTCGGTACGTAGATTGCTCATTGGTAGCAGCAATATAAACAGGCAGCCACTAAATTTAAAAAATAGATAAGTAAACAATGTCGGTACAGTTAACGTAAAAAAATATTGAAAATATAAAAGAACGCCACATTTCTTCGGGAAATAACATTGTAATATTTGAGGATATCTACGTCAAAATATATCTATCATACTACATTGTTTGAGTGTAATGTAAGTGTTGTAGATGAGTATTGTTGTGGACATTCTCACTTAATATTACATTCAGGCATGAAGAATTAATTTACTGAAGTTTTTTCGTCATTTAATTTTTTTTTCATTAGAAATTTTAGATCAGAAGATGTGGAGCCATTGGCTTCTTTAAAAAATAATTGAAAACTGTTTTTGTGGTCTCCTGAACAGTTTTTCAGTTATGGAGATACCCTGTTCTTGCACTAGATCCATCAATTGCAAATGTTTCAAAAATTGCAATTTCATCTTTAATAGTCTGTTCCAATACTTGTAATTTTTGTAATTTTAGGCTGTAAAAGTTTTTATTGAATTGATGGCTTATGTGCCTACAGGTCTAATATGATCAAATTTCATGTTAGATGTTAGATATGTTGTCGATGATGATCCTCCGAAGTTTTCGTTTTTATAGAATGTTCATGTTCTTCTGCATTATCCGACGAAAGTCGTTTAATCTCTCATGAATGCAGAAGAACATAAACATCGTACGAAGACGAAATCTCCAGAGGATCATCATCGACAACATATCGATCGAATTATAACATTTCTTGTCAAAGTAGCTTTAGCGAACTCGGGAAATAATATCTGGCCTAAATAACTACCATGATTCTATTAAATTATAACAATTCTTGTCAAAGTAGCTTTAGCGAACTCGGGTAATAATATCTGGCCTAAATCACTACCATGTTGTAGGTACCTAACTTTGTAGGCACTGAAGTACTTATGACATAACTGTTCGTGGATGTGATGTGCGCCATTATAAAGCCTCATATTATTATTATTATTATTATCATAAAGCCTCATAGCTCTTTAACAATTTTTAGCTATTTCACAATTTTAATTCGAGATCATAATGTTGATTCGAGAGAATCTCCATCATAAATTTTATTAAAGGTAGGTGTAGTTATTCCACTCAACACAAAATGGCCTGTTAATCCAAAAACCGACGCCAAAAATCAATTTACGTAGTGATATATTAGAACAACAAATATCAATTACATACACATAAACTAAAACTATGATGTGATGTTGAGCAAGAACTGTTTCGTTTGTCAAAAATTTAAATTCCATCTTCCACATAAACAAACACTAAGCTCCATTTAGTTAACTTTTCACATAATTCGTCATAAGAAACAATCGTAAATCTAGGCAACAACTCCGAAAAAATTTTACAACAAGCAAAATCACATCATGGTCCATCTCTTGGCTATTCTAAATTTAAATTAAAACCGTAACACAAACATGGACTCAGCACCATTTGTACTGTAGCTCTTCAATTAAACGTAATAAGATGTCGCAAAACTACACAAAAATTCCGAACAAATTTTAACAAAAACTTATCAGATATGAATAAACCAACATTTGATGGTTGTACCGTGCGATCAACAATTATTTAGATAACAAAAGCCCTTGAGATGTTGGAAGTATGTCTGCTAGGGTACAAAACGTCTAATAAAATCTGGTGGCACGAATTCATGATATTTGTATACATCAAATTTTTTGGCGTATGGTTACCTTAGCATACCCCCAGGTTGTGGGAAAGTCTAATTGTCTGTATGTCATTTATTTGTTTTAAGAGTAATGTTTTAGAATCCTCTGTGGAAATGGCAAGAAACGACCTACAAGTCCAATAATTGAATGGTCCACGGAAACTATGTAGCAAAAACATTGAACGGAGTAAATTGACAAAAAATTGCTACTAGACCTTCATCGTTATACAGCGTATTCAAAGAGCAATGGCAGTACAATGAAATCTGCCTATTGCCGATATATGTTTATACATATTGTTACATGGCAAAGTTGAAACACACATTCCAGAAAAATGTTGATCAAGGCTACCCTTCAATTATAAATCGGTCGGAGCTTTAACTCAACAAACCAACCGCCCTTCTTTTGTAATCTATGTAGTAGATAGATTACATTTACTGGTATTTTATTTTATACTTCATTAGAAACCGAAGTTTGGATCTGTCTTGTTCCAAGTCGGTATATTTAATATTTTTGCACTACCTACATCGCCGACTTAATAATTATATAGGCTAATTATCTGATATATTACTAAAATTTGATTAAATGAGCACTGTAAATAAACTTAGAACGATAGTTGATGACACGTACCCAATAATCTTTGTTTATACTGTAATTGAGTCACATCAAGCGTAGATTACTTATCGATTTGTATTAAGCAAATAGAGTTATAATGAGCTATATTCATACAATTATTCCTTCAATAAAATATGATTTGTTGAAACATTACCAATGCAAGTATAAATTGATTAATATAAACAGAGGAATTACATTTATGTGCTATATTAAATTTGGCCAATTTAAATTTTAGAAGTTTAGAAGTAATAGTACACATATAACTCGTACAAGTACTTTAATTTTTAAAGAATCATTGAAAATAATTTATTTTATAATTTAACAGTAATAAAATTATGGTATGAGTGGTAAAAAATGGTTATGGTTGTATGGTATATATACACAGCTGGCTAAAATGGCTCAAAATACGACATCAATTATATATTCAATTTATTCATTCGATTGAATTATTTTGGCTTCTTTAGTACTAAGAATAATTTGTATTGCTTGTCAAAATACCACATCTATTGTATATTCAATGTATTCATTCAATTAAATTATTTTGGCCATCTTTAGTACTAAGAATAATTTGTATTTCTTTTAGAATAGCATAAACTAAGTACAGCAGTTTAAAGGGAAATTTCTAATAGGATAAATTAAAGTACACCAGTTTATTCAAAGAAAGAAGAAACACTTTAAACTAAGATAAATGTTAGTACTGTAGTTTATAGATTAATTCTAGTAGTAATGATTGTTAATTAAAAGAAAAGTAAAATCAAATTGCAGCAGTTTAGAAAGAGATATCTACTAATAATAGGTGCAAATTATCTTATATAGTGTATCTGGAAAAACCCGTACGTAAATTATTTTGGTAGCCCTGCAAAATCTCCAATTACAGTTTTACACTGACGTTTTGGCAGTTTGGCTGTCACTATGACAGCATGCAGCGGTATGATGATAGCACTATTAAAAATCGTCTTCTATACTATCCCAAAAGTTTTACACCAGAATAAGATGCGTACATCCTAGTGGCTCATTTTTGGAATGGAACTGAAAATCCAAACAGATCATGGAGTTATTTTATTCAATCCTGTTTTTATTTGATTTCCAATATACGAGGGCTGTTTGACGGAAGAGTGACTTTTTAATGTAAACGTTATTTTTCTGTTAAAAATATATTTTATTTTTTAGAAACATGATATTATTTATTTTCGTCATGGATACAATCTATGAAAAGCAACTCATATCTCCCTAGGGAGATGTCAATTTTTTTCGCCCTCAATCACATTTTTTTCTCCTTCAACCTTATGACCACTTGACAAATAGATCGTACAATTGACAAATTTTCCATTCAAGACGGTACTTGAAGATGAGCAATTTTGCGTCTGCTCATGGCCTCCACTGCCACTAGCAGATACCGACGATCTTACTTTTTCAGTCTCTTCCAGTCCAGCAATCACGCGTGAAATTTTATCCTTGGATGCCATGCTGTCTGCCAAGTAGCCTTCCGCTACTGTAGAGCTTTTCCATCCACCCAGACGCTTCAGATTGGTCATACTTACTCCTCCATCAGCTGCCAAAGTTGCAGATGTTCGTCTTAAACAGTGACCTGTGAAAGATTTCGGATTCGGCAAACACAAGTAGACAGCAATTTTTGACGGAATGCTGCCAAATGTGTTTTTCCCAACAGGTTGCACTGTACATTTTCTGTTTCTGTACGATAAAAAAAACCTTGAGACTCCTGCAGGACGCAAGCACACGTATTCTCTGATAAGCGACAACGCATTCAGTCTCTCCTCTTCAACTATAGTGAAGGATCTCTTTGCCAATGTTTTAGTGTCCGGAATCTGCACCACAATTACTGAACCCCTGTCACATTTTTATTATGACTTTTATATACTGTCAAACAACTCATAGCAACCTCGGAAATAAACATTGTGGATCGATACAATACCTAAAATTTTTACCAATATGTTTCTAAAAAATAAAATATTGTATGCACCACGGGAGCTATGGATGTTTTTTACCCTCGGTTGACTTACAAACCTCGGGCCAAAGGCCCTCGGTTTGTAATCCTGTCAACCTCAGGAAAAAAACATCCATATCTCCCTTAATGCATAAATATCTATTATTTTTCAACATAACACCCTTTCAACTGTACACACTTAGCCTAGCGAGTTTACAGTTTCTTTAAACCTTCCAAAAAGTAATCTTTCGGAAAGTCTTCAAAATATACATTTGTCTCGGTTATCACCTCTTCATTTGCCCGAAATCTTTTTCCACCCAGCCATTTTTTAAAATTTGGAAATAAGAAGAAATCACTGGGAGCCAGATCTGGCGAATATGGCGGATAAAGCAGTAATTTGTAATGCAATTCAGCCTATTTAGTGATAGCAATTGCAGACGAATGAGAGGGCGCATTATCGTGATGGAACAACACTTTTTTCTTCATCAAATGCGGTCATTGTTTTTCAAGTTCGGCATCAAAACGTGTCGGCATAATCAGCATAATACTGGCTAGTTATCGTTTTTCCTTTTTGCAAACAATTAATAAAGATTATACCTTTAGAATCCCAAAAAAAATGTCGCCATGACCTTATTGGCCGAATAAAGTGTGTTTGCCATTTTGGGAGCATGTTCGCATGGAGAAATCCATTATTTAGACTGTATTCTTGTTTCTGGAGTATAATGATGTATCCAAGTTTCATCTACTGTGACATATCGACGAAAAAAATCCTTTGAATTACGTTGAAGACGGCCAAACATTCTTCTGAATTCTTAATGCGAGCGCGCATTTGATCACCATTAAGCAAACGCGGCAACCATCTCGCGGATAGCTTTTTCATATTGAAATGTTCATGCAAAATATTGTATACCCGTTCGGTTGAGATGTTTACTTCATTAGCTATCTCACGAACTTTTCTTCGACGATTGCCAATTACAAGGCCATAGAGTTTATTAACCACTTCTGGAGTAGTCACAGTAAATGATGGTTTCGGACGATCTGCATCAACCGTGCTCATATGACCACTTTTAAAAGCAGAAACCACTTACAAATCATTCCATGGGACGGAGCAGATTCTGGATAATATTTACGTAACTTTTCCTCGGTTTCTTTAATTGTTTTTTCACGTAGAAAATAATGTTAAATCAACACTCGAAATTATTTTTTCTCCATATTTACACAACAACGAAAACAGTTTTCTTCAAATAAGTATAAAACATAATCTATCTGTCAGATTGGTGCCAAATTTTGACAGTGGACCTCCGAAAGACCCCAGGAGCTAGCAACATAATCATTAGAGCGAAACTGTTACCAACCTTTGAAAAGTCACTCTTCCGTCAAACCGCCCTCGTATCATCGGCTTGGTGTTATAAGGTTGCATTTTTTCAATTTTTAGGTGTACAACTTTACAGGACCATATGTTTTCAAAGCAGGACCTTTGAGTTTGTTGGAAGGATAAAATCGGAATATTAAGAACCAGTGATATAAAAAAAAATAATTACAGTGCACAATACATCATTTTCTGTAATAATAAACATATTTAAAGCGCTTATTCCGAAATGTAGAAATTTTCACATACAACCTTATAACATTCAGCCGACGATATGTTAGTTATGTTATTCGGCTCCGTTGAAATTACCCCGCTAGCCACTGAACAGCACCAACTGAAGAAAAATAAAATCCAAGATACCAACATAATTGGCGCATGGTCTTTTCCAGACACCCGATACATAAAAAACTGGTAGTAATAAAGGGGACATCAAAGAAAATAGATCTAAACGGGTCTTCTTAGATTGTATGAATCGGTGGTTCAAGTATTAACAAGTATTAATGTTTAATTTAGTATAAATAGAGCACTTGGTTAAGTTTAACAAATTTTTAATAGAAAAACTCTACAATTGTTTCGGTCTCACGACAATTATCAAGAGAAATTTTATCCCTTGATAATGGTCGTGTGACCGAAACAATTGTAGATTTTTTCTAATAAAAATTTGTGAAACTTGACCAAGTGCTTTATTTATGCTAATAGTATAAGTTAAGTTGCACAAATTTTTGATAGAAAAACTCTACAATTGTTTCGGTCTCACGACCATTATCAAGAGAAAAAAATCTCTTGATAATGGTCCTGAAACCGAAACAATTGTAGATTTTTTCTATTAAAAATTTGTGAAACTTGACCAAGTGCTTTATTTATACTAATAGTATAAGTTAAGTGTCATACATTTTAACTAGAAAAACTCTACAATTGTTTCGGTATCACGACTATTATCAAGAGAAAATAAATCTCTTGATGATTGTCCTGAGACCGAAACAATTGTAGATTTTTTCTATTAAAAATTTGTGAAACTTGACCAAGTGCTTTATTTATACTAATAGTATGAGTTAAGTGTCACAAATTTTTAATAGAAAAACTCTACAATTGTTTCGGTCTCACGACAATTATCAAGAGAAAAAAAATCCCTTGATAATGGTCGTGTGACCGAAACAATTGTAGAGTTTTTCTAATTAAAATTTGTGAAACTTGACCAAGTGCTTTATTTATACTAATAGTATAAGTTAAGTGTCACACATTCTTACTTGAAAAACTCGGTCTCACGACTATTATCAAGAGAAAATAAATCTCTTGATGATGGTCCTGAGACCGAAACAATTGTAGATTTTTTCTATTAAAAAATTGTGAAACTTGACCAAGTGCTTTATTTATACTAATAGTATGAGTTAAGTGTCACAAATTTTTAATAGAAAAACTCTACAATTCTTTCGGTCTCACGATCATTATCAAGAGAAAAAATTTTTCTTGATAATGGTCGTGAGACCGAAACAAATGTAGAGTTTTACTCTTAAAAATTTGTGAAAGTTAACCAAGTGCTTTATATATACTAATAGGTCTTCTTCTTCCAAGTCGTTTCTTTATTATTGAAGAGTCTTGACACCACAATTAAGAGATGAGATTTTATTTCGCCATTCCGTGCTATCTTTTGTTGCTCGAATGGCTTCGTGTAAATTTAGCCCTAATTTTCCTTTGATGTTTGGAGGTTTTTCATGTACTTTACCTTGTATTGTCTTAAGATCTTGCAAGAGATATGACAAAAGTGTGTGGGTATTTTTTGTTTATACCTATTAAGAGGCATTTTTTAGAGAAAAAAAAATCTCTTGATAATGGTCATGAGACCGAAACAATTGTAGAGTTTTACTATTAAAAATTTGTGAAACTTAACCAGTGCTTTATATATACTAATAAGTCTTCTTCTTCCAAGCGTTTCTTTATTATTGAAGAGTCTTGACACCACAATTAAGAGATGAGATTTTATTTCGCCATTCCGTGCTATCTTTTGCTGCTCGAATGGCTTAGTGTAAATTTATCCCTAATTTGCCTTTGATGTTTGGAGGTTTTTCATGTACTTTACCTTGTATTATCTTAAGATTTTGCAAGAGATATGACAAAAGTGTGTTGGTATTTTTTGTTTATACCTATTGAGAGGCATTTTTTAGAGAAAAAAAAACTATTGATAATGGTCATGAGACCGGAACAATTGCAGAGTTTTACTATTAAAAAATTGTGAAACTTAACCAGTGCTTTATATATACTAATAGGTCTTCTTCTTCCAAGCGTTTCTTTATTATTGTAGAGTCTTGACACTACAATTAAGAGATGAGATTTTATTTCGCCATTCCGTGCTATCTTTTGCTGCTCGAAAGGCTTCGTGTAAAGTTAGCCCTAATTTGCCTTTGATGTCTGGAGGTTTTCTAGGTACTTCACCCTGTATTGTCTTCAGATTTTGCCATATGACCAAAGTGTGTTGGTATTATTTGTTTATACCTATTGAGAGGCATTCCTTGGTATTAAGTTCCTCAAGAATAAATGTATTTGTCCTTCTATCGGTCCAAACTATGTGGAGTATCCTGTACTAAATATCCATTTCTAAGGACAGTATTAGAGATGACCCATGTTTTAGAATTGTGTAAAATAAAGCACAAATAAGAGTTTTGGGCAGTGTGACCTTAGTTTGTACAGAAATTTAGCGATATTTCGGCATTTTATACAATTTCCTCTTGCTGCTTTAGTTTGATCCGACCTACGTACTATAAATCTGACTTTCTATGTTGCCATTGTTCGTAATGAGGTATCATAAGTACATGAATTGTGAGACACCCTCGTATTTGCCAATATTGCTGATAAATAACCCCTTCAAGGTTGGCACGATGGACAATAATATGTTTTGTATTCCTTTTGTTAAGTTTTATATATATTCTATAGCTTTCGTTTTCTGTTAAGTAATGCAGCAAATTATTCGATAGCGAGTTATTAGCTAAACGTAGTAAACGTAAAGTCAGTGTACAAGAAAACCTTGACATTTATTGGCTCAAAGTTAGTAGTAGATTTCTATTAAATATCAAAGCATTTCTTTGAATTAAGTTATACAGAGAGCATATAAAGTTACAAAACCTGGATTTATTTTTTTGCCTGTACCCATTTTTCAATAAATGCTTGAACAGGTCAAAATGGTTATTTCTTTTAAAGAAATAGATTGAGACCATTTTCTTTTTACCACCTCTCCGTTTTGAAGTTGTGGCGTCTTTGTTATAAATCTCGGTAAGTATTGACCAAAAAAATGTTTAGCATTTTGTACATTTTGTAATGTTACAAAACCTGGATTTATTTTTTTGCCTGTGTTTTTCAATAAATGCTTGAACAGGTCAAAATTGTAATTCCTGTTAAAGAAATAGATTGAGACCATTTTCCTTTTACCACCTCTCTGTTTTGAAGTTGTGGCGTCTTTGTTTTAAATCTCGGTAACTATTGACCAAAATGCTAAGCATCTTTTTGGTCAATACTTACCGAGATTTATAACAAAGACGCCATAACTTCAAAACGGAGAGGTGGTTAAAAGAAAATGGTCTCAATCTATTTCTTTAACAGAAATAACCATTTTGACCTATTCAAGCATTTATTGAAAAATGGGTACAGGCAAAAAAATAAATCCAGGTATTGTAACTTTATATGCTCTCTGTATAACTTAATTCAAAGAAATGCTTTGTTATTTATTAGAAATTTACTTTTACCAAAAAGATGTTGATGAAATAGTTACCGAGATTTAAAACGAAGACGCCATAACTTCAAAACGGAGAGGTGTTAAATTGAAAATGGTCTCAATATATTTCTTTAAAAGAAATAACCATTTTGACCTGTTCAAGCATTTATTGAAAAATGGGTACAGGCAAAAAAATAAATCCAGGTTTTGTAACTTTTTATGCTCTCTGTATAACTTAATTCAAAGAAATGCTTTGTTATTTATTAGAAATTTAAGATGTTTAGCTTTATGATCAATAGTTACCGAGATTTAAAACAAAGACGCCATAACTTAAAAACCGACAGGTGGTAAAATGAAATGGTCTCAATCTATTTCTTTAAAAGAAATAACCATTTTGACCTGTTCAAGCATTTATTGATAAACGCGTACAGGCAAAAAAATAAATCCAGGTTTTGTAACTTTATGGCGTTACATGCTCTCTGTGTAACTTAATTCAAAGAAATGCTTTGTTATTTATTAGAAATTCTCTTTTAACTAATGTGTTTAACTAATGTGAATATGCGTATTTCTTAAATCAGAATGCTATGATCCATCCAAATCCACAAAAAAGGATATCTATCTAAATATCTAAAGAATAAAAGGACTCTAATAACTATTTGAAAGAAAGAATGTTGCACATTCTTGTAAAAGACGATGCCCCAATGTTAACTTACTAACCTAGAATTTATTTTAAAATCATTTTAAGGTAGTATTTACGTTTTTAATATTAAGGCAGCTATTTATACAATTAAAGGGCTTAATTTATGCCTCTTCTAAATTCGTGAGAAAGTTGGACATTTTACTTTCATTCGCGAAGTAAAAGAACGTATCCATTTTTGAAATTGTAGTCAGATAAAAGTGATTTCCGAAGTGGTGATTATCTCCTGCATGTCTATCGCGGTCAATTGTGCAGTTCTCTGTCTGCATGTGCCCTCTCTACTAATTATGGTAAGTAGTTACTGGGCGAAGGTAATTAGCCATAGCAACTTCAATAAACTAGGTAATTATAATAATGCAATTTTGTACAGGTTAAATAAAATTCAATTAGCCATAACAGTAGATAGAGTTCAGCGCTAAATACACGTATGTAATTAATATAACACAATTTTGATATCTTATATTAATTTAATAACATTGCTAACAACAATTCCGAGCGTCTGTCTTGTTAGATTAAAGTTTCAAACCGCGGGAAGTAACGCCGGTGGTTGCAAATTAAACCCGACGCACATAAACGACTTACCGGGCCCTTTCTGGTAGTTTTGTTTTACTGCGGCAATTAATTCCCTTAATGAGCAATATAATTTTTATATTTATAACGTCATGTGCGAGCTTTTTTCAGCACGAATCCCGCCAGGCCGTGGCCCGGCCGTTAATGAACACATTTTTACATGCGCTTATGATAATAAAACTTGAAAGGGAAAACTGAAAACAGTAGCCACACACAGAGATGAAGAGGAATGTAATTACTCTTTTCACATTATTTATGTTATTGTACAACAAATAGAACCCTCATAAATCATTAAAGAGAATATGAATGAAACATAAAACAGCAAATTCTCATGTGTATATCTACAGGGTGAGTTTTTTAAAGTGTTACACAGGCGATATTTATCAGTTTATTGCTCAATTTTTATGTGCTAAGTTGAAGTCAAGCTTCACTGTAGTTTTTCCTGTACTCCCCCTTTTAAATTCAATCAAAATAATTTACTTAAAATTCCTAAGTCCACCCTCCCCTTGAAAACACATCTAAAACCACAACGCGGTTTAATTTACAACAAATATCATGAATTTATATTTGGCATGGATTTGGAAGTAATGATCCTCAACAACACCTATACATTGTACGAAAACGAACGCATCAATGTTGAAATCTGTACTATGATGTCCATTCAAATACTGTACAGCAATATGCGATATGGAAATCGCCGATCTGCAAAGTTCACCAGGTTAACCCAGCCGAATGGGGAAGTTGCTTTCTAATGTTGCCAGAGTAACGGGCAATTACTGCGAGTGAGTTTCTTGATGAGTGCACGGACGGATGGTTCAAACTGAGCACCGTCAGAGGCTCGTTCGGAGCGGCCCTTTTATTTAGCATATAATACTTTGTGCACTCATTACTGTTATTAGTCCAGATAATAATCACAATAATTAGGCCTCGTGAAGACCTGCTCGCTAAAGCTGATTGTTTTATGGCGGCGGCGCATTGTGGAGGTGATGGGCGATGTGAGAAGCTAGTCAACACATTGTAAGCAGATTAGATTAGCGGATTAAGAATGGGTGTAATTTTCTAGTCAGACCATTTTAATTCTTCAGATTTACGTGAAAGAATAGGTACCTTATTATTATTATATTTTATGCTATGAATGTTATAAAAGTACACAGCGCTTATATGCTGTGAATGCAACACAAATTCGTATATCATATAACAGCAACCTAAAAACCTAAAATTAAAAATATAAAACTAAAATAGTTAAACATAAAATCGGTCTATAGTACAAGAAAAACATGTAAATTCTGCATGTAGAAAAATTGGGGTTCAGAAAATAACTTTTCAAATTATTTATTAGATATGACATTTAGGTTTACCTTACAATGTGTCTTAGCAGTAAATGATAGACTTTAAAAATTGACCGGTAATTTGCTTATAAGATAGCAGAGTTAAATTTGAAAATTACTTAAGATACGAGGAAGTCAAAAAATAGACCGGTAATTTATTTATAAGATAGGAGAGTTAAATTCGAAAATCACTTAACAAAGTCAAGTAAACTATATTTAAACTATGAAAGCTAAGCCTACGAAAGCCTTCATGACTTTATTAGTCATGAAATTTAGGTTTATGGTGACAGAACGTTAAAATATTTGATTAGGTGTGAATGTTACACTCAAAAGAAACTGTATTTTTTAGCCCAGGTTTTGAAGTTAGGCTTTATAAACTATAAACTTTGCAACTCCGTTTTTTTCTTTTCTGGCCCCAATACTCCACCTTTTTGTTGTCGTTGTTTATTGTTCAACCCTGTTGATTCTATCTTGACCCTGTCCAGCTGAGCGAAGATGGCGTCCTTCGGCCATCATTACAGTACAGTCCTTCAGCCTTAACAAGTTGGGGGTGCGGCTCCACGTATTTTTATTACAAGATGAACTCGGGAATAGTTAATTTTTATTACGAAAAATATCCCGTAACAGACGTTAATTTATTATACCAAATCAAGAGAGCAAGAGAATTGAGTAGAGTATAAATTTAACGACTGTCGACAAAACAAAGGAGGCGCGTTGTAATCCCCGACGCGAGTTCCGCAACGAAGTTTGATGCCGACGTATGTGCACACATGCCTCCTCGAACCGGAAACCGTGGTTTGCCGGTTGGATGGGCAACGTGCTCTTATAATACCACATAATGAAGTTTTACAGAGAAAAAAAAAAACAAGTCACACAAGTGAAAAATGATAAGCAAAAAAATAGAGATAAGTGCTCCTCGACTTCGCCACAGCACCTTCTGCTCCCTTTTTGTACTGCGTGGCTGGAGTCCCTGGACCCAGTGTACTCGGGGGTGATGTGGGATCGTAGCCCGCAAAAGAAAACGGCTTCCAAAAGATATTAAGTGGTATGAGTACCACGTGTGAAAGAGAACCCAATTTTACCTATAGGTCTAAAACGGCCGATAAGTGGTTAATTGAGATCGCTTTATCCAGTACCTTTGCTGATTTGATGTGGGTTTTTTGAAACCAGGTGGCCAGTCACTTCAACAAATCGAGTTTATTAGCGTGCCAAAGCGCTATCGTAAACAGCCTTGTGATTATAGTCAAGCGCGCCGAAAATAAAACGTTACAACTTGACTTGCGTAAAGTCAAATAATTTATAAACTATGAAAGTTAAGCTTATAAAATAACCTTTTAATTAACTTTAAATTATTGAATGATATCGATATTGATATCGATTGAAAATTAAGACTATTAAATTTAGGTAATCTACGACTACTATAGTAAATGATAAATCCTTACAAACAATCATGCGTTAAGTGCCAAAATTATACAGCAAGGACATTTGCACTTCGCATTACGGACATAAACTCGTAATAATGGACGTTAGATCTAATTAGCCACGTCACAATAGATTGGCAGGTTTTGGAAATAGCAACTGTCATTGCCACATACATATTAACAAAGGTAATTTTAGTAAAATATATCATTTCTCGACTAATTCTTTTGAATATAAGTTTTAAAATGGTTAGCAACAGTGAGGAAGAGATGTGTCCAGAAATCAACGAAAAGGACAAAACTGGCACAAACAATCGTGCGCAAAGTGCCAAAATCATACAGCAAGAACATTTGCACTTGACATTACGGTTATAAACTCGTAATTATTGTCGTTAGATCTAACTAGCCACGTCACAACAGATTGGCAGTTTTTGGAAATAGTTACTGTCATTGCCACATACATATTAACAAAGGTAATTTTTTAGTAAAATATATCATTTCTCGACTAATTCTTTTCTATTTGCTTTAAAATGGCTAGCGACAGTGAAGAAGAGATGTGTCCTGAAATCAATGAAAAATACAAAACCGACACAAACAATCCGCTACTAGAAAAATCGTGCGGAAGGTACGAAATTGTATACCAAAGATTCACGGATTGTAGGATTAGAAATAAAGTAAAATCATTGTCAGAAAACGTAATGTTGGATGAATTGTTAAAGCAAATAAAAGCGTAGTCACTTTGGGATATTTATTCCATGTTAAGAGCAACAATCAATATTCGACATAACACGAACACAAATTAATAATTACATTAATTTAATAGTAAATACATGTGGTCGTAAAATCAACGAAATGGACAAAACTGACACAAACAATCATGTGTAAAGTGCCAAAATTATACAGCAACGACATTTGCACTTGACATTACGGTTACAAACTCGTAATAATTGTCGTTAGATCTAATTAGCCACGTCACAACATATTGGCAGTTTTTGGAAATAGTTACTGTCATTGCCACATACATATTAACAAAGGTAATTTTTAGTAAAATGTATCATTTCTCGACTAATTCTTTTAAATTTAAGCTTAAAAATGGCTAGCGACAATGAGGAAGAGATGTGTCCTGAAATCAACTAAAAAGACTAAACTGACACAAACAATCTCCTACTAGAAAAATCGCGTGGAAGGTACGAAATTATATATCAAATATTCACGGATTTGAGGCTTACAAATAAAGTAAAATCATTGTCAGAAAAGAAATGTTGGATGAATTGTTAAAGCAAATGAAAGCGCCGTCACTTTGGGATATTTATTCCATGTTAAGAGCAACAATTAATATTCGACATAACACGAACATAAAATAAAAATTTAATTAATTCAATATTTAATACAAATTAATTGTGGTCGTAGATAAAGTATAGTACAAACTCGAGTTGTAAGGCAATTACGCCCTCGTGGAATTACACACTTTCCACTGCGCGACTCGTGAGCAACATTTTCCTGTCGTGTAATATGTCATTTACAACTCTTGTTACGTAAAATAAGTACTATTTTTATATAAAGATAATTAAGACGATTGGCACACAATTATGTATAAATATCCATTTTTTCAGCTATGAACGTTAGTATTAATATAGTCAACACAATAATTTATTTACTGTAAAAGTTAAACACAACCTAATAAATTGGATATCGGCAATTAAAGTTGCGTTTAAAGTTAGATTACAATTTATTTATTGCTTATGGAAGTTAGGTTTCAGATAACAGAACGTCAAATCAATTAAAAGCTTAACCTAATTAAAAGCTGTGTTATATTTAAGAATATGGATAATTAGATAATCAAAGTTATGCCTAATTACTAATCTATCATATTTTTTATCAGGTATGAAAGTTAGGTTTGAGAAAATATACCTACCATCAAAGTATTAACTATGAAACGTTTTGAAAGGCATAAGAAAATATACTGATAAATCTTTTACCCGATGAAAGTGTTGTTTGAGATTACAAAACGTTAACTTGTTTATTGGCCCTTAAGTCAAATTATTAAGCTAGATTTTAGGTTCAAAAACTGGGTTTCAATTTGTCAACCTTAAAATCAATGAAACATGTTTTTGCCGCTAATAAATTAGTGTGTTTTCAATAATATGCGGCAAGTAAAGGTGTTAGGAAAAGTAAAAAATGTAGTGTTTTATAGGCCACAAAATAACATATATTTTTTAAATAGGACTTTAGCAATTTTTCTGATTTTCTAATTATGGATTAGATATTAAAGTGAAACGTTAGAAAAAATGAGATCTAAAAATTAGTCTATACATTTTGTAGTAAGTATACTCAGTAAACTTTGTTCCATTTTTTTTAACTAAGTTGGCTCTGTTAGGATGACAGTATTGTTGACCAATGTAAAAAGTCACTAGACTTGAAAAAAATAGGTTATATTAAAAAAAAGGTTATATTTTATGACAGTGGGCAATGTTGCCATCGAATTGAGTATCTATTGAGTACATAATTTGCTATATGTATTTTACAAAAGTAAATCAGTCAAATTATAATATAAAATATAGTTGATGATTGATTTACTTCATAATAATTAAGAATGATTGAAGCAATAATTTAATTATATTAATATATGAATTAGGCAACGTTGTTATAAATCTGATATTTAATAATATTTTCACTGTGATATCATTTTTGTTCGTGTTAATGTGTAAAACTTTATAAAATGAAACCACAGCCTTCTTAGTTAAATATAAAAATTGAGTATATTTATTGTATTTATTGTGTATATACATTATCTTTGACAATTTTGTCTCATCCTATCTATTTCTACAGCCTGTATATCTGACTAATGACATATTAAAAACCGAGCAAAATCTCCAAAAATGGATTTCTGATAGCTAAATTAACCTTTCTTTCAATTTGACTTTGTATATCTAACTACTTAGGCTATGCTTCCTTCTGTCAATTCAATGTGTTTACTATTTTGCGTTTTACCCACTTTGGCACTTATTTTCTTTTATCTGTCTTTATCGCCGAGCCATTTCTTTTGTGGTCTTTGAAATGCTGGTTTTTGCCTCCGTTGAAGCTTAACAACATCTATTATCAAATCCATTTCTAATCGATTGTAGTTGTGGTCGTTCGTTACCATTGAAAGTTTGGCTGTTTGTCATACGCAGCTTTGTGTTATTGATGAATAATTGAGTATAAGCCACAAGTTCCGCGTTTAATCCTGAAAATGGGCAGCGTTTTCGTCGCGTTGTCATCCAATTTTCATGCGTAATCGATACTAAACCGTCGGCGTAATCCTTAACAATATTACACCTTTTAGAGGTGCGGCGATTGGTCGTTAAAGAAACGACTTCTAATAAGCATTTGTTTGGAACGACATGCCCACCTCTGCACTAATAATAATGAAACTCGTTACAATACAAGTAATCAGTAAAAAACAACTTAAGAATAATGTCAATTGGGTGCATGTTAAATTTTAAGTGTTGAAAACTATAATTTGGTGATACATTTTACACGCAGTGAGAGTGTAAAGTATGGAACTAAGTCGATAAAATTGACAGCATTCAGGATTTCAAAAATATTATAGGAAAGATATGGGCAAAGAAAAATGCCGTTGACGTGCGTTTACAAGAGCCGATATAAATTAGCAATGCTCAGAAAAAATGTGACTTAAAATTTTGAGGTTGATTGGTCCAAAGAGATTTTTTAACAAATTCGACAATTTCAATTTTAGTGTGTTAAGGCTGTTACATAGATCTTTTATGCGACGCAATGCTACGCTATAACAATGCTATCGTTATAGGCATTTTCAACAGCGTTTAATACGCGTTTGAAATGCCCATAGCGATAGCATTGTCATAGCGTAGCGTGGCGTCACGTAAGAAATCTATGAATCAGCCTTTTGTTCTGCACTTTACACGCACTCTGTATAATAATGTAGTGTCGCAAATAATATGCATGAATTAAATAGTAAATCATGGTTTTTTTAAGGAGAACAATAATTGTCTGCTCGCTAGTACTCACAGCTACTGAATGATAATAATAGATGGTGATGATTTTTAAAATTACATGAACATCCATTTAAGAATCATAAAATGGGGAGGCATAAGAAATGTAATGCCCAATAAAAAAAATATCGTCTCAATATTTTCCTTATTTGGTTTTAAAATTGAGCTTATGACGTATTTATTAGGTTATAAACTGTTATTAAATAGCAATTATAATTCAAATTGTTATATTTGTTCCCGAATTTGTCGTATTTTGGTGACAAGGGGAATCACATGGGGAGGTATAACAAATGTAATACCCAATAAAATTTTAAACCCATTACCCAAGGGAAAAAAACACATTTACACAAAAATATTTGAGATAACTTTAAAGACAAAATCAAAATCCGCTGGGTGTGAAGTTAGTGGAAAATTTTGAAAACGCTGTAATATTTGATAGAGATGTGCTCTGATATTCAGATTAATATCAGTAAACAGCACTAACGCTATAAAGTAAGTCTAATTTGATTGTTACTGCTTCAAATATGGCGCCAACGTCACGCATCTCTATTATACCCAGTGTTTTTGATGATTTCAAATTTCAGTTTTTGTATGCATAGATCTCATCTGATTTTAACTATAAACTTACCAATGGGAGTAGTTAATGCAGGCCATCTATTTTATCTTGGCCCGTTACACACTGGGTGAAATAGCCGGCCGGATTGTTAAATCATACCTATCTCACTCTGTTTATGGATTACATTATTTAATGTCCTCGATGAGTGTAATTTCTCTCTGAGCGTGTCTACCACCTTCAGGCAAGATAAAATGCAGGACCTGCACTTAACTGCACTTTTGTCATCCACTTTAAATTATTTTGATTAGAAGAATAAATGTAATAACTTTTGCAAATACTGATATTTAAGTCGAAGGTTCGTAACTTCGTCATTGAAAACCAGGGAAGTTAATTTTTTAACTCAAACAGGGCGAGATATATACAATGGACAATCTGTGCAATTCTCTATGCACATTGCTAATAGTAAGCAAGATCATATCTTGCGATTCCTAATATTTTGTCTTACTTCGCAATATTTTCTACATACGATATATAGAAAATATTGCTAAGTAACACAAAATATTAAGAATAGCAAGATATAATCTTGCTTACTATTAGCAATGTGCATAGAGAATTGGACAGAATATCTCTTGTACACTTCTCGACTCATCTGAATTTATATGACTTACGTCACTCTGGTTTTCAACGGCTCAATTAGTATTTTTTAAGCTTTCATTATACAGTAAATGTAAAATAGTAAGTAAAGTAAAGAGTAAATAAACTAAATAGTAAAAAGTAATACAGTAAAAGTAAAGAGTAAATAGAAAGTAAAACAAGAACTATTATCAAAGTTAAGTCACAAAGTACAGGTTGCCATACAATTTTTGTTTTTAATCACGTCAAAATTAGAAAATCGTCATATTATGGCAGATAACTGACGATTGGGGCGGAGCGCAAAATATTTTTTTCAAAATTGAGTGGCCCTGGGGGTGGAATAGTTGCATTTTCATGTCAAAATAAGCCCCCAAAAAATTCAACCCTGTGCGATGATATCTTCAGGTTTCTGTTTGAAAGTGAAATTTTGAAATTTTAATAAAAAAAAGCCTGATTTTTAGTTTTTTTAAACCACTTATTAGCGTTAATGCGTAAAAGTGACGATTGGATAACAAAAAAAAAAAAATTGAACCACTCAACCACAAATTGAACGGTAAAGCAAAAGTTCCTGGGTCAGAAATAGTTAACTTTTTAATTATTATTAGCTATATTAGTACAAAAAAAAATACAGTTCTCTCCTTCGAATCTTCGATTCGACTTGCAGTCACCTCCTCGTGGTGGATTCTGGAATGTTTTCATTTTATAAAAAAACACAACACGCAGAAACCTGTATCGCAAGATTAACATTTTTAATCCTATTTTTAAGAATAAAAAAGAAACCTGACGATAAACATATTTTAAAAAAAATACAGATGTATTTGGTTAATCAACTATCGCAACTATCGCGCACCCAGGCCAACTAAAAATTTAAATTTAAGTTTTCACCTATATATACTCATATGCAAAAAAAGCGGGTCATTGGGTCGTTGTTTGCAAAAAACTTATTTTTTATCATTTTGATGTTGGTATAGTCCTTAAAATGAAAGTTTTAGAGTTTTACAATCAAAGATACCACCAGGATGTAAAAAAAACAACATATGATACTTATCAGTTTATTTTATAAGCGAAAATAACATTTAAAGGTATGCGTTCTTCACTACTATTGCTCATTTCATTGCTCATAGAGGATCAAGGTGGCTTCTGGGTTTTGGCTTGTTTGTTTTCGATTAACTGTCATTTTTATTATTAATCTGTGTTAAGTTTATTTTGCCGAAATGCATTTTCTTTCGTGTATACGTACATTATCGCTTTTTATTTTAAATATTGCTATTATTTTCGCTTATTAATGTTCACTAAAAAAATAATAACATATGTTGCTTCTTTCTACGTCCTGACGGTCTCTCTCAATTAGTATTTTTTTAAGCTTTCATTATACCAAGTAAATAGAAAGTAAAAAATAACTATTATCCAAGTTTAATACACAAAGTACAGATTGCCATATAATTTTTATTTTTAATGTCATCAAAATTAGAAAATCATCATATTATGGCAGATGACTGCGCATTTAGTTTTTGTTCAAACTTTTCTGTACTAAAACTAATTATAAAGGTTTCATATTTTTATGCACACTGTATAACTGTGCAAAGATAACAATTCTATTTGGCAATGTCTTTATTTGTTCAAGTGATAGTTTGATGGTACTGATCTGGTAGATGGCTTCTATTTTGTTTTCATTTAATATACAGGGTATGTTTTCGGTTGTATTTCGTAACTTGAAGTGATATGACGAATTATTCGTAAGGATTATTTTTTCTGAAACGGAAGCGATCGTGGCAGTTTCGCTTCACAAATGCGCCACCAAAATAGCATTTCTCTGACTGGTCACGAAAACTGCATTTCCCTGACTAGTCACGATAACATGTACACATAATATTCTAAAGTTTTATTGAATATTAATATTTATTATTTGTTATTTTAAGTCAAGTATAATCTTCAAAAATATAATTTAATTTACAAAACCCCTAATGATGGCTGAATGTTAAGCTGAAACTAGTAGGGAAAAATAAATAAATACTAGAAGATACCAGAGAGCACTTAAAATAACAAATAACAAATAATAATCAAAAACATCAGGTAATATGGATAAAATACTAACAAAAATTAATATTTATGCTTGAGTCTGGTACATTGGAAATGTTAATCCTGGAAAACAAAGCCCTTTTATTTAGAATAATAACAATATTTTCCGTGGTAACTATTATCGCATTTGAACAAAAAGAAACTTAATATTCTTTATAGTTATATTCATCACCAACTGCCAAATGAAAAGTTACAGATTTTGAACATCCACGGTCTTTCGTAATGTTGTTATTGTCCTCTTTCCTGTCCGATTAGCAGTCGTCATTTGATTTGCTAAATATTCTTCTATGGAACCCTCGGCGAGTCATCGTTATAGACTGATACAACCTGATTTTTTTTTAAACTGTTTAAAATGAAATTAAATATATTTTTTTTACCTTCAGCATAAAAAACTCTTCATCTCGAGCCACTCTATGAAATTGGTCGATTTCAATACGGGACAACACTTTTGATTTCTTAGCTTGATATCCCTCACCTTGTCTTTTAAGTACGCAATTAGCTTATTGAACTTTTTGATATTAATGTTCCTTTTGATTGATAATGTCGACTTAAGCATAGAATAAATACTCGATAGAGTTGAAGCCTTATAATTATGTTTAGTTTTTTCCACAAAGTAAGTCAAAAGAACGCCTTCTGTAATTCTTCAAATATTTTTAGCCTTACACCAACCTTCAAAGGCATCGAAAACAAAATTATATCTCCCTTCAGATGTTGTCGGCAGTAGCTCCGCCACGGCCTCCTCTGCGGCTTTTTGAATTTCTAAAGGGTGGGTAGATTCTTCATAATCCATTGCAAAAGGAACACGAATGCACAAAAAAACCGACGTTTTTGTCTATTTATACAAAATTTTGTGACACCGTAGAAATAGACAAATATATTACAAGATAGGTACGTAGAAAATCGCTTATTCAATTTATTAAATTAATGATTATTCATTTTTATTATAATTATGAGGTTTCAGAAAAAAAAAATCATTTATTAAAATGTCTTGCTTTACTCGGAGCCTGTAAAATACTCGGTACAGAGTGCCTCGTATTTCACTGTGGTTCCTCGTAAGTAATGAACCATTTTCATGACTTTTCGGAAAATAACCATTTCTGTTAATTATTTGAGATGAAATTGGTGAACTATCTATCAATTTATTGCATAAGTACCTCTTTGATTATGGTGATCAAGTATATGTGATCAATGTGATCAATTTTCATACGAATTGAACTCTAATGTGATGAGACATACAGCCTGTGTTATAAATAATACTGCTTAAGAGATATATGTATTCATGAGTTGAGGGTAGAAAATAAGGATATATAATGTAACGTGGCTGGCATTTGATCGTAAAAATAGTAGCGTTTTGGGCACACCTCGTAGGTTACAAATTGGCGTTGTAAAATTTACGGAAAGTGGGGAAATATAACATTTTCCTGTCTCCACCAATATTTTCGTGTCGTTCACTCGGCACTAGGCAATACACGTGGAAGATGCCGGCGCCTCTCAACTTTACGACGCCGATAAGCTTCTCCCCGAGCAGGATTATCGCATGGGAGGTGCAAGATGTTCGCGAAGGGTGCCATGTGCCCCACCCCGAAGCGAAAAAGTAGCTGCGCGCCCCTCGCGCAGTAAAACTGGTAATTCCCCCAGCGCCCCGGGGACTAGGCGTCGCGACGCCCCACCGCCATCAATAATTAAAGGAAGGAGGCGCTGCTAGTCGTCCTAGCCGAAACCGGTAGCTCGGCAGAAGAGCTGTGTGGTCCTTTTTTGTGGGCACCTCCGGAGCGACGCGCCGTAGCGCCGCGGTTCCGAACTGTAACACGAAATTATAGTAATCAATGTGAAATTTTAATGGGGTTTTTCTTTTAATTATCGCCTGTTTCGTCCGGCGCTAATTGCCACAGAGCCAATTTCGTGCCACACACGCTTAGAAAAACGCAGCACGTCCGCATCTATATGAGTTTTGTTTCCGCAGAGGCGCCTTCTATAGAGAACACTCCGCAACTTAATGGTATGTGGAGATACATTATTTTTCAAATAATACTTCAACAGTACTTCTATCATTTATATATCAACCAGCATCCCAACACATGTACATAGAATTAAAATATGCGTGTGGCAAATCTTCGACGCATCTATAATATTAAATTATCTTACTGATATGACCATTGGTGTGGTGATAGGAGCTTGTGAAAGCTCTCCGTTTTTCCATCTCTCTCCGTTTTGAAGTTATGACGTCAGAGCCATTTTTTTTAAATGACAACCTATATTTTTTATTATCGATTTTGATAGTACTTTTTATTATGTTTTCAAGAAGCTGACATTTGCAATATGTAACGTAATATTATTATTTCAATGCGCAGAATGCATCTAGTTACCATTCAAAACAACGTCAGTTAAAACAAAATTAGGAAAACAGGCTTGGATTTTAAATATTGGAATAAAACAAAATAGATCAACCTGAAAAACATTCTTATTACAATATTATCAGTTACAAAAATAAGAACAGAAAAACCAAAAGAAATTTTTATCGAGAACAAAATACTAATGACTTGTTTCAAGATAAGTTTTAAAATAATATGAAGTCACAAAAATAATTAAAATAACGAAAAAATATTGGTTCAGGAAAAAAATAAAGTTAGATGTTCAAATTGTTGACCATTTTGTTCTTATCAGTGTGCCAATCGATGTCGAAAGGCCGCACAGACATTGAGGAGAACTTCTGGCTGTATTTGTCTCATTTCGACTTGGATCCGTTATTTCAATTGTTCAATTGTGGTTGGCCGACTAAAGTATACTTTAATTTTGATGCAACCCCATAAGAAAAAATCTAAAGGGGTCAGGTCAGGGGAACGCGCTGGCCATTCAACAAAACTCCTTCTGCCAATCCACCTGCCTTGGAAGACTTCGTTGAGATAGTCGCGTACCATTCGGCTATAATGAGGTGGAGCCCCATCTTGTTGGAACCGTAAGTCTTCATTTGGAATGTCGGGATCGTGTTTATTTGGGAATAGAACAGCCAAAGCTGGAACGAGGTAATCTCTCAATAGCTCCAGATATGTTTGGCCTGTCAACGAGCCATCAATGAAGAAGGGCCCAATAATAGTATCACCTACTATTCCTGCCCAAACGTTTAATTTTTCCGGAAATTGGGTATGGGCTTCCATTACCCACTGAGGGTTGCGCTCGAACCAATAGCGACAATTTTGTTCATTCGCCGTTCCATTCAAATAAAAAGTTGCTTCTACACTAAATAAAATTCTGGTACCTAACCCTATGTCTACGTTACAGAGATTCATCATTTGTTGCAATTCTTTGTGCCTCCGAAAAACGTCGAACCATTTTGAAATTTACTTGTGAAACGATGAATCGAACGAAACGTCAATCTGACTGCGAGTAGGTAATAATTTGTTTCACATAATTGTATTAGATTGTTTTTCAGGTTAATCAATTTTGTTTTATTCCAATATTTAAAATCCAAGCCTGTTTTCCTAATTTTGTTTTAACTAACGTTGTTTTGAATGGTAACTACGAGGGTCATTCAATAAGTAATGTCCCATATTTTTTTTCTTAGAAACTATTTATTCAAAACTGTTAAATTTTGGTGACAATATAGCTACATGTTTCTTCTACACGTACTATATTTCAACACAGTCTCCGTGAACTTGTACGGTCTTACGTCAGCGTGAAACGCCAGCCTGTATTCCCTGCCGGTACCAACTCTTGACCTGTGCTCGAAACCATGTTTCCACCGCTTGAATTACGCTCTCGTCATCATTGAAGTGTCTTCCACGCAAACCGTCTTTAAGAGCTCCGAAGAGATGGAAGTCAGACGGTGCCAGATCTGGGCTGTATGGTGGAAGGGGCAATGTTGTCCAACCCAATTTGGTGAGGTGTTCCCGGGTTCTGAAACTTGTGTGCCGGCGTGCATTATCGTGCAGGATCAAAATTTCAGCCGGATTCTTGTCATGCGTAACACGCCGGAAACGTTTCTTGAGTTTGTCCAAGGTCTTAACGTATGCTTCGGAATTTATGGTTGTCCTTCTTGGCATCACATCTACAAGAATGATTGCAATCGCTTTGCAATTGCAATTGCTGTCTCTGCAATCAAGAACTTAATCACTGCTCGCTGTTTGTAACGTGGATCACTAACAGATGCTACTTTGAAAATTCACTACGGCTCTACCATCTGTTGGAATGATTTGAAACTTCGGCCACCGGGAGGAGAAACACTGAACTTGAAGTACCTAGAAGTGCAACTTTCAGTTTTTGCTCATTGTGGAGAAAAAAAATATGGGGCATTACTTATTGAACGACCCTCGTAGATGCATTCTGCACATTGAAATAATAATTTAATAGTATTACTTTAACGCACTTTTTCTCAATTTTTTTTCATATGTTACATATTGAAAATGTCAGCTTGTTAAAAACATCGAAACATCATTAAAAACACATTGATAGTACAAAAAGTACTATCAAAATCAATAAAAAATCATTTAAAAAAAATGTCTCTGACGTCGTAACTTCAAAACGGAGAGAGATGGAAAATTGAAAATAATTTCAAAATATTTGTTTGAAAAAAAAAACATTTTGACCTGTTGAAACGTTTTTCGAAAATTTATACAGGGGGAAAAATAAAGCCAGGTCTTAATACTTTATGCGCTCTCTGTATACCTAATCTAATCTTCAAAACATTACAAAATTTTTAAACTGCTTTAACAGATTAAATTAAATCGGAATAAATCTAAACTTGAAATGTGTAAATCTGTAACTTTCAATAAAGTAATCAGAATTGTTTGCAGATACAGAGGTATTAAAATAAATTGTTCACATTTGTACATAAATCAAACCCTACCCAGGACTCCCAAAACGCGAGCCTACAAATCTACCCTAGCTATTACTTTCACACACCACTAGCCTCGATTAATTACACTTTCTTTCACAATAATTTTTGATTGCCAGGAAAACACATCGACGCCTCGGCCCTTATCGCGCTCAATTAAAAAGGCATCACCGGCTGGTCGTTACAAATTATTGTGACCCGTTCGATTGACACTCAATATTCGAATTAGATGTTCGATGGGCATGTTAATGCTAAAATTGCATGTTGTAATCGGGAGGGCGCCCCCGTAACGAACGTACAACGCACATAATTTCGTCCGGACATTAGCCGGGCCAGGCCAACTGGACGGACACTGGCCGTACATACACGCACAAACACACAAAAAAACGGCGCCATTTGGTGCCATCAAATTGATATCAATCGTTACATTATATGATTTGAATTATTTACGTCGTGGTTTTAATACCAGTCCAATACGAATGCATTACTAATCTTTACAGTAGAATGTTAAACCAATTGTGCACATAGGTACACGTAGTTACGATTTTGCACTAATTCAAACAAAATTTAATTAAGATATCCCAAGCTAACTGTATAGAGATAAGTATTTGTATATGTATATGAAATATACATATATATATATATATATATATATATATATCCACCTATCTTTGTGAGATCCGTTCATGAAATTTTTACTATCTCTTTGACATCCTTAAACATTGTGGCATCCAAAATTGGATGTCACAACGTTTTACTTGTTAAATCATCTAGAAAATGAGGTAGAAGTGCGTAGTAAACATTTCGGGAGGATGTCAAATTACACTATTTTATAAATGATTGTATATTTTTAGTTCCGTTTCATACTGATTAGGGGGCGCGCAAGAGAACCGGTTTTGTATATTCTGTATAAAGAATTCGCATATTTTTAGCGGCTGTCGTGACATCCGGATGTTGATCGTGTATATTAATTTTTATTTGACGCCCGTTATAACCTCCAAAACGTGGCAACGTGGTACAAGTGTGTAACTGTGGTATTTGTGCGATTGTGCTTTATATTCTAGGTAAGTACACAATTAATTTAAAATGTGCAATCCCAATCCATAGAGTCGGAACCTGTTCCTCTCAGATGGTATGTGGTCACAGCTTGAAAAGTCCGTTAATAAGGGACTTCCCCGGCATTGTCCCCATTTGCAACCTCGTGGAGTGGACTTCCCCGGATGATGGAACTCCAAATTGATGACGCTAACATAATAATAGTAGCGTTTTGAATAATTTCGTGTCGGGTTAGAATTATTTTAATTCCATTCAAATATTAATGTGAAAGCTCAAACAGAGACTCATTCTTGTTATATTTGACTAGAATTGGCGAATTACCCGGCTGACGTAGTGCCTAAGTATCGATGCAATTTAAGACATATTTCCGTAAGGGTCTAACATATATTTGGCAAACACAAATTTATTTCTATTTTAACAGAACACATATTTTAAATTTGAAAACTTAAACTCAGACTCGTTTTTTTTTTCGACCGCGCAGTTTTACATTATCGTTATTGTTGTATAATATTGTTACCGGTTTGTCCTGTAACTAACGATTGTGACAAATAATCGACCAATTTTAAGCATTATTTTGTGATTAATAGGTACAATATCCAACCAGATATCACCATGTCATCACGAGGAAAGCGTATTTTAGCTATGGTTTCTCATAAAGACACTATACGACTTGGACAACTAGAGCTAAAACAACCAACGTGCCATACTACCCAAGGTGTAAATTTGAGAGAAATTGATGTAAATGTATTAAAAAAGAAAATCCTCGGTGAGTTACCTATTCTTTCTAAAACTGTTTTTGAAAAAAAAACTATAAATTTGAGAAAGTTAAAGTTAAATTTGAGATAAAAATGAGATTCGAATCATTACTTCTTACAAGAGATACGAGGTTGACAAATGGCGTACTTATTTTATTAAAAATCGTGCCGAAGTAATAATTTCGGTCCCGAGGAGGATATTCACTGTTTTTCCTAAGGGGAAATAGACATTGTGGAAAATGTTATACTCGTCATATTCGTACAATAGGTATTTTAAACATTTGCAACTTATTTATATTTATGTTAATACTGCTACAGTGATTTATTAAAGGAATGCCTGAATATTGTTCATAGAGGAATATCAGGATCATTTTGACATTTTTTGTTCCCGGGAAACGGGAATAAAAAATTTGTAATATATTTCCCGGGAATCCCTGAAAATAGAAAAATAAAATAAAGATGAAAATAATCAAATAAAGATCTATTTAAAAAAAACTGGTTAAATTATAAAAATAAAAAAAGACTAATTAACATTAAAATCAGGTAACATTATACTATTTTATTGGTTTAAAAAAAGACGTTGAAAAAGCCCAGTGAAAATCGCTCAAATATGATGTTTTTGTCTGCAAAAATTTGACGATGCTAAGAAAAATCTTTCACTTTCATGTGATGTAGGCACTATCGTCATCAGAGCATTCAATAATTTATCTAAATTATTTGTAATTCAAACAGTCACATTTATTTTTTGTATTTTTGTTGGCGATGGGGAGGGGGTACACTAGCTATAGCTTACGGACACCCCAATGTATACTAACTCTAAAAACTATAATTATGTGCAGGCATCTTTCTCCATTCACGCATTTACGGGAAGAAAGACATGAAATGTGTACATTAAAAGGAGAGGGAATGAGTGGTCGAAACGTTCATACCAGTATCGAAGAATAGACGATTTCGCTCATAAATCAGTCATCATTTACAATAAACCCTTAAAATCTAAAAGTGTCTTTCGTGAGTACGCACTTCCGCTACATAAAACAGCGAATTTGGCGCGAATAATAACAGTAATAACATAAATTTGTTCAGTAATCATGCCATGATATAATATATTAAATTGCAACATTTTTGTATTTTTCGCCTATCATTTCCCGGGAATTTCCCGGGAAATAAAAATCTTAAAAAATTCCCGGGAATGACCCTCTTGAAATATATTGTTCATTTTATTCGATTAATTATTTTTTTAGGACCTTTGTCTCCAAAATCTGTAAAATTTACTGAAACAGTAAATTTTCAAATGGATGTGAATAGCGAAAACAACAGAAATAAAGAAAATACATCATCAATAGATATTCTATGTAGCAAAAGTATTACTGAGAATATAAAGGTATTATCGAATTTTACTATAAAGCCTACAGATTTGCAATATACAGAGATACCTTTGAACGTCCAAGAAGGAGATAACAGATTCGAAGTTTTCGAATCGGCTGATAAAGAAATAACAATGGTAGAACCTTCACTAATAGAAATACATTCTAATGAACAGACCAATGACAAGTCCGAAGAGATTACATTTACTCAGTTGACGAACGTATTTCCTACAGCTGATGCAGAGTTGAACTTTTTTGGTCAGGAACACAGCCCATTTTCAGATTCTGGAACAGAATATGTTCCATCCACTCCTTCGTGTGCCAGTGATTTAGGTAAACTTGTAATCTGGTGTCGGAATAATTCTTTTATAAAGGTTTTATTTCTTCAGGTTTATCAAGTGACTCAAATGAGAGTGTTGAGCTTCCTTTATCACTTCATTCCAAAGTAGATATTAGTAAGTCAATGCCAGATAAGCTAACACAATTAAACGAAATTGAAGAAGACGGTACAAATGCAAATTCACAGAAACAACATGAACAGAGTGGAAGAAATAACGAGAACTTAACTCAATTTAATCAATTCGGAGTAGTTTAAACTTCCAGTAGAAATATAAAAGGAACGCTTAAAAGAGACAAAAAAGAACATTGTATTTTTTGTGAGAAGAATATAACCAATTTTTCACGACACTTGATTCGTAAGCATGAAACCGAAATTGAAGTTATTAAAATAATGTCACTACCAAAATCTTCGAAACAGAGAAAATGTTTGTTTGACGATATTCGTAAAAGAGGTATTTATATTTGGAAGTTAACTTATATATTTAGCTTATATAAGTTGCATATAGTTGGCAGTTGGATTGTAGATTTGCAAAACCAGAATCTACATCTCACAATTATGAATACAAAGCAGGCCCAACATTTCATTTTTATAACTAAATATCATATTTTATTGCGTTGGATTTAGATGAAATTATTTGGGCTGGTTTTTTACAATGCTTTCTTGTTTCAAGTTCAAAAATCGCACTTCAACACAAAGTTTGATATGTTCTAACAAATTTAATTCCGAAAAAATACGTATAACTAAATTTAAAACTTCTAAATTATTACCGCATATATTATGTTATACACATAATTTCAGCTAAATCTACTAATGTAGAGCAAACTTTCTAATTTACATAGGAAATATATGCAACTACGTACGTACGTACACAATTAAGTGAGAAATTGTGAAAAAATGCGTGGTTGAAATAAAAGTTTTTTACTTCAACTTCAATTAAAAAAAAATTGTCAACATTTTTAAGTAGAATTTTTTAACAAGAGCATGCCATTCGATAGAAAGCATTGAAAAAAACATCCGAATAATTTCAAATTGATCGCACGTATAATACGATCAATTTATCAATTTATTTATAATGTTGCGTGTTTCTCAATACTCACACATTTAATCTAATTAACATTCGAATTCATTAAAAATTGTGGGTGGGTTTTTTATTTCAGGAAACTTTATAAATTCATTTGGGAACGAAGGATTTATTAATCCAGTAAGAAGGCCTAAATCTGTTTGTCCGAAAACCTCATCTGACTATTTGCCTTGTTCCGGATGTAAAGGCTTTTTCACACGAACTTATCTTCATCGCCACATGAAGAAATGTTTCAAGAAAACTCAAGAAACAGAGTCAAAGCATGCTCAGGCAAATGGATTAACACTTCTTTATATGTCGAGTAAAAATAATTTTGAAGATTTGAAATTAAAAGTTTTTCCTCATATGGCAGCTGATGAAATCACAAAAAGTGTCATGAATGATTTTCTTATTAAATTGTACGGACAGAGGTATTACAGATGCCACAAAGAAAAACATCTAATTAATACGGTATCCCAGCGTATGCGAGAACTGGCCAGATTTTTAAAAGTATTGCAAAATAAAGAACCTAACGAACGTCAACTGACTGATTACCTGAAACCCTCTTATTTTGACCAATTAGTTGATGCTACTAATGAACTCTCCGGTTATGACCCAGATAGAGACACATTTAGAAGCCCCTCACTTGCTTTAAGATGGGCGACTGTTCTCAAACAGATTTGCGATACTGCCATGTTTGTTGCTGCGAAGGAAAATAATATGGTTAAAAATAAAGAAATTAAAATATTAAGACAAATGATAGAAACCCAATTTCGCTTCCACGTTTCTACTAATGCAAACAAAGATTTATCTGCTAAGAGTTGGAAGAAAGGCAGCATGATACCATTAACAGAGGACGTTATAAAAATGAATAAGTTCGTTATTAGAGAAGAAGAAAAGTGGTCTACAAAATTGCTGAACGATCCAAATAGCTCATTATATGTTAGAAATCTGACTGAAGCCCTTCTAGCTCATGTCATTCTTTTGAACAGAAAACGATCCGGTGAGGCGCAACGAATTAAAATAGAGGATTATTTAAGAGAAGAAGATGAATCAGCAATTGAAGATATTTATCAGTCACTGACGGCCACAGAGCTGGTTTTAATTAGAAACATAAAACGAATTACAATTCGCGGAAAAAAAGGTAGAGCGGTACCAGTAATATTTACAAAAGATATGCAAAGATATACCGACATATTATTGAAGTCCAGAAAACTTGTAGCCTCCTCAAATCCTTACCTTTTTGCAAACCCAAGCACTAACAATAGTTTTTTGTGGTCTTACAAAGTATTGAAGAAAGTTGCTGATGATTGTGCGGTCATAAATATTGAATCTATAACGGCGACTTGTCTAAGAAAACATATTGCGACTATTGCACAAATAATTTCAATGGAAGACAGTGATTTGGAACAAATTTCGACTCATCTTGGACATGAGAAAGCTACACACTTAAATTACTATAGAAAAACTGACGATAAATTGCAAATTGCTAAAGTATCTAAACTTTTACTTCTGATGGAAAAAAAATCAATGGGCGAATACCGGGGTATATCTTTAGCAAACATTGATTTCGAAATTCCCGATGTTGACGACGATGGTTCAGAAGATGATTTACCTACTAATAAAACTAGTCACGATAACGAAAAAATAGTAATTAGCCCTAGGAACGATCGAAAAGAAGAATGTAATGAAGAAGATAATTTAAGGGTATGAGAATTAAGTATTCAATAAACGGTTAAAAGCTTGCCCAATACGAGATAACTGAGTTTCAAAATTTCTTATATTCATTTATCTAATTCCTTCAAAAAATATATGAGGGTACATCCAACCCATATAACACTATTTAGGTTAATTTTAATAAACTTAATATTTTTGGGCATTGATTTGATGCATATTAGAAACATTTACGGATATCGGTAGCGTCAAGTTCCTTTAACCGTTTGCCCCAGAAATATTAAATCATTGCCCTAACAATAAAACCATTTTAGTTGGCAGAAAACAAGCACACTTTACGTACTATAAAAGAACAAACACAATCTCCAAATCTTAATGATGAGAATCAGGTAAGAATATCACAGATACACGTAAATAATTTTAATAAAACTGTTAAAAAGTTACTTATATTCACATGCACTAGAGGAGGAATACTTACCTGTATTTTTTAGGATGACATTTACAATTTCCATATATTTTGCATTCCCTTTACTCTGACACAAAAATGTTTTTACAATCCTTATTCCGTTATATGTTATTTACTAATGTTCTAACACTTGTTTGCAGAAGAAAAAATGTCGTGTCTTGATACCATGGACAAGCGAACAAAAGAAATTCGCCCTAATATACTTCCAAAAACATTTGGCATCTAAAAAAGCTCCAAGGAAACATGAGAGTCTCGATTTAATGAAGAAGCATTCAACAACATTTTATAACAAAACTTGGACCCAAATAAAAATTTTCATTGTCAACAAGTACAGCAAGAAGTAAAATGTCATGAACTATTTGTATTTTTTATTATTTTATTATTTAAGAATTTAAATGTTAAATAAACATTAATGTTATATTCACAACACTTATTTTTCTTAACTAAAATGTGAAGCAATGGAGCACTCTAAATGATTTGTAAAATTGGCAACGCTGCAAGGATGTCACAAGATACAATATTTTTTATGGATGTCATAAGATGAGTGAAATAAAAATGTATACCGGATGTCAAAGAGATGGTAATTTTAATTATTTTATTTTGTGTATGGTCTAAATTTTTTGTTCCTATGAGCATTCTTACATCGATTTTATAAAGTCATATTTTTCTTTTACACGTATCTGTTTTCTGAACAGTGGATGCAGAAAGGTTAAAATTTTTGCCGGATGTCACAATATACGTGGGTCGAGTATATATATATATATATATATATATATATATATATATATATATATATATATATATATATATATAATATATGTATATATATATAATATAAATATATACAAATATAAAAGTATTTGTATATGAATTCAAGTTTGGCACAGTTTTGCCAAAATGAAACATTAATTCATCACTTGTGTGAATATTTCCACTTTCTACCAAATTTTCCACCAAATCGACACATTGAAAACAATTTAAATCACAGTTGAAATATATCATTTAAAATCTATTGATATAAAAAAAAATCTTCATAATAGCTATGAATACCGTTTAAGAGATTTCACTATTCGCCTCGCATACCGAAGTCGATCATTATGCGGGCGTATTATGCTGTCGATTATCAGACGGTAGTGATCGATTGAATGTAATTGGCTGCATACGTACGCCACGGACGTGAATTATCGCGGCGACTACAGGAGGCAAACAAATTTCCAAGTCGAATTAAACGTTATAAACACCCAAGCTTATTTATTATCGTTAGAGAACGGTGTGTTCTCTTCCGATAAATAAAAAAAAAACGAACACCACAATAAAATTTAATGCAATGCCATTGCGCAACGACTGTGTCTGACGGCAATATCGCTTGTAATTTATATGTCCTCTGTGTGGTAATAAGCGTCGATTGGGTAATGTTTTCAGGAGTTGTTGGTGTACAAATTTATCACAAATAACACGTTCTTGCTAGATTAGAATATTAAAGAAAATATTACCTACGTGTAACAAGGTAGTAAATAATTTTTCATCTGATGTGTATACATATAGTAGTTCATCCGGAGTTATTAATAACAGTATTAATTATTAGCTAATACACTATTCAAACACAAGGAGATTTACAAATACACCAGGGAAGTGATAGGTAAAAACGAAAAATCTATAATAGCTTACGTATTAACAGAACAAAGAAGAAAGAGAAAAATAATAGACAAAAGAGTAAAAAGAAGCTACGAAATAGGAAGTAAGCACTACCTAGTGGTGACCACACTTAAGGAAGAATATCAATACAGTGACCGAAAAATACAGCGAGCAACTATAGCAATAAACTACAACAAGATACAAGTATACAAACTAAGAGAAGAATAAACAGTAATACAATACAAGAAGAAAGTAGAGGCCAATATAGAAGTAGTCAACGATAGCGAATAAGTAGAGGAAATGTGGAATAACTTAAAAATAAATATGCCCGAGGCAGCACAAGCAACTTGTGGGACGAAGAAAAGCACAAACTAGAAATAACAGACTGTCTGGTGGTCGGAGGACATCCGCGAGAAAATAAAAGAAAAGATAAAAGCATAGCAAAGATACCTAAATGACAAAAATAGTAATAACTACGAAAGATACAAATTAAAGAGGAAAATAGTAAAAGACGAGGTTAGAATAGCAAAGATAAGGGAATGGGAACAGTTCGGGCAGACAATGGAGAAAAACGCAAGGGAAAATCAAAAGCTATTCTATAAAAACCTAAAAAGCTGCAGAAAAGAAAAAAAAACAAGAAATGAGATCCATATAAGATAAACAAGGAATAAATAATAGAAAGATGGAAAACATATTTTGAAGAATTATTAACTACAAATAATGACAATGAACATAAGACAAAAAAGCAAGAAACAGTAACATGAACAATACAGAAATAGTATCGAAGAGTATCAACGAACAAGAGCTACTAGAAATAATAAAACTAATAGAGACTGAAAATAGGAAAAGCTCCAGGACAACACTAGATTACAGCAGAAATAATTAAATGGTTAAGCATGAATGATTAAGTAATGATTAACATGGGACCTACAGGAAAAGATAAACTACTAAAGCTACTTAACCAAATGTGGAAGACAAATACGATACCAAAAGACTGGCAAACTGCGCTAATTGTAGTTGTGACTAGATGAAATGCACATACTATAGAGGGATAATACTAATAAGCTTAGGGATGAAAATCTTAGAAAAGACAATTAACAAAAGAATAATAACAAGAATAGAACATACCATAGAAGAATCACAATGTGGTTTTAGGAAAGGAAGATACACCCAAGATAACAGCTTCAGAATAAAACAAATAACAGAAAGGAATCGCAAATAATAAGAACACATATCTCGGATTTATAGACCTTGAATAAGCGTTCGACATGACTTCAAGAAAGAAACTGGTTAGGTTGACTGGTTAATCTTAAAAGAGAGAGGTATATAAAATAAGATAGTCAAATTAATACAGAACATATACAGGGTGTCAAGATAAGGATCAACAGCAAAGGGATCTCGGAAACCGTAAAAGTTAAAAAAGCTGTTAAATTACATAAAACTTGCGCAATTTAGTGGTTAGTAATATTCTATCGAGGAAAACAGAAATTTCCACTTATTTTCGGAGATATTCAACAAAATCGAAAATCTCGGTATTTCGTTTTTATTTTTCTCTGATTATTTTAAAAGAAATAAAAAACAAGAGACACTTTCTCATTGCCACTTTTGTAGCTCTACAAGACAGTGTTTATAAACTTTCAGTACAACGTTTCGTTTCGAAGAAACAATCATCAACTTTATATTTGTATATTTTTATATGCCCCCCCCCCACCCCAGCGTTTTTTGGGTAAGGGCTGAAGTAACCCAGCCAGCCAGGTTCTTGGCTAAGGGCAACGAACATCCGGCCAGAGTTGTTCCGAGCATTGGAATTTAGTGACGGCGTTCCCGATGATTGCCGGCCGCCGCACGTCCAAGAACCGAGCCCAGAATCGAGAGTGGAGTCGCCACGAGGCCAGATCTATATATTTTTTCTTGTTCTCATATATTACCTTAATTTCATTTGATATATCGTTTTTTTTTCTTTTGTGTAAATTTGCGTTGCGTGTTTCGTGCCGTACGTGTTTTGCGTTTTTGTAAGGAGGAGGTTGCTCCGACGGCCCTTCGCATCGCGCGATTACGTGTTCGCGGGATTCGGCCGAATCTAGTGGACCCAGCGTGATAGGGTTGCGGACGGAGGGATTTCTTTCAAGAAGCGTAGGCACGGTGTCCTGTCTTTTGTGTGAATTAACGCAGATATTTTACACCACAAAATTCACACCTGTTATTTTTTGTTCCCCCCACGTTTTCTCAATCGGGAATTCTTTTCAGTTTAACTTCCTATTCTCATTGCGAGATATAAATCTGGTGGTGTGGGCGCCAGATGGTCAGCCGTTGCGACAGTTCGTAATTTCTGAACTTCGCTGACTGTCTGCCGTCAACCCACGTAGGTAGGGTGGAGCCCCCCTTTGCGACGAAGTAGTGGCGAGGTTAAAATTACGTGGAGCCTTTTTTTAAACCCCCCCCCCCCCCACACTCTCCGACACCGAGAGCCTAGCCCTCCTCGCTGCTTCGAAGGGACCCTCCACTCGCTCCGCGGCTAACGCGCTGATAGCCCTTCAGGCACGTCACACATAGTTATTAAGAAGTAACAACACAAGATATTTAGAACATGCAAAAATCAAGTTTTTTCCAGAATTTTATGCCTAGTTAAATTGTTATTTATAAAATTTTACATACACTTGGTAAATATCTAACTATAACGATTTTCCTCAGGAATTGCTTGAATTATGAGGTTTTTAAATTTTTCATGAATTATTTATAATCATCAGGATGGTTTCGACCTTTACTGCGAAGTAGTCCGTATTAAAAAATAGATAAACAATTTGCTATGTTTTTACCACAAAATGTTTATTGATACATAGACAAGTACAGTCATGCTTACATAAATCTAGTACAAACAATTTGACATTGCCATATAAAATTGCTATTGTAACCTAATTTATTGTACTAGATTTATGTGAGCATGACTGTACAATAAAATAACAACGAGTTTTGACTTCTTATAATACAGTATAATATTAAAAAAATAAAAGAATATACAGGGCGTTTCATTTAAAAAACAGACCAAATGTTGTGTCCCGGATTTATGGTACACTCTGTACCCTCGAAAATAATTTCAAAAAGTAGCACATCAAGTGTTCAATAACTTCCAATCAGATTTTTCCTCAATTTTCATTAGTCTAGCGGCAATAGTCCGAGCGGGAAAGGTGGGCCACCCTGTATGTAACTAGAATGATTGTCCTCAGGAATTGTGCGAATTTTTAGAATTTTCGAATTATTATGAATTATTATAAATTATTCCAGTGTAGAAGGTGCATGGTGGAGGCGCCGGGCTATATTTTTGAATTAATATTATGACCCATTTTCATTACTACAGTCATATTTTGGGTTATACATTACGAAAACTGGTATTTCGGAGTGAGTTAAGGCTGCGATCAATATTAATTTCTCGATAACGACAACAAGATAAGATAAGATAATGCTATAAGATAGAGTAATATAAATATTGCTCAGTTATACTTTGAAAATAAATTTTCTATAGTTGCAAGACACCAAAATATAGTTCCAAATTCTCGTTAATCCCGGCTTGGAATACAATACTTGTAGTCGAGAAGCGATTTCACACGATGTATCGTCTGGAACGGCGCATACTATTTGGTAAATAACTGAAACATTTTACTGCAAGTTGCAGTTTGCAATTCTTCGGATCCGCTTATCTTTTCCGCGAATAAACTGCAGCACCAACGCGCTACGATTTGCTGAAGCTCGAAAACTACTTTGGGAGGCTGCATTTGTATTCTTAGAACAATGTCTCAATTTGGTTCTATATTTTGGGATAACATTGTACATTTATGCATTCTAAGGTCTAGTACCCTATTTCATAGTGAGTGATGTGAGTTTGTGACAGTTTTGTAGTTTATGAAAAGTACCTAAAGATTTCCCTTTTCCCATTTTTTTGTTTTAAATGTATCTACATTTCAAGTGGGAAGCTATCACCTTCAGTAGATGTACTATACAGTATGGTTCTTACTTTTTGTGATCTTGTCTTTCTGAAATTTATGTTTTTATTTTGTAAATTGTGTCATTGACATTGCATAAATCTGCAAATAATAACAAAAACGGCAAAGTCTGCTTATTTACGAAGAAAATTTGCATTCCGTGGTTGAGCAAATTATTTCATACAATTAGTCGAGTATTCACGCCTTCTCGCTCATAATGAATGAGAATCAATAGAACTGAATGCTAGCTTTTTATGTTTTATTCCTGTAGCATTTAACTGGCAATTGCGCTTTATAATGTTCCCCATGAGTCCTTTATTACAATCGCATTCGTGGATTATAAATTCTTTTCAGTGCCAACACGTAAAACGTCCATAATTTCCAATTACGCCGGTGAATGCGATAGTTTCAACCTAATTCATACGCGTCATAATTAATGCCCTGTTAATAACAGAACAGAACGGCTCACAAAGGCATGTCCTTTCCGCGGGAACGCAAAACTCGCGATGGTATCGAGGCGGTCATGCCAGGGCACAGGGCAGGCCTCGCTCCTTCTTCCTCTTGCGCCGCTTGGGCCCCACTGTTAGGACTTAATGCCCGCTTTCTTAACGATAATAAAAACGATAATTCGCAGATTAAAGCGCACGGCGCGCGGTGTAAGTACAATTTTCCGTGTCAACAACAATGGGCGCGCCAATAAAACATGACAAAAGACTTTAATTGCACGGAAGTGCGCCATGTATGCGCACCGTACATGCCCAACTGAGCGGCTAATGTTTTATATACTGATATATACATTAAATATAATTGTCGGGATTTTGTAATTGGTTAGGGCATTAGGCCGGGCGTAATTTACAATATCATTACATACGTGATCCCGTATCTCGCGATAAGATCGCCGTGTGATTGTTGTGTGTATTTCTGTGAGTGCGTGTCGTTATTGTGTGGAAATTGTCAAGCGGGAGGGAGGGGAGGCGAGGACGCGCCATTGTTGCCGACGAAATTATTAAACCGCCGCGGTCGCTACGGCCCTGGAATTTACTGATTAGCAGCGCATGCATGAGATAGGCTTACGAAGAAATTTGGCATATCCGGAGCTATTTTAAGTCCTCAATTTATCTGAGATATTTAATTACGAATATCTTTCTAATCAGCAAGCTTGTAGTGTAATCATTATGTTAGTGTTTCCAGCCAACATATATTTATTTAGAATAAGAAGCATTTGACAGCTCAAATATTTTATTGAAACTACTTTTGTTTGTTTGTTTTGTTTTATTGGTTTTATTGGGGACGGCTCTACAAGGGCTATTCAATTTCGATTACCACTATGGGGATATCTGAAACGCTAAGAGATACGAAGTCGGTTAAATTGGGGCAAAGTTGCGTAATCATATGGGGAACAATATTTAAGAAAGATAATTTACAAAAATCAATGATTGCTGAGATTTAAAAAAAATGAAATTTGGCAAAATCTTGTTTATTTTTTCCTGTCGTTACTTGAAGATATATTAAAAATATATAAGTCATCTACAACATGGGAATTTTATATTTTGGATCAAACGTTTCGTGTGAGTCCAACCGTCATCAACTTACTAAAATTTTTAAATACTGACCTGCAATTTTTATTTTTATTTTGAGTTATACTCGTCTATACTGTTACAATGAAGTGCAACACTTGAGGTTTTAATAACGTTTTAATATGAAAATAAATCAAAATCTACACTTAGCACTAAACTGGATATAAAAAATAAAAATATAAACTGTGCTACAATGTGATACAACGTCGGCTCCTGGGCAGGTCTTTGCACTGATCTGTACTGTTATACGTATTGAGACATCGGCATTCAAAATCAGCATCATGAATAAAATAAAAGCTTTCGGAATGTGGCTAGATATGGCTATACATGTGGCAAAAAAGCCTCAAATGCAACTGTGCTCCTTCTAACTAACCATCAGTCTTCAGCATTAAAACAGATGAATCATATCTCTGATAACATCCTAAAACTAATAATCGATAATCGTAAGGCATAATGAAGGCAAACAATCTTTTGCGATTGGACCGGTATAAGTGTTGGTCAACTGTTCTATATGGCCGAAAATCAGAAATTATACAGTAAAGTTTTCGCTGCAAGAAGAACTTTCGAATATAAAAAATATGTTGTAAATTTTCTGCGAATGATTATTATGAACTTTCGGATATACCTACAACGTGTCCACCTAAGTATTCCACTTATTATTTTTTTTTATTACTTATTCCGGATTTCTCAGAAAATGTTATTCTTCTTAAAAGTTTGTGCTTCATCCAAAACCAATGAAAAACACAAAACGGATGACATACTACTTTAATTCAAAAAATGTAATATACACGGTGTTTCAAGAGGAAGTGAAATATTTTGGGAAGTGATAAAAAAGAATATACAGGGTGGCCTACCTATCTTCGCTCGGACCATCGCTGCTAGACTAATGAAAATTGAGGAAAACATCTGATTGGAAGTTCTTGGACACTTGATGTGCTACTTTTTAAATTTATTTTTAAGTATACAAAGTGTACCATAAATCCGGGACACAAAATTTGGTAATTTTTTTAAATGGATCACGCTGTTTATTCTTCCTTTTTTAGAATCTGCTTAATGTGGCCTTCACAAATTATTTTTACTTTTTGAGATTAGATGCAACGTTGCTAAGTTATTCACATTTTAATCAAATTTTACGAAAAATCATGGACGTGGAAAAAAATTCAACAAAACCTTATTATAAGAGATCAATAAAAGAATCTGCGAATGCAACTACCCAAGTAATGTGAAAAAACATACACAATATATTGAGTCACGAGGAATACACAGGGTGTTCTGAAAAAACGATTCTCAATAGTTTTCGAGGTTAGATTAGGATTTGAATTTTTTAAGTTTTAGTGACACCTTAAAATCTTAAATGTGATATTGCGTTATCTAGCAGTCTTTTTAACAAATGACAAATAATCGTAATTGACAGTTGTAACCGTTGATTAACGATGGGGCACATGCTGATATGACATTTTTTTAACTTAGAATCGTGCATTCTACTACTTCCCTAAATATCTGCACTTCCTCCTGAAACACCCTGTATTATAATAGTATTTAATAATACCTATATTAAATTTATTTTCAGTATTCGCAAAATAAATTAATGTTTGAAATACCTGGCGTATAAATTCCAATAACGTTGCAATATCAGGATGTATAGGTTCACAATACACCAAATCACGAATGCGATTCCATACTACAAAATCTGGCGGGGGAAGCCGAGGTTGCATTACACAAAATACAAGAATAATCACATTTTTAATTTAAGGTTGTTTTAATCAGTACTTACTGGTACTTGTTTATTTATTTTATTATTTATTTTCATCGCCTGACTAGTTTCGGTTATAAAAAAACCATCTTCAGAGGCATACGCATTTAATGTGTATATATCATGAACTTATTTGAATTGAAATTTGAAATTGGACAAAACCTTACACTTCAGACATCTTTCAAATTTCAAATTACAACTCAAACAAGTTCAGGATATATACACATTAAATACATATGCCTCTGAAGATGGTTTTTTTGTAACCAAAACTTGTCAGGCGATAAAAATAAATAATAAAATAAATAAACAATGACCGGTAACTAGTTATTAAAACAACCTTAAATTAAAAATGTGATTATTCTTGTATTTTGTGTTTATTTTTCCATTGAAAAAATTGAAAAATTAAAAAAACAGTAAAAAATATATAAATTAATATAAATAATAATATTAATAAATAATATTCCCCACACTGACAAATTACATAAACACTAAATCATATATACACACTATAATATTGAACACATACTCACAAATACTATTATAATTTATATTTAAACATTTTATAAGAAACTTGACAATTTTATATTTAATCTAATTAATTTATTGTGTTCTTCGAAGATGCCTCAGAACATGATTATATACTAACCGAAACTAGTCAGGCGAAATAAAATAAATAAATAATCAAATAAACATATTTTTTTACCAGTAAGTACCAGATAATAATATAATAACCTTAAATACATAACTGGTAATAACTGGTAAAACTTAATTAATAAATAAATTTAAAAAAAATCCGTTTTCTTCATTAATTTTTATTTTTCATTAAATTTACTGAAAACAAAATTAATCCGAATTGCATTCCGAAAATTGGGTCAAAATACGAAAAATTTCACAAAAATTTTGCAAAGTCGAAAAATAGGTCTAAAAACATGCCTCAAACCTCTGGAGGTTATAAAAATCAAATTCGATGTAATATAGCCAAACCGCTCGAGGATTTGTTAGTCTGTTGGCTTACTTACATTTCGCATTGGGGAGCCAATTGGACGGGTAGCAATGACCCGAAAATCGTTGCACAGTATAATAAAAACTTAATTGGCATTAGTTAAATATTCATACCTATAATAGCATTTTACATTATAAGCCGGGTAAAACGAAACAAGGAAATTATTGGCGAGCTGCCGGCGAGCCTGTCACCTTGTAGAGCCAGTAAAAACCATAATGTGGCGTATAATGTACAATATTTTATTTGTTAAATATTTGTAAACAGTTAAATTAAGATAATAACATGACAGAAATAGTAACAATAAAATATATCTACTGTCAGTGTCCAAAATTTTATAAACATAATATCATAATTTCATTTAATCTTTATCATTAATTTAAAGTTGAAAAAAGCATACCAAAAAATAATAACAACTGAAAATTAAATGAAATAAAATAATATAAGAATGGGAGTGTAAATTTGATACGGGACATGTAAAATCTTTACTCTGGCTCAGTCACTTTCTTTTACAAGCTCCGTGCTTGTACACTAGTACAGGCCGGTTAGAGTGATATTTACGCGTGTGTAACAATTAATAGTATATAACGCCATTAGGCCGATATGTAGCAAATAACAGGCGCGGGTTGAAGTTTGTAAACCGAGGCGAAGCGAAGCGGAGCGGAGCGCAGCCGAGGTTTATATTCAACCAAGCTTGTTATTTGCATATCGGCCGTATGTTGTTCGATACTTTTTGTAATACCTAAATTACAAAAACTGGTCAATTTATCAATATTAAATTTCAAAATTAATAAACTAGTTATCCAGGCGCAATTTGATACCATAGCAACATCAACGGTTCAAATACAAACAAACAAATCAAAGTGAAATTAGAAAAATAATGTCAGATGTGCAAAGTTCTTCGTTTTGTGGTATCCCCGAAGATGTACTAAATGAAGCAAATGCTGCCACAATCGATTTACATCCCCAAAAAAGCAGCAGCAGGTATGAGAAAGAATATGAAGACTTTATTGCTCATAAATTTGTGTTGTCATTTAAATAACGGCCAAGGCCTTTACGCCTGTCATATCGATCAAGCAGACAGTACTGATAAATGTCAATAACACAGAGGTATTACAAAAAAGTTTTAAACAGCCATCCTTCAAATACAAACGTTGCAACATTTATGTTTTCCTCCTGATAATAACGTAATGAACGTCAGAAGTAGCATCCGCGCCATCTGTCTAGATACTTCAGAAATGTTAGAATCTCTTTCGGGGGCGCTCTGTACTTATCATATCTACAGTATATTTTTACTTTTAACTTACATTAACACATTTACCATGAACATATGGTCGGTGTTCTGTCAAAAGTCACTTAGTTTTTGTGAACATAGTAGTATATGATGACATATGTTATCAGTTTAGTGATGTTATAGTTGATGGAGTTTTGGCTCGTTTTATCAACTATAGTGTTTTTTTAATCTATTTGGTACATATTCTTGAAGTGGGAATGAAAGGTCGTGAATTTTTGGTTAGGAATTTTTTTAATGCTATTCTATATTATTTTTTTTAAGTTGGAAAATCATTTGAAAGGGAAACATTTTTTTTAATATTTTGAAAAAGGTGAAAAATTTTAATCACCAAAACGTAACTACTTTTTAAGTTGCCTTATATTTTTATAATGTTTCTAATATATTCTCAAATTTAAATTTTACAATTTATGTTATTTTCACATTTTAATAAACTAGTTTAGTTCTAATTACAATCGTAGTTTCATACCATGATATCTCACTATTTTCCATTTCATTGTTTTCCCTTTCAAATAATTTTCCAACTTAAAAAAATTAAGATAGAATAATATTTAAAAAACTTAAAATTCACGACCTTTCATTCCCAAACATCTCCCACTTCAAGAATATTAGTCCAATAAGGTCACTTTTCAGTAGGCACATTTTAAAAGTTAAACAGGTACGAAAAATCGCTTATTTAAGATTATAGGAACGTTCTGTACATCTATATACATGTATGTATGCTATTATACATGGTATTATATGGTATTATACCTACATACATGTACACCATACATGTATGTATGGTGTACAGAACGTTCCTACAATCTTAAATACGCGATTTTTCGTACTTGTTTAACATTTATAATATGTCTACTGAAAAGTGATCTTATTGGACTTGGTGACTTTAACCTGATCACCGACGATTTTTGTTTTCTTTTTTGGTATTATTTTTCAAAATTATGTGCTGATTATATTGTTTATAAATGTCTAATATGACAACCATAAACAGAAAAAAATTGACTAGCAAACACCTAAAATTTAATAAGCTGAAACATATGTTCGAAGTAGGGTAACCTGTCCTCAAAATTGGGCAACTTTTGTTTAATTTAACAAACCTCGTATCTCGTACCGTACCTTTTAGAACACGGCACACCTGATATACAGGATATACAGGGTGATTGATTTTGAAAAAAAAGTTTCTTAAGAAATGTGTTACATGAAACTTGGTCTATAAAATGGCGCAATCAGTTTTTCTATAGTTATTATATTCTTCGGATAGATATCAATCATTACATTTTTAAATGGGATACCCTGTATTTTTTTACAGAATCAGATTCTAGATCAAATTCTCTACAATGGTTAGATGTCGGAATAATATGTAGGCAATGAGAAAAAATGATTGCGCCATTTTGTAAAACAGGTTGCACATGACAAGTTCGTTTTGAAACTTTGTTTTTGTATCTTTACCAGTTTGGCAGATATAATCTGGATACTGCAAAATCAACCACCATGTATAATAATCACTGCTAGAACTCCCTCCCCTAGAGCTGACAATGACTCATGGATCCATATTGCCGGAATTCGACATTTCAATTTCATTTCACTCTATTACATTTACCTTAAGCATGCGATTGAGCACAAAAAACTCGATTTTGGTTCGAAAAACCATGAGTTATAGTCAGCTCTCCTCGGGACTACTCCAGAAGCGACATAAAGGTTAGGAATAGGTATTTGACAACCAATCTTCTCTTTTTTTACATTCGTTTCTAGAATTGATTCCGATGTAATTACCCAAAAATAATATATGTACACAAGATAATAATGCATTTGTATTTATACAACAATGAGATTTGTATGTAGGTACATTTATCGCATGCATTTGTTTTGGTTAAAATGACAATAGATTTTGTTTATAAACTGTGAAAAGAAAATTAACTTCTTATTGAATCTTTGAATCGCTATCATTGACTGTATAACGGTTGTGTTTGCGGTAACACATATGACTAGTCATAAAACCGCCGATGACTTTCGATGACTAACGATTTTTTAGACGTCATAAAACAACAATAATGTAAAAATAAAATGATTACCTCATAGAGACCGATTCATAAAGCCTTCCATCGTAATCACTGCGCCAGGCATTCGTCTTGGCGAGAAGAAAGGCGATATTTCATAATTCGCCCCTATCTAAACAATAATTCCTGTCCACTCTAATCACACACACATGCGAAACGATAAATCGCTTCTATCTGCTTCGAGGATCGCGCTTTTCGCACGGAACACAGAACGAGCACATGGCCTTCTAGGAGAGAGGCGAGACGCGTAATAAAGTCGTCCGTACGGCAGGATTTATCGTCCTAAAAAAATGTACGTATAAAAGGGAATAATTCAGTGGGCGGCAACGCGACAATAATGACATAAATACGGGGCTTTTCTTCACGTGACGATGGCCAGTATTTCAGCCGGCTATCTGCATAATGCTTCTTAATTTCTCTCGCGTCGGTGAGAGTGATTAGGGGCCGCCCTTCAGACCGGCAGTATTTCTCCCTTTATTGCCCACCCTGCGCACCCAATAATTAAAAAAGTACAATCGACATCGGCAAAGAAATATTTCAGATGTCACTATCGTTTTAACCGTATACGCCCCTTCGTTATAGTTAAAAATCTTTATATATTTATGGTAATTTAATTGGGTTTAATTAAGGATTCATCTAGTGGTTCCCAAATATAACATTAATGTTTATTGTAATAAATGCTTCGTAACAATTATTCCTCTTCCTGTGCTTAATTTTCGAATCGAGGAAGATGTAACGAAGCGCCGAAGGCTGCTCAACTGTTTACAGATTTTAGTGGTTCTTCAGAAGGGCACGGTCATTACGGCTAATTTTATACTGGGCAGCCGACGTATAAAATTTATCAGATGCTGCTTTAATTTTAATGAAATATGGGCTTTCTTACTAATTAAGCTTTTGTTTCTATGCCTCGTTATTCGCCAGCCCTCACTTAATATAATTTACAAATTTGTTCGGTTTTATGGCAATTTTATTATTATATTATCTACAGATCTAACTACAGGCACGTTTCTTAGTTCATGATGAAATCTTCATCGTTGACGTACTTTGGAAAGTTCATTACCGATTGCTCATTTTTCATGTTATGAATAACCATCATTACTACTTCTACAAAATTCTTTTGACAGCAACTGCTCAAAATCTGCACCATTTTTACGTTTAAATGAGCAAATTCATAATTTATCTTATCATAGATAAATTTTGATTTTGATTATTATAAAACTATTTTTATTTTCTTGTTACATTTTTCACGAATTTATTACGAACTACTGTTTCTATAACCCATAAAATGTAGTTTTATTTTTTGTATCTAATGAAGTTTTATTATTTCTTTAAAAATCGACTGTTTCTGTTTGATATTTGCTAATTTTTTTGATAAATACCTACTTAAAAATTGACAATAATTTGAACATTCCAAGCAATTTCTTTTTATATTGTGAAGTTTGTGTGAAGTTATTATGTAGTGTTGGTACATTAAATATTTCTAATTTTGTTGATAAATACTTAAAAATTGTCAATAATTTGAATATTCCAAGGGATTTCTTTTTATATTGTAAAGTTTGTGGGAAGTTATTGTCTAGTGTTGGTATGTTAAATGTAAAATTGGAAAATTCTACTTGTAGATTCAGTTTTGATAAGTTAACAAAATTCTCAGGCATTTGCCATGTTATATAATATCCACACAAAACAACACAATGAATTTTTTTAATTGTTGTATTGTTTTTAATTGAAGGGCTTCGGGGAAAACCAATCAGAGTCCATTTTGGTCTTTTCCTGTAAAGTAAATTACAAGTTTCACGTCTAATAATAGATAGACAGGCTAAATAAGAAAAAAAAAACAAACTGATTATAATATGTCCAAGGTGTCCCAGGCTAATGAACCATTATCATTTTATGGCGTTCCCAATCAAATAAAAATCTGACAAAAATGATCTTAATATGGCTAGTTCCGTTTTCCGCAGTTGAAATATTTTAAACCTTCTATCACTTCCGGTTCTACCGGAAGTAGCCATCAACTTTTGTTTCTTAAACATAATACCCAATATATTATTATGTTTTTGTATTCCCCGTTTAATTTGAAACATATTTTGTTGATATGTATGTATACCTATCTTTGTTACTTTCAGAGATAAAAATTAAATTCCAACGTTTGACCTAAAAAGAACGTTACGAAAAATGGATTAATTACAAATAAGCTAAAAACGGAAAATTTATCTCGAATTGTACCTAAACGGTACCTCTACCACTGATATATTTTGCAGCTGAAAATTTTGATAATTATTTATTCTAAAATGCCATTAGTTAAGTACCCGTTTAAATTAAACTCATTAAATTTTTTTAAATAGTCTGACATACTTTTGATCTCATAGAGCAATTGGTATGATAACTTACTACACAAACTGTTATACAACCATATTCCTGAAATACGTAGTTTTTGAAATATCTCGAAAATTCGAATTTCTGCTTTATGTAATTTCATCTATTTCGATTTGGGTTAGAATACATCCTATATCTTGTCGAAAACTGACACTTGCAAGAAACGGAGCAGTTCTACTTATTTTTGAACAAGTTATGTAGCCACTGCCAGTTAACATACTAAATATAATAAGTAATATAATATAAAAGTATAAAATAGTTCGTAAAATCCCGGCGCATTCACCATTTAGGCTTTGCTATTTTAAACATTATACAATAATTTACCACAAATTATCAATTATTGGATAAGGTTATAAGTATATTTTGTTTCAATTTAAATTCATGTATAAATTTTTTTAAATTAAGCAAAAAATGCGAATACTTTGTATTCAAAAATCGACTTATCTTTCAATAGTAATTTAATATTGTTTGGTCATAAGCATCACTTAAATGACAATCTTGTGAAATTATCCCTGGTTTAGATTACACTAGTAGTTATCAATCTGAGACATGGCTTAAATCAGTGTTTCAAATCTGCAGTGGTACAAAACATGAGCATAGTAATTTGAAATAAATATTTGATATAAATCTGATACAAGAAATATGGCAATGACAAATGTGTTTTGCTTCATAGTAGTAATATAATTTGGCATAACATTTATCATTGGTCCATTTTTCATCAGATAGTAATAATTAAAGTGAAATACGATTAAGTGTTTTCCATAATAATAAAAAAAAGTGTTTTGTTATAATTAAACTTAAAAATGATATGAAAGAAAACTATACATAAATTTGCACATTCTTGTTTGTTCAGGTTTTACAGAAAATCACAATGATTAAAAAATACTGATAATTAAATAAGAAATACCAAGATATGATCAAACTTGTAAAAAGTGTAACATCATACTGAGTAATAAAAATGGAGCAAACAAAAATATTTTTTTTTGCAATATTTTTATCAAATTTGTATTTTCAATAGCAGAATAAAACAAAATAAGAAAATTAGATGTGCTAAATTATAAACATGATTGTGCCTTGCAAAACATAAGAATTCAAATTAAGTTCCTTTTATTAATACAAAAATAACAAAAATAGTTATTCAAGTTACAAGTCCGTCAGTGCTTTTTTTATGAGCATGATTTTAGTTGAACAAGGTGCAGCTCAGTACAACAAAAAACGCGAGTAAAAACAAAAAACTTGGTTGCACCCCATTCAACACAAAATTCACGCTCATGCATTGCACTAGTTTACGAAAGTAAACAACAAAAGTTTCAGTACATATACAACAATACAAAGTTTTTCCTTCGACAGTTATTATGAAAAACAAGTAAAATGTGATGCACAATACTATATATGTTTTTAATTGTTGAGTGAATGAATTGTGTGTCAAACTTATTTTACGCACATTTGATGCTGCTGCAAACGTGTGATTTTTTTTACAGTGCGCAAAGCACCTAGTTTAGCACTGTTGTAGAAAAAAAAATCGAACATATTAGTTTAAAAAATTAAAGTTATGCATAAAACCATGAAAACACTATAAGAACCTACATATCCTTATTGAAAAATGTAAAAATAGCTATTTATGTACCAAGGTAGTAAAGTGGCACTTTATCGAACTAGTTTGGAAATTGAGAGCCGAGGCAAAGCCCAGGCAAATAACCAGACGAGTTCGATAAAGACACTTTACTAACCTAGTGCACACAATGTGTTTTGGGCTACTAACACCTGTTACATAAGTTTTAGATTTTTTTTTTTAATGCTTTACGTGACATTTTAAAGCTATTGCACCTGGTCAACTATGGAGAAACATGTTTCTAGGGCTCGTGTCAATTTGTTTGACATTTCATATTTTTGCCTGATCTTTGCGAAATGGCGTATAAAGTAGATATTCGAAAGTTCATTTACAACTTAGTTGGACAGCTGCCGAAACGACATATAGTGAACAAATTTTTTGGGGGAATAATATTTCAAAAACACTGTCTATCGGACAATTTGGGAATGTGAAGAGGGAATTCCATGTGTACTAACATTGTGACTTTTACTTTAGAAAATGTGAAAATAGTTATTTGATGTTCAGTATCATATATTGCCATGAGCATCTGACAACAAAAATGTATCAATTTGTAGCAATTCAAGTTTAAGGCAATTACGCATTCGAGAAATTACACAACTCGCCATTTCACCAGTCGTTGTGCAAAATTTCTGTTCGTGCGTAATATGTTTCTTACAACTCTAGTTATGTATATATATACTATAAAAAATATGACTCACGACATGGTATGGCATGACATCAAATGACCTGACGTACTCATACGACTTAAAGGAAGTCCACGATATATTTTGCTTCTTTAAATAATTGGGTTATATTTATTTACCTTCTTAATAATGTATAATTTGTAAAATAAACATAATTTAATTAAATACAGGTACATTTGTGGCAATTTCTGTAATTGCCAACGATGTACTAATTATATACACAAGCAAGTGCCGATACACTAATCACAGTATTGTTATAAGGAACAATAATGTGTATGTTTGGTATTGTAACGATTCTAATAATGTGTATATTTGGTATTTTAATGATTCTAATAATTGTCATGTGCCATTTAACAATTCTGAAAGAATTTCAGATTTTATCGTATCGACGCCATGTGTAAGTTATGCAAAGAGTGTTATCAATATTTACGCTAAATGCCAGAATTTCTTAAATTGCTATGAAAAATTTTCCGCGTCAGCCTTTAACACGAAAATTAAAATTAACGCTAAAATTACTGCATTTTTTGATTAAGCAGAAGTTTCAGTATTACATTTTTGTGACCTAATACCATAATACCATATAAGTGACCTTGTAAATTATTTCTAAATGTCTGAATGATTTTAAAATTATAGTCCCTTCCTACAGTACCTAAAAATTAAAAAAATCTTCAGATTCAGATTTTGAGAAACAAGTGAATACGATAGTTAAAGACAGCGAATATTTCCGCTATAATAATTATTTGTTATAATGGGCAACGTTTATCAAATAAAAACAAAAAACTAGCAAACTGCGAATTCTTGAAGAAATTGTGTTGTAACCGCATTATTTTCTTAAATGTTACAATACAATTGAGGCGTTTATTTTAAAACAACACAAGTCAAAAAATGCACAAATCGAGTTATTAACAGTAAACGGCTCTCAAGACCAATGTCTATGCACGAACAGACCCGTTTTCTTGAAAAAACAATACAAGTCGCGTGTAACAGGCAAATGATTTTTTTTCATTTGCCTGTTACAGGGCTGTTTCATTCCAACTTTTTCCGCCATTTTTTCTCTTATTCACAATTCTTATTTAAAATCATTTTTATTTTTAAATAAGTTGAAATAAATACAGAATTGCCTGATTTATTTTTCCAGTACCTTGAGTATAAGTTCCACTATAACTTTTTTAAATTTTCCACAAAACTGATTTTTGGACATTTGCACTTTTTAAAATAAGCGCCTCAATTTCTTTCTTTGTGAAAGTATGAAGCAACAAGAGGTTAAGGTTAAAAGAATTGTTCCAACCGGGTTGACAATGTTTCCAATGCAATATATTTTCTAACAATTACACAGGCCAACAAAAAAAAGGTTTCAAAAAACTTTTTACATCTTGATAGCTGATTTTTATAGTGTTTTGGGTGCTAAATCCGTATCTGAACTCTGTTCGTTTCCATCACCCACAGTTTAGTCACAATTTGATCTAGTAAGATATGGGAAAATATACTAAACATGCTAGATTTATCACTTTATTAAGGTCTTCTATACAAATCTAACATTCTTTATGTGGCGCCCAAGGTTTGTCCTGATCGCCAAGTTTAATTCCGAAATATGAGAAATATGCTTTTCTAACAAAGTCTGTAATATTCCGTTGGTGTTTCTTAACCACAAATTCGCCACAAATATGACAAAAACTGTCTGGACTATTCTCACAACCACGACTAGCCATGACTGAATATTAACTGCTAAATTAGTATCTTATATTGATAGCAACAATCTCATACGTTTCTAGAGAATCAGAGCTGCATTTGCCTAACTATAGAGTGAACTATGTTATTTTTGGAACAAGAACACTTAAAACCATAAGAAGTAGGTAAACACACACAATAAGTTTTTTTGTGGTTGCCCTGTGTTATCAAAACGCCAATATAAATGATATGGGCAGAACTTGGCACTCACCATATCGATGAGTCTCTGGCAAAGAAATGTAACTAATATTTGTTAGAAAATCGAGTTCATTACGTTAACGTAAGGTCCTGCAAAAATTTTGCATATGCATACATTGTGTATGCGTAGTGTCCAGCAGTCCAATCCAATTTAGCTATTGCTAACAGTAACGGCCGTTAAAGTAATATTGGCTGTTCCTGGCATAAAAATTGTCATAAAGCGAACTTTCTCTGTCACTAAATTGTTGTATTTACTTCATTTCTATAGTGATGCCAAATTTATTTTGTGCACAATAAAATAACCCATGAAAACTAGTTAATTAAAAGCAATGAGATTTATATAATTACAAATGTTTGGTTGCACAAAACATGTTGTGTAAACCTGGTACGCAAAATCCTTTAACATTCCCGCGATTGTCCTACATCGACCGCGAAGCTTCCACGACATTTCTTCTCTCGGTACGTTTTTTGCGGCCTTGGTTTACAAATAACTATTAACGTAGTTTGTAGTTTGCATTAATTAAAAAATGTAAGTGAAGCAGTTTATTAATGTCATATTTGGAATTTGTTACTGACGTTACATCAATATTTCCTTGCATTCAAATAAAAAATATCAGAAATTAATATTCACAGCATTTTCGTTTTCGAAAATTGGCAAGTTTTGTATAAAAATATGTTCGTTTTCTTTGTGGAAAATTAAAATCTAATAGATTGCTTTTATTCATTTGGACTATAAATAAATGAGACTTGAGTTTCGGGAAAACTTTGTTTTTAATAAGTTACGTGTTATTTTTCCATCGTCCGGCCTTTGAATATGACCCTACGGACATTCACAAAACGTGTCGTTCGTTCTGCGGGTGGTGAAGCAAATAGGGCATGGCTGATGTTTCTCTAAAGCCATGAGGCTCGTATTTCGGCGACGTTATTTTCTAGCCTGTTACCAGGAAACCAATTCTTCAATTCATCGGTGAAACGAGAATGTGCACCGTACAGGTGACCTCTGCTTACACCGCACACCCTCCAAAACAAAAGTAATAAAAACGTGTTCACGTGCGTTAAAACGCACACGCAATTCGATTTGATAATTAGTGATTAATGAGCGTCCCTTCGCGTTTAAGTGCTTGTAATTGCTTTTAAAAATACGAGGCCCCCATTCAGCTATCGTCCGCCTTGCAATCCGTAATATTGATACATTTTTATTAGGCACACAATCGCGCCGTTTTCGGCCTGTAAATTTGTATAAATTAACAATAAACGGATCCAGACGGCGCTCTCCGTTACTTGCAGGCGCATTAGCTATTCCGAGATTACTTCGTTAACTTATTAAATACATAACACTAATTGCCAGTTAAAAAGAGTTATTGCGTATAAATGTAAATTTATAGAGTAGTTATGGTGGCACCGTATAAAGATATCATTGTTTTAATGCTGGCCAGCATTATTTATTTACACGTGAATTAATGGAGTTTACCTTTTTCGCCGCGGAATTATCCGAATTACCAATGAGGGGGGTGTGGGGGATGTGCGTTCGTGGAGGGAGATCTGAATGTTTAATATCCCCCCACGCGCCACCCACATTTTTATATCCCAGTTTCAAGCCTCGCCGCAAACAATTACATTTTATCGTTAATATTTCATCTATACCGTCTGATATTAAATATGAATGTGCACACATAATTTAGGTTGATTTCAGTCAACCATCACAAATACCGATTACAATCTTTGTAATTCGCGGTAATTACGGCCGAATATAATAAAACATAATCATTATTAATTCACGGCGCGTAATGATGATTCCGCGTCCATCGGTTTCCTCTTCTGTAAACAAAAATCTAATGCACGATCGTTAGTGGCCGTCCGACCGCGTTATCTGATAACAAAAAATCGAACGAAAGTGTCATCGCGATGTGACCATCCGCACTGAATGCGCGCAAATGCGATCCACTATCGCGGGCCAATCTATCATCAGCGCATTGAAACCGAGTACATAATGCGATTCCGATGTAATTAATCTGAGCACCAACATTTATAATTAATGATTACGAATCACTGAGGCACTGCAAGATGATAATTTTATTACATATCGGTGTTATTGATATTGTTATTGTTAAATGCGTAGTTTACATGTTTTTGAATACGGTGACAGTTGTTCAATGGGTAGTTGACAACACATGCACCTAAACATGAAGCCGTCTGGATCTCTGAACATTTACGCAGAATATTCATAACCTGTCTTAAGAAAAATCTCTTTTCATAATTTATTTCAACAAAAAAAAAACAAACAAAAACCAAACAAAACAAATCAGAAACAGAAAACAAAACCAAATAAAGACTGAAAACAGACACAAACATACATCGATTATTGAATTTGCACGTTATCAATGTGATAACCGAACTTAAAGTGTATCTGAGTAAAGTAAACAGCAACTGAGGCCAGATTGGCCAGATTGGCCAGCATTCGGGACACTAACAGTTATTAATGTCATATTCATAAAAATTTAAACCATGGTTTCGCGGGGTTTTACAATAGGTTACCAAGGTTACTAAGAATAAACCACCATTAAATTGCGGCTTATTTTTTATGAATAACACAGTAAAATTTTAAAATAATTATGCGAGTACTATCATACCTGGAAAGCGCCGCTATGCAAGAATGACAACAATTAAGTCACCACATACAAAAATATCCTGCATGTAGTGCACATATGTAATGGCAACAACATATATTACCTAATCTAAATTTTATGTGAGTACTTTCATTATATGCATCTTGATTGTTTATTACTTAGATTCTCTTTTATTGCATTTTCGTTTATTACTCTTCTAATGTTACTTATCACAGCAACCTACTTATAAGCTGTGCTAAGGGACCTTAAATATTTCTTTGGTTATATGTATTTTTTTAATTTTTAAATTTGAAAATCTTCATCCTTCTCAACTAAAATTAAATTGAATAATTATTATACTTTTCTGGTTAAACTGACTTTAGGGATCGCTGATCGTCGGTTGTAGCCAGGGGCGGACTGGCCGCAAAATTTTTGTATGGAAAAAGTTGTTACCGGCCTGACCCATAAATTAAAAAAATGTTCGTTTTCTACTTATATTTGTATATGTTCAATATGCAGTAATGACTAAAAATTAAAAAAAGAAACCATAAGCTTACAACATTAGCTTGTATATAGAAATTTAGAAGTAGAAGGGCTTTTAAAATTTACAACTTCAGATATACCAAGAAGTCAATGAACAATATTACATTGTTTTTATAATTGAATAGAAAACATTATGAATGGTGCCAAATTCAAAAAAAAATTCAACACTGTGAATATCAGTATGATTCAATAAATTAATCTCGTGTGAAAAATCAACAAGTATAAACGCTGTAAAAATTTTCCAGAAAAAACACTCAAAATAAACTTCAGAAATATATACCAAAACTAACATTAGACATTAATTAATTTAATTCAGTTTAAGGGAAGACTGTTTTATTGTGTGTGACGTAAATTTTGAAATTTTGATGGTTTTGGTGGAGGGTTTGAAAATTTACATTTTTCCAAATGTCAAGAAAGTCATTGAACATTAATGAATTGTCTTTAAATTGGGTTTGTAATTGAAAAGCAAACACTAATAATAATAATAATAATAGGTTTATTGATGTCACTACATACAAGTGTTTACATAAGTCAAAAATAGGTACATAGAATATATAAAATTTTGTAACTCCGGCTGTCATGACATGTAAAAAAAATTACAACATTCAGAAAAAATGCGTATTATTTCATGTCGTATCGATATCAGCTCTTATGTTGCTTAGGAACTCTTCAAGAGAACAATAAGGCATTCGAGCGAACACAAATTTTAGCTACGAATGGTACCATGTTTCAAGAATTTCAACATTCAGTGAATATTAATATGATTCAATAAATTACTCGTCTGAAACATCGTAAATTGGAAACGATTCAAAATTATTGAATTATTCCAGAAAAACACTCCACAACGATTCAAAAACACCAAAAATATCATATGTACATTAATGAATTTTATTGAGTTTTAGATAAGATTGTTTTATTATGTGTGATATGAATTTTGAAATTTTTGTGCGTTTGGTGTAGGGTGTTAGAAATTTACAATTTCAGAAATACCAAGAAAGTCATTGAACATAAATGAATTGTCAAAGACAATATGATATTAATATGATTATATAAATGAATATCCTCTGAAACACCAAAAAGTGAAAACGATTGAAAAATATAGAAATATTAAAAAGAAAATACACTTCAAAACATATACTGAAATACTAAAAATATCATTTTAATAATGAAGATCGTTTTAGTGAATATGACTTGAATTTTGAAAGTTAGACTGTTATGTCGGTGGGTTTTGATAATTTTATGTCAAACATTCATAGCTCCCAATAAAATTACACACAATTTTGCCTAATTTTTATAGGGTATGCCCTGAATTTGTTTATCTTTTAATGATAATTTCAATCATGAAAGGTCGTTAATGCAAATAAATTCTGAAAGAATTTGATTCATTTCATGTAGATATCAGAAAATATGAATTAAAATTTCTGTATTATTTCTCTTCTCATATTCAGAATATTTTTTATACAATTTTCAAATACTTTCACGAGGCAGTTATCTCACATTTTTTACAGAAAAATCAACTTTAGCCAATAAATCTCAAATTTTATTACAGTTTCACGAAAATTTCACAACAAAAATATCAAAGAATCTTAAAAAAGACGTTGAAACAAATGATAAAGACTACAGCATTGACAAAACTCTTGAAAATTCGACAGTATTAAAAAAAATGTAGAAAATTGAGCCGCATTAATTTTTATTTTCAAATTATTGATTATGATATTATATAAAATTTAATTATTTGTCTTTATAATTGAAAAGCAAACATTATGAATGGTGCCATATTTCTACAATTTCATCATTCTGTAATATCAAGATAATTACATAATGAATCTTCTCTGAAATATCAAAAAGTGAAAACGATTGAAAAATATAGAAATATTAAAAAATAAAAAAACTTCAAAATATATACTGAAATACCAAAAAGTGAAAACGATTGAAAAATATAAAAATATTTATAAAAAATACACTTCAAAACATATTCTGAAATACTAAAAATATCATTATAATGTATTTAATGATGATCATTTTAGTGAATATAACTTAAATTTTAGACTGTCAAGTTAGACTGTTTTGTTGGTGGGTTTTGATAATTTCAAGTCAAACATTTATAGCTCCCAATAAAACTGAATACAAATTTGTTTAATTTCTATAGGGTATGCACTGAATTTTAATATATTTTAATGATAATTTCAATCATGTAAGCTTTTTAATGCAAATAAATTCTGAAAGAATTTGAATCTTTTCATGTAGATTTCAGAAAATATGAATTAAATTTTCTATATCATTTCCCTTCTCATACTCAGAATATTTTTTTATACAATTTTCAAATACTTTCACGAAGAAGTCATCTCACATTTTATACAGAAATATCAACTTTAGGCAATAAATCTCAAATTTTATTTCAGTTTCGCGAAAATTTCACAACAAAAATATTAAAGAATGTTATTGAGCGTTGAAACAAATGATGAAGTCTACAGCATTGACAAAATGCATGAAAATTCGACAGTATTAAATTTTTTTTTAGAAAATTGAACCGTATTAATTTTTGTTTTCAAATTATTGATTATGGTATACAAAATGAACGTCATGGAAATTTTGAAAACTTTATGCTTAGCATAACTTTACTTACTTAAATTATGAATATCTTTAGTTAATAAGTCTCAGTGTAGTTTGAAATTTTCCAGTACATATAAATAATTTAATGACAATTTCAATTACATACAATGCAAACTATTTTGTTTTTATAATAATTTTAAAAGCATACAAACTTTTCATGAAAATTCTGAAATCATTTAAAACAAGTAATGAAGAATACAAAAAGTATGCATTAAAAATTCTATATCGCTTTCCTTTTCCAATTGTTTACAATATTTATTTTACAGTTATCATTTTTCAAATTATGTACTTGTAGGTAGCATTACATGAAATGTGAATACAAAAAATAATTTTCAGTCAATAATTCTCAAACTATATAAAACATTCACAACAAATCCAGAACAATCATGGAGATTCGAATAGTACATCAAGAAATCATGGAAATTCTACAGTATTAAACACACTTTCATAAATCAAATCTGAAAAATTATGGAAATCCGAATGTATTAGGAATGCAAGATTCTTATGTGTAAAGAAGGCATGTAACTTCTACAGTGGTAAAAAAAATCTGAAGGAATATTAAAAAATCATAAATATTTTAATAGCAGATAAAGAAATCGTGGAAATTCTGGCGTATTAAAAAAATGAAGAAGGCATAACAAAATAATCATGGAAATTCTACATTATTAAATAAATTTAAGGGGGCAATCTGAAAAATCAGCGTTTAAAGAAGTCATGTAAATTATACGATAGCTATACAAAAGAATCTTGTGGTATATCAGAAAAAAATCAATGAAATTTGAGTAGCATTGAAAAGATATCATGGAAATTTAAGAGCATTAAAAAAATTCTTAAGGTATAACAAAAAAAATGTGGAAGTTCTGCTGTATTATATACAGTTTTAGATAGCAAATGTGAATGTGTGAATCATGGAAATTTGCATGCCAGTCGCCTCTTTCTTCAGTAACGCTTTAAAAACATAAACAACTAATTCAGAAGAAAATCAGCCTGATGAGAAAGACATGGTTGTTACGTCGGATAAAGAAGACGATGAAGAAGACATTAAGAATTTAGTTTCGTTCAATTTTGCTGATTCTGAAGTGATTCCTATATTTATTACTTTCTCTTGAATCTTTTTTTTATTTCAACCTCAAATTTCCCGAACCTAAACTTTGTGTTTGTACCATTGATATAGAGATGCACATCCAAACATTTGTGTTTCACACATATGCATATGCACTTTTTTATGTCATAATGACAATGACATGTTACTTGATTTTTCTTTACAGAGATGAATGACTTGGTTACACAGCTCAATTTCTGACAAATTCACTACTACAAGACTTGTCCCACTTTTTTTGGCCGCGACCGTACATATATTTCACATACAGCCACACATATTCAGAGCCTACTTAAAATTGATGTGTTGATCACGATTATTCAAGCTAATTATTCAATAGTTACCTAATTTTATTAATAATACTTAACTCAATTACACTGTAACGTTTAAAAATTAAGTTATAATAATTCGATTGACCTGTGGTTGTATTAAAATTTTGGGGACATTTTGGGTTATCTATGTTAACACTCCGGTAGAGAAGGTCTACGCTTCGTGGCTAATCTGTGCACCTCTCGCGAAGACGAGCATATCTGGAAGTACATTGTCAGCTCCATATCTGGTCTGTCTTCGCATTTAAATAGACAAGTGTTATTTTCACACCGACATTGTGTTGTATCACAATAGTTTTAAAGCGAATAATATACGAGCATCCGTGCAGAGTATGTGACTGGAATCGTTGCCAGTTTCTGAGATTTAAGTGACGCAACGTGTTATTGCTGACAAAATACACATGAAACCACACGGCAACTAAGGTTTTTCCACTCGTACCACTCTTTCGTACTATCCATTCTCTGATTCCAAATTTTGACCCAAAATAAAAAGTAACGCTGCGTGTTGAATCAATATTAAATCCGAGCACATTCGCCACTCAGCTGTTTTCTAAGCTGTGACACCCTCGCGTGCTACCATATTAAGCCTACTTAACTAACAAACTCGCGCTCGTATGTTTATTTACTTGGCAACATCCATTGTTCCTTGCTTCTTCGTTTACTAACGGCCATTACGCTCACCTGTTCATTTGTTTAACGACGCCCATTGTGATCGTTTGTTTATTTGCCTAACAACGGCCATTGTATTCGCGTGTTGAAGGCCTGCCACCGACGGGTTGGTGGCAAAAGGCAAGAGATTTATGTCGATGTTAGGTGTAGTTCTACGAGCAAGTAAGAATATAAATTACATTGTACCAATATATAAACAATTATTTTGTTAGAAATTTGTATAGATATGTACTATGAGCGACAAAAAAAAATACTAAAAACTTTAAAAAAATACAACAAGAAATAAAAAACGACGGTAACAGATACCGTATTAATTAATTTGAGTCTTATTTATCTGTCAAAATTTCTTGAAGCCTCATTCAATAAAAAATATAATACCAAAGTTTCTTGCAAAAGTTGTCCTAGTTTTTTGTTTGTTGCGCATAGTACAGTTAGGCCTCAGGTATGATACGAACGGTGAGCGACTGCGCCCAGCGGCAGAGTGACAAAATAAACGTTTGTACACAATGTGAATGCAACGTAATGCAGAAAATTGATGCTTGGCGCTTGCCGCTTACTGCTGCTCCTAGACATTAATACTCGCCGCTCGCTGCACACCGCTCACCGCTCGTATTGTACACGAGGTCTTAGACGATATAAGCAAGTCTCTCTAACAATGCATCTTTAAGTGGCTTAGCCTTTCAAACCAGATAATAGATAATTTTCCTAATATACATTTCTACAAGGAGGTTAGAAACTATCTACAAAATGCATTTATAATTTCCTCGTCAAAATCCTATACCATCAGATAACTATTCTAGAGTTTATCAGTGGACGCAAAGACCTTAACTAAGGACCAGTTGTACAAACGTGAATTACCTTTGACCGTGGTTCAGTTACCTAGGTTACAATTATTGACACAATGGTATCCTTAGAAATTGAACCACGATCAAAGATAATCCACGTTTGTACAACTGGACCTAAGAGACTTATGCCCGTATTCACCAACGTCCGATCAAGCAATGCATACCTATAGAACCAATAACATATAGGTATATGTCACGAAGTTTTACGTGACACTGACAATGACAAGTGACAATGACAAGTGACAATTTGGGTCCTTTTTTATTGGTACAATAGTTTATACATGCTTCATCGGGCGTTGGTGAATCCCATCTGCACCTATAGTTGGGACCTGATTAATTTAGATTATTTTTTGGGAGCAGATTATTTTATGAGATTTATTAACTCTTCGCCGGTATTTGTGATGTGAGAATATGGAAAAGTGCGAGTAAAACACGTAAAAATACACCAGCAAGGTGGCAAGCAAAAATAGATATGCAACTTTCTCTTTTACAAATACCCTGATTTTAATACAACTTTATAATTATAATACGTTACTGATGCCTGTATCCTTTTTCAGAAAAGTTTGTGGAAACGTCGGCTTCTTCGGTGACGACGACGCCAGAACCAGTTGCAATCGACTGCAACCTGGTGAGTCCCGGTGGAGAGAGCGGCAGAGATTCTCCTGTGGACGTGTCCTCGACGTCGGAATCGTCGATCCCTGGACAAAGCGGGAGACGGTCGCCAGCGCACAACAGGAACCCTCTCCTCCAGGAGCGTTGGACCTGTGAGGAGCTGCGCAACGTGACCTGCCACCTGGAGACGAAGGAGCTCTGGGACAAATTCAATGACCTCGGCACGGAGATGATTATTACCAAAACCGGAAGGTGAGCAACAAAATTTGACGAAATAGTAAATTACTGCCGAAATGAAGGTGGATGGTGCATGCAAAACTTATAACTTTATATGTTCTAGTGTACAATTTAATTCATAAATATAGTTTCTGGGATTATTTAATATACCACTATTCTAATGCGATTCTTATAAAAACTACATATAACGTTGGTATACAGAAGAAACTGGCCTGGTCCAAAATTTAAAGATTTTTATCTTTTAACATCAACATATCTAAAACATACTTATCTTTTATGATATTTACTAAATCCATTTTCTGAGACATTAGTACTTTTTTTCTGTAAATTCATAATTGACCAAGTCCATTTTGAAATTAAAAATGTACAGGAGAAATGTAGAGGAGAAAAAAAAGTACTTGAAATGTAACTTTCTCCTGTATATCAACGATAACGATAAGTAACTATATACTCTATAAGATATATACAGGAGAAAAAAATGTACCTGAAATGCCACTTTCTCCTGTATACCAACCATAAGTAAGTATATAGGGTGGTCACTTTTACGACGCCCACCATTAGGATCTATTAAACCGAGATATATACAGAGTTGGTCAAATGGGATGAAAGTTTCACATTTTTGTTCCTTTCAATACACTGAAATGAAATCCGGGATATCTTGCACAGTTCCTGAAATATCGCAGAAAAACTGAAAAAGTGCACTTTCCTTTTCCTTTTATAACTTTTTTACTTTTGAAGGAAATTTTACTAAACTTGGCACTCTTACATGTTTCGATGTGTGAGCTTTCTGATGACAACGCCAAACATTTTCTGCGCCAACTAGATGTCCAAATTTTCATAGTCAACTTTTGATTTTCTTATGGCGGGTATATTGGATTTTAATAGTATTCAAAAGAGTAAGAAATTCCGATTTCAACCATGTATTACACATGGGTAATCTGACATTATTTACCATCAAAAATCGATAATTTAAAAATGTGTTGCAAAAATCAAACTGCTGTGGACTGCTCTAAAAATCAAGTTGCCATGGAATAACAAATTACAATTTTGACATTTCTTCATAGAAAGAAAATAACTTCTGGATAATTTTATACCCAGAATTGTGTATAAAGTAAAACTGCCAAGCATGTACAATCTCTATGTAAGGAATTACAGAAATGCGACAGTCACATCTAGAATTTATGGTGTATTACTTATTATGCTAATATATTTTCTTTATTGACTGTCTCAATTACATTACGAACTCTCTAATATTGGAATGTACACACTGTTCCAATAGTTTCTAGGAAGCTTCTAAACTTCCAATTCCCGTTTATGTGTCAAAACTAGTGGAACAGTGTGTACCATACTGATTAACGCGATTCCACAAACGCTGAAAAGTTGTTGTCTGTCTTCTTTCGGGATACAATTCACCATAAATTCTAGATGAAAGAATATACATAGATATTGTACATGTCAATTTTTTCATGTTGAGGATAATATCTTGCCAGTTTTACTAATCAAAGATATTATCTCCTGTTTTGCACTTTATACACAACAAAATTACTCAGAAGTTATTTTCTTTGTATGAAGAAATGTCAAAATGGTAATTTTTTATTCCATGGCAACTTGATTTTCAGAGCAGTCCACAGCATTTTTATTTTTGCAACACATTTTTAAATTAACAATTTTTGGTGGTAAATAATGTCAGATTACCCATGTGTTATACATGTTGAAATCGAAATTTTTCGCTCTCTTGAATGCAATTAAAATCCAATATTGCTCCATAAGAAAATCAAAAGTTGACTATGAAAATTTAGGCATCTAGTTGGCGCAGAAAATGTTTCGCACTGTCATCAGAAAGGTTACATCGAAAAATTTAAGAGTGCCAAGAGTGCCTTCAAAAGTAAAAATGGTATTACAGGAAAAGTGTAATTTTTCAGTTTTTCCGCAATATTTCAGGAAAGGCACAAAAATGGAAAACTTTCATCCCAGTTAACCAACTCTGTATATATTTCCGTTAAATAGATCCTAATGGTGGGCGTCGTAAAAGTGACCACCCTGTATACTCGTAGTAATGCTATTTGTAACCATTATGAAGAGTCGCCCAAATGCATGAAATTTTCCACAAATACATCCCTTAATTTTACCAAACGGACATTCTCAATTTTGCGTTAAATTAGTAAACAGCAATACTTCTTTGTAAACTGGCAAATCTGGAAATTTTGTGAATTGGGTTTCATTGTCATTTTATTAAAAAAAAACCATGAATTTATCTTGCAGATATTTTCATCCACAGTTAAAGTTGATAGATGAGTTATCTACCAAATAGTCATACCCACAACTCTTTGTTGTTATATTTTTGTTATTAGATAAATATAAGCTACTGAGCCAGTGATTAGAAAGACAGGCCTAAAGTTTTTGATATTCTAAGAGATATGGTAAAGAGTACATCAAATATGAACGTTTTGCAAATTTGAAATTTAAAATATGTTTTATATCGCGGGCACACAACTAATAAATAGGCAGTTTATTAACTGGAACACAATAGTAGTCAAAGAAACCAGCCTATTAATATAATTATTCGGAGATTGTAAGATCGGGTATTAGAAGATCAGTATTAATGAACATCATATTTCATATTAGCACCACCCACCTTTGTCTACGTTTCGTTTCGAAGAAACCATCATCAACTTTATAATTTTATATGGCCCGTAAATAATGTACACACTGTAATAAATACCTTTTCCTATTTGCAATTCAACGGGTTATATCACAGTATGGTTCCTCATGTTTTTATTCAGAAAAAAAGGCTTGTTAATACATTTCGAACATTTTGGTGTAGTAGGTGTTGAAATGAGGTACGAAGACAAAATGTATCATGTAATTTTAAAATTTTAAGTTAATTAAATGAACAGAACAATTCTTATAATACCACAGTAACAAAATAATAAGTGTGGTTCTCAATAACTATAATGTTTCAATGTTTAGCAACTATTCTTGCTAAATTGTTTATAGTTACTATTTTTAAGAACCAAAATAGTAACTATAAACAATTTAGCATTTAGCATTCTGGGTTAAAGTTAGGTAATAATTGTTGTCTTTGTCATCATTAAATGAACAGAACAATTCTCATACCACAGTAAAAAAAAAAAAGTGGTTCTAAATAACTATAATGTTTCAATGTTTAATAACTATTCTTGCTCAATTATTTTTAGTTACTATATTGGTATCTATTCTGGGTTAAAATTAGATAATATTTTATATCTTCGACGTCATCATTTCAACGCCTACTATGTACAAGAAAATGTTCGAAATGTACAAAAACAGGCGTTTTTCTGAATAACATCATGAGAAACCATATTGTGATATAAATACTAATAAATTTACATTTTCACATGCACATTTTTTACGGGCCATATAAAAAAATAAAGTTGAAAATGGTTTCTTCAAAACGAAACGTTGTACTGAAAATTGGTAAACGCTCTTTTGTAGAACTAAAAAAAGTGGCAACGAGAAAGTGCCTTTGATTTCTTCTATCGTCTCAAATATCTTCAGAAATAAATAAAAACGAAATTGCAAGATTTCGGATATTGTCGAATATCTCCGAAAGTAAGCTGACATTTCTGGCTTTCTCAACAAAGTATTACTGACCACTAAATTGCGCAACATTTTTTGTAATTTAACTGCCATTTTAATTTTTACGGTTTCCGAGATACCCATGCTGTTGATCCTTATCTTGAACACCCGGTATAGTAAACAGTTTTCAATGAAACATTTAGATGTATATTTGTTGTTAATTGAGAATTGTTATTGTTAATTAACAAGTAACTAGGTGTAAATTTCCAACAAATGTTTACAACTTACTCTGATGTTTACCGACTTCTATTGGAAAACAAAAATTTATGTTTTGAACACGGAATATCAGTTGACAACTAGATATGTTTACAACAAATTACTACCGTTTTTCGAAATGTTGTCAACATTTGTTCACAACACGTGTTTTCAACTTCGGTATACATGCGGCCTAATGTACTTATAATTGTATTATTATCACGGCAACAGCACAGTGCATTTTTTTTCAAGACTAGCGCTAAAGCACGTCATTGTATAACTGAATTAAAATACCGTGAAGTTGATTTTTATGATTAGTGGTTAATATTTTTATCTAACGTCCCTCAATAGTGACGCCATAACTATGGTGATTTTTAACTAATAAAGTAGTTCATAACCCATAAGAGAGCTAAAGTGTTTAGCTCACTTGTCAGAAAACTTTAGCACACTTGTCACACAAGTTAAATTTATCCCAATTCAGATACATCTAGAAATACACGAGGTATGTTGTTCCTTGCATATTTCTGGACTTATCTCAATGTAAAATAATGAACTTGCCTCACTTTCAAAATCAGCTATTAATATTTTCTTTATTATTTTATGTTTTTTGGTTTATTTTATACCTACAGACTGATATCTACCATAAACTTTACATACCACTAAGATAATTTGGTTTATAACATAGACAAAATTGTTACTATTATCAGCATAAATTATCTGAAATAAATTGGATTTAGATATATTAGTAGAAACCTCCAAGCAATAATTTACTTCGCAAATTATGCCAATACTTTTCCACAGTTTATTCTAAGCAATTTACTATAATAAGGCAAATAATTATAGGAATTGCCTGCTAAAATAAAATAAAATAAAAATTCGAGTATGTTAAGCGTTCGATCCTAACTAGTGATACATAAAAAAAGTATAATATTTCATAAAGTTGCTCATTGCAACATGAAACGTGCCTCTATTTGCAAGGAAAATGAGCGAACATCGATCGTTTAAGATGAGCAATTTATGCAGAATTACCGTTTTTGTTCAATCCACTACAACTTTCATCCATTTTCTTTGTAAGTAACTTGTCGATTGCAAGTATAATACAATGAAGTTTGCCAGTAAATACACAGTTCACGCTTAAAAGATATGAAGATATAAAGTAAAATAAAATATCGTCGATTAGTCTACCTGCAGTATTACCTTCTTCTCTAATCGCTGTCATATCCTTTTAATGAATGTTGGCGGTTATTACTTTGTTGACAAAGCATGCTTGACTGAACAGTGCGATTTTTTAACCAAGATTTTACTTCTTGAGCCTCATTACCATCATTTTTTTCCTTTTGAATTATCATTCCAAATTCGACATTAAGATCGTGTCTACAAATATTAGATAAAAAATATTAATTATTACGATTTGTAATTCTGAGCAGGAGCAGGAGCAGCTTCTTTCAGCTTCCGATTTCCCTTGGGGAAAAATGAATTCGAGCTCCTCTAGATATTTACTGTTAAATTATGGCAATAACACTAATCTTAGAACTCCCCTAAAATAATTGGTTATGGAGAAAAGATCATTGACAGGTTCATACAGAAGTTTCCTACTTAACAGTGTCAGTGTGAGGTGGTTTATAGGCACGCAGTTAATCTGTACGACCAAATACTTAAATAAACCCATTAAAAACACTCTTATCTCTGTCGTTCCTCGAGGAGCCCCTCAATTTCTTTTCGATTAAGCAATTACATCAAAACCCTGATCTTATCATTCCGAGGGGCCCATTTCTTTGTTAATGGGCTATCGTGTTCCTCGCGGCCACCAGAAGGACCTGAGGATGGCACGATTAGAGGTGCTGCAAATCCGGACGTCGCTGTGCTGTCCTCTAATTACGAATTAGCATAATAAATGAAGGGGCCCCCGAATAAGATCGATCTCCGCGGCTTAATTGGCATGAAATTTCTCAACATCTGCTAACGACCGGGGGCCGGACCACACGTAGAACCATCCGATATCGGTTATAGTGATACGCGTCTCACGATAATCGCCGCTAATCAACTCTCCACAGGAACGTATCTCCAGATTGGGATTAGTGAACGTCCGCTCTGTGCAAGGTGGAGAGGAAGGTGGGGATTTAGAATTATTTGATCGGTTTCACCTGGACTGTAATTTAAAATTTTCGCGTGACGTGATAATTCGTCCGCTAGGAAGCGATCGCCGCTCCCAATGCGTATATGAAATAAATTGTGAGGTTTTTATTAATTATGTTGCAATTTAGATTGCGGAAAAATAATAATTCCACCGGCGGCCTCAAAGCGGACACCGGCCCGATGGGTGTGTAGATAAGCAACTCTTTATACCTACCTCGAATTGCATAAATTGTTAATTATGGCCGCGCGTTTTTAATTTCGGTCGTTAAAATTAGCGCGACATGCAACGAATTAATTACCTCCAAAAGTATATATACGAAATTCTTATAGATGAATGCACTAATGCATATTTCATAAGAACAAAAAAGTCCATGGTTCTAATCAGCAGATTGAAATTATTTAATTATTCTTACATAACCATAAGTGCATTTTAATATTTGTTACATTTGCATAAAAATATGCTGTGATGGTAATATTACAACTGCAGCAAATCAATTCGAAATATCACAATAATTAGTATAAAGGTTAAAATTTACATTACCGCCCAAAAAAAGGTTCGCGATTGCACACATATTGAATAGTCGTGAGAACAGAAAGGCAGTCGGACCTACAGGTTTAGGTAGCTGAATAAACAGGCAGACAGACATAAAGACAGGTAGTCGGCATACAGACGGACATGCTGCTAGGCATATAGGCAAGCAGTCAGATGTATACAGTCTGTTCGATAAAAGGCGAGCAAGACCATAGCACCTTCATTTGTTATTTAATCATCAACAAACCATATATACCATTAAATGGGATAGTCTTAGCTACAAGTTAGTGCAAAAAAAACTTTTTTAAACACCTTTATTTATTTGTTGTGACGTCACCGGCATTTTTTTTAAATGGTACGGTATAATTTTTTTGGAGTATTCGTGTAGGACATTTTAAGTACTTTTCATCGGCCAGAATTTTTAGTATTATTATATTATGAAATTTTGGCACAAAGTGTGAAAAACTGATTTGGGCTAGCAGCCTATTAAATCCTAAATTCTCTGGAATAAATTGGTGATCATAATAATACATCAAAAAAGACCACAAATATCGGTTCGTAAAATTGGACGTAACACTAACGCATCTGTCCACCACATTTTAAGAAAGCATAAATTACGTCCTTGTAAGGTGCATTTCATTTTTATTACTTACGATATTAATTTACTTTTATTAATTCATTGGGACAACTTAGTTCATAATTTACAACTGAATGATGCTGCAAAACGAATAAACTAATTTTAAGCTTGCTTAATTATTATCACTAACTTTTGTTCCAGAGAATTTCGGATTGAACAGCCTACCAGCTCAAATCAGTGTTTTTTACATTTTCTGCAAATATTTCATAATATAACCCTACTAAAATTTTAGATCGGTGAAAATTACTCAAACTTATCTACAAGAATACACTAAAAAAATTATACCGAGCCATTTAAAAAAAATTGTCTGTGAAGTGTCTACAAATAAACGAAAGTGTTTAAAAAAAATTTTTTTCACCGTCTGTAGCTAATACTGTCGCATTTAATAATATATATGGTTTGTTGATGATTAAATAATAAATGATGTAGCTACAGTCTTGGGCGCTTTTTATCGAACACACTGTATACAGCTGTATAGGTACGAACGATGGAGTTAAGAATTAGATTTTAAGAAAGTTGTTATTTCAAGTTTAGTCGAAGCTATGGAGTTTTATGATTTATTGTTTTATTCTTAGAATTTTGTAGTTAAAATGAAGTAAATATTTTATTGTGCTGGAGGTCTTTAATTTTTTTTAATCTTTTATTTACTCAGTAATATACTTACAAATTCTAAAATACCTTTTGACAAAATCAGAACTATTCTAATGTCTTAGACAGAGAAAGTGGTGTCCAATTTTAAGATGGATACAAATAGGCACTGTTCAAGATGCAAAATAAATACGTCTTGCAACATTGCTGAAAATTTTCCTAGGATACAAGAAAATAATATAACCTGATTTAACCTAATATACAATTTACATAGACACTGTTTTGTGATGTTGCCATATACCACAAATATTTTATGTCGAAAGTTCCATCGGTTGGCACAAATAGAAAAGTAAACACCACTTTCTTGGACGCTCTGTATATAATATTTTGAAAATTTATGCACAGAACTGGCAAATTTAGTATGCTACTAAATAATTACCTTGCTGATAAAAATCAGTACTGCAATTGATTAAATAATTAGTATTTCAGCTAACTCAATTGTATTATGTGAAAATTAGTACAATACTAGCGAAAACAGTTTATAGCGAAAACAGTTTACCAATGATAGAATCAGTAGCAGTAAACCTATAAGAGCGTTCAAGAAAGTATAATCTTAAATAAGCGATTTTTCGTACCCGTTTAACTTTTACTGAAATTACCTTATTGGACTTGGTGACTTTTGCCAGAATACCGACGATATATGAATAATTACACAGTTTTGAAAGAATTCCCTAACTTTTCTTATCGAATTTTCATAGCAATTTAAATATTTTAAGTGATATTTTTGATCCAATTACTTTAATAATACTACGTAACATGCAATTTGTGTATTGCAGTATATCAGCATAACATAGTAGAATTTGGTCTACCGAATAATAAGTAGGCACGTTTCAATGTGTTGGTGTCGTAGAATTGAGAAATAGTACCTGCTTCTTGTTTTCCTTCAAATTACGAATCAACTTTGTGCGATTTAATTTGAAAATGCCCTATAAGTTATCTTCTGATCTTTTTTGTCATTTAATTTTTATTTAATTTAATTTTTAATCTTTTTGTTATTTAATTTAATATGCTCGGATATTAAATTACAAAAAAAAACCAGCTAAAATATATAATTGTAGCTGGAACAAAATTTCGGGAAGCATATGCACTATGCAGCTTACTTTGGATTTCAAGTGGGTAACAAAGATAAACTTTGGGCTCCTTGCGCAGGCTGCGGTAGTTGTGATCAACTTTAGAAGAATTAGAAGAATGGTTATATGGTGTCCGAAAATCAATGCCTTTTGCAATTCCTAGAATATTGAGATAGATATTCCATACAGACATTGCTTTGAGGGGTGACTACGTTTGAGGGTTGGGTTCAACTTAGAGCTATTCGACTCACAAGCATAAGAAGCATTCTGAAGCGATCTAATGTTAAGTTTGAGGTTAGCTGTTAATTTTTGTTCATTTTTAGTTAAGCAGTTATTAATAAATTGTAATTTTTTTCGTTTTTCGTAATCAGAATTCCAACTTTATTGCAATATAAGAAAAAAAATTAAATATAGATTTTATCTTCCCTTCTTCTACGGGTTCTACCAACACAGTGTAGAAATCTCTTAGACATTATTACTTAATTGCTTGTAATACATACAGACAAAACAAAATATACACGAACTTGATCAAATTTTGTAACCTAATAAACTAGTAATTGCTTCTAATAAATACAGATAAAATGAAATCAACACGAACTTGATCAACTTTTGTGACCTAATGTAATCACCATATTACGTACTTATACAGGGTGTCAATTTGAAAAGTTACCACCGACGTTTTTCATAGAACAGAGTTTTATTTTTAAAATTACTGAAAACTGTTTGGGTGGTTCGAAGGAGAAATCAAAATGGCGTACTTACAAGCAAAAAAAATAATCATTGGCACCCCCTTACTTACGTTGGAAAGCTCTTGAAAAATGCTTTCCAGTCATAAATTAATACAATATGATTTGGCGAATTAGTTTTCGAATTAAGTGCAAATAAAGTACAAAACTGTTCAATTAATTAATTTCCAAAAACATGTTACAGTAAATGTTGGAAATGGTTTCCATTGTTTTCCAATAAAAAATATTGTCTGCTTTCAGACTCCTTGCAAATTTTTTGAATGGTTTGTCTAGTAATAGTTCAACATTCTTGTGTAATTCTTTCTCGTAATTTTTCAATGGTATCTGGTTGCTTTTATAACTTACAGACTTCAAGTGACCACATAAAAAAATCTAACCGTGTTAGATCTGGTGATTTAGGATGCCACTCGAAAGGGCCCGAAAGGTCCTTCCAATCCATTGATTTGAGTAATAAGCCATGCTCTAACCAAAATTACACAGTGATTAGGTCTTGCCATCTTGTTGGAAATGTAATGTATTTTCAGTAAGTCAATAATGATTCCGCCCAACTGGAACTACTTTCATACTTCAGGAGGTTGTAAACCAAATAGGCGGACATGGAAATTGCGAACTTACTGAACATATATTATATTTCCAACAATGTGATGCACTTCCTCACTGTGTACTTACGGTTAGAGCAGCAGTGGGCAAACCGCGGCCCTTGATAGTTTTACGTGCGACTCTCAATGTCGATTCTTCGCATTTATGGAAGAATTGGTAACAAAAAAATTCTATGTCTTGTACCTTACTCATGTTCAATGTAAAACCTTGGGGAAAGTACTTAAAAGTACTTTCAACGGTGGCTTTGAAACCAATTCAAAGCTAACGTAATTTACAATATAATGTATTACTTACTTGAGATCTTCAGTTTTGTTTGAGGCTAGTGTACATAGTACACAATTGATAACTTTTTATGATAATGCGTCATGTGTGTATTATTTATTTCTATACACTTCTCAAAAAACAAACACGTAAGTTCTTGGGCATCACTATTAATCTGTGTAACCACAGAATACCGCTCCCATCATCTTCTTATCCGCAACAACGCAGAAGTAATTGCGGTGGCAATTAACTGTCGTTTTATTCCACACACACCTGAGACGGTGGCCTCTTAAAATCCGCCGATTACCTCGCATTCTTCCGAGAGCTGGATGCTGGGATAAAACCTCCTGAGCTTCCCATTACGGGTCGTGTCCTAATGAAACCGTACACCACAAAAACCGACGATGTCGATGAGGACGAGACCTGAAATTGAGTTATATAAAACGCGTAAGACGGGAGGCGGCCGTGGCACAGGTAGGAAAAAAAGGGCCTTGCAATCTATCGGGCGTAATGATCGGCTCCGGGAGGAAACCTATTTAGTGACCGAAAAAATAACACTAAACCGTTTTATGTCCACCACTTAAGTCCCCCGCACACACACGTAAGTACACATACGAGTTTATCATGTCTTCCGAAGAGCCCCTCCACCTCTGCGTTGCGTTATATTGGACAGGTGCGCTCCTCCAGGGCTCTTGATTGATTGAGACGCCTGACTGATCGATAATTAAAAATCACTTCGATATGGGAATCGAGGAGCGGCACGTTAACAAATCCGGTAAACAGTAATTAATTGCCCCAATGAATTAATTAATGGGAACCGGTTTTAATGATTTCAATGGGACATTTTTGTTCCTGGCATTGTTAAATGCGTCACCGGCGCGTGCAGATTAATTGATTCGCGTTTATTGCGCTCTACTCGCTCCTTTCGATTTATTGCTTCCCGTCGCCGTCACTGGAGCCGCGGTATTTTCGCGATTTATTCGCAATTTCGGCGATTTATTCTTCCGGACACAATCGATTCTAATCGCCAGACTGCAAAACTAATTAATTAAATGGACTCTGCGCTAAGTAATTGCGTAACTATAGCACCGCAATTGAACTGAGGTTCGATTAATCCTTCAAACGTTTAACAAAACCGTGCTTCTAATGCTTCAACTAGTCAATATTAGTGCGATCATAAAGATCCTTTACTCATTTATTTCTGTCTAATACATAATGTGATTATTAACTTATTTACAAATAAATGTACACAATTTAAGTCCTGCATCAATTATATTTCCATTTTTTTTTAGTGTTAATAGTACCTAATGAAGGATTACGATAATTTAAAATAAAATCGCTATGAAACAGGTTGCCATATTCACAGACACTATAAACAAGTGTTGGAAAGTAAGATGACAGCAACAAAGATAACAAACGTAAAATTTTAATACCATTAATAATGAGAATATAAAAATATAAATAATTGCAATTCAAATTTTATCAACAACGATGATATTGACAAAAGTAACGACAATAATATTCACAAATAATGACAACGTCTAATGACAACACACCAGCGACTGCAACAATAGAGATACTGACACGTGACAATACGATAACTTATCGTCCACTATAACAACAGTTACAGTGACATAGATAATGGTAATGACTACAGTGACAAAATCAATAAAATATGTCCCCATATGAGAACAATCTAAGGAAATACTAAATCTTAACGATTACAGAACGAGAAGGCCAAAACACAATACGTCAATGAAAACAAATTCAGCTGAAACACAAACCACAACAAAATAACCGAGTCCACGACAATGACAATGGCATCTACTGACAACAAAAGCGAACACGGGAGCGAACACGATAGCGACAATGACAATATTGGCAAGAAGACAAAATTCTATTTTAACAACGATAAAACCATATAGCATCATAGCAAATAAAGAACATTAATAATATATTAATAATACTTTAATAATAGATTAATAATGAGAGACACAAAGTTTACATTGAGTAAGTTAATACCTAATTTGGATAACGATAGAAACAATATCATATGATTAAAAAATTGCACCTGTCGGATCAGTAATACTCTGTTCCATTTTTGGAACTCTGTTGTCATTTGTTCATCACTGATTGTAATTTGTTTTTTTTAATTTTTTTTTATAAGTTTACTGCTACTGATTCAATCACTGGTAAACTATTTTTGCTATAAACTGTTTTCGCTAGTATTGTACAAATTTTCACATAATACAATTGAGTTAGCTGAAATAGTGATTACACTGGTCGACAAATTTTTAAGATTGTGTTAACCCTTCAATTTAAAAGAATTTTTCGGAAAGTAATTACTACGCATATGTACGATGTGCAAAAAGATTTTTTTTCATAGTTTTTCACTATTTACTGACAAAACACGTTATCAGTTAAAGAGAGGTTAGAAAAGTGATACCGGTAACTGTCAAACTGAAATTTGAATCCAGTATGGCATTAAAAATCGTCGAAATCGGTCTTGCATCCCGAAAAAAGTTATACATTTTGCAAATATCGAAAAAACCTAACGTCCTGTAAACAATTTTGACGTTTCTGAAATCAGTGCAAAATTTTCTATCGTAATCGGCTATTATGTCTAAGGGACAAACATTGTATTGACCAGTATTATTTAATCAATTGCAATACTGATTTTTGTCAGCAAAATAATTATTTAATAGGATACTAAATTTGCCAGTTTTGTGCATATTCTCAAAATATTATACAGAGCGTTCAAGAAAGTGTTGTCAACTTTTCCATTTAGTGCCAACTGATGGAACTCGTGACATAAAATATTTGTGGTATATGGCAACATCAGAAACAGTGTCTATACTCTGTTCCATTTTTATTTTTAACTAAGAAGCCTGTGTAACAAATTTTCACATAATACAATTGAGTTAGCTGAAATAGTGATTACACTGGTCGACAAATTTTTAAGATTGTGTTAAATGTGTCATTTTATAAAGTTTTACACATGATCACCATCAAAAATGATCCGACAGTGAAAAAAATGTTAAATATCAAATTGCAACACCGTTGCATAATTCATATAATAAAATAATTAAATGATTGCTTTAATCATGCAATCGTTAATTAATTTGATTGATACTTTAAGTAAACCAATCATCTACTATATTTTATATTATAATTTGGCTGATTTGCTTTTGTAATATAAAAATAGCGAATAAATTCTGTACTCAATAGATGATCAATTTGATGGCAACATTGCCCACTGTCATAAAATATAACCTCTTTTATAAATATAACCTCTTTTTTTTAAATATAATCTGTTTTTTTAAGAATAGCGACTTTTTACATTGGCCAACAATACTGTCACCGTAACAAAGCCAACTTAGTTAAAAATAAAAATGGATCAGAGTTTAACCATAATTCAACAACTGTCACTGAATGTCCTATGTTAAAAAGGAGGTAAACCAAATATCAGTGGCAAGAATTACAACAGCACTGACACTAAACAAACATGACGAAAATATCAAACCATGACAAGTTCAATAATATTAATAATGTGTGATGCCATAACATGCAATTGGAGAATAGCAACAACACCTATTACATCAATAAATAAGAAAATGGCCATGGCAAGAATAGTAAAACAATATAAAAATGAATGACAACGAGAATAAAAATATAACAAAACGATCAGTACCTAATTACAATAGTAATTATACATCCAAAGGCAAGTACAAAAATGATGACATATTCAGTAATACGAACATCAAATGTAACAGTATAAAAGGGAAAACATTGAGGCAACATGTAAAGTAGGGTGTCCATTATTTCCCAAATCTAGAAAATTTGAAATTTTAGTGAAACAGACCTAAAATTCGCGACCATAAATGGTTTTCTGATTGCAAACAAAAATTCCCTGTATTCAATACACGGTTTTTAAAGTTTTGGCACGGTATGTTGAATATAGTATATCATATATATATATATATATATATATATATATATATATATATATATATATATATATATATATATATATATATAGTATATCGTATATAGTATATCCCCGGATTGAGTTTACAAGAGGGATATTTTTTTTATTTTTACTTTTATGTAAAAATGTTATGGGAATTATAATTCCTGCTTCGTCTGAAACTACCAGTTCAGTTATTGAAACTTTGATTTATTTATACAGGGTGTTGGGAATATCAAAATTTTTAAATCTTATTTTGACACTTATTTATTTACTATTTGCCAAAGGAATTTAAAATTACATTTAACAGTAATACAGAAAAATAAAACCATTCGAACAATCCCCAAAATGCAGAAAACGATACTGAAAATTTAAAAAGTCGCCCACGAGAGGCATTTGCATCAATAACCATTGAAGAAATCTAAAACAGTCTTCAGGAGTTCCATACCAGACTTGAACTGTGTGAAAAAAATGGTGGGGGATTGTTTAAAAGTTGTTATTTTTCATAATTATTGAACATAAAGTGTCAAAATTATTTGACTTATTAATTTTATTTTGCCAACACCGTGTAAAAATAAATCAATGTTTTAATAACTGAAATGGTACTTTGAGACCAAGCAGGAATTTTAATTCCTTTAATATTTTTACTTAATAGTAACAATTAAAAAAAAACCCTCTTGTAAACTCAATCCGGGGACATACTGTATATGAAGACCTACAATTTGTAAAAAAAAATTGAAGCGTTTAAAGACGATTTTCCCATGTTGATCAAATGGAAAATTTCAAGTGTTTGGTGTCTGCAGGCACCAATGAGTTTTTTTTATTTCAAAATAGTTATTTACCATAAAAAGAAGACATTAATTAGTCCTCTAAAAAAAATCGCGATTTGGGAAATAACGGACACCCTAATATACAGTCATGCTCACATATATTTAATATAAGAAATTAGGTTACAATATCAGTTTTATATAGTAAAGTCAAAGTGATTGTACTAGATTTATGTGAGCGTGAGTGTACATATGGCCGGATTTTGTTTTTAATGCGAGTAACCAAATCAAGTTACTTTAGTGGTTTTTATCGTGTGTTACAAGCTTTCAAGCAAGGAAAACTTTTACATTGTAAAAAGGGTTATTGTATGAGGTTATGGTGAAATGTCAATGTTACAAATAATAGCTGTTAATGTTGAAAATTCGTTGTAAATAAATACGTTGCTTTGAATGTTGCCTAATAGTTTTGCACCTATTTTGCTCATAAAGTTTGGCCGAGTTGGGTTAATTGAAAAAAGTGTCAATAAAATTGATATTTTGCCGGATTTTGTTTTTAATGCGAGTAACCAAATCTAGTTACTTTAGTGACTTTTATCGTGTGTTACAAACTTTCAAGCAAGGAAAACTTTGACATTGTAAAAAGGGTTAATGTATGAGGTTATGTTGAAATGTCAATGTTACAAATAATAGTTGTTAATGTTGAAAATTCCTTGTAAATGATTACGTTGTTTTGAATCTTGCCTAGTAGTTTTGCACCTATTTTGCTCATAAAGTTTCGCCGAGTTGGGTTAATTGAAAAAAGTGTCAATAAAATTGAAATTTTGCTGGGAATAGATGTCTCTTTTAAATCTGTATTACCAATGGCCCAGTAAGATCATAACAATATTTACCAGTCAGTACCAATCGCACTTATTAAATATTCCTAATGGTTACTCACATTAAAAAAAAAGTACTATACCTAGCGTTAAATTGAGCGTGCAAGTTAAAGAATCAGATTTAGATAAAGCGAAATCCAAGAAAGATTTGCAAGTATGTATAGTAGATTGTTTCCAGACCGTGATAATTAGCCAAGTACTCATGTAGTCAACAAACTAGTAATAATTGCTGTAACACTACCAAATGTGAGACTTTTCCAAAATATTTTCATTTTCTGAAATAATACATTTATTCTACACTTTATGTACATTAATTCATAATAATATACAGGGTGGCCACTTTTGCGACGCCCACCATTACGATCTATTAAACGGCAATATAGAGTTGGTCAAATGGGAGAAAAGTTTCTTATTTTCATGCCTTTTAATATTCTGAAAAGAAATCCAAAAAGGATATCTTGCATAGTTCCTAGAATATCGCTGAAAAACCGAAAAAGTGCACTTTCCTTTTCCTTTACTAACTTTTTCCTTTTGAAGAAAAATTTACAAAATTTGGCACTCTTACATGTTTTGATTTTTTGATGACAGTGCCAACTAGATTTTTACCCCAAATTATACATGGTTAAAATTGGAATTTTTCGCTCTTTTGAATGCTAATAAAATCTAATATTGAGACCATAAGAAAATCAAATGTTGACTATGAAAATTTAGGCATTTAGTTGGCGCATAAAATGTTTGGCACTGTCATCAGAAAGCTCACGTCGAAAAATGCAATAGTTCCAAGTTTAGTAAAATTTCCTTCAAAAGTAAAAAAGTTATAAAAGGAAAAGCACCTTTTAAGTTTTTCAGCGATATTTCAGGAACTGTGCAAGATATCAATGATATCGTTTCAGTATATTGAAAGGCACAACAATGAGAAACTTATTCCATTTGACCAACTCTGTATAAACATAAATATAAACATAATGTATTAATCACCTAGGCCAAAAATACTTGGATATGACAAGTCAAATTTACAATATGTAATTTAAGTAATATATCACCAATCAGTTGCATGAAATTCGTTAGCACTGTAGAAGCATTTCTCTATTAGATGGGTTTTTATTGCTAATATTTTTACATATTTCCATTTAATAGTTCCTAAAGCTGGGCGTCGTAAAAGTGACCACCCCGTATACTGGGTGATTTTTTGAAAAGTAGTCAACCCGGATTTCTCAGAAAATTGTAGCAAAATTAAAAACATTCCCGAAATACGTCAATTTTTATTTTGAGGGGGACATCTTTTCACGTACTGTTGAAACGTACGTATGTACAGTCATGCTCACATAAATTTAGTACAAGAAATTAGGTTACAATAGCAATTTTAGATAGCAATGTCAAATTGTTTGTACTAGATTTATGTAAGCATTACTGTACATGTGTTTAAGTTTCCCACTCCCCTCCAATAAGCACCTGTTCAAAATTTCAAATGGGATGACCCACCTTGTGATACCTCATTTGACACAATTACAGCTGTGCAATTAATAATTTCTCTTAATTAATAATATTTTGTCTTATACGGACATGTCCTCTCATTTTACATTAAGGTTACATTAAGGTTAGGATTCAGAATTTAAGAGAATATGAAATAGTTGATGATTTTATTGATTAAAGCTAGAAAATTATCATTTAGGAAAGGAAATATTTGTTTTTTTTAAATTTTGTGCCACCTAATTATCGAAACATCTCGATTTGACTCAAGATAATAAGTAACAAAGTTGTATGTGGAAGTACCAAATACATTCAGTGTTTCTTAATTTTTTCTGCTCTTGTCCAATATGCAAACAAAATTTTAAAATATTGATATACTGGGTGTTATTTCGAGTCTAAACCTACTTATTAATGGTTTTAAGGCCGGACCTAGAATACGATTTTTATTTATTATGTTACTTGAGACCACTGTGGACAAAAACATTCGTACCAAATATTACAAAAAATTATAGGGTGGTTCGTAAGTTAAGATTATTTGAAAAAAAGGGCAATATTAATGAATCACCCTGTATATTGGCTAAAAAGAACGACAGACCCATAAAATATAGTTTATTTAGAATCACATCGCACAGTGAATACTGCTTATGGGCGCTTGGGACAAAAATCACAATTCAATTAATTACTGCTATGACTTGAATTAGTTAACTTATATTGACTATTTATAGTATATTGTACATTAAAACTTACCAAATTACTCAGATTAATGTCAATTGCTGTTATTAATGGGCATTTTTTATTGAGCAAAATAATCTAAATTAATTTGACCATTGGACCAAATAAAAAAAACAATTATATCGCAAAACAACAATTCAATTTTTATTACATTTTTACTATACCACATATAAACGATAGATTTACATATAAAACATATTGCACATATATAAAAAAAAAAATGTTTACAATGAGTTAGCTACACTAATCACTGTCCTCATCTGAATGAACATTTTCTTTGTCACTCTCTAGACTACTTCCAAAGAAACGTTCAATGTCAGTTTCAGTAGCACTTTCTTCATTTGGTTTCAAATATTTTGACATTTCTTCGTCAACTTTTTGCTGTTTTTTTGTTGTACTTTTACGAAAACTTGCTATATGAGGATCCGAATTTAACAACAGTCTTTTTAATAAATCAGTGTTTGTGTCTACGCGTGATGTTTTTCTTATATGATTTAATCGATAACGGCGGAATAATTTATGAGTCGCTTCCAAAGCGTCTTCTGACAGGTGACCAATTGGCAAAGAAAAATGAGCGATAATCTGGGAACCGTGTATTAACAGTTTGTGGAGGCTACTGGGCATATAATACCAACCATATAATTGTACATATAAGTTTTTTGTTTGCTGCAATAAAGTTTCAAATTCTATGTTTACTGGATGCCCACAAGTCAAAAGTTTTAAAATTAGAAACATGTTTTTAATTAACCTTTCATCTATTTGTGTAATTTCTGCGGAAATGGTACTGTTTTGAAAAAAACGCCTGGCCGTGTTACCATCGTTAGTGGAACCAAATCCGGGTTTTGGTTTATCTACAATTAAACCCAATTTCGATTTAAACTTGGTTTGAATTTCTTTTTTTGTCATTGCAAACATTTGTTTATTTTCTTCTCCCCTAACCTGCCAAGTCTTAAATTGTAGCCTATATGAAATATGGAGAAGACATTCAAAACAACGAATCCAACAATGGAACGTTGATAAACCAAACCGGTAATTATCAGTATTTGGTATTTTTTCTGCAATATTACCAACATTCATTTCCGTTGGTTTTGCACCACATATATAGCACCTAGAAGCAGCATTCGTTTCGCTAATCACATTGCAAATACTGCCGTCTACCATTGTAAACAATAATTCATAATTAATTTCTAGTTTAAAATGTTAAAATGTTAAAATGTTTGTAATAATTTCGAAACCCATGACAGCAGTAATTTCATTATTAATTCTTTTTTCTTCTTCCCGTACTAATTGTGGGCATTCCTTTGTGAAGATAAACCTTATTGGTCTGCAATATAGCGGTGATCCCGGACGAGGATTAGCCCAGAGCACTTTAGCGGAAACAGTACACACTCATTGTATTGGGACAAAAGCTATCATAAACATGTACTCATCGGTATCGTCCAAATTAGAAAAGGTTTGTTTGTATGCGCTATGCCCAGAGCTTCCATCAAACCCCCACTTGCAGATCAATTTTGCAGATGTATTAGTATCTAAATTTATTAATTTTATGATGCTCTCTGCGGTTTTATTTAAAATTTCTTGAAGTGCTACTGATGCAGATAATTCGGTGATTACTGTAGCTTCAGGCAAATACTCTGCCTTTAACAATTGTAATGCCTTCAAACTCGGAACGCAGTCTTTACTAGCAGTATTAATTACCGATCGCATTACATTAAATTTTCGGTCAGACAATTCCAGATCTAACTGCAAAGCCAAAGCTTGCGCAGGTGACAAAGATGTCGATTTCTTTTTGTGCCTTCAATCCGTTACCTTTCCAAAAGCAAATTCCAATTCTTCCACAGACGCTCTCCCCATGATGTCCTGGACTCGGCGTTCCTTGGTCTTCGTGGAACATTCAATGAACTCCTTCCGAGGTCTTCCACGGGATGTGCTGGGTTTTGCAGTGGATTTGGTTGACTGCAGACATTCTTTTATATCTTTCGCTAGCTCCAGTGGCAAATTAAGCCACTCTTCATTATTTTTAACGAATGTTGCCTGCGTTCTGTTGCTGTCTGTCCATTTTTTACGCAATCGGAGGCACAAAAAATGGCAAATTGATTTCAGCATCTCCAAAACCGTTTCAGAACAATTATCAATGCCAAATACTCTCTTAGCAAACGAAAAAACCGCTTCCTCTTTCTTGCTTGCGGTGCTGGCAAGCCATATTTTGAACACGTCTAAATGAGTTGCTTGTGCAGCGTCATCTAAAAGTATAATATAATAGAATAGAATAGAATATATATTTTCATGCCTGTCGTAAACAACTTACACATGTCAAATAATTGTCAAGTAATTGTAATTCATCAATAGGCAGCTAAAGGCGGCTAATGTTCATTCCAAAATGTAAAGTATAGCCAAGAGAACATTTTGAAACAAAAATTGCGATAAGCATTTTTGAGCAATTTTAGAAAACTCAGTTTGAAAAATGAATTTCATTTTAAATGTACATAATTTTAAAGCTTTAAAATAAACCGATATAGAAGTATTTGAGGACAATGTGTATAATATAATAAAAAGTACATACCTTGAGGAATATAATCCATAACAATTATACAAAACTTTTATTATATATCACAACTTTCGACGACACTGAACTTAGCACGTGGAAAATATTTATTCGACGTCCTACAGAAGTGCTCACTTCAAGGGTGAGTTGCATACCAATGGGCTTACTTGCAACATTAGTTAATGCATATCTGAGTCGTTTGGGTATTTACCTAGGCAATTAGGATAATTACATTCATTGTGTAAATAGTTAAAAATTTGATTTTTGTCTATTGGGGAATTCACTGTGCATCGGTGTGAATTACTGTATGCGCATTTCCCAATTAATCACCCTGTATATCAATTGTATCATTTTTTTTTTAATCAAATTTTAAATCAAAGAAGTATTTTTGCGTTTTTTTTGTGTAAGATTTAGGGTGTTGTAGTAATTTGTTCAATTCTGTATTATTTCTGTGACTATTCTATACAATACTTGTATTCTGAAGGAAATTCATTTATTAATTTTTTTCCTCCGGCGAGACTTATGCGCACGATTACTGAGACTAAAGCTAGTAGGACATTTGATATTTTCTGGTGTTATTGATAGCATTCATAGTTCTAATGGACTTCACGACTCTTCCTAAGCATTAATAATAGAATTGAATAAAATATTAATGTAATTAAATTTAGGCTTGTGGATAGAAGTCTGTGAAGTTACTTAATTCGCGTCTAGCAGTAGGTAAGCCTTGATATTTTCTGGTGTTATTGATAGTATTTGTAGTTTTTTGTTGTAATGTACCTTCACGATTCTTCTGAAACACCGATATATTTTAAATTTAGTCTTGTGGGTGGAAGAGACGTCAAAGAATTAAACGTAATTTCTAATCATAAAGTCGTGACTGTGAAATAAGTCGTGCCGATATTTAAAATAGCGAGCCAATTGTACGGAGGTATACACGCGGCAACCTTAATACTCGTCGGAAGATCCTTATTACAAGGCTGAGTTAATTCCCATCAATTAGACAAAATCCGTGGACCTTAAAGGGCAATAAAACAGCCTGCCCGGTTTCAGATATTAATATTATATGTAATTTTTCGTAGATTGCTGCAGAGTGGAAGGAAGAAGGAACATAATGGAGCGTTTACCGATAAATTTGACGGGGCCGCTGCTCGCAATAAATTGCCGCTGAGCGATTTTTAATTTCGGCCAAGTGTTATAAATGAGAAGTAAGATTGAAATTTTTATTATTAATGACCGGGGCATCAGTCTCCCGGCCTGGCGCACAATAAATTAATACTTTCATCGCAATCAGCCGCTCTGAATTGAATTAATCCCACAGACCCCGCGGCGAACTAGCAGATCTAAGTAGTTCTTTAGTTCGTTAAGAAGAGCAGAGCGAGTTTGTGAAAAATTGTAATAGGAACTAAACGTCAACCGGAACGTCGGGCGCTGTTGGCAATTTGACACCGCTATATTTAACCTACCACAGAGTGGAGGAAGGAGAACACGGCAAAGAAAGAAAAAAAAACAGTCGTAGAATGCCCGAGCTGCTAGTGATGAAAATTAATGACGTGAACAACGGCCGCCTTTATAATTAGCCCCGTAAAAATATGGCTATAACGAATGAAAAAAATCGGCTATAAATACCGATTCCCCAATATATTTACACAACACTGCGAGCAATGGGAGACTCCCTCCTCTAATTTATGGATTATTAAACCGAATCCGGCTAATTAAGGCCGCTTTTTATCGGCCCCCTCGTTTAATTGCAGGCCAACATCAAATTAAGACATAAAGCCGTGTTCTCACTTTTAATTATTTCTTTATCTAGCAATTGAGGCGCGCGTAAAACAGGCGTTTTATTGTTATTAAATTTCTATTTCTTTAAATTCATTATAACGGCAGGCCGCTCGTAAAACCGTTGAATCCACAACTGCCGATGCAATTAAGAACAATTTTCGACACACGATTCGAATTATGATGATTCGAAATGGAAGAGTTATAATCGATTTCTGTGCCAAAATAATCATCTTAACAAACTCAAATAAAACTCAAATAGGCCCAACCCAGGTGCAAATCAATATGTTTTGATCTAGAAAAAAAGGGCCTGCATACATTTGGAAAATTTATCCAAAATTTATACGGAGTTTCAAATCATTTCTTTTGGTCATTAAGTCAAATCCTGCAACATTCATAAAGTCATATTGTCACTATATTAAAAAAAAACGTGGAAACTATCGTACTTATTGTCAGTGCAATTGTAATTATAATTATTTTCACTTAAAAACCACAGACTTTAGCATATATTTGTCCATGCAATTACGTATAATGACAACTTCTTTTAATGCCATGTTTCGTTTGCGATAACTATTCTCTAATAAATAAATATTTTTCTAAACCGAATTAAGACCGCTCAACTTCCCGTTGCTCCTCGATCGGCTCACCTTGATTTTTTCACGGCGATTTCCATTAGAAATTGCGTGTTTATGGCCGTTTATTAGGCCTCATTAATAATCCCCAATCATCATTAATTTAGCACATAAAACGCAAATCGCCCGATAATTACAACATGTAAATTTATAATATCCTGCGAACTAAATCGAGGCGCATCCTCGTGATAACGCCGCAATTAACTCGCGTAATTAGTTTTTTCATCCATTATAATCCACACGTACGTAGTACGCTCAAGCCCGTACACACACAGAAGAATTTGCGCGTACACATATGCACGAGACACACACTTAGCCCAAACTAATCACCGCAAAGTCGTTGTTTAATAAAGTGATGTAATTTCAGGTGGCTTGCTTGTGTAAGGTTAAGGGAACACCGGGAATTAATGGCCGATTATGGTAGTCGGTTGTGTAATTATTAATGCCGCTCCGAACAATCGATATTAATTCGTTGTTAATGGAACATTAAGCCGGTGATTGTTGAGAGTTAGATCGTTGTTTTTAATTGGTGCTGCTACAGGAAAATGCGATGCAAAATCACATGCGATGATGAAAACGAAATATTAGTTGTTAATTGGTTTCATTATTATCACGGCTCTAGACTACACCGATTGCTTAGGATCAATGTGTTCTTCTGCAAGGTTTACGCTTAAATATTTAGATTTTCTACCTCAAAACTTCTTCAATAGTTAACTGGTATACTCTAATTATTCTAAAGTGGCGGTTACGTCATCAAAATAATAATCATAATAATGATGACACAATTTTACTAGGTAGTCAACTGTCCTGGGTATTTAAAAATGGTTGCAATCAGCTGTTGCGCCCGTGCAATCTTGTGCGACAGTGCGCGGTTCGTATCAAATTCGTCGACTTCTCTGCCGTTTATCGTACCGATATCAATCTTGTGGTTATGGTTTAACATCTACAATGGCAAAATATGCATTGTAATAATCGATCAAATGTAACAAGTTAAACTCAAAGAAGTTTGGTTATACACACATGTATGAGCATGTGTGAGTGAAAAACATTTGGCATCGTCGCCGAAAAAATATCACGGCCGCCAACATAACATGATTTATTACATGATTGGCAGGCGAAAATTGTGTCCGCGGTTAATACACCGATTACCTATTTATAACCACCGGTGATCAGTGCTATGTAACAAATGATCCTCAGATTAACTTCGATTCTTAAACTATTATTATGCATATTCTCGAAAACAATCACGTTGGTACGAAAAAACCTCATCATACAGCTGTTTGATGACGTGAACGCCAGTTTAGAAAAAAACAGATATATAACCTTTAACGTACATTTTATGGTTAACAATTTTTTATACATTTTTGGCCTCTCCTAAAAAGAACTTGGACTTACATTTGTTTATCAAGCCATATCTAATATTTTATGTATCTCTGCTATCATGTTAAATAAGATTGTCCGGCGGAAAGATCGGTTAGGTCGATAGCCAAATATAGAATGATCTACAACTACTACTAAGATTGTAAATTTACTACAAGGTAGATTGCAAAATTGTCAATTTTCTATAAAATACCCTATAAAATATTGACCTATATTCTCGTATAACTTATACTGAAGAAAACAATTTTAAATCATGCATGTACAATACAAATGAATCGACAACCTATAATTAACACCAAGCTTAGTAATGTATCACTCAGTAAAATTCAATAATCTGCAATGTGATTGCCCCTATGACGAGTTATAGACATGCTGGTGGTGTTATTGTTCCATTAGATATGATTTTTGTTGTTAACAACACTTATGCACACAATGTAACTGTAATTTCACCTGCGGCTTCCTTTACCCCACCTGTATCAATTATATAATTCCTTTGCTCAGTGTGCCTTATGAGGGCCCCCGTTGTAAAGCTTGAAATCAGCGACAAGAATCAATGTAGGTTAACTGAACATAACCTAATTTAATTTAACAAATCTGTAAAAATTTGTAAATTTTGAATTAAAATGTGTAAACCTTCAATGGGCTATTGGCCTTAATTGTATAACCTAATGTAACTTAACAAATCAGTGGAAAATCTGTAAATTTTGAATTAAAAAGTGTTTACCTTTAATGGGCCTTAATTGTGTATGATAAGTAGAGCAATCAAAAATATGTGCTAAAGAAACGATTTTATGCGCTTAAAATATTCTCTTAAAAAAGGAAAATATGCCCTTTAAAATGGAATATATGCTTAATTAATATTGATTAAGCTTATAAAAAATCTAGATGAATCGATTACTATCTGAAAAATATGCTGAAATATTCAGAAATATGCAAAAATATGCTAAAATATGCTGAAATATGCCAAAATATACAAAAATCTGCTTTTATATTAAAATATGCAAAAATATGCTAGATGAATCGATTACTATCTGAAAAATATTCTGAAATATGCAGAAATATGCAAAAATATGCTAAAATATGCTGAAATATGCCAAAATATACAAAAATCTGCTTTTATGTTAAAATATGCAAAAATATTTTCCAACGAATAGGGCTTAAAATTCACAGTATCGCATGAAACACATTCGAGTTTAGTCCATTCTTTTATCAGTCGCATGAAATAAATATGCCATGGCATATATTGCTAGCCCTAACGATAAAATAGGTAATTTTTTTTCGGGATTAATTATTTTTACGACATATTATGAAAATATCTCATTAGGCCACTAATCAGATAAGTTCCGTTTAATTTTTGTATCTAACAATAAACACATTAAATAATAATAATATTAAAACAATATTTATAACAACAGCTGTTAAAAAGTGCTTCTAATGTTTTTTTTTTTAATTTTCCACCTCTTCTACGAATTACTTACAGGAATGATACTGCGTCTATAAAAATGCAAGGACTTTGCATTTCAATGGGAATATAACCTAAAACAGTGACAGTATAACAATGCGGTCTATAGTTACGCATGTATAGTGATAATATTATTATTGCAACTAGTTGTATTTTCGAGAATAATACAACAAGTGTATTAATGATTATCAAAATACAAATTTCTTCGATTTTGATAAACAAATGATGTCGCTTGGAAACCACACGAGCGCGTTTAGCGCGATTTGCGATAAAATTTTATTAATTCTCATCATAAATTAATAATTAAATTTGATCGTTCATTTTCCTACATTATTCACTTTTTTAAATGTATGGGAAAATACAGGGTGCCCCATGCAAGTCGTTTAAAAATTTATAGGGGTTTCTGATAAGGTGCAGAAATTTAAATTTTCTATAGTCCAAGATTTATATGCTGCTCAGATATCAAAATTCTATGCATAAAAGATTTAGCAAAGCCTAAATGTTCTTAACAATAAATAGATGCGTTTGGATGCACTTTGAAGAGGGCCAAAATCATTTCTTAGATTTCGTGTATACAGGGTGGTCACTTTTACGACTCCCACCATTAGGATCTATTAAACGGAAATACATACAGAGTTGGTCAAATGGGATAAAAGTTTCCTATTTTTATGCCTTTCAATATACTGAAACGAAATCCAGGATATCTTGCACAGTTCCTGAAATATCGCGGAAAAACTGAAACAGTGCACTTTCATTTTCCTCTTATAACTTTTTCACTTTTGAAGGAAATTTTACAAAACTTGGCACGCTTACATTTTTCGACGTCAGCTTTCTGATGACAGTACTACACATTTTTTGCGCCAACTAGATGCCCAAATTTTCATAGTCAACTTTTGATTTTCTCATTGCCGCAATATTGGATTTTAATAGCATTCAAAAAAGTGAAAAAATCAAATTTCAACCATGCATTACACATGGGTAATCTGATATTATTTACCACCAAAAATCGATAATTTAAAAATTTGTTGCAAAAATCAAGCTGCTGTGTACTGCTCTAAAAAGCAAGTTGCCATGAGTGCCAAGTTTCGTAAAAAAGTTATAAAAGGAAAAGGGAAGTGCACTTTTTCAGTTTTTCAAACGATATTTCAGGATCTATGCAAAATATCCCTGATTTCGTTTCAGTATATTGAAAGACACAAAAATGAGAAACTTTTATCCCATTTGACCAACTCTGTATGTATTTCCGTTTAATAGATCCTAATGGTGGGCGTCGAAAAAGTGACCACCCTGTATACTGAAAACCTTTTGTAATACAGTGATATGAATGATATGATACATGATATGAATACAACTTAGGGATAAAATTGCAATGTTTTCAAAACTAATATACCGAGTGATTATTTAAATTTCAACTCTAGTTATCCATGGAAATGTTCGTAGCCAATAAGAAAGGCGGAAACACCAATCTCGCCATTCTTATTGGCTGCGAAAATGTCCATTGATAATTACATCTGAAATTTAAATGATTACTCCGTACCTACTACTAATGCTCATGCTGAAATAATACATTGTGAATAGAAAGTAGAATAGGTGCTTTTATTACTGGTTTTGAAAGCAAAATTTGAAGAAATGATTTTCACCCATTCTTTCTACTGTCTACGTGTCAGATATCATTCGAAAATTTATGGAATGATCGGATATTATGGTTATTGAATGTGTAATTGAATTGGTGGTTGCAGGATTAAGACTTGAGAGCATCCAGAGACAGGACGAATTATGGAAATCTTATATAAATTGATTACTACATTTTTTTTTTTCAAATCCTTGACCGCAAGATTGTACAATTCTACTTATTTTACAGTAGTTTGGGTTATGCAATACATAGTACCATAATGTAATATTCATACTCGTACAATAGATATAGTCTCCGGATGAGAGCTGACTATGACTATGTTTTTTCGCACAAATAATTGTGTTTTATTTGCTCTTTATATATAAACATAGGTATAACAAGTTGAAAGTCCCATGTTGAAAAATTAGAGCCTGGTAACACTATAGACCTAAAAATTGAAAAAATGTTACATGCAACCTTGTAACACTAAGCCGACGATATGTCGATTGGTTTCAAAATTGGCATCAGAACAGATGCTTCTCAGTTTCTCTAGGATATTCAATTGTTCCAACAGGACTTAAGCGACATTGGAACAGGTTATGATGACCAATCACCGACCGGTTCTAGAGGTATCATATAATTCTGTAAGCAATATGATAACCAATATTTCCAATACCAAGATATTAGAAAGGATACTCATAGTGATGTGCAATCATCGATTATTTCTAGTAGTATCGGGTTAGCAACATCAGACAAAATACTTATCAGTTGCTGTTCTGATATCCAATTGTTCTAAAAGAGTTACCCAAACGACATCAGAGGTATCTATCAAACTTTTATATACGTAAGTGCTGATTGCGGCGTGGGAGATTATGTAAACCACATCAGACCATATAATTATCATTTCTTGTGCATGCATACAAATAAACAATAAGTAATCAAGAAAAATATTACTGAGGAATTTGCTTGTGTCTCAATTCGAAATTGTTTGTTTTTATTTTGAAATGGTTTACTCACAATTTGATTTTTTTTAATTCTGCTTGAAATTGTTTATTCGCAATTTGAAATTGCTTATTCCCAATTTGAAATTGTTTATTCTTAATAAGATTTAAAAAATTAAACAAATATATTTCAAAACCAGTGCAACAAGACCTGAAAGTTATTTAAAATTTAAAACAATATGGGGGCGCCATATTCCCAATTTGAAATTGTTTATTGTTTGTTTGAAATTGTTTATTCAATGTTTGAAATGGGAACAAGGGGAATAAATTGGGAATAAACACAATTTGATATTATGTTTTTCTCAATTTAAAGTTAAAAAGGTATTAAGTGGAAGGATGTTGATAATTTTGACAGAAATATATTTCAAAACCAATGTTGAAGAGTGTTCAAAAAGAAATATATGGGGGCGGAAATAGATGAAAATGAACATGATGACACCATGATATAGGCCGACAAATCTACCAGCTTTGAAAAGCAAATACTGGCCATAGATGTAGTTTTCAAAACCCAGATCCATTCACCGATAATTTCGGAAATTTAGTTTTAAACATTGTTTTCGTTTCGCGAATTCTGCAGAACTTGTTTCGATTAAGTTTTTTAAATTTTCTTAAGGCAGATGTGTGTTTTGAAAACAAGGTGCTCATTTGCCATAAAAAGAACGTTAGAACTAGCTTTAATGCTCATAAAGCTCTTGCCGCAATTAATTACTCGGTAGGTAAAAACTTTATAAAATTTTAACGTATAATGATGGCTCTGTAAAACGATTTTATGGCCACTTAAAAATTTGAAAATTCACCACCGATTATGGCCACCTTTCTATGCCTCGCTGTTGTTGCCCTATTATGACACCGTCGCTGATTTACGGCGGCAATTTGGGGAAGGCATTTTTTACAGGCCACGTAACGTCAAAGATTTCAATCGGATATTTAAGGAGCGTAGACCGCATGTAATCCGAGGGGTGTTATTTATTGCGGGCAATTCAAGGGATGCCTATAAATACACGAGCCAAGAATAGAAAGGTGAGGAGCGTGTTTTGACGTCTCGAGCCCTCGACCCTATTGTGTCGCACCTTTTATGTGCGCGCGTAACGTAATTAGGGAGGTTTTAAGTGGATTGTAAAGTCGCCGTTATCGCTCGCTTTTTGTGCAAATTTATTCAGGTTTTTTGCCAGGCCGTCAAATGGTATACCCGTGTTGCTGCATACGTTTACGTCGGAACAATTAAGACAAACAGTGATTTTTTTTATAAGCAAACGTCTCTAGGGGATCTCACTTTGATTGATTAGATGTGTACTTTGAGCATGCGATCACTCAGCGCACGTAACGCGCAAAAATCACCTGATTAATTATATCTGTTTTAACACGATTTCCGTGTTAATTGCGCCGACTTAGCTTGTTCTATGCAAATCTGAATTAATTTCGCGACAGCCGCGGTAGAAATTTCGGTGAGAGGGAATCGTTTTAATAATGGCACGTATGTTAGAACACACACGTCGTCCCAGGTTTATGGTGCTATAAATATGGAACAATGAAATCATAGCGGTGGCGATACTTAAAATATGCGATAATGGATTAATACATGTAAATGAAAAATTGTTTATAACTCTTGCCGGAGAGTTACAACCTAAACGTGCCTGAACAAGTGCACAGCTCAGTAATTATATTGGAAATTGAGGGTACCTGGGGCATTTGTGGAGTGAAGAGTGAAGGTGCAATCAGCTCAAATTCGCGGTTTCAAATTCTTGAATGCGATATTACATCAAGTTTAGTTTCCAGGCAATGCTATCAAGTTGCAGTACGTTTAATATCGGTTGTATAACTCAGTGGCGTACCAAGAGCTTATATCATATTTTGCTACCCGGGGCGGTCGCTAATTTGCCGCCCTTTTTAAGTCACTCAAGATCAAGAGTAGTTCTTATCAATTATTGAACATAAATAAATAAAAAAACTATTTTTTTTTGTTTCGACATATTGTAGGTACACATACTGATAACATGTAAGCGTGTTTATATTATATTTACTCTTCTTGCTTTTTTTTAGAAAAGTCTTGACTGTAATTTTCAAAATTTATATCTTCTGTTCATTGTTTTTCTATGGAAAGTATCGCTAGATATCTTAATCTTAAACCACTCATTGTGGAACGAAGATAATTTTTAATTAATTTTATTTTGGAAAAGATCCGTTATCAACTAGCGACACTGATGGCTACTATTAGAAAAATTCTTAACAATAATACTATATTGGGAACAGAGTTTTATAACCTATATTTTTGAATAAATCCTAGAAGTTCGAGAAGCCCTTGTCCGTTTTTTCAATGTTTTACTTGTTCTTGTGGAGCAGGTACAGACATAAAATTCTGTATCCTTTTCCTCTCAATATGTAATTGTTCTTCATCAATGTCAACAAAGTTATTCAAAGATTGGACGGTATTAGGCACGAATACTTCGCAGCAAAGACATGCTCAAAACGTACTTTTATTTCCAGGATAACTCAATCCAATGACAAAAATAATTCTCGTTGTATTTCTTCTTCTAAAGATGGCCCCACCTCTCGCGAATTTTCACCACTCATATTTTTTTCTTTCTAATTCGACGCTCAGTGGATATCTACAACTCGTCACAAATTTGTTTGGCTGTTGTAACTGCATTTTGCACTAGCGTGTCCCTTTGTCCAATGAAATACAGTCTTCGATAGTTAAAAAAAATGTCACTGGGTTTACAGAAGCAGAAGCTGCATGTACACATGCCAAGTTTAAAGAATGATTTGTACGACCTACAAATTCTGCATTTCGATTTTTTTCTTTATTGCAACATTGAATATCAGTGTGCTTTCCTGCTATTAACGCAGCATTATCGGAGCCTGTTCTGTGCAATTTTGTATATCTAATCCGTTGTTTTCTAATTTCGTTAAAATCATATTTGTGGTTTCTTCGGCAGTTTTACCTTTAGCCTCAATTACCTTTTCAGTTTTTACCTAAAGTCAATACACGATTCTATAACTTTCACATCGCTTCCATCAATATCCATATATCTAATAAATTGACTGGTTTGATCTTTGTGAGAAATATCCGGAGACCTGTCAAATATCATACAAAAATATTTAGCTACCTCTATTTGGTGAATAATTGTTTTTCTCACTTCGTCTCCCAATAATTCTATGATTTCGTTCTGAATCTTCAGTGACAAGTAAGTGGTACTATATTTATTCCTCATCTTAATTTTTAGTACATGCTCACTAGGGTGGTCCTTATTTTGGAAAAGTCCCGATTTTTTTAGTGCTCCCCCTAAATCAAAAGTATAGGCCGAAAATAGTTATTTTTGTATCTAGAACGCGAAATTCTACTTTTGCGATCAAGAATGGAAGTTATTTTGCCGAGGGTTACCGAGGCAAATATCCATTCGAGAACGCAAAAGCATTTCGCGTTCGAGATACAAACAAGATTTTTTCGAAACCTGCAGAAAACTGCAATACAACAAGACAATTTTGTTATGCACAACAATTCACTTAGATTTGATATTGTTTTAACCGTAAATATTGAGTATGGTTGCGCAAACATATATAGAAGATTCTATACAAAATAAAATTTCAAGTGCAAATAAATTAGTACCGTCTTCAGCAGACCCTACGGAAGTTGCCAATAATACAACGTGTGCAGTAAACTTGAACAATTACAGCATTGAACATCCAGAACTGAATGCTACGATAACGGACAGCATTGGATCTAGCATAAATATGACTCACTGCAATATCGGCACTTTCAATTTACACGTAATGGGTACAAGATAGTTTTCGTATGTTATGTATTTAATTAATAAAATTATAAATGTAAGTTGAATAATTGACAAATTATGTTGACATTTGTTTTATGTTCTAGAACGAAAAAGACTTTGGCGTTCTTGAACATAAAAGTACTTCGCAGCTAGGTAACAAAAAAATACTCACTTTGTCAACTGAAAATTCAACGTAAATCTCAACTTTTAATGGCAGTTTTCGAAAAAATAATTATGACGCAAAAAAAGTCGAAAAAAACATAATAAACCGTCCCCCACGCAGGTTGAATTTTAAATGAGATTTAACAATGGTTTTCCGGTTTTGAGTTTAAACCAAGCGTTTAACATAAATTTTAATATAACATATCTTACTTGAGAAATCTCGCTCTGCGATATTTGTAATTTTTTTAGTTAAAGTATACGTCCAAGCTTAATTTTCTGCAGCTGCACGAGCTTCAATTTTTGAAAAAACTTTACGATTACCGAACTGTAAATGCCGAATTATCAAAAATTGTTTCTCAAAAATTTCGCAATCATCTGTGATACTTGAGTGTAGAATTTTTTTTTAAATGTAGCTCAATATTCGAAAATAAAATCATTAAATGGCACGTTTTCTCGTTAATAATATAATATAATTATGCTTTATTTATGTTTAGAACAGAAATGTTTTACATAAGTCAGGTCAGTTCATTAGTACATACATACATCAAATAAAATATAATAAAGTAAGATTAAATGGCTCAGCAGTATAATGCATTGCCATAATCCCCCATGGACAATACAGTCATGAGCACTCCACTGATATTGTGGTTATCCAATTGGGCTCATATTTTGCGAAGACTAATTATTCACCACACGGAACGATTTTGGGGGTGCCGCGAAAAAAAATTCAAGGTCGAAAAATAAGGGCCACCCCAATGTTCATATTATTAATTATATTCTATTCCAGTATAAAAAGTTAATAATTAAATTTGAATTTATGCCTTTTTGATGAACTAGTTCACTGTCACCTCGGAACGACAAATTTTGTTTTGTTAAGAATCTAATTGTATCCAGTATTCTTGTAAGAATTTCCTTCCATTTTTTTGTTTCCTTTTCAAATTTTGTTTTGCTAAGAATCTAATTATATCCAGTATTCTTGTAAGAATTTCCTTCCATTTTTTTGTTTCCTTTTTAATATTTTGTTGTTGTAGTTCCTCAATAGTTGCGCCATGTCCAAGTCTAATTTCTAATTCCTTCCATTAAATAAATGATTGAATGTGCAATGGGCTCGACTCGTGATGACATATTCTGGGATTAAGTTTCCGCAACTTGTTAAACCCATTTTCTGAGTTAAAACTGGATTGATCCTGATTTAAGAAAAGTTTACAGTAAAAGCAGTAAGTACTTTTCTTTAATGGTGAATATACCATCTGCGATCTTAACATATTTACATATTTTCACCATTTGACATAATTTGAAAAAAAAACAGTCGCGAGTAAGTTTTCTGGTTTCACCCTTGATTGTCTTACCGGGACGAATTACTCCTTCATTAAATTGGATGTATGAGTGGTTACCACTTGGTGAAACATATTAGTGTAAAGGAATAATTATACATAATTATATATAAAGGAATATATAATTATTAGGAATAATAAAACACTTGGTTGACGTTTCACAGTATATATAGGAAATAAATCTACAATTTTTTCGGCCTCACAGCCATTCTAAAGAGTATAAACTAAATTAAAAATATTCAAACAGTGCAATATACAGTGAGCGCCTAAAGTATGGAATAAATTTAATTAAACCGAAATAAAACATTTTGGAAAAAAATCCTCGGACACGTCGATTTTCTTTGATAAAAATACACATTTTTGCATGACAGTCGATCTTCAACCATCATTTGTTTTTGAGTAATGACGTCATCCATTGTTAAATGACAACCCCCTATTTTTGTTCTTGATATTGAGAGATCTTTTCACTGTCAAAGAGACAGTATAAAAATGTTGCCATGTTACATAAGAAATTTTTCGAATAAATGACAATTGAAAGTGAAAAATGGCAAATCATGAAAAATTAAGCAAAACGTCATCAGATCAGATTTAGTTTTTAAAAGTGCTTGAGGTTGGAAGAAATAATAACCCCGTGCGCTATTATAAGTCGTCTGCTATTAACCTTAGCGGTACAAAACTCTTATTGAAATTTAAGCATAATGGCAACTGTCACATAAAAAAAATGAAAATTTTTGAAACCTAGAAACGTCCAGGTTTTGGAATATCTTTAACATTAATAATAACATCACCAGTTTCTCGAAATTTAGATTCCATCTTACAAACTATAGATTGGCTGATGGGGTGATCTGGATATTGTTCTTATCTCTAAATCCGATGAGAATTATTAAAATTTTACTTTTTGTTGAATTTTGTCGATTATTGTTGTACGCTCGATACAAATTTGACAAAAACTGGGCAAAAAACAAAATATTATTCTTTGAGAAAGGTTTTTCATGTTCAAAAACACAGAAAATACCAATCAAAATGTTAGAGCAGCTGATGGTTAAAACGATATTTCATTTATTTGAAAATTCCAAATCATTTTGCTTTACAAGTTAACAAAGGAACAATTTTGGTTTCTAGTTCAACATATTTCTCAGTAACACATTTTCACACTCTATTCCTAAATTTCTTTAAACTTGTACATCAATTTCTCCTACATCGCGAATTACTTTGTTTGCGAGGAATTATTTTGTATATTGTGAATTCATTGATAGTTTGTTTCAGTGATTCATTATAATTTTCAACATTTCTGACATTGGAATTTTGAGAACAAGCAAAAAATTTCCAAAAAAGTTTATGTTTTCCGAAAATCGATAATAAATACGTTTTTCCTAAAACTCAATCCGTGAACACACCACATAAATAAATTTGGAAAGCTTCTCTCTATCGAATAATAAAGATGCAAATAGTTATGAAAGTTTAGATTCCAACAAGAAGATTAAAAAACATTGGCCAGAAATTTCTAATAACCTTAAAAAAAGTCCTAGATGTGTTATATTGCTACTACATTAACAAATACATACGACCAATTTTTAAATATGCTTTTCATTTGTCAGAATTGGCGAGCTGTTTCAAAAGTTGAAATTCGCTAAGAAAGGGTCAATGACCGTTGCAAGCGACAGGCAAAGTTAACCAAAAAAATTATCTTAGAGCTGTTATCTTTAGAGCTGTAATTGTGTTAATGATCGTTACAATCGAAGACTTACATCATTAAAAACATCCAAATTACCTCTGGAGTTGTGGAATCGGCCCAATGTGGTATCATAAATTGTACCGTTGGGCATCGATCTAGATGACAAAAACACGTGTTTTCTGCCCATTAAACACATGCCTGCTTTCGGTGGTTTTTGCCGAAAACTCGTTAGCAGCCGAATAAGATTTAATTTGCTGCCAGGATCGTGATACCCTGGAAAGTTCGTGTGTGGCCCTGGCCGGCCCCTGCTCTCGGGTTACCAAGCAAAAGGGCGGCCCCGTGCCTGTCGTGAAGTCGCAATTCTGCGGAACCGGCACCTGTTCGACACTTTTTCACTTCAACAATGTCCGAAAGGTTAGCACGGTGGCCGCGTATACGCTCCATTTCACCCGCAAACGAGCTTTAATCTTGCGTTGGAAAAGAGTGGTCAGCAGCCAGGAGTCGAGCCAAATGAGTCAAAATAGAATTCGTACAAAATTTACGCGGGAAATAGGAATTGGCGAAGCTTTTAATTATGTTGACGAAGTGGAACCCCGCGCTTAATAATTGGCTGTATATTTTTGCATTTCAATGCCAAATTTTAGCAAACAAACAATTCAAGAGCTATTATATTTTTGTTTTAGGAAAATGTACAACTATAGATTTATAAACAGAATTATTTTTACTTTAAATAATAAGTATGTAGATATTAGAAGGATATACTGCGAACTAGTGAGAAGAAATATTATGTCAAAAAATCTTTATTCTATTTAAAAACTTTGAATAATCATTTGGAATTCACCTATTTTGACACCTGACGAATTTTGACGTTATTTTTTTTATTTAGTCGAGAACCATCGAAAAAAGTTATTTATTTATTTAATAAAAAATATACAAAACATGTTAATAATAATAGCTGACGGCTGTTTTAACTTAAAGGTATTAACTAGGAAACTGGCGCCACTTTATTGGGCTCAAAATAAACCGATGGGGGCACTACTTGTTTTGCTAGTTCTTATTTCTGTCGCTGCTGAAAACAATGGCGAAGGTGGCGCTGTTGTCGAGAAGTCACAATTGCATTATACTTGTTTCGCTAGTTCTATTTCTGCCGCTAGACGTCGTACCGGGATTGTGTTGAGCCCTACAGTCTTATTTCATATGCCTTTTTGTTTGTTAAAATTTGTTACAATTAACTAAATTCATAAATAATGGAGTTAGGGGGACATTTTTCGTGACGCTCTGTACCTATATCGGAATGTTTGGTCTCTTCATATTAAAATTAATATTGATAAAGTAGTACCTACCGATTACAATCATGTATGGAAAATCATATTTGTGTTTACTTGTGTTTAAGAAAAAAATAATATGAATTCTGTAGCCCATTTTATTTACTGACTAATTACACAGGCCTACATTTTTTGTGTTCATGAAAAAGTGTTTCAAGTTTAATACGTGTCCTATAGTAAATGGGGTGTGCTGATCACGAATTTTTTTCAGCACGTTGGGTTTTCAGGAAAAGTGTGTTTGATTTTTCATAGAAACTGCCAAAAATATTAAGAAAATATTTATTGACACTATATATAATAGAAAATTACACTGCGAAATTGAGCTGTTCATTAAAAAAACAATGCAGTATAATCTACGTTAGACAATCGTTGGTGTTTTTTTTTAAATAAAATCGTTCTCTTTTTCCCTCAAAACTGCGTTTTGTAGTTTTCTTTTTGTGGATTTTTGTGAGCGCGTCCCTCTTCAAGGTCCAGCAGTAATCAGCCATCGTCTAATATCCCATCTTCCTTGGTAACGTCACTCCATCTCCTTTATGTCTTGATGGAACCTCTCTCCCTGTTCCTCGCTGGCAGCTCCAAGATTTTCGGGAAAAGAGTCAACGTGGGAATTCAGAAAATGAAGCTCATATTGCATCCCAGTTTTTTATAATTTTCGACCATGTTGGCAACAATTTCTTTGTAGTTTTTAGACTTGTTGTTTCCAAGGAAACCGTCTATGACTTCTACGAAATAACTCTATGCTTCAGATTCATCCTGGGTCATTGTATTCTGGAACAATCTGTCCGATTTTAAGGTTCGAATTTCAGGGCCTACTAAAATTCCTTCTTTAAGTTTAGCTTCAGAAAGTGCAGGAAATTTGTCGCACAGGTATTTAAAGCAGTAACCTTGTTTCTTTTAAACTTTGACAAACTGCTTCATCAATCATAGCTTTATGCGAAGGGGACGCAAAAGAACTAATTTTGGGTCAACTAATACATCACGCAGCACATTTTTTTGTCCCGGTACAAGTCTTTCACTGAGTGGCTATTCTTTCTTAACGTAATGTAAATTTCGTGCTCGACTGTCCCACTCGCACAAAAAACATGGATACTTTGTGAATCCTGACTGCTGACCCAAAAGCATGGATATTATTTTGAGGTCTCCACAGAGTTGCCTACAATATTCGCTATACTTTATTGTATTTAGCAAGAGCTCAAGATTCTCATACGTTTCTTTGAGATGCATGGAGTGAGCAACATGAACCGAGGTATAAGTATTACCATTGTGCAACAAGACACCCTTCAAACTTCTCTTGGAAGAATCAATAAATAACCTCCATGATGTGGAATCGTAATTGTCAGCTCCCAGTTTCATGACTACTTCAGGAATATCATTACAATACACCAGTGAACCCTCATGAGAAAAATATTCCGCGAACTCTTTTTCGCGATGCCTATACCACGAAAATGTGGTTCCTGCAGCCAACAGATTTTTGTCTTTCAGTCGTGATCCTAAGATTTGTGCAGCATCCTTCGATAGGCCCAAGTCTCTCACTAAGTCATTTAGTTCAGCTTGGATAAACTGTTGAGGTTGGTCTATATCAGGATTGAATTCGTCTTCATCGGTTTTTTAGATTGAACTTTCTTCTGTTGGATGGTTGGATTGGACGGTGTGAAGAAAAGGTGGAGGAATGGGAATTCCTGGTCCATGAGGTACAGGTCGTTTAACAGACGGTAAATCAGGATACTGAAGAGTATGTTTATTTTTCGAATTGAAACCCTTGACATCGCAGGAGCAAAAGTAACAGTTCTCTCCATGGTTTTTTTGTTCCCTCCATACCATAGGAATGCCAAAGGGTAAAGAGCTACGTGTACCTTTTGTCTATTTTCTCAGTAGCTCGACACACTGAAAGCACACTTTGTGTGGAGCCCAATGTTTGTTCTGATCACCAAGCTTTACACCGAAGTAAGCGTGATAAGCTTTCTTGATAAATTCTGTTGTTTCGTTGATGCTTTGCTATCGTTAAATCACCACACACGTAACAAAATGTACTTTCTTGATGACATTATGACGCACTAAAGACTCAGAAAACAAAACACAACTCGATGCTACAAACAACTGACGCTAACTAACTATTTCGTAAACAACTGCCGATGCCATCAAGTTGACCTTGACAGATGTGAAAATGAAACAGTGTTGTCATTGAAATGAAATAAACATAATATTATACTAAAATATTTGTTATCGATGTATCAAGAATTTTCAAGAAATAATTTTAATGCAATTTAGGAAATATCATAATGGTACGTCTTTGCTCGGGTACAAAATATCTCACAAGGTTTTTTTAATTTTGTGAAAAATCTTGACGTGATGGGCTCAAACCAAATTCAGGAATTTAGGAAATATCATAAAGGTACTTCTTTGCTCTGGTACAAAATATCTCACAAGGTTATTTAATTTTGTGAAAAATCTTGACGTGATGGGCTCAAACCAAATTCACATTCAGAATCAACGTACCCGTATTAGCTAAGGACACTTATCAAATTCAGAACACCAAAAATCATGTCGGCCTGTGTTATTATAAATTTATATTTTATTAAATTTATTATTATTATTTATTTAGTTTTTTAATTGAAAGCTGGAAAGCATGGTTGAACTATTAATGTTTAATGTTTTCTAGCCTTATATCAATATTTAAATTAGATAAAATTACTTCTTTATATGTATGGTAAATTAGTTATTTCGTTGCGATTTAATTTAACGTAAAATTTCCTGTGTGTCTGCACATTATGATTGCCTTTCTTTGTTGGCAGTGGGGGCTGGTGATTTTAATAATGGTTTAAAAATTAATTAAAGTATGTAGCGTGCGGAGCAATTAAATTAACAACGGCAATCTACCGTGTAACTCCCAGGCGTAATGCGCACTTGAGGGATTCGAGCATCTGATCCCTGATGGTGGAGGCGCCGGGCCCGGGAAGGGGTTGAAACGTCCCCCGCCGCCCCCCGCGCGCTGGATAACGAAGGTGATACGATGACGTGCATAAAGTTGTGTTTAAGGGATGATTAAACTGACGGCGTGTCAAGCTCTGGCGACGGTAAGTTGACGCGGAACGGGCGTCGCCGTTGAAATTACCGGGATACCCCAGCCCCCTTAATAAATGAGCTCGAGGGTTGATGGGGGCACGGGAGAGGGGGGCCGACGCTTGCCGGCGTCGGCGCCGAAAACGGCAAATTACGTTATACACCCCCTCCCCGGCCCACCGAATTTTCGTAATCATATTTCGCCGCGCGAGGGGGACTAAATAATCTAAGGGACTTAATCTTCTAACTTTGTTTCGTTCGGCATTAAAGTTTCACGGCGGCAGAGCGGGGGCGGCTTGGCAGGCAACGGGGGTGGCAATTTTTGAGCCACACCGCAGCTCGACAACAATTCCTAACTTTAATCCGAATTTCACAACTGCTTCATTTTGCAGACAAAATGTATAAATGGATAATTACGTTATAACAAGAGTGGTACAAGTACAACTATTTTTAAATGCTTTATGGATAACTGGTCCTCCAACCACAAACCACAGGAAAGTAACAAACCAGGTAGAATAATTATAAAATAATGTACTGGTGTAACGTGAATTCAAATAGAACACTAACGCATGTGGAGAAGTTGCTAATGTTCGAATACGAATTCCAGTTCTCACTTTCATGTAAGCACACTTCTCCTACAAATGTGTACTCCAGTTCTCACTTTCATGTAAGGACACTTCTCCTTTACATGAGCACTCCAGTTCTCATTTTCATGTAAGGACACTTCTCCTTCACATAAGTACTCCAGTTCTCACTTTTATGTAAGGACACTTCTCCTTCACATGAGTACTCCAGTTCTCACTTTCATGTAAGGACACTTCTCCATCACATGAGTACCGTAGCATAAAATAAAGAAGGATATTTGTACTTCATAGACCTACAAAAGGCGTTCGACAGCGTCCTAAGAGAGGAAGTATGGAAAAGCCTACAAAAGAAAGGAGTAGGAGAACAACTATTAGAGGCAACAAAATCAATGTACAAGAAAACCAGGAATTACATCAGAACCGCCAACAACAAGTAATCAGAATTCACAACTAACCTAGGAGTAAAGCATGGAGGGATACTGAGCCCATTACTCTTCATAGCAGTAATGGATGATCTTCTTATTGTGCCGTCTCCCATCGGAGGTTGGCAATCACATTGCAATTCTGACCCTCGATGCTGCAGCTCTAAATAGATGGATCGATGTTTGTCCATACCATTCACATAAGTTCTTCAGCCATGGAGTTTTGCGACGCCATATGGATCTTTTACCTTAGATTTTACCTTGCCTAAAAAGTTGTAAAATCGAGTATCTCTCTCTACGTGTAATGTGTTCCAGACACTCAAGCTTTCGTTTTTTAATCGTAAGTATCAGTTCCTTTTCTTTATGCATTCTTCGCACGACTTTATTGTCTACCAAGTCTGTCCAGGGTATCTTCGGTATGCGGCGATAAATCCACATCACAAACGCCTCCATTTTTTCATGTTATGTTTCTTCAACGTCCATGCTTCCATCCCATATAATAGCGTTGAGAAAATGTAGCAGCGCATCATACGAACTCTCAGGGATAGGCTGAGATTTCTATTTATGAAAAGTTTTTTCATTTTGACAAACGTGGCTCTGACTATTTCTACACGTCTGTTAGCTTCTGTGGTTTGATCAATATTGTCTACAATTTGTGACCCTAAGTATTGGTAGCTTCTTACCCTTCCGATTATGGTGTTGTTTATTAGTATGGATGGGATATTATTGTCATTGGTTTTTGTGATCACCATTATTTTTGTCTTCTTCAAATTCATGTCCAGCCCATAAGATAGGCTAACTGTGTTTATGTTTTGCAGCATTTTCTGAAAATCTTGGCAAGAAAGAATGGATGCTCAGTGGTCAGCAAAGAGGCCAGATTAAAAACAACAAGAATTACAGTGAGGTACAAAAACATGAAGAAAGTTGAGATAAAGGAGTGTGCTTTTGCAGACGACATAATCATCTTTGGAAAAACAGAAAAAGCTCTGAACAGGAACATCGAGATATGGAAGGAGACACTAAGCAAGATAAATTCAAAATAAACAAATGCAAAACAAAAACAATGGTAATACCAAAGACAGAAAAGAAAATAAATTGCCAGCTGGAGGGGGAAATACTGGACCAAGTAGACGAGTTCATAAATCTAGGGGCTATAATCGATAGCCATGGAAAATAAGGCAGAACAATTAGTAACAGGGTGAAGCAAGCAGGAAGATTTTACAGTGCAATCAGAAGCTCGTTCATAAACAATAGAAAGAGATATCAAAAAAGACAAAACTGACGGTATTCAAAACAATATATACACCAATTTTAACATACGGGAGTGAAACCTGGATGATGAATGAGAAACAAAAATCAAGGATAAAAGCATCCGAAATGAAATTGCGAAGAAGAATAGAATGTCATCACGAAGAGTGACAAAATAAAATATGTGGACATAAGAGAAATGCCAGGAGTATAAGCAACACAAGAAAATAGAAGCAGGACCACTAAGGTGGTTTGGATATAAGCAGAATGGGCAGCGATAGGCAAGCAAAGAAAGCATGGGAAGCAAAAGCAGAAGGAAATAAGTTAACAGGCAGACCGAGAGAAACGTGGAATGAAACGATCATGAAAACGCTAAAGAGTAGAGGTAAAAGCTGGAAACAGGCAAAGGACCTAACAAAAGAGAGAAAACAGTGGATAGAGTTCTACAAGGAGTAGAGCAAAACCCCGACACCCAAGAGGGTACAAGGGGTCAAGGACTAAAAAGAAAAGAAATTCAAGATAAGAGTCCAAGATAAGAATCAACAGCATGGTGATCTCGGAACCGTAAAAGTTACAAAGGCAGTTAAATTACAAACAAAGTTGCGCAGTTTTGTGGCCAGAAAAGTAATTTTCTGTTGAGTAAACCAGACATTTCCGCTTACTTCCGGATATATTCGACAAAATCCGAAATCTTGCGATTTGGTTTTTATTTTTTTCTGAAGTTATTTGAAAAGGTATAAGAAAATCAAAGGCACTTTTTCATTGCTACATTTTTAGCTCTACAAGACAGCGTTTACAAATTTTCAGTAAAGCGTTTCGTTTCGAAGAAATCATCATCGACTTAATTTTTTTATATGGCCTGTAAAAAATGTACACTCTGTATTAGATAGCATGGACACCCTGTATATAAATAGGTATAAAATGCAAAACATGTCACATACGATCTTCTGTCATCGTGGTAGAGATATGTAAATCTTAAGGCGAGTCCGCACCAGTTTAAAACATTCGCGAACGTTTAAGTTCCAGTATAGTTTCCATCCAACACTTAATGTCACGACATTTGGCGAGTTAAATAGAACTGACAGGGAAACTGTAAATCGCTCAATGAGAAGGTACAAAGTATTAAAGACAGACTCACTGTAAAATTTATGATTCAAATAGTATAATGAATAAATAATGGTCATAGCAAAGTATAATTGATTGACTTGATTGATATTGACACAATATCACGTTTATACATATTCGGACATAATTGGAATTGAATATCAGTGACCCAATAAATAGGTAGAGTCACAAAAAACGTTATCGTACAAATGACCAATGAAGAATATCAGAATATAGACTGCTAGTATGGGCTATTCCATCTTGCTAGAAACCAAGTTACCAACTACAAAAAATACAAGAAAATGTATTGTTAACATTAATTTTCACACTACTGTAGATCTTAAGGCGAGTTCGCACCAGTTTAAAACATTCGTGAACGCTTAGGTTCCAGTGTAGTTTCGATAACACTTAATGTCACGATATTTGGCGACTTAAATAGAACTGACAGGGAAACTGTAAACCGCTCAATGAGAAGGTTAAGAGCATTCAAGACAGACTCACTTGTAAAATGTATGATACAAATAGTATAATCAATCAATAATAGTAATACCAAAGTATAATCGATTGACTTTTCACAATATCAAGTTTATCATTATTTAAAATTTTGATACATGCATACATATTCGGCCATAATTTGAATTGAATATCAGCGACCCAACTAATAGATAGATTTACACAGAACGTTATCACACAAATCAATGGTGAATCGCAGAATATAGACAGCTAGTATGCGTGATTCCATCTTGCTAGAGTAAATTTAAAAAAATAACTTCTAAATAAAAACGGGTTAATCTAAAACCAAGTCTACCAGTGTAGTATTTACCGCCGAATACAACTCAATAAATGTAAACATTATACCTAATTATACACTTGTTCGTTTCAGTTAATGCATAAATCAACACTTCAACTTGGATGTAACTGTATGTTGACCAGTTCAAGTTATACATTGTGGGCCACGAATAACGGCCATTAAAAGTTTAGGGGATTCTTGTTGGAGGATATATTTGAAAAAAATCGGCTTTGCATGGTTGAACACGATCTCCTCAAGGAACATTTTCGAGTTTCTTTCACTTGCGGTTCTACCAGACATGGCTACCACCTTTGTGGAAAGGAAATGGAGCACCCTGTATATTATTATATTTTTCGATTCCCTGATCATTAGCCTACATCTCCATATGAACTTATATTCACTTAAAAAGTGTGTAACGGTCCAAAATAGCGTTCGGCGGAGACGGCTTCTAATAAATTAACTGGCGTGTAGACCTACACGGTAGGCAACCATGCTTGCATTTTTTTTTGTTGTGGTGACGCGTCTCCCCGGTGAGCGATTTTTAAATTCACCGGCGTAAAGCGCCACTACGAACAGAACCAAATTGACTCGTGCCCGAGACAGTTCGTGTCAGAAGAACCGTTGCAGATAAGGTATTTCACCATCCGTTTTACGGGAATAATCAACGGTTCTCAACTAACCACCCTTGAGGGGGATTGAGGCACCGACTGCAGGGCAGGGAACACGCTCGTAACACCCGAGCGTTTGCCGACGGGCTAACCCGCTCGGCCGGAACATCCCTGGCTGGAGGTCGCAAGCGAGCTTCAGGTCCACGACGCGAGCCGTCGGCCTTCCGGAAGCTGTACCAGTCACCGGCGACGACCACCAGAAAACGCAGGCCAGATATAAAAATTCCAATATATATAATTTCTTTTTTGTGTGCTCGATTGGGCCACTTTTCTGTCTATTCTTGTGTGTAAATTGCGTCCACGTGTAAATTGTGTCGTACGTGTTTGCGCTAGTGTACGAGAAAGGTCGCTCCTTCTGCCCTTTAAATCGCGCGATTAGGAGCTTATTTTATTCGGCCGAATAGAGTGGGCCCTGCGCGAAAGGGCGGCGCTCGGAGGTATTTGTTTTCAGGAGCGTAGACACGGTGTCTGTCATCTGTGTGTGCGAATAAACGCCATCTTACCATACCAAACTCACACCTGTTATTATTTTTTGCTCGCCCCACGTTTTCTCTTTACAGTTTTCTATTCGGGTCATTTCAGTTACAGTTTTACAGTTTTCTATTCTCACTGCGAGATTTACACCTGGTGGTGTTGGCGTCAAACGGTCAGCGTTGTGACAGTTCGTGATTTCTGAACTTCGCTGACTGTCTGTCGACCACCCACGCAGGTAGGGTGGAGCCTCCCTTGCGACGAAGTAGCAACGAGGTAAAATTACGTGGAGCCTTTTTTTAACCCCCCCACTCTCTGACACCGAGAGCCTGGCCCTCGTCACTACTTCAAAGGGACCCTCCACTCGCTCCACGGCCTAACGCGCCGACTGCCCTTCAGGTACGTCACACGTTTTTGGAGCCCAACGTGGGGCAATAGCAACAATAGCAACAATAGCAACAATAGCTATCGTTGGTATCTTTATTTATTTAGCTCATTAACATCTTTTGAGGCTTAAGGGTTTTGTCAGCCCTTTGTAAATTTTTTTCTAGCCCTTCAGGATTTTGTTTTTCATTTTAAATAGACCTCATTTAATTAATTTTGCAGCCCTTTTTCAATTTTTGTTTTGGCCCTTTTGCCCTTTAGAAAATTTTTGTGCCCTTTTTCAATTTTATGCGTTGTTAGTAGTTTTGGCACTAATTTTCACTTTGACCCTTCAGCCCTTCGCGAAAACTTTTTGGCCCTTTGGTTTATTTTTGTGCCCTTTTGATTGGGAATATATTTTTGTGGTAGGCCTTAAGTTTGCGCCAAGGAAACTGAACTGGGAGTTGGAAAATTTGACAGTATTTCAAATTTTTAATCAGCCTTCAGCACTTAGTATATTGAGAAAATTTGGGGTGGTTGTTTTGTCAGTTGTTGAGAATTTCTGTGAGTTTTGTGGGTAATATAGAATACACACAAGAAAATATTTTGACTTTGACGTTAACTTTAAATTTAAATATTTTTAATTTAGGGAATTTTCTGGCCTGTTTTCAGTGTTTGTTGGTATAGTTTCTACTATAGTGTAGAAATTAGTTTATTATTCGCTGGTTACGAAAAACCATAAATTTATTATTGGTTATTGTTGGTTTTTGTAGAAACTTGGTGAGATAGTGAACGGGCGACCACGAATCATACATATTTGGTTGATTGGTTGATTTATATTTTGATTTTTGGCGTATGATTTTGTGGGTTCGAGCTCACTACGACTAGGTAAAATTTTTTTTGGATTTTTATAGTAATCGTAATAATTACGATAAGTTAGTTTAAATTTTTGTTCTTTTTCGGTACACGTATACCGTATATTTTTCTTTCAATTTGAATTGAAATTTTAATCTTTTCTTTTTGTTCACTAGTCCATTAGTTGTGATGGATTTCAAAGTAGAAGTTAATAGGCTATCAGCCGATGAGCGGGTGTATGAGCTTGAGCGTCGAGGAGTTACAGGGGTAACTACTGCTGATGCGCAGCGTAGCACCTTACGAACTCTAATTAGATTGGAGTCTTCTGCCTCCTATGCGCCGGTGCCTAATCCCTTTAAAATAACTGACGACCTTGCGGCACTAGAATTGAAGTTGACGGAGATCGAGGGGTTAGTAAAGGACTTCGAGGAGCCTACTACCTCTTCGACCTATTTGAAGCTCGCCACTAAGTGTGGACACGCACACGGGCGAATTAATCGTTGTGTCGTTGCGACTGACGAAGAACGAGGTAAGGTCTCCAGACTTTTAGTACGATTAGCAGCGTGCGCCGGTACTATGCGTTCCGGGGCTAAATTAGCTAAGCGCAAAACCACTGCAACTCAGAGTTCGTTGCTTAATTTGTCCGTAATTCAAGCTGTCGCTCATTCATCGCGAGTAGTTGCTGAATCGAATAGTTCAAGTTCAGATTCTGATTCAGACAATGACCAAGATCATCTGGCTTCTACAGATGTAAAACCTGTCGCGGTTAGGTTTTGGAATCTCACTTTTGGTGGAGAGCAGGGCAAAGTTTCGTTGTCCTCATTTTTGGAGCGAGTAGAAGAACTGCGCGTTGCGCGTAACGTATCTTCGGCATTATTGTTTGCGTCAGCATTAGATTTGTTCACGGGGAATGCCCTTATTTGGTATCGAGCGAACCGTAGATCTTTTGGGAACTGGGATGAGTTAGTCCTAGGGTTGAGAGAGGCCTTCCAATCTCCTGATTACGAAGAACGTCTCTTCGAAGAAATCAAATCTCGCACACAGGGACCTAATGAGACCATCAGTCTCTATGTTTCTGTGATGAAAAATCTGTTCATGCGATTGCCTAATCCTCTCCCTGAAGATATTCAGCTCAGAACCGTAACCAAAAATCTACATCCTAGATACAGAATGGCTTTGTGGTCACTAGACATTGTTACTTTTGCTGATCTACTTAGGTTAGGGCGTAGGCTGGAGGCTAGTACGGTCGCTAACGATTCGTACACACCCCCACCAGGGAAAGGTCGTGTGTTAGAGCCAGACTTGGCGTATGTAGAGGCTGTGCCGAGTGTGTCTTGTCACGAAGTCACTCCTACAAATATTCGTCCGCCCTCTCAGTCGCGTTGTTATAATTGCCAACGACCGGGACATTCAAGTCAGGATTGTCGCGCGCCGAGACGCCTATATTGTTTTGGTTGTGGGAAAGTGGGAGTAACCAAACCGAGGTGCCCAAATTGCACTCCATCAAATTCGTTAAACCGGTCGAGGAGAACTTGAGTCGAACAAGTTGCTCCGAGGTTTTGGGAATTTCGACAAATAATTTTAAGGGACTCAGTGAACGTACACGTATTTGTTTAGATTTTGTGTTGTCTAGTTCGCGGGGCGATGAGCGTCCATATTTAAATGTCGTAGTTTATGGGGTATCGTTGTTGGGGTTATTAGATTCAGGAGCAAACCAGACCATACTTGGCGGTCCAGGGTGGCAGATGTTCAAAAATTTAGCGGTACGGTTGAAACCTTCGTCGGTGAAAAATTGTACGGTGGCGAATGGACGTAGTTGCGAGGTAATTGGAATGGCTACACTTCCGATGATGGTTGAAGGCGTGACGAGAACGTTGGATGTATTAGTAATTCCGGAAATTACGAGGCCGTTGATTTTGGGAACTGATTTTTGGAAACGGTTAGGAATTATTCCAGACCTACGTAGTGGTCATTGGGAGTTTTCGGGTTTGGAAGATATGGCTGTAGATGCGTTAAACACCAGTGATGGGTTAACCTCACACCAACACGTCCAACTTCAGTCATCATTAACCAGTGCTTTCGAGAAGATGAGTGATACTCTCGGGTGTACCAATTTGGTAGAGCATGTCATCAGCACTAAAGCTACACCAATTAAGCAGCGCTACTATCCGATGTCTCCCACACTACAAAGTCACGTAAACGCGGAGTTAGATTCAATGTTAAGTTTAGGGGTAGTTGAACCTTCTAAATCGCCGTGGTCTTCACCAATTGTGATGGTGAAAAAGAAGGATGACACATACCGTTTTTGTGTAGATTTTAGGCGAGTCAATAGTGTAACCGAAAGAGACGCGTATCCTCTGCCGTATATTTCTCATATATTAGATCGGTTAAGGGACGCGAAATATTTGTCGAGTTTGGACATTCGATCGGCTTACTGGCAGATCCCTGTTCAGGAAGAATCGAGGCAGCTAACCGCATTTACCGTTCCGAACCGTGGTCTATACCAATTTCGACGCATGCCATTTGGCCTTCATAATGCGCCAGCCACTTTTCAGCGACTCATTGATAGAGTGATAGGTGCTGATCTCGAGCCGTCATGTTTTGCATATTTAGACGACATCGTGGTCGTAACTTCGACGTTCGAGGAGCACATTAGAGTTTTGGAGACTGTTTTGAGTCGTCTGACAGAAGCAGGTTTAACGCTGCGTCGCGATAAATGTCATTTCTGTAGGCCACAGTTACGCTACTTGGGTTATGTTGTTGATCAGGGAGGGTTACATGTCGATCCAGAAAAGGTTTCAGCAATCGTTAACATGCCAGCACCCATTAATGTCACAGGTGTACGTAGAGTAATCGGTATGGCTAGTTGGTACCGTAGGTTTATTCCGAATTTTTCCACAGTCACTGCACCAATGTCGGCATTGGTCAGAAAAGATACTAAATTTATGTGGTCGGAAGACTGTGAATCGGCATTCAACACTATTAAAGATTGTCTTGTTAGCGCTCCTATTTTGTCTTGTCCTGATTTTAGTTTACCTTTCGTCATTCAGACCGACGCTAGCGATTTTGGGCTAGGCGCCGTACTGACACAAGCTACTGATGAGGGAGAGAAGGTAATAAGTTACAATAGTTGTTCATTGAAAGGACCGGAGAGACGTTATAGTGCTACGGAGAAAGAATGTTTGGCCGTAGTATGGGCTGTAGAGAAATTTCGACCTTACATTGAGGGTGCTAAGTTCACCGTGATCACCGATCACTATTCCTTGCTGTGGCTTAACCGTTTACAGAGTCCTTCTGGTCGTTTAGCGCGTTGGAGTGTACGGCTCCAACAATTTAACTTCGATATCATTCATCGTAAGGGGAAGGACCACGTGGTTCCTGATGCGTTATCGCGTTCAGTACCGGTTTTAGACGCTGTAAACGTCGTTAATCATTCCGAAGGCGACGCGTGGTTAGTTAAGATGCGTGACGCGATCGCGAAGAGACCGCGGAAGTATCCTCTTTGGAAAGTCGACGCTGGGGTCGTATATAAGTTTTTGCCTCCCAGGTTTGGGGACCTTGAGGAACCCCAAGACTCGTGGAAGATAGTAGTAGCGAAACCGCGTCGGCGTGCCCTTATTTCGGAAAACCATGATTTGCCAACTGCTGGTCATGGGGGCGTGTATAAGACCTGTCAAAGGCTTAAGACACGATATTACTGGCCGAAGATGAAGGCAGATATAGCTCGGTATGTTCGTGAGTGTGAGGTGTGTTCGGCACACAAGGTTGAACAAAAGGCTCCACCTGGCTTTTTGGCGCCTAGGGCTCGAGCGACGAGACCCTGGCAAATTTTGTGTACTGATTTGGTGGGACCTTTGCCGCGTTCAACCAAGGGTAATTGTTATATTTTGGTTGTGGCCGACACCTTCACAAAGTTTAGTTTGTTTTTCCCGTTGAGACGAGCTACTGCTTCAGCTGTCACGAAAGCCATAGAAGAACAAGTTTTCCTTGTATTTGGAACCCCTCAATACATCATCTCAGACAACGGTGTTCAATTTCGTAGTAAAGAGTTCACTAAGATGTGCGACTCCTATCGCACTCGGGTATTGTATACTGCTCGGTATCATCCGCAGGCTAATCCGGCGGAACGCATTAACCGGGTCCTTAAGACTATGATCGCATCGTATGTGAGCAATAACCACCGCGTGTGGGACGCGAGTCTTCCAAAGATTGGTTGTGCCATTCGGACGGCAAAACACGAGGTGATTGGCCATACGCCTTACTTCGCCAATTTTGGGCGAGAGCACGTATTGTATGGCAATACCTTTGGTGGACCTCCGGAGGTTGACGAATTGTTAGAGGACCCCATCAGGGACAAACCACGCGATCCTGATAAGTTCGACGCATTACGAGAAGAGATAGCGGGACGTTTGGTGAAAGCGTATCAGAAAAATGCGAAATCGTATAATTTCCGTAGAAGGCATGTACAGTACAAGGTTGGTGATCGAGTGTGGCGTAGAAATCATGTTTTGTCGAATGCTCTAAACTATTTTAACGCGAAGTTAGCTCCTAAGTTTGTTGGTCCTTTTGTAGTGGCCCATAAGAGGTCTTTGTGGACGTATGATCTAACCAATGACTTTGGTGATCCAGGAGGGACATGGCATGTGAAAGATTTGAAACCTGCTCTGGACGATGATCATTCGCTTTCGAACTAGGTGTTTGTTAGATTTTTCTGGTTAAGTGTAGTTTAGTACTTTTTCTTTTTGAGTTATCTACGAAACAAGAGTAACTCTTATCTTCTTGTTTTCCGTATGTGTTGTGGTGGTAGAGGTTGTGGCTTGACGGGCGATGCGGGTCGCTGACCTGACCCCTGAGTGGATAATTGCGGGCGTGATCCTCAGCTCCCAACGACTCCGGAGTAGTTATTTCGGTAACTACTGGTGGAGAGGGACTGAGGTGGGGCAACTCCACCCTGGGAGACGGGAGGTTGTTCGTATCGGGTTGTCGGGACACAATGCTCTACGAAGGGAATTCATCACCTTGTTCCACGGGCGTGTACGCGTCCGGCGATCGGAACAGAGTAAGGTGGTTCCGGGATCTCGGGTACTGGGGGGATGAGACGGGTTTGGATTAGTTGGGGTTCGCGCCGCTATTCCCTACAACTTCGGGTTGGGTCCGTCCGTCTACTGGGCTTTGGGTGCCCCGGAATCGCAAGCCTTGCTCTGGGAAGTTCGTTGGAGCCCCGCGTACACTACCCTTCATTTTTTTTTTTTGATGAATTCCTGGGTTTAAGTCGGCCGAGGAGCGGACCGATGATGCCTTGTTAACTTCTGAGCTCATTAGGTTAGTTGTGTTAGTTTTGTTAGTTTAATTGATTGTAATTAGTGGCTGTCACTTGTCTAAAACCATACGGTGTAAGTAAACTTTCGTATTCTATGGGATCGTTCGTGTTTTGTCCTTGAGTGACATGTCGCATTGCGGAATTTTTCGACGACTCCCTAGTTAGCTATTTAGCTTAGCCCTTTGGGGGATTTAATGAATATGATTGAGGTTACGCATCGAGTGTGTCGGGACATTGTTACTCCCACTAGTACTATCTTTCTTTCGTCATTTTTATGAGTTTATTTTTCTTTTTGGGGGTTTGAAAAAAACATCCGCTTCCCGGAGTTTTTAATTTTGTTGGGGGGGAATTTGTAACGGTCCAAAATAGCGTTCGGCGGAGACGGCTTCTAATAAATTAACTGGCGTGTAGACCTACACGGTAGGCAACCATGCTTGCATTTTTTTTTGTTGTGGTGACGCGTCTCCCCGGTGAGCGATTTTTAAATTCACCGGCGTAAAGCGCCACTACGAACAGAACCAAATTGACTCGTGCCCGAGACAGTTCGTGTCAGAAGAACCGTTGCAGATAAGGTATTTCACCATCCGTTTTACGGGAATAATCAACGGTTCTCAACTAACCACCCTTGAGGGGGATTGAGGCACCGACTGCAGGGCAGGGAACACGCTCGTAACACCCGAGCGTTTGCCGACGGGCTAACCCGCTCGGCCGGAACATCCCTGGCTGGAGGTCGCAAGCGAGCTTCAGGTCCACGACGCGAGCCGTCGGCCTTCCGGAAGCTGTACCAGTCACCGGCGACGACCACCAGAAAACGCAGGCCAGATATAAAAATTCCAATATATATAATTTCTTTTTTGTGTGCTCGATTGGGCCACTTTTCTGTCTATTCTTGTGTGTAAATTGCGTCCACGTGTAAATTGTGTCGTACGTGTTTGCGCTAGTGTACGAGAAAGGTCGCTCCTTCTGCCCTTTAAATCGCGCGATTAGGAGCTTATTTTATTCGGCCGAATAGAGTGGGCCCTGCGCGAAAGGGCGGCGCTCGGAGGTATTTGTTTTCAGGAGCGTAGACACGGTGTCTGTCATCTGTGTGTGCGAATAAACGCCATCTTACCATACCAAACTCACACCTGTTATTATTTTTTGCTCGCCCCACGTTTTCTCTTTACAGTTTTCTATTCGGGTCATTTCAGTTACAGTTTTACAGTTTTCTATTCTCACTGCGAGATTTACACCTGGTGGTGTTGGCGTCAAACGGTCAGCGTTGTGACAGTTCGTGATTTCTGAACTTCGCTGACTGTCTGTCGACCACCCACGCAGGTAGGGTGGAGCCTCCCTTGCGACGAAGTAGCAACGAGGTAAAATTACGTGGAGCCTTTTTTTAACCCCCCCACTCTCTGACACCGAGAGCCTGGCCCTCGTCACTACTTCAAAGGGACCCTCCACTCGCTCCACGGCCTAACGCGCCGACTGCCCTTCAGGTACGTCACAAGTGTTAAAAAGTGATGTGACTAAAAGTCACTTCACTTTTATAGTTTTATGAAATTCTGGGAGGAAACAAATTTCCAATTAACTCAAAAACCATTTCCTCTAGGTATTGGATTGCATAATACTTTTTTTTAGCAAATTATCTTGCCAATCGCCCTATGATATAAAATATTGGTCGTTTTATTTGAAATAATTAAAATATGGTGTTTCTAAGTGGGCACGGAAATATTTACATTTTTTAAATACCTATTGTTAAAATAGACAGATGTCAAGTTTTTAATTGTAGAGGGTTCTATTAGTTACAATTCAAGATGCAGTTCGTGTTTCTATTTTATTCCTACTAGATGTTATACGCATTTTTCAAAATGTCTTTTTGAGGTCAAAATTTGACAAATAAATTTTTAACTCAAAAAATATAAAAGCGAAGTTGACATAAGTGCATATGGGAATGTAGCTAATTAAACAGGGAATCGTAAAATGTAATAATATACAAGGTGTTCCGTTTAAAATAACAAAGTTGATAGCCATTTCCGGTAGGACCGGAAGTGATAGAAAGTCGAAAATATCTTCCGTTAGGAGATCGTACTCAATCATGCAATTTCGATTTTTTTCAAATTTTTCCTCTATCAAGAACCCTATAAACTTTTAATGGTCGTTATTCGTGGCCCACCCTGTTAAAAAGTAAAACTTGAAACATCAATTTTTCTGCGTTGGTTATAAAAATAATGTAATGCTTACCTAATTTTGTTTGTAAAAAAATATTTCAGTTTTGTTGTAGATTCAAATCTGGGACACTCTTAAACAACATATTTACATTAGATTTTGAATTACGCGTTGATTCTTAACAATAGTTTTTTAACCGTCGTAGGAGAAAATTTCTGTCAATCCATCCACCGTGCCAGAAAATTTTGCTGTGCAAATATAGGTGCGCCTTGGTATACCCTTTTTGCCATACGCATCAATGTCATCATTCCCAATGCTCGCCAATTAAGCAAGTCGACGATTAAATAACAGTGATCGCACCTATGGATTGCGCGGTAAAGTATAGCTTAGGTCAATGGTACTACTTTGTTAAATTAACTGCCCAATGAATCAATTGAAATTCTAATGTCAGTTGGCGAGCTCAGGCGTGGCGACATGCCTCTGGCAGCCTAATTGTGCGTTGCCGATCGTTTATAAAACAGACGCTCACATACACACACACAAATAGACACAAACATACTCACACATACAAGTGTGAGCCTGAGAAATTGGCAACGGCCTGAAGTGTGACTATTTTCACACCACACAACTCATCGTGCGCACCGGAGATCACCGGGAAACGAAAGCGTTTATAAATTCCTGAGGACTAATTTTAATACCCACACAACCGTCTTCGGATAAGCTTGAGTTTGCCTGCAACACCGGTATTTCCGAAGCTGAGGATAATTTATCTGCTAGATAAGCATACTTGCATGAAATCTTGGCCCCAACGTAGTGTCTACTATGTCACCTTGTAGGTGACGTAAAGTATCAGATAACTGTTCGCAACTTTATTAGTAGATATAAAGACAGGTGGCAAATTTTTGGTAGCATCGAATTATGACGGTTATTATTAATATTCGTGCTTATTATTATTAATACTATTACAATAATTACTACAATTTCACGGCTATATAGATGGGTGCGGAATGAATTCAGTATAGTGTCAACAGTATTATCATTAGAAGAAGAAAGAAACCAATAAGAAATATTATCATTAATATTATTATTTTACTATACTTAGTTCTACATTTATATTGATGGTTTTTCAGAGTACGGCAAGATAATTATTACCATTACCATTATTATTACTTTTAAATTTATTATTATCTATTATTATATTATTATTATTATTGGTACTAACAGGAAATTCAAATGAAGCAATATTTGGAGTCGCTATGTAGGATTCCTTAAGACGGTCCTGATCGGGTTTCTCGTGGTGCCTGGGGTGTCCCGTATGAGTAGTTCGATTTTAAAAGGTCCAAACACCGGTGAAGCACACTGTAATTTTGCTCCGACACACCCGAGGCGGCCGAAATAACGGTGTCAGGGATATTTATGGGGTGCTGCCGCAATAATTTCACTTATGTCAGCTCCTCTACCCCTTATACAACGAGAGGAACATCGGAAGCTCCGGGCCCACCATGTTTTTACTGTCAAATATATTTTTAATCGACCGTAATTATGATATAGGTCTAATGGTCCAAGACCCAAAAGTTTTGGGAAAGTTATTGCAGCTTTAGTTTATTGCAACTTATTTGTATTTCATAGGAGTAATATATAATTTAAATATAAAATTCAAATTATTTATTCGTACAATTGGCACTAATTAAACGGAAAACTTCAAACCGGTTTTGACTTACGGGTCTCATCAGTACAGTGCTTCCGAAGATTTAATTATTATTAGTATTTCTCTGTTTTCTTCGCCTGATTTTTTTAAATAATCACAGAATTATACTGGGTGTCCCACGCTTATGGACAATTAAAAGTTTATGGAGTTCCCGATAAGATAAATATTCGAAAAAATCATCTAAACATGGCTGTGATCTAAACATGGAACGAGAAATTTCTTTGTTAGCATTAGTTATCACAATTACAAAAGATAAGCATGTTTCAGAATATATCATGCATGTGTAAACAGCCAAGGCAACATTACATAGTGCAGAAATTTGAATTTTCGAATTTTGAACCACAAAAATATGGTTATGAAATACTTTTTTATAGTAAATTGTCATGCCAATTGTTCCATGATATAAAAAGTACATCATTCCATTAAAAAAAATGAGATACGCTTAATTTAAGTGGGCACTTAACTAATGACATTTTTGAATGACTAATTGTAAAAATTTTCAGTAATAATATAACAAGAGAGTGAGAATAAATTGAAAATAATTTGACAGATTGTCGAAAACTTGTTGCCAGGCAATAGTCACGAGAGCCCGAAGGGCTCGAGTGACTATTGCCAAATGGCAACAAGTTTGAGACATAATCTGTCAAATTATTTTCTAATTTATCGAACTCTCGAGTTATATTTGATTAGATTATTTTTTGACGTTTTTTGCTTTCTAGTATTTCTTTATCAATTTCAGTATGCGAAACGCAGCTAAAGCGACTTTTATTCATTTTGTATGACACTTTAATATGATTGATAAATTAATAATTTGACAAATATTTTGATTGACAAGAGTGAACCTAGCTACCGAGATTATTCCCACTATAATAATCTCTAGAGAATAATCCCAGTATAATAATGACGGGATTGGTCCAGAAGTATCAATATGACAAAAATCGAAATATATCATTGGTTTTGAGAAACGTCAAAAAATAATCAACTGAAAAGTATATCAGTAATAGAGGTACCTTTCAGGTACAATTTGAGATAAATTTTCCGTTTCTATCTTGGGTAAAAATCGGGATATAGGTACACTAATAGTTGTTAATGCTGAGAATGCCTTGTGAATATGTTGTTTCGTAACTTGTCTATTAATTTTTGCACCTATGTTTGTTCATTTTCCCAAAAATATTGATCGAGTTTCAAATTTGGCTGTCAATAAATGTCTATTTTATATCAGTATTACCAATTTCTCAGAAGGGTCAAAGCAAAATGAACTAGTCAGTACTAATCGCAGTTATGAAATATCAATAATGGTTTCCCATATTAAAAAAAAATCGGGCTATACACACAGGCAAAATTTTATTTGATAAATAATTTCAAAATATTTTGAAATAATAGTTACTTATGTCGTGTTTCGTTTACGAGATCAACTGAAAAAAATTGATGCAGAAGAATGACTGAGTCGCGACAGTATCATCAAGATCAGTGTTTCTGAACCTTTTTCTACCCATGGCCCAATTCGAAGTATTACTTACCACCATACTACCCCGTCTATTGAGTATAATTTTATTTCTGTACTATTTAAGAAATGTTGTAAATTTTCCTTATTTTAATTAAGTTATTTAATTTATTAAGAAATTACATAAGTAAACTAAAACTGATATCTAGAGCTTTGATATCTTGGAGCGTTAATTAAGAAAAATCTAATATTATGTTTGTTATAACTTTTGATGGAAATTTTATAGATATTGTTTTTAAGTAACGTCATTTTGCTTTTTGCTGAAATTTTAATATATGTCAGACTAATTTTTCTTCAGTACCTACTAATATTTCGGATTAGGAAAATTCCGAATAATTATTTTTATATACCAATCCTTTTTCGGAATATTTGCAATAGTGCGGAAATTATATTTAAACATTAAAAGTTATAAGTCAATTTATTGAAATTGAACATGTTACTTTTTATCATTATTATAAATCTTAACAGAAACATGTTCACAATTCGTGAATACAATTCCAAAACAGGTCTTTGTGGAAATAGAAATACATTTCGATATTCCTCGTACATTTTCCGCTTCGATATCCCAAGAAAGATCTTGAAGGTTTAATTGGTGAGGGATGAAGAGAAGTATATTTGAGAGATCGAAGCCATTTTTAACAATGTCTTTTTGAGGTCAAAATCTTAGGATTTATTTTTTATCTCGGAAAGTAATAAAAGATTAGTGTACACACATCTCTACAAAACATGTTTCAAAATAAACGGGGAAGTCAAAAATATAATAATATATAGCGTGTACTATTAAAAAAAAAAAACAAGTTTATGGCTACTTCCGGTAGAAATGGAAGTGATAGAAGCTTGAAAGTATTTCACTTGAGGAGAACGGTATTAACCATCTTCGGATGATTTTTTTCAAATTTGTATCTTATCGGGAACCCCATAAACTTTTAATGGTCTATGACCGTGGGACACCCTATATACTGTTTTTCGATTTCTATAAAAAGCATATAGTAATTTCGTACAGAATCACAGGACATATTTGAACTTAAATAATTTTAACTCTGAATAAAGTTTTGAATTCTTAGAAAGTCATCAATCTCAGAGTTTCTCAGATTACTTTGCCTCAAAGAAAGTTCTTTTTAAAAAACTGTTCGCTTTATGAACGGTATTCATTGATGCTATTTTGTAAAGGCTGTACCAACTTGAACTTAATAATTTTAATTCTGAATAAAATTCTTAATTCTTAGAACGTCATCAATCATCAACCAATCATCAATCAGTACAAAGTAGTGTTCCAACATGAACTTAAATCATTTTAATTCTAAATAAAATTCTTAATTCTTAGAAAGTCATCAATCTCGGAGTTTCTCAGAATTCTTTGCCACAAAAAAAGTTTTGTTACGAAACTGTTCGCTTTATGAACGGTATTCATTGATGGTACATTGTAAATACTGTCCCAACATGAACTTAATCATTTTAATTCTGAATAAAATTCTTAATTCTTAGAAAGTCATCAATCTCAGAGTTTCTCAGATTTTTTTGCCACAAAGAAAGTTTTGTTTAAGAAACTGTTCGCTTTATGAAGGGTATTCATTGATGGTATATTGCAAATGCTGTCCCAACATGAACTTGAACGTTAGTCATAAATTGTCTGGAAATTCTTTTTGTAGATTTTATCATTAAGAAAACCGCAAAGGAAATAGTCTAATGGTGTTAAATCGCACGATCTTCCAGGCCACCAATGTCGTACCTACAGGAAATTGCATGACCAAGAAATTTTCCGTGCAATAATTTTACATCAATCATCATCCAATCATCAATCAGTACAAAGTAGTATCTCGACATGAACTTAAATCATTTTAATTCTGAATAAAATTCTTAATTCTTAGAAAGTCATCAATCAACCAATCCTCAATCAGAACAAAGTAGATAGTCTAAAGTGATGTGTGGTACACAATATGTGATAAATGTCCGTTTCCGCTCCTTTTGCATATGGTAATTAATATATCAAAATTTTAAATTAGTTTGTTGCACATATTGAGGTCAATTTCGTCAATAATTTCACGAATATTGTTTCTTAGGTCATAAATTGTCTGAGAATTCTTATCGTAGATTTTATCCTTAAGAAAACCGCAAAGGAAATAGTCCAATGGTGTTAAATCGCACGATCTTGCGGGCCACCAATTTCATAACTTCTGGAAATTTCATGACCAGGAAATTTTCCGTGCAATAATTTAACAGTTTCTCCCGATTTGTGGCAAGGAAATTTAGCTAGACACACATGTTGTTGAGGTCCATAGCTTCCAGGAGAAACCATAAAAAGTTGGTCAACGTACGACGATAGCAATTCTCATTTCCAAAAGAAATCTCTAGATGATTGTCACAACCCCATTTCTGCGTTTTGCTTCAAGAGTCATAGGTCAATGAAAAATGGAACAATTATAATTTTATATAAAACGTAAAAGTCAAAATTCTTCGAAAAATTCAACTTCTACTGTACTTCAAATTTTGCATCTGCGCCGTAACCGTCGAGGTAGACAAGGGTTTCGTCGCAGAATATGATTGTATTTTCAAAATTCCTGTATTGGTTTTTTTTTTAAGTTTTTCCTGTGCGTCTCGTTCTTTTCTTGTTTTGTTTCTATTTTTCTTAGGAATCTCATCTCCATGGCATTTATTCTTTTTATTTGTTTTCCTGTCATCGTCCATGTTTCGCTGCTGCAAGTTAGCGTTGGTCTAGTTGCTCTTTTGACTATTTCTGTTTTTGGGTCTCTTGATATCTCTTGTTATCTTGATAAAAAAAGTGTTTTTTAACATGTTATATAGTTTTGCTGTTTTTCCTATTTTATCTTCTATTTCATTATCTAATTTACCATTACTCTGTATGATTGTTCCTAAATATCTGTATTATTCTACGTGTGCGATTTTTTTTCGTTGTATTTTTATATCGTGTTTCCTTTTCTCTTTGACAATTATCATGGATTTTGCCTTTTCGTTGTTTATTTTCATGTTTATTTTTTTAATCTCTTTCTCAATTATTTCCATGTTGTATTGCAGTTCTTTCTCTGTTTCTCCAATTATTGCCATGTCATCCGCGATTTTTTTATTAATAATGTCAATTCATTTTTTCGAACATTATGAACAATATCAATTCGGAAAACAATTGAAAAATGTATATTAGACTAAATACACTTTTAACTTATATAATGACATAAATACCCTCATATTTGTGTTTTATATCGGGCCAAATAATTTGATTTGCTTCAATCTTACAATTCTCAATTTAAACAGTTTTTTTTAATATGTATCACTATCATTACATAATTTAAAATGATTTTTTCTTTTTGTTTCGGGTCACACAAAACGACGTCGTGGGCCGTACTTTGCCCACCACTGCAATATACTATTAACTAAGTTATCAGTGCAAAACTATTGCTAATTTTCTTCCCTCTTTCTGGAATTTATGAATACGTTTATTGATCACGTAGAAACATTTTTTTCCCATGAAATGCACGAAGGGCATTATATTCTTACTCGATTAATGGTACTTGTAAAATGATTGTTTGTGAGAGTAACTAATAATTATTGCTGTGGAAAATTGTGTAAAGCAGAGTGCAAACTGTCCGCATTCGTCTTAATTAACGCTGATGAGTGTTTGCTGTTCATGGTAGTATCTTTTCAGTAATTACTTAATTGGAGCGGAATTGATTTCATCGCGGTGATGACGCGTATGTCATTTAGATCTAATTAGATACCTGTGCGAGCGTCCGGCATGTAATTTAACCAGCAATTTAGCGTGCGATTAAGTATTGTGTGTGTGCGCGTTTGCTCTTTAACACTCGCGAAGAGGGGGGCCCCAGCTTTTTGTCAACCGTAATTATTTACTCGTTTGAGGTGTAGCGGCGTGCGCGCCTCATCTCTCGAAATTATTTAATTATCGCCTAGGCAGCGAGAGGTGGGGGTGATGGGATTTAATCGGGTCCATCGGATGGCAATTTAGAAATTTCGAGGCGTAAACATGCTTTACGAGCGGCCCGCTTGCCGCCTTGAAATTATAAAACCGCAAACACTTATAAATATAACGATATGAATTACGAGCGGCCATCCGGACTTGTATTATTATCATCGATATTCGAGTACAATAATCGATTGGACCCGCGGCGGATCGCACGGCGATGAAGATAGCGGCTTCTAAAAGCCTATAATTTCAGCGCTAATTTGTTTCGGTATCTCTTTAGGATCTTGATAGGTTCACTCGGAACACAAATCAAACTGTGATAACTCACGGTGCCTAGAATGCTCGAAAAGGTGCCTCTCTACCTGGACCAGGCGCGCTTCCTTATCTCGCACAATCAGATGCCTATCTTAATTCGCTCTTAAATAAATCCGAAATTGCTATATTAAAGAGTGATTGTCACTGTTAGGCGCGCGCGCGCTCCACGACAATTACGCCTGGCTTAATACGAATTATAAATTAACTTGTCACTTAATAAATTATTCCCGAGATACGGATCGTCCTGGGGAAGATTAGCAATTATTTATATCGGGCCTAGGGAACGTTGTTATAAATTATTTCGCGCGTGATACACGCACAGATACGCTGGAAATTTTTAACAGTCCATAAAATTCGCCGCATAGTTCTCCGCAGGAAAGATCGACGATAAACTCTGCTGTTTGTAGTGTGCAGTATGTACCGACCAGACACACTCACCTGAATTGCCTGGCATGCACAGAACACTTGTTATACTAAGTACGCGTTTAGCAACGTTCATATACCTGCAACTTCCTCCATTTGTGGTTATTAAGAACACCATCGCTGCACGCCCCATAAACTCTATAACGCGCGCAATTTCCATCATCACAATTCAATTGTAATGGAGCGGCATTTTATTAATTCAAAATATTGTTAATTTAATCATAATAACAATTTATTATTGCCACCAACTACAATAGGTACCT